>CP092883.1:66714901-66787282 GCA_030710605.1 Cordylochernes scorpioides
AAAGGGGTTGGAAAATAAACAAAGAGAAAATGGCTGCGTTTCTTTTTGTCGCGTCTATTATTTCTTATATACAAATTTAGAGTTTTAAATTTATAATTATTCAAAGACTTACCTTAATACGACATATATTTATATATTTATTATATTTCATAATTCCTGCATTTTAGATATTTATGTTGATATCCATATATATTTTTCCACCTACAGTTAATTTCAATTGTTGATGGATTTTATATTTATTTATTTAATTAATTATATTACTATATATTTCATTAATTTACTTTTATTTATATTCAATATTTGTTTACAATATATATCATAGATGGTTTATCGCCCAATAAAGAAATAAGACGTCCATGGCTCACCGCGACCTGCTGTATGCTTCATAACAATACACCTTCGTAAAAGATGGACGATTGGTCCATCAAAATATTGGATTGATAAAAAATCTTATTAAAATCCAAAATAAAACTTATTTTTAAAATTTTTATATTTTAACAAAGTATTTATTATATATTTATGTACAGATTATTAATGTTTTATTTATATTATTTATATTTCAGCTACTCTGTAAACTTCACTCATTGCTTATCTTGTATCTTATAAATGTTTGTTTTGTGCCTGTCTTAATTATATTGCTGTGTCATTCCGAAGTTTGTCTTTCCTCATTTTCCACGTGACATTTAATAATAATATATGTACTAAAATTGCTACCTCTCCCTTCAAAAATGCATTAAAAAAGCAAACTTCGCCTTTGCCGGTCCCAAGCCCGAATGAAAAAGAAGAAGGGGGAGCAGTAACAAGCTCGCTAAAAAACCTGGGTTCAGCTGGCCCAGCTGATAGTACCCTGTAAGGACTCCTAATCCAGGGATACAGGTTGAGCAGCGTTTGTACTCCATGTTAGGAGCAGCTGCACGTGGCGTCTGTTCCTCATGTCAGAGGCGGCCATTTCTTTTGGAGCTAAGTCGACCTGCCACTGAGTAGTGCTCCCAGTCTTAATGACAAAGGCAGACGCATTCTACTTCACCCAGTCATGATGGTTGTCAACAGACACCATCAACAAGCTCTACAAGCTTTACACCCTAATATGATTGGGTGCAGATAAGAAAGAAGAAGAAGATTAAAAATGCATTTAAATTTATCATCTTAGTACAAAGCACGTACGTGGTTGTTTTTTCTTGATTTATCAAGAAAATGATTTGTGACAAATATCACGGAACATGTTAAATCAACGTTTAGTTAATTTTTGTTCCACTAGATGGCGCTCTGCCATCTAAAAAGCTCATGTGAGCAGTCAAAAATGCCTTTTTTGTTTTTAATATCAACACCCTACCGTGAATATACTCTTTATTTACATAATAAATCTGAAATATTCCAATTAAAATACCAAATATTATCTTAAACCCAATAGATCACGTTAAAATTTCAGGTATACAATTCTCAAATCATAGAATAAAAAAATATATAAAGTTCGCACTTTCTAATTTTTCGCAGGACAGAAAATATGAAAAACCTTATGTTTTTACTTAGTGTAAAATTGTGGGGATAAATATTCGAAAAATAAATATTTTGAATAAAATAATCATCAGACCAGTTCTTACGTATGGTTCAGAAAATTTCTAAATATGTATTAATAGTCGATGAAAACAAAAACGAAATTCTATTCAATATCAAATTATTCTTTGTGTGATTAGAGACTACAAAACTACATCCTCCAACTGTGCCCATAGTCTTGCGAACATCCCCCTTCTCACAGATTATATTGAATATGATATAATTAAATACGATTTGGTTCAACTTTTCTTAAATGATCAAAATGCTTTTAAACCCCATTGTCTAAGTATAATCAGAACCTTTTTGAGTTCTAAAATGAGTAAATTATTATAAAAACAAATTAAAATATCAAAGTCTTTTCCTGTTTAGAATGGCATTATTTTTCAGTTTTAACTTGTACAATACACAGTTATTGACTCATCCATTGATGAGCTCTACGCTTCCCCGGCAGACACTATTAAAAAACTCAAGCTTTACAAGCTGTGGAGATGAGAAAGAAGAAAAAGAAGACAATACACAGTTCATAACAATCCACAGAAATTTTAGAGGATTTTTGACAACAATTGGTGATTTTGAAAACTCAAGTTATTACTGTTGTATGGAAATCCAGTACGGTAAAATAATATATGTAATTCTATTGTTCTAATAACGTATGTCCATAGTTTACTTGAGAACCATTTCTAAGATTCCACCCTTCAGTGTAGCATATAAAAACAGAATGATCCAATGCAATATTAGAGCTCTAAAGAAGCGGTCTGGTGGATTAAATTGGCGAAACCGCTAGAAGGGTTCACCACTGACGATCCAAGCCCTCCCAATATTTTTAATCGCAGTAAGGACAGTAGAAATACATTTTATGTGTAAAGAAACATCCGTGCTTTAATGTTTCCATTTCTTATGGTTTTTTATCGTTTCATAAACATATTATATATCTATAATTATATGTAATTCTCGTGCCCTTAAAACCTATGTCCATATTTAATATAAATACCTTTTCCAAGAGGTCAACCTTATTATCATAAAAACAGAACATCCCAATTTCTACAATAGATTCCTACCCATGTTGGGATCGAGGGTAATGAAATGGCATTTGAATTGGCAAAAGAAGCCAGAAAGCTGAGCCAAAGAAAAAAACAAATGTCAGTAATTGACGCTGATGCTTTGGCAAAATAAAAGATAATCAAACAAAAAATAAAAAAGATCAAATATGTGAAATAAACTCTGAGAGAAAACTGACAAAAACTATAACAAGACTTAGAACAAAACACTATAAAGTAATAACAATACATCCAGATGGCACAAGAACCTATAGGACATGTAACAACTGTCCTGGTGTGGAACTAACACCTACCCACATATTCTCATGTCCAGCAATAGCCACAGCCTTGCAGAAATTGACTTAGACCCAGAGCAACAGCTTTACACACCCAAGATAGTGGACATTGCTGCTGCTGTGATGGAGATGCATGGAGACATCTGAGACTTTTCATTGGACACGACAACAACAACAGAACATCCCAATGCAATATTAAAGCGGTATGGTAAATTAAACTGGCGAAACCGCTGAGGGTTTACAACCGATGAGCCAGGCCCTCCCATTAATTTATCATCAAAGTAATTATTGAGAATAGAGCAATCCATAAATAAATATTTAATTAAAAAGGCATAGTTTGGATCAAAATATCATCTATTTTACCAATATTTCAGTTGGCGGAACGCCAACTTCTTGACACACATTAAATATGTTATAATACCTTGATAAAGGTTGGTGTTCAGCCAACTGAAATATAGGTAAAATAAATGATATTTTGATCCAATATATGCCTTTTTAATTAAAATAAGTATGCATCAAAAAGAATCAAACGCGTCAAAAAATAAGTTTATATTTTTTTATAACAGACGGCGCGCTAATGTATTCCGTTATATATCTTTTTTAGTTATTTCGGGATATTTGAATGCAATTAAAAACTATTTCTACTAACTTTTTAATATAAAATTAAAAACATTTGAAAATTAAATATTCATTTGGGTGCTGGTAATCCTTGATAACACTGGTCAACAAGATTTTTGCACAAGAGAACCTGATTATGTTTCTAGTGTAACTTTTCATGCTGAACACAAAAATCTAATCAGAAATTTCCCATCACCTATGGTTTTTGCGTGACGTTCTTTTTTTAGTATTGGGATAAATACAGTAAAAAATGCAAACAATGTTACGTAAGCAGTTTTGCATAACCCTTATTACATTACACTGGTTTATCAAAAAATATTTTTCTGTGTCCACAAAGAAATAGCATCTTATCTACATGTCCTTAATCCAAATATACCATTAGTTTTTTTTCTATTACACAATATTTCTGAGATACACCTACTTGAAATTTGGAAATATTGTTAATATATAGGCATATATGAACGAAACATATTTATTTATTGAAAAGCAGTGACAGTGGATTTTCTTCTATACTTTGCTTGTGGTAGATCCCTCTTGAAGTGTCCAGCAGTAGTCGGCAAGCATAGCGGGACTCCATTTACCTTGGTACCGCTTCTCCATGCTTGATATATCTTGATGAAACCTCTCACAATGCTCATCGCTAACTGCGCCAAGATTGTCTGGAAAGAAATCTAGATGTGAATGCAGGAAATGGATCTTGAGGGACATGTTACATCCCAGTGCCTTGTAGGAAAGCAACAGATCATTAACTATGTCTCGGTAATTTTCAACCTTGACACTTCCTAAGAGGTTTTTGCAAACGTTTCTAAAGGAATTCCATGCTGCTGCTTCAACTTCATTCAAACTATTTTGAAAATTTCCATCCTGCTGCAATTCTCGAATCTGATGTCCAACGAAAATGCCTTCTTTAATCTTCGCTTCACTTATACTAGAATTTTTTTGTTTTAGGTAGGCAAATCCACTGGCATATAAAATAAAAGGATTTAAAAGCGCGAATGTTTCTTTTATACATAAAACGAACTTCTACTGTCCTTACTGCGAAGAAAAAATATATTGGGAGGGCTTGGCTCATCAGTGGTGAACCCTCCCAGCGGTTTCACCAATTTAATCCACCAGACCGCTTCTCAGAGCTCTAATATTGTATTGGATCATTCTGCTTTTATATGCTACACTGAAGGATGGAATCTTAGAAATGGTTTTCAAGTATACTATGGACATAAGCTTATAGGACAGTAGAATTATATTCAAATATTTGCTTCGAGCAATGCTCTTCAGCAAATCACAAAGACAAGGTCATTAGGAATAAATTAACACAAAGCAATAACGCGCCATCTATACATATACAATAAAAGGATTTAAAAGCGCGAATGTTTCTTTTATACATAAAACGAACTTCTACTGTCCTTACTGCGATGAAAAAATATATTGGGAGGGCTTGGCTCATCAGTGGTGAACCCTCCCAGCGGTTTCGCCAATTTAATCCACCAGACCGCTTCTCAGAGCTCTAATATTGTATTGGATAATTCTGCTTTTATATGCTACACTGAAGGATGGAATCCTTTCCGCAGTAAGGACAGTAGAAGTTCGTTTTATGTATAAAAGAAACATTCGCGCTTTTAAATCCTTTTATTTTATATGTATAGATGGCGCGTTATTGCTTTGTGTTAATTTATTCCTAATGACCTTGTCTTTGTGATTTGCTGAAGAGCATTGCTCGAAGCAAATATTTGAATATAATTCTACTGTCCTATAAGCTTATGTCCATAGTATACTTGAAAACCATTTCTAAGATTCCATCCTTCAGTGTAGCATATAAAAGCAGAATGATCCAATACAATATTAGAGCTCTGAGAAGCGGTCTGGTGGATTAAATTGGCGAAACCGCTGGGAGGGTTCACCACTGATGAGCCAAGCCCTCCCAATATATTTTTTCATCGCAGTAAGGACAGTAGAAGTTCGTTTTATGTATAAAAGAAACATTCGCGCTTTTAAATCCTTTTATTTTATATGTATAGATGGCGCGTTATTGCTTTGTGTTAATTTAAATCCACTGGCATTTCGATCCATTGCCTTGACAAAGTTCTTTATTAATCCCAGTTTAATATGTAATGGTGGTAAGTAAATATTTTCTGAATCGATCAGGGGTAGATTTGCAATATTTTTATATCCTGGAGTGAAGATTTTACGGTTTGGCCAGATTTTTTTAACGTAATGCCTTTCCCTATCTCTGCTATCCCACTCACACAGAAAACAACAAAATTTTGTATATCCAAGCTGTAATCCACGCAAGAGAGCAACGACTTTCAAATCGCTGCATATTTTCCAACCGTATCTTTCATATTCTATCTTTTTCAAAAGCAGTATCATGTTTTCGTAAGTCTCCTTCATGTTGGATGCATGTGCTATTGGCACTGATGGGAACTTATTTCCATTGTGAAGGAGAACAGCTTTCATACTAATTTTTGAAGAATCAATGAATAAACGCTACTCTTCTGTATCATGGTCATGACCAAGCGCTTCCATTAGACTAACAACATCATTGCAATATACTAAATCATTCTCTTGTGAAAAGAAGTCTTGAAATTCATCTTGACGCTTGCGAAAAAAGCATACTTTTGTGCCTTTATGCAGCAGATTCCAGCCTTTTAACCTAGAGCCTAAAAGTTCACTCTGTTTTTTGATAAATCTAAATCACGTACGAGGTCGTTCAAATCTCCTTGGGTTAATAAATGAGGTTCAGATAAAGAACCTGCTTCAGAATTTGTGTCATCCCACTGTTGCTCTCGTCTATCTGAATCATCGTCACTAAATATTACATTTTCAGGAGGCTGTGGAACAGGTAGAATATCACTATGAGGAACCGGTCTCATAGCAGAAGGCAAATCTGGATATTCAACTGTATGTCTTGATTTGGATGTAAAACGTGTAGTCTTTGTCAAACAAAAATAACAGTCTGAAGAATGGTCTTTAGGTTCCCTCCATATCATTGGAACCGCAAAAGGCATATGACGGTCACCTTTAATCCACCCTGTAAGATGTCGAACACAAATTACACAACAATGGTGAGGAGCCCAATTCTTATCTTGGTCACCGACTTTAAAGCCAAAATAAAGTTCATAGCACTTTTTGATGAACGGTGTAAAGTTGCCATTGAACTTTGAAAGTTAATTCCCCACAAATATAACAGAAAATATCAGGAATATTAATGCAACGCCTCGGCGTATTAACACAGTCTAGTGCACACGATTCATAAAAGCAAATCAAAAAGAGAAGAATAAACTAATCACTTCAAATTTACCTGTCACTTCTGCTGCAAATCTATTAAACAAAAGGTTAGGTTCAATTTAAATATATATATTAAAACTGTTAATGAGCAAATAGCATTAGGGAGCTTGTCGTTATTTTTGAGTTGAAAGCAAAACAGATTATAATATTATATAATAATATAAATTATATATATTCAATTAAAATTTCAATAATTTGTTATTTAAATTAATATTTATGATTCTTAAAGAGCAAAATTTAATTAATAACAAATAAAATAAAGCTTTTGGCTCCACATACCAACTTTTCTTGTCAAAAATAAAGCGCTAGCTTAGTTAATGATGTAACTTAAAAAATGCTTACGTAACATTGGTTGCATCTATTACTGTATTTATCCCAATACTAAAAAAGACCATCAGGCAAAAACCATGGGTGATGAGAAATTTCTGATTAGATTTTTGAGTTCAGAATGAAAAGTTACACTAGAAACACCATCAGGTTCTCTTGTGCAAAAAAAAAAAATTTTTTTTTGTAGACCTGTGTTATTTTTAGATTCATATATGGAATTGGCTAATCAAAAATCATTTAATCTATTTCTAAAATTTCATTGATTGTACAACTATTAGAAAAAAATTAATAAACCATTTTTTCAGTTAACAATTAAAAAATAATATTATACCATCTTCAAATTGGTATTAAGTCAAATATTCCTTTATTCTTAATTGATTTCGTTGAAATTAAAATTATTCATTTTTAATATTAATTAATTTGATAATTTTAATAAAGGTCGCTTGTTAAATATTTCCCCTTGGCCACTATGTACATAAGGAGCTTTAAAATAATTTTTTACTTGTTGATGACTTTTTAAAATGGTTTTAATTTAGAAATAGTCAATTATTGCTTTGTTTCTATTTATTTCCAAACTGTTTTCATATAAAAGGTAAGCCAATTAACTTTTGTCTTAATTCCGAATTTTAATTAAAATAGAGTAAAAAAAGATATTCGAATTTATTTGCATATTTCCAATTTATTCTGATTGTTTTTTGGTAGGCTGTTATTTTATCTGTTTATCTGTTAGTTGAAAAAAATTAAATAAAATTAGAATAGAGCTTATATATTTTTGTGTGACGCCTTTTATAATATTCAATTATTAAATATTTTCTAATCAAATTTAGTTTAAAAAATAAATAGTGTGCATCTTTAATATTAGAAAAATAAGCTTTTAGCTACGAAACCTTTCTACTGGTGTAATCTTTGTTAAAAACGAACCTTTTTTTTAAATATCAAATTTGAATGTTAACAATTCTAATCAGTAATTACATGTGTTAGTTAAATATCACTGGAATATTAGGCTACAGTTGCACATATGCAAAAAGGAAACATATCAAGAATGAATGAAAACATTAAGACGCGAATGTTTCTTTTCACAAATAGATCAAACTTCTACTGTTCTTACTGGGATGAAAAAATATTGGGAGGGCTTGGATCATCAGTGGTGAACCGTCCCAGGGATTTCGCCAATTTAATCTACCAGACCTCTTCTTTAGATCTCTAATATTATATTGGATCATTCTGCTTTTATATTCTACACTGAATATTAGAGTTCTAAAGAAGCGGTCTGGTAGATTAAAAATTGGCGAAACCGCTGGGAGGGTTCACCACTGATGAGCCAAGCCCTCCCATTATTTTTTCATCGCAGTAATAATAGTAGAGAAGTTTGATTTATTTGTGTGAAAAGAAACATTCGCGTCTTAATATCTTCATTCGTTATGTTAAGATGGCGGGTTATTGCTTTGTATAATCAAGAATGATTTAACTTTGAAAATGTCTCTGTGTAATACGAGTACGAACCAATTATATTCGAACCAATCAAAACTCCTAAAATGTATCATTGCAGAATATAGAAAGAAATTTGTCATATTCTTGTAATATAAAGGTTAAAAATTAAATTATATACAAATATATTTATATTTAATTAAAAAGGCATATATTAGATCAAAATATCGTTTATTTTACCAATATTTCAGTTGGCTGAACGTCAACCTTTATCAAGGTGTTATAACATATTAATGTGCCTTACCTTGATAAAGGTTGGCGGTTAGCCAACTAAAATATTGGTAAAATAAATGATATTTTAATTCAATATATGCCTTTTTAATTAGATTTATTTATGGATTGCTCTAATTTCAATATATATATATATATATATATATATATATATATATATATATATATATTTGTTATTCAAGTATATAATTATTTGAAACTATATTTCAAGTATGAATTATACAAATTTATTGATTTGAAAAAATGGTACAAATGTGAAATTGTACTGGAATAAGGTAAATAAATTAAGAAAAATGTATCTCCTTTTCGTACAACTGAAAGTTGCTGATGGCTAGCGCCATCTATTTATCCCGATAGATGGCGCCAGCGATCAGTAACTTTCAGTTGCACGATATGGAGATACATTTTTCTTTGTTCTTGATTTGGTTTAAGATGACCTGAAATGCTTCAATGGCCGCTGGTTCTTGCAAAAGTCCAACCCCACCAGCGAGTGCAAGTAACCAAACGGGGCTCTGGCACATTTGTAAGTGCAAAGTCGAATTGCTTTTCACATATGTAGACATGTAGTGCACTTCACTAAAATCAATCGACTACTTCTACCCACCATAATTTAATGGCATGTACCACGTGTACTAGGGATAAGCAAAAAAAGGGGGAAAAAGGATGACCTGAGAGAGATGTTAGAGGATAAATACAAACCGCACTTTTCCTAGAAAATTCTAAAATTGGATAGTTGAGGATCTAGAAGTTCCAAAATACATATACACTCATGGACAAAACTTAAGAATGTTGCACATTTTAGCATTAATATCGGTATTCAGACAATAACTCTGAAAGATAAACTCATGGATAAAACTTAAGGAAGTTGTACCTTTTAGCTTGTATATCGGGATTCAGACAATAACTCTGAAATATACACTCATGGACAAAACTTAAGGAACTTGTACCTTTTAGCATGCATATTGGGATTCAGAAAATAACTCTGAAAGATACACTCATGGTCAAAACTTAAGGAACTTGTACCTTTTAGCATGTATATTGGGATTCAGACAATAACTCTGAAAGATACACTCATGGACAAAACTTAAGAATGTTGCACATTTCAGCATGTATATCGGGATTCAGACAATAACTCTGAAAGATAAACTCATGGATAAAACTTAAGGAGGTGGCATATTTTATCATGTATATCGGAATTTAAACGATAACTTTGGAATATATTACAGTGATATTTATTGAAGATACACGAGATAATCAAATGTGCACTAAATTGCCTATGTTTCCTTAAAAAAAACTGACGACTGGCGACATCAAAGACTTTCCACTTCTGTAATTTTTTTCCATGAGTTCATATTAGAGTCTTGCTATATGAGGCCAGAATTTGAATGCAGCGATAGATGTCAGGAGAGAGAGAGAGATATATATAATGATTATTATATATTATACTAGCGGATGTGCCCGGCTTCGCCCGGGTTTTTACCCGAGTAAAGGTTTGTCTAACGAACATTTGTTAAAACAATTCTCTATAAAATTATTTAATAAAGAAGATATATTTTGATAATTTGAAACTTGTAAATTTGAATCTCTCGATAAAGTGAACATTTTTTCCCGGTCCCTGTGTGCCGTGTCATCCTGAATTTTG
This sequence comes from Cordylochernes scorpioides, assembly GCA_030710605.1. Lineage (NCBI taxonomy): Eukaryota > Metazoa > Arthropoda > Arachnida > Pseudoscorpiones > Chernetidae > Cordylochernes > Cordylochernes scorpioides. The sequence continues at coordinate 66,725,380 of CP092883.1, forward strand.
TCTTTCCTAATTTTCTACATTACAAAATCATCGTTTTATCTAGTGAACATTTTTTTCCGGTCCCTTGAAAAATACTCGATAAGTTGAATAAAATCAATATTAATTGGTTCCCTCGGTAATTGGAAGTTAAAGGAATAGTATCTTCGCCTTGGAATTGTATCATTATTCTTGTCTCAAATAAATTGCCGTGTCATCCTGAGATAATCTTACTTTTGATAAATAATATTTAAGATTTTATTATATATATTATATTATATATATATTACACGTTATTTGTTTTCTTGGCCGACTGTTTTACATATGGTGTTATCTTAAAATTGCTTGTTTTGAATATTTTTTTAGATTGAGATTATTAGCTAGTATGTAAAAAAATTAACTCTGTTGAAATTTAATTTTGTATTTATATATAAATAAAATTAACTCTGTTCATTTTTTTTGTATTTAATCGATAACAGCGAAGTTACGCATGTTAATGTTAGGGAAAAATATTTTGATGTTAAGCAAAACCTGCTCCATCTCGTTTTACATAAATGTTGAAAATTTGGTTGAAATTGATGCATTGTAACGAATGTTTTTAGTGATGTACACTTATGAAATTTGCATTTTATTAATATAGATATAAATGGCTATCAATCACGGTAATTGATTCAGTTAATTGGAATAGGTGAATATTTGAACATTAATTGGGCACGTATAGGCACGTGGCAATTACGTAATTAAATGGTCGACAGATCGCATTATTCCGTCACGTACTTATTGGCTTCAATATTGTTTCCTAATTCTTTTAATTGGATATATACACTACGTGATACTGAATTTTTCATCACCAAGATCAATCAAGAATTTTTATAACTCACAGTTCATCACAAATCATGGTAATTTTGGAGAATTTCTGGAGAAAACAGGGCAACGTATGATCCTAGCTGCTTCTGTGGAAAATAAAACCTTAATACATTTATTGATATAATGTCTAATATTTCACAGCTACAGATGTAATCATTTTTATCTCATCGAATAAATTTGCGAATTTGTATATAACAAAGACACTTATGTAAAAAATTCAATAATTTTTGTAAATTAATTTTATATTTTCTCTTCTGTTTGAGAAAACCATCGTTTCAGCTTTAATTGTGTTTTTTTGTCCGGTTATTGAGTTGTATATAAAGTGAATTGTATATAATTTGCTAAAATGTATTTAGGCGTAAGTATCCCGAGCTGGGATATCGCGTCCGATATGTCAAATAAAAAAAATATATATAAAAAGATAATTTAAGGTAATTGATAAATCAAGAAATTGGGTTGGACAAATATCAGGGAACAAGTTGAATCAATGTTTAGTTGATTTCTGTTCCACTAGATGGCTCTCTACTATCTAAAAGCACATGTTCTCCTGATCAGGATATGCCTTCTTTATTATTAATATTTTTTTAAATTGTTTTTTCATATATGTATACCTATATTCAAAATAATGAAGGCATATCTAGTGGAGCAAAAAAAAACTAAAGGTTTATTTAACTTGCTCCGTGATATTTGGCCAACCCAATTTCTTGATAAATTAAAAAAAGCCATCCACGAATTGGGTTGGCCAAATATCACGGAACAAGTTAAATAAACGTTTAGTTTATTTTTGCTCCACTAGATACGGCTCTGACATCTAAAAAGCACATGTGCTTGTGGTTAGGATATGCTTTATTTATATTTAATATTAACACCTGACCTTTTTATTCTTTATTTTTCTATTGTTTTCAATACATGTATGTTAGATAATGAAATAGAACATATTGAATTAACAAAAGGTAAATTTTTATCAATATTTCGGTTGGTTTATATTTATTACAATGTTCTTATTTACCCACAATAGAGGAAATTGATGTTTATGAAACATATTAAGTGAATATTTCAAACAATATTGATTATATAATTTTTTTAATATGAGATTTGTGAATATTAAAAAGAGTAAACATAATACCAGTCTCATATATTAAATAAAATATTTTCTTATGAATATAATATTATATATATATATATATATATATATATATACACGTATATACACTTATATAAAACAACGTTTGACAAGTTTTACCGCAAATGTTTCTTTTTCCGTTCATCATTACTCTTCACACTTCATCCTTTCATACTTCATCCCTAAGGTTAGAAATAGTCTTATTTCTCCTTAAAATAAATTACGATTTTTCGTTCTGTAAAAAGAAACATTTGCGGTAAAATTTGTTAAACGTCGTTTTATAATCATGAGCCGCATTATATTGTATTATAAATATTATACATAAAATAAAAGGATTTAAAAGCGCGAATGTTTCTTTTATACATAAAACGAACTTCTACTGGCCTTACTGCGTTGAAAAATATATTGGGAGGGCTTGGCTCATCAGTGGTGAACCCTCCCAGCGGTTTCGCCAATTTAATCCACCAGACCGCTTCTCAGAGCTCTAATACTGTATTGGATCATTAGAAGTTCGTTTTATTGCTTTGTGTTAATTTATTCCTAACTGGCCTTGTCTTTATGGTTTGCTGAAGAGCATTGCTCGAAGTAAATATTTGAATGTAATTCTACTGTCCTATAAGCTTATGTCCATAGTTTACTTGAAAACCATTTCTAAGATTCCATCCTTCAGTGTAGCATATAAAAGCAGAATGATCCAATACAGTATTAGAGCTCTGAGAAGCGGTCTGGTGGATTAAATTGGCGAAACCGCTGGGAGGGTTCACCACTGATGAGCCAAGCCCTCCCAATATATTTTTTCATCGCAGTAAGGACAGTAGAAGTTCGTTTTATGTATAAAAGAAACATTCGCGTTTTAAATCCTTTTATTTTATATGTATAGATGGTGCGTTATTGCTTTGTGTTAATAAATATTATATATATGTAGTATATTTTGAGTTAGATAGTTCACAACCTTCTTCTGATATTAATTATATAACCCCATATCTATATATAAAAATATGTATCGAACAATGGAAGTGACAAATAAAACAAAGAAGGAGGTAGACCAGACGACAAAGGCCAGACGAAAACAACCCGGCGCCATAAAGTTGCGTGATTACAGTAGCCAATCAGGAATCACCACATATGCGGGCGTCCAGTATATAAACGCCCAGAATTTAGACAAAGCAGTTGTTTTCAGAGCGACGCCGTTATACGGTCAGTGGGACCTCTCACCCCCCTTCTATCCGCGTCGGCCGTGGTCCGCTGCCTTCGTCCGTGGTCTACCTCTTTCTCTTGGAGTTACCATCAAGACCTGCCTCTGTTCTTTGCTGTACCAGTGCGGGAATCCCATCACGCACCCACTACCACGACTGCCCAGCACATTCCACATCGGGTTTACTACAGAATCCGTTAAAGTCGACAGGATAACTGAGGACAGCAGCATGCAGAGGATGACGGAGGCCGGAGTCGAGTACTTCGCGGATGCCCTCACCAACATGCAACCCCACTGCGACGAACTAGTAAGCCGCCTAACAGACGCCATTCGGGGACTAGTCGTACCTCGTGCAGAGGAAGCCCTCATCTCCTCTTTCGACGGATCCCACGCAACAAGCAGCCTTCTTCCAAACAGCCATCTCCAGATATCAATTCCAGCCAGAATCAGCCATTTCAAGGTACTTTAAACTTTGTTTCTGCCATTTTCCCCATAAATTTTATTCTTATATTTTCACTTTAAGCATTTTAAAATCAATTATAACCTTTTTTATAGCATTTTTATTCAATTTTTAAAACTTTCACACTCTCATTTATCATTTTTACCCTATTTTAATCAAATTATAAATATCAATTCATCATTTTCAATTTTGTTATTAAAAATATTCAATCACGCATTTTTGCCAATTTACTAATCTTACATGCCTTTCTTAAATTCACCTAAAATGGCATTATCCAAATATGCAACTTTCAATTTTACATTAAAAAATCGTATTATATTTTAATTACTCGAATCATATTTTCTAGACTTATTTGTGTGTTTTTTTTAATACCTTATTTATGGCCATAATATTAATAATTAAATTTATTACACTCCTTATTTTACTTGACCTATTACTATTTCAATTGATATTTCTGAATATTTAAAAGTTTTAAAAACTAGTCCTAGATTTGTATTTTATAAATATCAATTTTAAATTATCTCATCTCAAAATGTGCCTCCCATTTTTCCCACAATTACAAATACAACTATAAATGTAGTATGCGAAAATAATATCGTAATCGAAAATTTCGTAAATTCATTATTTTATAATTTTTCTAAACCTAATCACCGCTAATAATCTCCAATCTAACGATTTGTCTAAACATCTTAACGCAAAACTTACTGAGAAACTAAGGTTATTTCACCTAGAGAATCCCAGAAGCTCGAGAAAAACCATTCGGCACAGCGGTCGTCATCCCCTGTTTGTTTTTATTACCGGCGCGGTGTGTCATCCACAGCCCCCACAATGGCGGGCATATTGACATCTCTAGTTTCAGTACACACGTGCTCCAACTCGCAGGACAAAGAGATTACATAAGATGTGGCACACCGGTATTCTAGACTTCGTGTCCACCAAACAACCTGCCAGATTAAAACGGATAGGAAAATTATATAAAATCCCTTTTATGGCAAATCTTATTTTTATAATAGTTTATTGTTTTGTCAACCCGTTTAAAAATTAGGTCCCCACCATCTCTAAAATCGATCCTGTACATGACACCATGTGAGACGCCATCTTGGCCTCCTGAAAGGACAATTAAAATCCCCACAATGGCGTCCATCGCCACGACACTATTCCAAACATCGTCTAATTTGCGTTTATAAGTATTGCATCACGTGGGGAACACACTAACCTAAATACTTACTATATTTTAAAATCTTATTCATTTATATTTTTACGATCCTTGATGTGTGCCATTTTATATTTTAGAATCTATCCATATATTTTAGGGTATTTCTTTTACATTAAGATATTTCTTCTCCTTCCATCCCTAAGGGGTTAAAACCATTAGCCAACCAATATAAACATCACCTGAAACCTTATATTCTTTGACATCATTTGTTTTAATTTTCCATGGCCTACGTCTGAGCTAATTTTAACTTAAAAATTTTGTTTTAACAGTGACCCCTTATGCCAACTATCCCTTCTTATATCTTGATCCTTCCAACTCTGCCTTCCATACTTCTCTCGTCTCTTGATCATTTTCCATTGGCCTTCTATGCCTTCATTCTAGCCACCCCTCGCCCATCGCAGAGTTCCTGTTTGCCGATTTTTTTTTTATTGATTTGTCCCAATGGACTACTCCTTCCTCGCCATCCCATCCTGATGGTGTGTTCAGGAAAATCCATCGCTTATTATTATTTTATTTATTTACACCCGGATCACCGTCCCAGCATTCTTTATTTCATTCTTTTTTCCTCAAACTCGGGTTCAATCAATCAATGGCAACAGTCGAGCCCTGTTTTCACAATCTACCTTCCATCCTCTAACCTCTTCAACGGTTCCTGAGACTCCTGCTCGTCAACATTTTTTAATTTTTATTTTTTAATGATTCATCGACCTGGTACACTCTTCCTCCCCATGTTAACTCCACACGGAGAGCTTGGGTAACCAGCGATATTTTTTTTCTCTAACGCTCGACTCAGGCCATCATCAGCACGATGCGCCCGCTCACTTTTCGTTTAATTTTATTTTTCATCTGGTCGAGCTCAATCACCGACAGCAGCGCAGCTCTTGAGCCCCATCTCTTTTTAACCTCTCTCAGAAAAGTTTTCTTTCCCATATTCTCCCATTACCTACCTCTCCTTCGATCTTCACACCTTTTGCCCATCTGATCTAATGCTACTTACAGAGCATCTTGAGATTGCTGAACCCTGAAAACAATACTTCGCTTCTAAGCTCGTATTGCAGGGCAGGACTCCTGAGATGTCCTTTGCAGAAACCAATTCAGACCTTCTTCCTTTATTCCTCACTGCGTCACTACCTATCGCAAACCTTTTGCTTAAGTCAATTTTCTTTTATATTTTATTTTACTTTTATTACCTCTACTTCTCCTCCTTCTGTATTACATCCCTGAAACTATGTTGTAAATATTCAAGGCACCTTAAGTAACAAAAAACTGTAACTAGTATACCAACTTTCCCAAATATTTACTTTCGCTATTGTGTGTGTTTACTTTAAATTTATCCTTCCTATGTACTCCTCTTATATATTTTTTATAGTTTTATAATATTATTTCAGTGTGTCACCACTACTACCCCTTATCTTTATTTTTATTCTAGTAACTAATTTGTGCCCCAAATTATTTCCCATTCAATAGGTTTACTAGCTTTTCTCTCATTAATTTGTAAATAGACTTAAAGTTTTACTAGTTTTGTGGTGTTGGACTTTGTTTTTTAACTTACAGATGTAGATAAAACATTTCACTATTAATCGATAATATCATTTTGTTTATTAATGCCTTCAACTACCAATCAACCCTTTATATATTATTACCTTTAATATTTTTATTTTATTTTAATTTTTTTCCATCATGTTTAGACTTAGAATTTTACAACTTCAACTATTTTAGGCAGCATTTTAAGAAATCTACACCTAACATTTTATAATATTTCTTAATCAGATAAAACATTTATCATTTTATTTTTCTTAATAGATTTTCAAAATGTTATTTTTGACGCTTCCCTTACAACCTCTAACTCTATCCCATGAACCTTTCCTCCCAACTTTTTTCATCCATCAAGAGATTATTGTTCGTCAGCCATTTTCTTTTTTTTTTTATTGATTAAACTAACTAGAAGACCCTTCCTCGCTGTACATTTCCCGACAGTGAGCTCAGGAGACCCTGTTAGATTTTTTTTTTCTCTCATCGTCCGGCTCATCATTTTTTTTTTCATTTTTCAACTTTTTCTTTTCACCACACAAGTCGGACACAATCAAAATTGACAAGAATAAATCTCTTACACCCACCTTTCCTTTTCCGCATCCTTCAAACCTCCAACTACCTTCCAAGGGATTCCAGTTCGCCGAACATTTTTGTTTTTTTTTCATTGATTAATCCGACTGGAACAATCCTTCCTCGTTATACCCATTCCCAATAATGAGTTCAGGATATCCAGCGCGAACTTTTTATTTTCTTTTTCTCATCGCCCGACTCATCATATCAATTCACCATTTTTCAACTTTTCACTTTTTTTTTTTCATAATTCAAACGGGCACAATCATTATGGACAACAGGGATCCCTCTTACCTCTACCTCTCCCTTTTACCTCCATCAATCTTCCCACCTCTTTTCGCTGTTTGAGCTAATGATGCAAACGGAATATCTTGGACCTTCTGTTAATGAAAACAATGCCTCACTTAAACAAGTTTGCATTGCATTGCAGAATGCTTGGGATACTACTTTGCAGAAACATGCTCAGATACCCCCTTTCCCCTTTTCAACCTTAGCGTCACATTATACGTTCAATCAATAAACTAACTTTTTCCGCTCATCTTTTATGCAATAAGATATTATTTTGCTTGTACGATTCATTTTACCATATTTACCATCTTGTATTATATACTTTCTCTTAATCTTTTATCATTCATTTTGTGCGTTTTTATTTTTATAACCTTGATTTTTTTTTCATTGATACACCACCATTACAACATCTTTCTCTTTTTAACTTGTAACTTTATAATATTTTAAACTAATTTGTATACAAATTATTTCTTTTTTTTATATAATAGGTTTGTTAGGTTATCATTCATTACATGTCATTCCCCCAACCAAACCTTCATCACCGGGGGCACATTCTGTAGTATATTTTGAGTTAGATAGTTCACAACCTTCTTCTGATATAAATATATAACCCCATATCTATATATAAAAATATGTATCAAACAATGGAAATGACAAATAAAACAAAGAAGGAGGTAGACCAGACGACAAAGGCCAGACGAAAACAACCCGGCGCCATAAAGTTGCGTGATTACAGTAGCCAATCAGGAATCACCACATATGCGGGCGTCCAGTATATAAACGCCCAGAATTTATACAAAGCAGTTGTTTTCAGAGCGACGCCGTTATACGGTCAGTGGGACCTCTCACCCCCCTTCTATCCGCGTCGGCCGTGGTCCGCTGCCTTCGTCCGTGGCCTACCTCTTTCTCTTGGAGTTACCATCTAGACCTGCCTCTGTTCTTTGCTGTCCCAGTGCGGGAATCCCATCACGCACCCACTACCACGACTGCCCAGCACATTCCACGTCGGGTTTACTACATATATATATATATATATATATATATTTATATATTTAGTTTTGTAATTTTAATTTGAAAGCTTTTAATAGTTAATAATAAATTTAATAATTTTAACCCCTATCTCTTTGAAACAGATAAAAATAAGAGAAAGTTCGACATTAATATATTTAAAACATATGCATAATATTATCAATATAAATATATATTACACAAAATTATGTTTATATAGAGTCCTTTGAAATAAATTTATAATATTTTATAAATTGAATCTATTTTATATTATTAATATCAATCCAATTTAAGAAATTTCTCATTTTAATAAAATGTTTATTTAATATTTAATATGATCAAAAGACTGTTAAAGAGAGCAAATATTTTAATAACAAAAAGAGTTTCCATTTTGAAAATTGAATTTTATATTATTTGGTGTTACTATATCTAATAGAAATATATTTTAGAATGCATATATATTACTGGTAATTGATTCACATTTGTAATATATTAAATGGAAATAATTTTCTTATCTCAAACAATATATGAGCATTTATTTACATATATATATGTCGTATTAAGGTAAGTCTTTGAATAATTATAAATTTAAAACTCTAAATTTGTATATAAGAAATAATAGACGCGACAAAAAGAAACGCAGCCATTTTCTCTTTGTTTATTTTCCAACTCCTTTGTTCTCCTCTCTTCCTTCTTACCCCTCGGGTCGTTGGTCAAAAAATTATATACAAGCATTGGCTATTCACTCTTTGATTATAGATATTAAAATATATGGATATTAAAAAATAAAAATGTGTTGACTATTTACAAGTAGTGTGGGAATTATATTGCATATATATATTGGAATTTGAAAAAAAGATATTCCTTTGAAAACAAAACAGGCATATCTTGATAACTCACCTGAGAGTTTTCAGATATCAGAACGCCATCTTTTGGAACAAAAATAAACTAAACATTGATAAAACTTGTTCCCTGATATTTGACCAACACATTTTCCTGATAAATAAAGTGTTGCATATAAAAGCAGAATGATCCAATACAGTATTGGAACTCTGAAGAAGCAGTCTGGTAGAATATATTGGCGAAACCGCTGGGAGGGTTTACTACTGATGAGCAAAGCCCTCCCAATATTTTTAAATTGCAGTAAGGATAGTTGAAATTTGATATGTGTGTTAAAGTGCGTCCCCCTAGGGACACTTGCACTTTAAAAATAAACAAAATTTTTAAAGAAGAGAAAGAAAGATATTTTAAATATGTACAGAATTAGTATGCAAGTTAGTTAGAAGAAAAGGTAAAAAAATATATGTGACAATATCGTTGCGGAATTTCTTGTTGTTCGATGAGAATGGTGAGATTTGGTTGAAACGCAGTCGTTTGAGTGGAAGTTGAAGCATACAGTTAGGAATAATCAGGACACGTGATGGGGTTTGAAAATAAAAGGCAACTGGGTTGGAGGAAAGAAAGCTTGAGAAGAGCGGAGCGATTTTGATTGTTAATTATCTGATCACATGGTGGTGATTGTACTTAGCTACGGGATGAGCAGAGGGAGAGAGGTCCAGAGCCGATGTCACCTTGTTGGAAGCGAAATCACTACTGACAATTCTTGCTTTTCGATTTAACACCACGAGTTGTCTTCCTTCCCATTGGTCGAAGGATGGGACGTGCCCGTTTTTCTATTGGTTGACCTATTTAGGGGAGACTTTCTAATTGGACCGGCGGCTTTCTTTGGTGTTAGTTACGCCCGGCCTGGTCAGGAAGTATCGGGTGTTAGTTCGACTCTATTTTACTTCCGCGGTTATCAATACGTCCGGTCCTGTCCGGAAATATTGGGCGTCTCTCTACTAATATAACTTCTGCGGATACCAGATACGTCCGGGCTTGCCAGGAAGTATTGACTGTACAAGTTATTTATACTTGTGCCCGCTTTTAGCCTGCTTCCTATGTCTTGTTGCTACTTTCTTTCCTTCCTCCAGTTACCTGATTCTTTATTAAATCTTTGAAAATCATACATTGTACATGCATAGTGGGTCGGGGGTGCATACAATTATATACAAATTATGACATATATATATCAACACAATTGATATATGTACAAAGGGTTGGTATGCAAATTTAGTTAAATGAAATCAAATTGTTAAGTATTGTGTTTATTCGAGAAAATCAATTTACAGATTAAAAAAAAGTTAAAGGAATATTTTATAATGAAAATATGCTATTAGAGAAGGAAAGGTATATAGATGGTGCGTTATTGTTTTATAACTAAATAAAGCCAGTCACGAACGCATTTCGGACTGTTGGCCCTCTTCAGCGTAGTGCAGGCTGTATCGAAATAACCTAATATTTGGAAAAGAGGCTTCCTGAGAAATCAAGAAATGGGTATATAGGGACAAATATTTAAATATATATATATTTGAAAATATTAAAAAATTGAAATCATACCGGAATCAGGTGAATAAATTAAGGGGGGAAAATGACATTTCTGATCGTTAAACTAAAAGTTGCTGACGGCTTGCGCCATCTTTAGGAATAAATATTAACTAATCGTTGATTTTTTTAAAATTATTTCAGAATTCTGTTTGATTTATTTGTGAAAGGAAACATTCGAGTCTTAATATTTTTCATTTGCTATATATATAGTCTGCTCCACGCTGAAGAGGGCCAACAGCTCGAAACACGTTCGTGGTTGACTTTTCTTTATTTTTCAAGAAAATGAATTGATAAAATATCACGGAACAAGTTGTATCAAAGTTTAGTTTATTTTGTTTCACTAGATGGCGTTCTGCCATCTAAAAATGATGATGTGAGCCTGTTAAGATATGCCTTTTTTGTTTTTAATATCAACATTTGACTTTTATATATTTTTTATTGATTTTTTAACAATTATATATTTCTAGATTATTGTTTAAATGTTTAGAAATTTCAGCTATATAAACAAACAACAACAACATAAAGGCTTTTATTAGGGCCCATTGCCTTGTATGGATTCGCCATACAACAACAAAATAATACAGTAATTTTTCCTCCCTTTTCCCATGTACACGTGAGCCTTTGTTCGAAAAGGGATTTATTTACACATCTAAAACTTTCCTAACTATCTCTTTTGTGTATAAATCTATTTACAATTGATCTGTAGAAATTATAGAGTTATATTGCTATATTTTTCTTTTCTGAAATAGTTCTCAGCGTTTGCAGTGGGTTGCTAAGTCTCCAGAAGGTGTTTTGAAAGTTTTTTCTCTCTCTTCACCTAAATATTTGCATTCTATGATATAGTGGGAGATTTCATCAGATATCACATTTCCACAAATCCTGAAGTGAATATTTTCCTTTTTGATGATGAGAACATGACTTTCTCTATCTAGAGTTGAATTTCAGCTATATATAGTGGGCGATAAGTTATTGATGATATTTTAAATAAACAAATTGATGAGATGATAAGATATTATAGGAATTATCAAATAATTATAACCTATCAACTGTATAGTGGAATGTGTTATGACATTGAAATGAAACTACCCGTTTATGATTCTCCAGACCTTTCAGATAGATTCAATCGTGGAGAACGGTACAGGGAACTCCAAGTAAACAAGAATGTATTCTTAAATAAATAACAACCACGGGTACGTATATAACATTTAAATGTAGAAATACCTCACAGATATCAATAGAGTTGTATCTCAAATACCAATAAATGATATTGTCATGGTACCATGGAAATTCCAAGGTGTCGATTTCAATTAAACGGAGAGAATTTGTCCATAGATAGGAATAGTAATCCATAGGTTACATTCGGATTTCTCTACGCTGATGTGTTCCTAGTTTCATTGAGAGGTTATTCATAACCTACAAACACCCTAAGTCTATTCTTTTGATGACCGCTGGCCACCATACATTATCAAAAGCTCCCGAGATTTCTATTTTGAGAAATCCATGTTTTCTTGGGCTTAACCGAATGTTATGAATATAAAATTCAAATATTTTGTTTCGAGAATTTTTCAAAGATTCTTTGAAAATTTTGATAATAAAGATATCGAACGGTAGCTTTTAGCTGAAAAAAACATCCTATCTGTCAACTAGGGGTCAGCCAATCTATAAGAATAATAGATATTTCTTTAAAAACAAAGTAGGCATATCCTGACCACATGTGCTTTTCAGAAGACAGAGCGCCATCTGATGGAACAGAAATCAAGTATTCATTGATTTAACCTGTTCCCTGATATTTGGCCAACCCAATTTCTTGATAAATCAAGAAAAGCTATCCACGAACGCGTTTCGCGCTGTTGGCGCTCGTCAGCTTGGAGCAGGCTGTAACCACTGCGACCATAAATATATTTGATCCCAGTGGCTTCTTGAGAAACCAAGAAATGAGTATTTAAGGCCAAACTGGCGTGAATACATTTCTTTGTAGCAAACATTTTTGAAATAAATGAAAGATTATAACTATATACAGTAGAATATCCCTTTAGCGGATACTCCAATATAGGACACCTCTCCACAAAAGACAGATTTCATTTGCAAAATTACCATTTTTACTATGTAGCAACTCTCTGGTAAGAAGACACTTCTCCCTAAAGGACACTTTGGCTCTGCAATTAGGTGTTGTCCTTTACAGAGAGGTTCTACTGTAACAACTCTCCAGTAAGAGAACACCTCTCCCTAAAGGACACTTTGGCTCTGCAATTAGGTGCCCTTTACAGGGAGGTTCTACTGTATTAGCTTATTATTATGTTCATGTTGAGGGTCAGTATAGGTCAATTTTGTGTTTAGTATCAACACCAGTCATTAATAGTCGTATCATTGATCCGTATAAGCTTTGCTAGACATAGATTTGCCTACATGGTATTGATCTGGAAATCTATTGATGAGATTGTTGATGTAAGATTGGTATAGAGAAGTTTAGGAATGTGTTTGCCTCTAGATATGTAAATAACTTGGCAGGTTGCATTTTTCTATAAATATGTAATTTTTTTATTTTATAATTTAATTTATGCAAATATATTATAATTAAATGGCATATTTTGGATCTAAAATAAAACAAACCTTTTATTTAATACAAAATGTCAATATTTCAATAGGCTATACGCCTAACTTCATCAGTGATTTTCTTGTTTTTAAACTGCTTTGGATGATCATGCGATGCCTTCACGCGACGATATCTATACAATATATATAAAATACGGTATATATAAAAATGAATGTTTGTATGTTTGTTTGTTTTTTTGTATGTCCGGTATACAAATTTGCAGTAGTTCACTAATTCAAACCAAAATTCCCATACATAGGTAAAAAAAAAAAAAATACGGGGAAGACGATAGGCTATTTTAAGAAATATATAAATCTATTATTAAAACTATATATTCAAATTATTCTACTTAGCTCACGAGCAGCGCCTCTAGCGGTGAAGATGGGAGGTAATATCAGCTGACCTAATGTACATGTAAAGTTTGGAGCGGGTCGTTTCACAAGAGTGACATCCACGGCGCCAATTTATAATTGTAACGAATAGTGTTTGAATAAAATATTTAATCGGGTAAACCCGGGCGTTGCCCGGGTCATTCGTCTTGTATAAAATATTTACAACTCTAGGGCTGAAATTTAAAATATATACACACAAATATCAATAATAATAGACTATATATACATGATTCATAATAAGTATAATAAAAGAATTTTAAATCGATTTGAACTGTAAATATAACGGAGGGATGTCAATTTTTCTATTAATACTGTTGGTATCTTTCATTGAGGTCCAACTTTCTAAAAAAAGTCTTAAATGTTTATCCTGAATGTTGTTGTATATAATACCTGTATTTTCAAAATTTGGTATATGGTCCTGTTTGAGTGTGTGATCTACTAAATATATATGGATATAAAAAGAGCGAAAGTGATAATTAAGTCAGTCAGGTAAAACCAGTGAGGTTTCCTTCCTTCCTTTAAACAGCTTGCTGCTACATTGCACCTAGAGAAGTCTCAGTAGTCAGGTACAGTCTGCCAGATATCGTCAACATCTAAGACCAAACTAAAGTCAAGAAGGAGCTAGACGGAAGTCCAAGCTAACATTGTTAGGATCCAAGCTCCAACATAATATTTTAATGAGAGTAAAGGACTCTTAAAGACAAAGTGTCAACACTATCGATATAGGCTAGGTATGTCACGAGATATAAAGGGCAACTAATTTATGATAGAAAGATATAAATAGATTCTCCCAACAATGGGAGTCACAATAAATGAGGCTAACAAAGGAAATAAAGCTGCCATTTTTTGTTGATATTCTCACCTTTAGAAGTTTTCCTTCCATCCCTGTATTCTGTTGGCTGTTCTTTTATGGTGGCTTCTCTCTCCTTTGTTCCTGGGGTCTTGACGACGTCATCTGTTCCCTTCAGATACTCGCTGTCCCCTCTCATCTCCTTATTTTCCTTTTCTAACGCCCCATTATCCTCACCCAACTTCCCACTGTCCTCTCCCATATTCCTACTGACTCCCTTTCTAACTCCCTATTATCCCCACCCAACTCTCTACTCTTCCCTTTCCTATCTCCCGACTGTCCTTTTCTAACTCCCCATTATTCTCACCCAACTTCCCACTGTACCCTCTCATATTCCTGCTGACTCCCTTTCTAATTCCCTATTATCCCACCCAACTCCCTACGGTTCCCTTCCCTATCTCCCGACTGTCCCTTTCTAACTCCCTATTATCCTCTTCCAACTTACCACTGTCCCTCCTTTCTCCCTACTTTTCCTTTCTCAATCCTCACCTTCCACACCCAACCTCCCACTGTCCCCTTTCATATTCTGACTGTTCCGTTCTAACTCCCCACTATCCCCAATCACCCCCTTCTTTCTGCTACTGTCACCTCCCCTCTGTCCCTTTCCCACCTTTCACCATTGCCTCCCACCTACACTTTGCCCCTCCCCATTTCACCACTGTACCCTCCTCGCAGACACTTCCATTTTAACATAATACCTTTCCAAATTCCCCCTATGCACCTGCTCACTCCGAACTTCCCATTGTCACATTCCTCTCCTATATCCTTACAATTCTTTCTCAGTACTCCAATCATTAGCATAACCTCCCCACTGTCCACTACCTAACGTCGTCTTCTCACTCTCTGTTGCCCTCACCACCCCCCCCCCCCCCCCCCCAACAATCAAATGCTATTGTAATGGAATATTCTCTGCACAACGTTTAACTCTTTCTCCATCATCTGGCTACTCCATCATATCCCATCTACTGAAGAATACTCGATTCCAGGCATATGTCGTCCAATATCAACTCCCTCTGGCACTTCGCTCCTGCCCATGTCTCCCATTTATCGGCAACAACAAAATTAAAATTATTCAGGATGCCTTAATGACCAATATTTTGGTCGTTGAGGTACAGCTTGCACCACGCTGATGAGGGCCAACAGCCCGAAACGCGTACGTGGTTAACTTTTCTTGATTAATCAAGAATGGTTAATTGGCCAATTCGATAATAATTAGAAATCAACGAGAATAGTTGATTATAATTCCGATAGATGGCGCAAGCCATCAGCAACTTTCAGTTGCACGATAAGGAGATGCCTTTTTCTTAATTTATGCACCTTATCCCACTACAATATCACATTGTGTAGCGTTCTCACGCAATTCTGGCCTTAACTACCCGTTTCATGATTTTTCAGGATGCCTTAATGACGAATATTTTGGTCGTTGAGGTACAGCTTGCACCACGCTGATGAGGACCAACAGCCCGAAACGCGTCCGTGGTTAGCTTTTTCTTGATTAATCAAAAATGGGTATTTGGCCAAATCTGGAATAATTAAAAATCAACGAGAATAGTTGATATTTATTCCGATAGATGGCGCAAGATATCAGCAACTTTCAGTTGCACGATAAGGAGATGCCTTTTTCTTAATTTATGCACCTTATCCCAGTACAATATCACATTTGTACTCTATTTTTTCACAAAATTAAAATTAGTTATTCGAATTGATAAGACCCAATTTGGATTATAGATTATTAACAAAAGGTCATTCAGTACTTTTGTCTGGACAACTCTATTACCGAAATGTCACACACTATATATTTATTTGGATTTGGTCTTATTACCTTGTAGTTTTTTTTTATATAATTCGATACACACAATAGTTTTAGACCTGTTTTATTTTTTTATTTTTGAGCAGAATAAATGCAGAATTCTTTTTTTGAGATACCTCTGTGTGCACCGGACCAAAGGCAATCATTATACATCATTGATTTATGCTTTATATTATTTTTATTATGCCTATCTCTCAATTCATTTATATGTTATGCATTTAAACAAACATAATTTTATATGAATATTTTGGCAATTTAAAAAATATATTAGAATTACCAAATCTACTAACATAAAATCAGATTTTATTGTTTTCTAAAAAAAAAAAAAACATAGATGATTTTTTTATAAAGGCAAAAATAAATTTAATATATTTTAATTTTTAACTCGTATCAGAAAAGGGAAAGAATAAAAAAATGTATATAAAAATGTTATTATTGCATGTTGGTGTCAGCGAAGCATGAGATGAAATTTTAATAATTGGTCTTATTGGTTTGTTTTAGGAATATTTTTATTATAACAGATACATAACCGATGATGCGCTGATGCATCATAATATAATTGTTCAAATAAAAGACTCAAAGTTTGCGAAAGAGCGATTGCTCGAAGCATATTATATATTTATAAATGTATGTAATTCTACTGTCCTCAAAGCTTATGTCCATAGTTCATCTAAAATACCCATTCCAAGAGTCTAGTACAGTGATTCTCAACCTTTTTTTTTTGTTGCGGCACTATTTTAAAGATTTGAAAATTTGGCGGCACAATTTTAGAATTTCGCGGCACACTTTTGCTAACTTGAATGCAAGAAAATTCAAATTATGTATCAATATTTCTATGCAAAATATAAATAATATACATCTCTAACATTCAATTTGCTAATTTCGTTATTTTAAAAAGTAAAAAAATGAAAAAGAAAAACCAATACAAACGTGAACATAATCATATGACTAAAATTCGGCGGCACATTTTTAGAATTTCGCGGCACACAAAATTACCGCGGCACAGTGGTTGAGAATCACTGGTCTAGTATCAGTTTCACTATAAAGAGAAGACGTAACCGCTGGAGGGGTTTACCATTGATAAGTCAGGCCCTCCCCTTAAGTTTTTCATTGCAGTAAGGGCAGTAGAAATTGTTTAATTTATCAAAAGAATCATACGCGTCTATAATAGTTTCGAATACACCTATCCACTGATACACGGTACATTTTTTTTACACGTTTTCGCTTTTACGCGGTTTTACAAATAAGTTTTTTTTTATCGCACTATACTAAATGCTACTGTGATTGAACACATGCGCTGTGTACACATCTCACGAGGAATCCCGAGCTTATGTGCTGACTACATATTTTAACCTGTCAATGCATTTTATTTTTATGTCTGTGTACACCTATCCCCCGATTTACACGTTTTTCTCAGGAACGTATCTACCGTGTAAATCGGGGGATAGGTGTATTTATATTTTTGATATGTATAATATTGACGTATTGAAAGTGAAACATGTGGCCTGTATTCATTCTTGAAAAATTCCACGATAAAATCTCAACAGCATTTTGGAATTTTATCTTGAAAATGGAGGCAGAGAGTCGTTGAAACATTGGCATAAGTAAAGGTAGAAATATTTGATGCCTATTAAGCATTGGATTCAGATAAATATACTTCTATGAATCAATCACATACTTACAATATCTTTATTATTAATGAACGTTCTTCTCTGATTTATAGTATTATAAAATAAATAAAATTTCCAGGGTAATTATCATATCATAAGTATTTAAAATATGTAAATAATAATGTTTTCCATTTTATTTCTGAAAATACAATAATTCAAATTAAATGATTTGGTCTACCCAATATATGTTATATAAAACAATACTTCTCGTGCGTACATCACGTGGATAATAAGCTTACAAGGTTTTTGAAATTTTCCGAGAAGAAGATAGGCGAACAGCCTTGTTGAAATATTGAAATCTAATAAATATTTTGATCCAAAATACGCTTTTAGTTTAAATATTATAAATGAATTGTTATATACTCAACAAATATTAATGTATATATATAAAAATAGTATTTATTATTAATTTATTAACGTGATAATCCTGTTGAAGGACTGACAAGTCTGAAAGCTTGATAATAAAAGTTGTACAAGGAACTTAGTCCTGGAACCCCATCCCTGGACACTTTTATTTTATTTTTCCGTTCGTCATTACTCTTCATAATTCATCCTTTCATACCTCATCCAAAAGGTTAGAAATTGTTGATATTTCACCTTGAAATAAAAATTTAATTTGTCGTTGAAAAGAAACTCATGCGGTTGAACTTGCAAGTGTCGTTTTATAATATATATATATTGAAATATTTCATACACATAGGTTTTAAATATTTCAATGTCAAACTTTCTCTTATTTTATCTGTTTTAAAGAGATAGGGGTATTTTGTTAAAAGTTTTTAAATTAAAATTACAAAAATAAATATTATATATATGTTATATTAAAATATTATTTTATTTAAAATTATATTTGATAGATACAAATAATCTTGTTAAATCGACCGCCAGAGGTCACGCTTACCCTATAAAAACTCATTGTTGTTGTCTTTCCCGTTGGCCTGCTCAAACCTTTTGTACATTATGTAAATAAGATTTCCATTTTTTTAATTCTTAAGCCTTAAGTCAGGCAGTACTTTTATCAAATTATGTTTTTATATATATATATATTTCTATAGTTCAATTAAATTACTGAACAAAACTATTTTTATAATTATACTTTCAAGACATAACTTAATCCTCAAAACAAACAGGATATTCAGAAAATCTAATTTATAACATTTTTATAATATTTATAACACAATATAATGCGGCTTATGATTATAGAACGACGTTTAACAAGTTTTATGTTTCTTTTTACAGAACGAAAAATCGTAATTTATTTTAAAGAGAACGACTATTCCTATCCTTAGAGATGAAGTATGAAAGGATGAATTGTGAAGAGTAATGATGAACGGAAAAAGAAAAAGAAGCATTTGCGGTAAAACTTGCCAAACGTCGTTATACATAATATTTATATAAATGGAAATTTTGCCGGGAGGAAATTGATTTAAAGAGACAAGGGTCGCCTCTCCCGTCAAAATAGACGTCTAAAACAGACGCCATCTATTGACCGTCTATATTTTAGCCATTGACCGTCGCCGCAACTAGCGGTCTCGGGTCGGTGACAATATGGCCCAGCCACATTTACAGCTAAACACCTCTTTGGCAGATTGTCAAGATTCCATTTGATCCCGTGTGGATCTCATGGAATAAAGTCCGCCTTAGACTGACGAGGGCCATTAGCCCGAAACCATGGTCTCTAGGTGGACGTTTATTAGTTTGCCAAAGCTGGTGTTGTGGCTTTGTCACCGACCCGAGGCCGCTAATTGCGGCGATGGTCAATAGATGGCGTCTGGTTTTAGACGTCCATTTTGACGGGAGAGGCGACCTTTGTCTCTTTAGATAATATTTTTAATAATATATTCATAAGACACCATTTAATATAAGAGACAGATATTATAATTACTCTTTTTAATATTAACAAATCTCATATTGAAATTTTTTAATCAATATTGTTAGAAATATTATCGTATTTCTCATATGCATCAATTTCCCCTATTGTGGGTAAATATAAATATTGTAATAAATATTAACCAACCGAAATATTGACAAAAAATTCCTTTTGTTAATTCAATATATGCCAATTTCATTACCTAACATATATATACAAGGTGCGTTCATTAATTTCCAGGACTGCTCTGTAGCTTTGAAAAAATAAAACAAATAAAAAAACTAATTTAATATTTTTCAAAATATGCCCCTCCTGCCTCAATAAACCTGTTCCATCTTTTTTTCCAATTGTCGAAGCAGGAGATAAAATCACTTTTTGAGAGGTTCCTCAAGGTTGCCTTCGATTCAGCTTGTATCATATCAACGTTGTCAAATTTCTTTTCTTTTAACTTCATTTTCAATTTAGGATAGAGGAAAAAGTCATTGGGGGCTAAGTCGGGGGAATAGGGTGGATGAGGGATCTGTATGGTTGAATGCTTGGCCAAGAACTGCAAAACAACATGGGCTGTGTGTGGCCGCGCATTATCGACGTGAAGTATCCAGTCATTGTTTTGCCATCTTTCAGGTCTTTTAAGGCGCACTGCCTCCCTTAAGCGCCTCATTATCCCCAAATAAACCTCTTGATTAATTGTACGTCCGAAAGGAATAAATTCATGGTGAACCAAACCATTAATATCAAAAAATGTAACAAGCAATGTCTTGACTTTGGATTTTGTAAATCTTGCCTTTTTGGGTTTCGGTTCCCCTCTTTCAATCCATTGGCTGGATTGACGTTTGGTTTCCTGGTCATACTGATACACCCATGTCTCATCCCCGGTAATGATTTTTTGCATCCATTCTGGATCGGTCCGAGTCATTTCAACCATGTTTTTACAGACATCCATTCTAACCTCCTTTTGTTCCTCTGTTAGAATCCGGGGAACAAATTTTGAAGACGTCCGGATCATGTCCAAATCTTTTGTTACTATTTGATGACACTGTCCTACAGATAGTCCAGTCTCTGAAGATAATTCTTTAATAGAAATTCTTCTGTTAGATTTAATTAATTCCTTTATTTTGAGCTTGTTTTCCTCGCAACGTAATGATCTTGGACGCCCAGTATGCTGATCATCGTTTACCTTTTCCAAACCTTTTAGGAAGCGCGAAAACCATTTAAAAGTTCTTGAACGGGATAAAGCTGCATCGCCAAAAGCTTCTTTAATCAATTCATACGTCTCAGTAGCACTTTTTTCAATTTAAAACAAATCTTAATGCAGATTCTCTGCTCTTCGAAAATGGCTATTTTAAAATTAGAAATGCGAACTTTACAAGGAAGTTGTTTTGTTCTATTTTTAGATAGGCGCGTGCGCCACGAGACTCGTGCATTCAGTCAGGTGTGGTCGAATGTCCAATATTTAACTCTGTATATAAATTTTTTCTTTAGCTTTTTTATTTAATTTATTTTTTAACCAGTCCTGGAAATTAATGAACGCACCTTCTATATACATAACAATTGAAAAAATTAAAAACGTCAGGTGTTAATAATAAAATTAATGAAGTCATCTCCTGACCACAAGCACATATGCTTTTTAGATGGCAGAGCGCCATCTAGTGGAGCAAAATCAACTAAACGTTTATATAACTTGCTCCGTGATATTTGGCCAACCCAATTCGTGGATGGCTTTTGTTAATTTATCAAGAAATTGGGTTGGCCAAATATCACGGAGAAAGTTAAATAAACCTTTAGTTTATTTTTGCTCCACTAGATATGCATTCATCATTTTTAATATATACATATATATTAAAAATAAAGAAGGCATAACCTGACCAGGAGCACATGTGCTTTTTAGATAGCAGAGCGCCATCTGGTGGAACAGAAATCAACTAAACGTTGATTCCCTGATATTTGTCTACACTTATTTTCTTGATTTATCAATTATCTTAAATGATCTTTTTTATATATTTTTTCATTTGACATATCGGACGCGATATCCCAGCTCGGGATACTTGCGCATAAATACATTTTATCAACCTATATACAGTTCATTATATACAACTCAATAATCGGACTAAAAACACAATTAAAACTGAAACGATGGTTTTCTCAAACAGAAAAGAAAATCTAAAATGAATTTACAAAAATTATTGAATTTTACATAAGTGTCTTAGTTATATACAAATTCGCAAATTTCTTCGATGAGATAAAAATGATTACATTTGTAGCTGTGAAAGATTGGACATTCTATCAATAAATGTATTGAGTCCTGGTTTTATTTTCCACAGAAGCAACTAGGTTCTTCCGTTGCCCCGATTTTCGACAGAAATTCTCCAAATATACCATGATTTGTGATGAACTGTGACTTATAAAATTCTTGATGATCTTGGTGATGAAAAATTCAGTGTCACGTAGTGTATATATCCCATAGAAACAATTAGGAAACAATATTGAAGCCAATAAGTACGTGACTGAATAATGCGATCTGTCGACCATTTAATAACATAATTGCCACGATCCTATACGTGTCCAATTAACGTTCAAATATTCACCTATTCAAAATTAATTGATTCAATAACCGTAAATGATAGCCATTTATATATAATATATGATAATAATTATTTCCTGACATCTATCGCTGCATTCAAATTAAGGCCGTATATAGCAAGACTTTAATATGCACTCATGGAAAAATACTTAAAGAAGTAGAAAGTCTTCGATGTCGCCAGTCTTTTTTCTTTTTTTTTTGAAGGAAACGGAGGCGTTTTGTGCACAATTAATTATCTAATGTATCTTTAATAAAGGTCACGATAATATCTTTCAGAGTTATTGTCTGAATCCCGATAAACATTCTAAAATGTGCAACATACTTAAGTTTTGTCCATGAGTATATCTTTCAGAGTTATTGTCTGAATCCCGATAAACATTCTAAAATGTGCAACATACTTAAGTTTTGTCCATGAGTGTATCTTTCAGTTGCACGATAAGGAGATACCCTTTTTATTAATTTATTCACTTTATCCCAGTACAATTTCACATTTGTACTATTTTTTCAAATCAAGAATGTTTTATAATTCATACTTGAAATATAGTTGCAAATAATTATTATCTTGAATAACAAATAAATATATAGATATATTTATATATATATTTAATTTTTAATCTCTATATCACAGGGATCTGGTAATTTTTATTTCTATATTCTGTAATGATAGATTTTAGGAATTTAATACTGATTCGATTTTATTACACCGAGACATTTTTCAAGTTAACTCATTCTTGATATACAAAACAATAACGCACCATCTATATATAACGAATGAAAACATTAAGACCCGAATGTTTCTTTTCACAAATAAATCAAACTTCTCTACTGTCTTACTGCGATTAAAAATATCGGAATGGCTTGGCTCATCAGTGCTGAACCCTCCCAGCGGTTTCGCCAATTTAATCCACCAGACCGCTTCTTTAGAGCTCGAATATTCAGTGTAGCATAAAAAACAGAATAATACAATACAGTATTAGAGCTCTAAAGAAGCGGTCTGGTGGATTAGAAATTGGTGAAACCGCTGGGAGGGTTCACCTTGATGAGCCAACCCTACCAATATATTTTCATTGCAGTAAGGACAGTAGAAATTTATTTATTTGTGAAAAGAAACATTTACATTATAATGTCTTCAATCATTCTTGATATGTTTCCTTTTTGCATATGTGCAACTGTAGTCTAATATTCTAGTGATTTTTAACTAACACAGGTATTCACTGATTAGAGAATTATTAACAGTTATTCAAAATTAATATTGAGAAAATGGTTCGTTTTAACAAACAGTTTGTATTTCTCCAACTGACCAACTTGTTAAGTCAGTAGAACTCTTGGATTGATCGTGATTTCTACATAGCGAAAAAGACCATGAAAGAAACTCTGCCAAAATATACCAAATCGAACAATGATTTAGACCGTTTTGAATATATTAAAACAAGGAATAAATATACGTCGATTGTCAATATTGAAAAGAAAAAATACGCTAACCTATGTACGGTGAATTCTGTGGCCACTGGACATGTGTCAGACATGGAGGCTGTTGGGTTCTGTGCTGCCTGGAGTATAAGAGGTCTATCTGTGTTTCCTTCCTCTGGTGAATCTGTATAAGACCAGTGGTCTTAATAAAGCTGTGTGTGTTTGTTAAGTCGGTAGAAGAGTTTAGTAGCTAAAAGCTTATTTTTTCCAATATTAAAGATGCATACTATTATTTTTTGAAACTAATTATATGATTAAAAAAATTCAATAATTAAATATTATAAAAGACGTCACACAAAAATATATAAACTCTATTCTAATTTTATCTAAATTTTTCAACTAGCAGATAAACAGATAAAATGGCAGCCTACAAAAAAAAAAACAATTAGAATAAATTGGAAATATGCAAATAAATTCAAATATTTTTTTATCCTATTTTAATTAAAATTCGG
This sequence comes from Cordylochernes scorpioides, assembly GCA_030710605.1. Classification (NCBI taxonomy): domain Eukaryota; kingdom Metazoa; phylum Arthropoda; class Arachnida; order Pseudoscorpiones; family Chernetidae; genus Cordylochernes; species Cordylochernes scorpioides. The sequence goes on from CP092883.1 coordinate 66,749,728, forward strand.
AATTAAGACAAAAGTTAATTGGCTTACCTTTTATATGAAAACAGTGGCAATAAATAGAAACAAAGCAATAATTGACTATTTCTAAATTAAAACCATTTTAAAAAGTCATCAACAGGTAAAAAATTATTTTATAGCTCCTTATGTACATAGTGGCCAAGGAAATATATAACAAGCGACCTATATTAAAATGTTCATGTTAATTAATATGCAAAAAGGAATAATTTTAATTTCAACGAAATCAATTAAGAATAAAGGGATATTTGACTTAATACCAATTTAAAGATGGTATAATATTATTTTTTAATTGCTAACTGTAAAAAATAGTTTAGTAAATTTTTTCTAATAGTTGTAGAATCAATGGATATTTAGAAATAGATTAAATGATTAGCCAATTCCATATATAAATCTGATCGATTGCCCACACACACACAAAACAACACAAAGCATTTCAGGATTATAGAATGAACTAGTTGTTTGTGAACTTAACGATTTGATTTTCGATAAAAAATCATATTTAAAGTTCAATTCTTTTTGTAAATACATTTTAAACTTTCTACAAAATCAGAATCTCTAATGTTTTCATGCGTTGAATAATGTAAATAACTTATGTAAATAAACTTTTCTCCTTGTTAGGCGCAAGTATCCCTTGCGGGATATAGCGCTTTGGAAATAAAATAATTGTAATATATAAATCTAAAAATTACTGAAGAGTATACTGGCTCATATGTATATTTAGGTTTCAAATTTTAATCATTTCAGATTAAAAAGTTTGTAGAAATAGTATTTAATTGCATTCAAATATCCCACTAAAACTAAACAAGATATATAACTTACTTTCATGTAAAATCTAAAATAATCCCCATTTTTATTTTATAATAAAATGAACAATTTATTAACGTGATAAATTAGCGCACCAACTGTTATAAAGAAATTTAACTATTTTTGATCCGTATGATTCTTTTTGAAATAAAACAATTACTTCTGTCCTTACTGTAATGATATATTAATGGGAGGACCTGGCTCATCGGTGGTGAACCCTCAGCGATTTCGCTAGTTTAATCTACCACACCGCTGTAATATTGCATTGGGATGTTCTGTTTTTATGATACTGAGGTTGACTTCTTGTAAAAAAGGTATTTATATTAAATATGGACATGATGTGGAACTAACACCTACCTACATATTCTCATGTCCAGCAATGGCCGCAGCCTTGCAAATTGACATAGACCCAGAGCAGCAGCTTTACACACCCAAGATAGTGGTCATTGCTACTGCTGTGATAGAGATGTATGGAGACATCTGAGGCTCTTCATTGGACACGACAACAACAACATAAAATTGACATGGACCCAGAGCAGCAGGTTTACACACCCAAGATAGTGGACATTGCTGCTGCTGTGATAGAGATGTATGGAGACATCTGAGGCTCTTCATTGGACACGACAACAACAATACAGTATACACACCCAAGATAGAGGACAATGCTGTGATAGAGATGTATGGAGACATCTGAGGCTCTTCATTGGACACGACAACAATAATACAGTATACACACCCAAGATAGAGGACATTGCTGCTGTTGTGATAGAGATGTATGGAGACATCTCTTCATTGGACACGACAACAATAACAACAATAAGGTTTGAGGACAGTAGTTTTACATGTAAATATAAATATACTAGCCGAGTGACCCGGGCAACGCCCCGGGTTTACTCGAAGGGCCCGCAGGTGAGAAACTATAGGCATTGGATCCTATGCCTAAAAAATTATTCAAAATGAAAAAGAAGAAAAATACTAACAAAGCAGAAAATAAAATTGCAAACAACACATCTACACTACTTCAAGAACATGAGAGCACATGCACTCTGTCACCATACGTGTACCATTTGCAAAGACCCATCACCTATGGTTTTTGCGTGACGGCCTTTTTTTAGTATTGGGATAAATACACTAAAAATTGCAAACAATGTCACGTAACTGGTTTATCAAAAAATATTTTTCTTTGTCCACAAAGAAATAGCATCTTATCTACATGTCCTGAATCCAAATATACCATTAGTTTTTTTCTATTACACAATATTTCTGAGATACACCTACTTGAATTTGGAAATATTGTTAATATATAGGCATATATGAACGAAACATATTTATTATTGAAAAGCAGTGACAGTGGATTTTCTTCTATACAGGACATGTTACATCCCAGTGCCTTGTAGGAAAGCAACAGATCATTAACTATGTCTCGGTAATTTTCAACCTTGACACTTCCTAAGAAGTTGTTGCAAACGTTTCTAAAGGAATTCCATGCTGCTGCTTCAACTTCATTCAAACTATTTTGAAAATTTCCATCGTGCTGCAATTCTCGAATCTGAGGTCCAACGAAAATGCCTTCTTTAATCTTCGCTTCACTTATACTAGAAAATTTTTGTTTTAGGTAGGCAAATCCACTGGCATTTCGATCCATTGCCTTGACAAAGTTCTTCTTTAATCCCAGTTTAATATGTAATGGTGGTAAGTAAATATTTTCTGAATCGATCAGGGGTAGATTTACAATATTTTTATATCCTGGAGTAAAGATTTTACGGTTTGGCCAGATTTTTTTAATGTAATGCCTTTCCCTATCTCTGCTATCCCACTCACACAGAAAACAACAAAATTTTGTATATCCAAGCTGTAATCCACGCAAGAGAGCAACGACTTTCAAATCGCTGCATATTTTCTAACCGTATCTTTCATATTCTATCTTTTTCAAAAGCAGTTTCATGTTTTCGTAAGTCTCTTTCATGTTGGATGCATGTATTTATCCCAATACTAAAAAAGATCGTCAGGCAAAAACCATGGGTGATGGGAAATTTCTGATTAGATTTTTGAGTTCAGCATGAAAAGTTACACTAGAAACACCATCAGGTTCTCTTGTGCAAAAAAAAGGTATTTTTGTAGACCTGTGTAATCCGACCATGTTTTGTTGTCCTGACCTACAGCCTATCATATAACAAACTGTAATTCAACACTATCGATAATTCGACCATTTTAAATTTCAACAATTGATTGTTGCTTAAATATAACTTCACTGCTAAAAAGGTATTACAGAGAAAACGGCTGACATTGTAAATGTACAAAATATATGTATAGAGCAGGGGAATAATAAATAAAGACCAAAATCAAATTAATTGATAATAAATAGATTATTGCCAAAAAAAAATACAAAAAATATTTTCTTCTCCTTTCTTATCTTCACTCAATCATATTAGAGTGTCAAGCTTGTAAAGCTTGAAATTAACAACCATCATGATTGGGTGAAGTAGAATGCGTCTGCCTTTGTCATCAAGACTGGGAGCACTACTCAGTGGCAGGCCACTGACTTAGCTCCAAAAGAATGTATCCCTGGATTAGGAGCCCTTACAAGGTACTATCAGCCGGGCCAGCTGAGCCCAGGTTTTTTTAGTGAGCTTGTTACTGCTCCCCCTCCTCCTTTTTCATCCTGGATTGGGACCGGCAAAGGCGGAGTTTTTTTTCTTTCAGGTGAGAAACCTTAGGCATTGGTGAAAAGTGTAAATATATATTTTGGAAATGAAAAAAAAAAGGATAAAATAAATCAGAATATAAATTTACAAACTATATTTCAGAGGAGACGATTTATATTAGGAATTCATTTAAATGACCTCATTAAAAACTACATTTTATATATAATTGGGTTCAACTTTACATGTATGCTATCCTAAGTTCGCACACTTGAAAAAGTCGCATAAAGTCGTCTGTGCGTAAACACAGGCTCTTGTAGCAAAGGTTTGGCCTTGAGCCCTCTTTAAAGTCATAGCAAAAGCCAACCTTAGTGAAACATAAAGCCTCTCTAGAATGCAGCGAAAGTTGGTATCCGAAGGGGACAAAGCTATTTCAGACATTATACAGTGTGTTCAACTTTGGGCACTGTCAGTATATGTGCTTCAAGGACATGAGAGCACATGCGCTAGAACACCATACATGTTCCATCGCAAAGATCCTATAGGCATTGGTGAAAGTGTAAATAAATATTTTGGAAATGAAAAAAATATATAAATATATATAAGAAAATAAATTTACAAACTATATTTCAGAGGAGACAAATATATTTGAAAGGGAAAAAAAAGCAAATTGCAAACAACACAACTATATTGCAGATATGACAACATATTAAAGGAATGAATGCATTTAAAAGACCTCATTAAGAACAACAATTCTATATTTTTATATATACAATAGAATCTAATTAATGCAACACACGATAATTCGACCATTTTTGATGTCTCGACCTACGGCCTATCATATGACAAACTAATTCGACACTTTCGATAATTCAACTATTTTGAAATTCAAATTTCAACAGTTGATATTTGTCTAAAACCCCTATTATTAACAACATATTAGACTGCAGAGTGCAAAAATGTAGAAAATTGTATGTATATAATTGTATGCAAATAATTGTATGTATAGTTCAAAGAGTAAAATATTTTTTTTTTTGCTTATCCCTAGTACACGTGGTACAGGCCTTGATAATCATGGTGGGTAGAGTAGGCGACTGCTTTTACTGTAAGTACACCACATGTCTAAACATGTGAAAAGCAGTTCGACTTTGCATTTACAAATGTGTCAGAGCCCCGTTTGATTACTTGCGCTTGCTGGTGGGGTTGGACCTTTGCAAGAATCGGAAGCCATTGGAGCATTTTTTTTTTTATTTTTTGCAGAAAAAAGTGCCCAATGCGGGAATCGAACCCGGGTTGTAGCGGTTGAAAACCAACGGCTTAGACCATCCTTCCACCAACCCCCAGTAAAATAAGTAAATAAATAGAAGACCAAAAATAATTGATAATAGTTCATTGAATAACAAATAAAATAAAAAAATCTTTCAGGTGAAAAATTATAGGCATTGGTAAAAAACTAAACAAGAGAAATAGCAATTGGGGTTGTGCTCCTGCGGCGAGTCTATTAGCACGCCTAGCGGTTTTCGCAGAAAAAAGTGCCCAATGCGGGAATCGAACCCGGGTTGTAGCGGTTGAAAACCAACGGCTTAGACCATCCTTCCACCAACCCCCAGTAAAATAAGTAAATAAAAAGAAGACCAAAAATAATTGATAATAGTTTATTGAATAACAAATAAAAAAAAATCTTTCAGGTGAAAAATTATAGGCATTGGTAAAAAACTAAACAAGAGAAATAGCAAGTGGGGTTGTGCTCCTGCGGCGAGTCATATTAGCACGCCTAGCGGTTAGGGGAGTGAGTCTTCCACGGCCTTTTCGAGGCATGACAGAAGACGCTGAAAAAAAAAGGTAAAATAAGAACCAGGCAGAGGAAAACTATAAAACTGAAAGCCAGGACAGGCATAAAAAGAAAATTCCAAGCATGTGAGGAAACAATTGATGAAAAAAAAAAGGATTCCTAAAAAATACTGCAAAAAAGTAAATCAGACACAAAAATGGAGATAAATTCAAATGAAAAAACTATAACAAATTAATACAAGAAAATAAGACCTAATCCAAATAATTTAATAGTGTGTGATGTTTTGTCAACAGCAATGTCACCATCATCAGACAAAAGAATAAATGAGATTTTATTCTTTAGTTCATTTATTCTTTTGTCTGATCAGGTCTTATTAATGAGAAAAAAAAAGAGCAGAGGAAAACTATAAAACTGAAAGCCAGGACAGGCATAAAAAGAAAATTCCAAGCTTGTGAGGAAACAATTGATTAAAAAAAAAAAGGATTTCAAAAAAATACTGCAAAAAAGTAAATCAGACACAAAAATGGAGCTAAATTCAAATGAAAAACTATAACAAATTAATACAAGAAAATAAGATCTAATCCAAATAATTTAATAGTGTGTGATGTTTTGTCAACAGCAATGTCACCATCATCAGACAAAAGAATAAATGAGATTTTATTCTTTAGTTCATTTATTCTTTTGTCTGATCAGGTCTTATTAATGAGAAAAAAAAAAAAGATGCCAAAGAGAGATGAAAAGATGCCAAAAAAGATAACCAGATACAAAAATTGTGCTAAATTCAAAGGAAAAACTATAACAAACACTTACAAAATATACAATTCGAAAAATAATATAAGTTGAGCTATATTTAAATGAAAAACTATAACAAAGTACTTAAAAATTATAATTATAATCAAATGAATCAGAAATACGAAATATACGTATATATTATAAATTAGTAAAAGGTAATAAGACAAAAGAACGCATTTCAAAACAAATGAATTGATGATGATAAATGCAAAAAATCTACGATTGTAAAATAGATTAAATTAAAAAATAAAAATAACTGTTAACATTAGGAAAATAAAAACAGACCTATCATACGAAGAAAAAAATAACGAAAATTTTGGTATATAGATCGTTATGAGTAGTTCAGAATCTTCGGAGGAGATAGCTTAGGACTTTACAATGGAAAACTCTGTTACGGTATTATCTATATAGATTATCTGTTTATAAAGCAATACCACGCCATCTATATATCAGAAATGGAGTCATTAAAGCTATAATGTTTACATCACACATAAAATGTATTTCTACTGTCCTTACTGCGATTAAAAATATTAGGAGGGCATGGCTCATCAGTGGTGAACCCTTCCAGCAGTTTCACCAATTTAATCCACCAGACCGCTTCTCTTAGAGATCTGATACTGTATTGGATCATTCTGCTTATATATGCTACCTTGAAGAGTAGAATCTTAGATATAGTTTTCAAGTAAACTATGGATATACGTTATAAGAACAGTAAAATTACATATATTATTCTACTGTACTGGGTTTCCATGCAACAGTAATAGCTTGAGTTTTCAAAATCTTCAATTGTTGTCAAAAAATCCTCTAAATTATCTGTGGATTGTTATTTACTGTATATTGTAAAAGTTAGAATGGAAAAATTATGGAATTCTAAACGGTCAAAGACTTTGATATTTTAATTTGTTTTAATAAATAATTTATTCATTTTTGAACTCAAAAATGATTTGAATATACTTGAATTTAGTTTTGTTTTCATCGACTATTAATAAATTCATAGAAAATTTCTGAACCATATGTAAGAACTGGTCTGATGATTGTTTTATTTAAAATTATTATTTTTCGAATATTTATCCCCACAATTTTACACTAAGTGAAAACATCAGGTTTTTCATTTTTTTCTGTCCTGCGAAAAATTTCGTTAAACGGAAAGGAAACTATATCTTCTCTTTTATTCTATGATTTAAGAATTGTATACCTGAAATTTTAACGAGATCTATTGGGTTTAAGATAATATTCGGTATTTTAATTGGAATATTTCAGGTTTATTATGTAAATAAAGAGTAAATTCACGGTAGGGGGTTGATAGTAAAAACTAAAAAAGCATTTTTTTTAACCGCTCACATGAGTTATTTAGATTGCAGAGCGCCATCTAGTGGAACAAAAATTAACTAAACGTTGATTTAACATGTTACGTGATATTTGTCACAAATCATTTTCTTGATAAATTAAGAAAAAAACCTAAGTACATGTTTTGTACTCTAAGATGATAATTCTAAATGTTTTTTAAATCTTCTTCTTTCTTATCTGCACCCAATCATATTAGGGTATCAAGCTTGTGGAGTTTGTTGATGGAGTCTGTTTGACAACCATCATGACTGGGTGAAGTAGAATGCGTCTGTCTTTGTCATTAAGAATGGGAGCACTACTCAGTGGCAGGCCGACCTAGCTCCAAAAAAATGGCCGCCTCTGTCATGAGGAACAGACGCCATGTGCAGCCGCTCCTAACATGGAGTACAAACACTGCTCATCCTGTATACCTGGATTAGGAGTCCTTACAGGGTACTATCAGCCTGCCCAGCTGAACCCAGGTTCTTAAGTGAGCTTGTTACTGCTCCTTCTCCTTCTTTTTCATCCGGGCTTGGGACCGGCAAAGGCGGAGTTTGCTTTTTTAATGCATTTTTGAAGGGAGAGGTACCAATTTTAGTATATATATTAATATTAAATGTCACGTAGAAAATTAGGAAAGACAAACTTCAGAATGACACTGCAATTTATTTAAGGCACAAAAACAAAATCAACATTTATAAGATACAAGATAAGTAATGAAGGAAGTTTCCAGAGTAAGAAAACATAAATAATATGAATAAAATATAATAATCTGTACATAAATTATATTAAATACTTTGTTACTAAATATATATGAAAAAACAATATATATATAGTATCAGAGTATTTATTATATTTTATGTATTAAGAAATGTCACCTCTTCCGTCAAAATAATGGCAAAATATATGCGCCATCTCTCTGTGCAAACTCATAAAATCGGATAAGTAATAACGCCCCAACAACAGATTCACCCAATTCAGAACGCCAGTACACTTGAGTAAAAGCACAAATAAACGTATAGGCAGATAACGGTAAAATACAATGTTTATACTAAGAAATTAATCCCTTGATATTAATATATTAAAATAAAAACATAAAACTTCCAGGGAAAAGTTTCTTTTAAAATATTTTTTATTCAAAAAATACCTCGAGCTTTCGGGCAAGTACGCCCTTCTACGGGAGAAAATGCATTATCTGATTAATACGCCAATAAAATATGATTTAAAATTAAATAAAGTCCATTCACTGTTTACATTTGTTTTAAAGCATGATCAACGCGGGCTTCTATTGCGCGTGCTTCACCTGAGGGTTATGGGCTGGGCTCAGGGAATATGATGTTATAAATTTCTGGAATATCTATTCTTCTGTTAATGCTATTGTGCTTTCTGGATATGATGGATTCTATTACAAGTCTCTGTAGTCTATTGGGGATGTTGGAGTAATGGGTCTTTGGTTCTGATAGGGAGAAGGAATGGCCTGTTTCTCTTATATGTTGGTATACTAAAGATCTACTGTCTTGATTATCGATATTTCGTTTATGTTCTGATACTCTAATATTCAATAGACTACAGAGACTTGTAATAGAATCCATCATATCCAGAAAGCACAATAGCATTAACAGAAGAATAGATATTCCAGAAATTTATAACATCATATTCCCTGAGCCCAGCCCATAACCCTCAGGTGAAGCACGCGCAATAGAAGCCCGCGTTGATCATGCTTTAAAACAAATGTAAACAGTAAATGGACTTTATTTAATTTTAAATCATATTTTATTGGCGTATTAATCATATAATGCAATTTCTCCCGTAGAAGGGCGTACTTGCCCGAAAGCTCGAGGTATTTTTTGAATAAAAAATATTTTAAAAGAAACTTTTCCCTGGAAGTTTTATGTTTTTATTTTAATATAAGAAATTAATATTAAAATCAATTTTAAAAGGTAAAAATTCAATTTTAGAGACAAAATATTTCATATAAATGATCATACCAAACACACATAATTGCCACATCAGATACCAAGTAAATGGTTGAATAAAAGAATGATCCGATACAGTATTAGAGCTCTAAAGAAGCGGTCTGGTAGATTAAAAATTAGCGAAACTGATTGGAGGGTTCACCACTGATGAGCCAAGCCCTTCCATTATGTTTTCTTCGCACTAAGGACAGTAGAAACTTGATTCATTTGTTGAAAAAATATTCGTGTCTCAATGTTTTCATTTGTCATATATTGCTTTGTATAAGAAAAAAAAAAAGAGTTGTTTATCTTTACAAGGATATATTTACTTCAGGAAATGGTTAGAAAACGATAAAGTGGATTATTCTATGGGTTTTGAAATATCAAACAAGCTAACAATGGCTATAGATGAGCGCGTGTTTGAAAAGGAACTTGTATGTATATAATTGAAGACTCTAGCTGTCATTGTGGCAACGAATTCCAGGACTCAAGACACCTACTGCTGGAATGCCCACTCTTCTTCACTGCTAGACAACAGACAATGTTGTAGATCTATATCAATTTGTAAATAGCAGAGAGAATTATCACAGATTTAACTATTTTTGTAAATATATTTGTGATTTTCTTTCTAACCTGAAAGGCTCAGGTTCCTAATATATATATTATCGTTTCTCTTTTTATTTCGATTACTTTTTCTTTTATAATATGTTTATAACTGTTTCTGTTTAAAAAAATGTAAATCGACGCAATTTTCCCTAGCCGGGATATCGCGTTTTGTGTGTTGAAATAAAATAAAAAATAAAAGGTTTTTGTTGTTTTCACGTAAAACATATACCAAGATTTGTTTTGTATAATTGCTATTAATAATAAATAATATGTAAAGTTAAATTGGTTACGTCCTTCTTACTTACTTTAACTACATAACACTATGTCTAAACTGCATATTTAATATTTCCCCATTACACTATACCTCAGAGACAATATATCATTTTACCTCCATCCCTAATATGCTAAACCACTATAGGAAACATCACAAAGCTCTTAACTTTAAATATTGAAACAACATTCAGGAAAACTTATTTAATCACCCCTTACCATGAGTAAATTGAATTTTGGATATAATTTCCACGTTTTTTTTTACTCTTAGACGATATATTTCATTTTTGAATTTAAGCATTTTTTAAACTTTTAAAACCACAGATTTATATTTGATTTATTTAGATCTTCTTTTAATGGCTATTTTTAAAATTATTTGAACTACTATATATCATATGAAAGTATATTATTTTATGTAAAATATACACTCATTGACAAAACTTAAGTAAGTAGAAATATTTGTTGTGTTGCTGTTCGTCTCTAATTTATTTTAAGGAGACAATTTTATTCACACTTGGTTATCTCGTGTGTCTTCAATAAAAGTCACTGTAATATCTTTCAGAGTTATTGTCTCAATCCCGATATTAATGCTAAAAGGTACAACTATCTTAAGTTTTGTCCATGAGTGTATCTTTCAGAGTTATTGTCTCAATCTCGATATACATGTTAAAAGGTACAACTTCCTTGAGTTTTGTCCATGAGTGTATCTTTCAATTTATTGTCTGAATCCCGATATACATCCTAAAAGGTACAACTTCCTTAAGTTTTGTCCATGAATGTACATGTATTTTGGAACTGCTAGAGCCACAACTATCCTATTTTAGAACTTTCTAGGAAAATTTCGGTTTGTATTTATCCTCTAACACCTCTCTCAGGTTAACCTCTTTTCTGCCTAATCCTAGTACACGTGGTACAGGCCATTAAATCATGGTGAGGAGAAGTAGGCGACTGCTTTTACTGTAAGTTCACCACATGTCTACACATTTGAAAAGCAGTTCGACTTTGAACTTACAAATCTGTCATTGCCTCGTTTGGTTACTTAAACTCGCTGGTGGGGTTGGACTTTTACAAGATTCGGGGGCCATCGAATTATTTTAGGTTATCCTAAACCAAATTAAGAATATATTGAGATATAGTTGTAAATAATTATATACACCTATCCCCCGATTTACACGGTAGATACGTTCCTGAGAAAAACGTGTAAATCGAAAATTAAAAATTTTAAAAAATTAGAAATACAGACACAGTGTGCGTGTGCAGCAAGTCAGCACATAAGCTCGGGATTCCTCGTGACTCAGCGCATGTGTTCAATCACAGTAACATTTATTATAGTGCGATAAAAACAAAAAAAAAAACTTATTTGGAAAACCGTGTAAAAGCGAAAACGTGTAAAACAAGTACCGTGTAAATCGGGGGATAGGTGTACTTGATTAACAAATAAATGTATAGATATATTTGTATTTTGAATACTTCATGCGGTCAAATTAAAATTTTTATCTTTGATTTGGTTTTGTAACAATATTTATATATGGCTAGACTAAGTTTATATTTAATTTTAAACTTTATATTACAGGGATTTGACAAATTTATTCCTATATTCTGTAATGATACTTTTTAGGAGATCAGGATTGATTCGAATTTATTACACGGAGACATTTTTAAAGTTAATTCATGCTGGATATACAAAGCAATAACGCGTCATCTATACATAACGAATGAAGACATTAAGACACGAATGTTTCTTTTCACAAATAGATCAAACTTCTCTACTGTCATTACTGCGATGAAAAAATAATTGGGAGGGCTTGGTTCAACAGTGGTGAACCTTCCCAGCGGCTTTGCCAATTTTTTTTTTTAATCTACCAGACCGCTTCTTTAGAACTCTAATATTCAGTGTAGCATAAAAGCAGAATGATCCAATACAGTATTAGAGCTCTAAAGAAGCGTTATGGTAGATTAAAATTGGCGAAACCCCTGAGAAGGTTCACCACTGATGAGTCAAGCCCTCCCTAATATTTTTTCATCGCAGTAAGACAGTAGAAGTTTGATTTATTTGTGAAAAGAAACATTCACCTCTTAATATCTTCATTCGTTCTTGTTATTTTTCCTTTTTGCATATGTGAAACTGTAGCCTAATATTCTATTGATATTTAACTAAAACATGTAATCAACAACAACAATAGCCTTTATTGGGCACACGTGCCATACAGGATTCTCTCTGTAGGACAAAATAAATAAATAACAGATTAGCATCGTAGTTATATACAAGTATTGGGTATTGGCCTCGACCAATTATCGAGTTGGATCCGGTGTCTGTGCTAAATATTTTGATTGAGCTGATTTCCAGTATTTATAAAAAGCGAATGCAAAGGGTCTGGATTTTACGACTTTTGCCATTAAAACATAAGGCGAATTGCTATTGTAGCCGGGCTCTTGACGAAGAATTTATCTTTCTTCTTCCATTGCCGTACAGTAGAACATGTAGTGTGGAATATCGAGACTAAATTCACCGTTGCATAAGGTGCATTTTATGGTCTTAGTTTTCAATAGTGAAACATGATTAATTCTCTGTACTACAAAAAGGCTTCTTACTTGTACAATGATTCTCTTTAAGGTTATGGGGATATTGTCATTCAGATAGCATTCCATTGTAGGTGATGAATGAAAGTATTTATAGTGAGAGTAGAGTACTGATTTTCTTATTCTTACATAATCGAGCTGCATGGACTGATCGGTTGCCGTTCTAATAATTAGGGGGATGTATCTTTGTAGAATATTGAAGTCTGTACATCCAACAAGCCACGAGAAGCCGGTGTTATTAAGTAGCTCTGTTATACTTTTTACCAGTCCGATATTCTGTTTTGAAGAAATTGAAATGTCCCACAAATGTGCCAAACATATTGAAGGTAGCCTGCTGCCGTCCATTTTCAGAATTCTAGTCCAGAATTTTAAAGTTAGTTTTTTCAGTGTGATATCAAGAGAGTTTCTTCCTGTTTCAGCCCTCAAAATATAGCCCGGAGTATAGCTTGGAAGGCACAGAAAACGTCTGAGGAAGGTATCCTGGATTCTATCTAGGATTAAGGCTTGATCATGTGCCCAGATTGGAGCCGCATAGAGTAGGAGTGTCAAGATCATAGAATCCAACAATCTCATACTTGCATGAAAGGATTTGAGCTTGGACTTCAAAATAATCTCCCCTACAGCACCCATCGCGGCCATGGTCCTGCCTCTATAATTTAAGGCAACTTGAGTGAAAGAAATCGAAGGGGTTAGCTAAAACATGTAATCATTAATTAGAGAATTGTTAACATTCAAAATTGATATTGAAATAAAAAAGGTTCGATTTTAACAAACAGTTCGTATTTCTCCAACTGACATTGTTAAGTCAGTAGAACTCTTGGTTTGATCATGGTTGCTACATAGCGAAAAAGACCATGAAAGAAACTCTTCCAAAATATACTAAATCGAACAACGATTTAGACCGTTTAGTATATGTTAAAACAAGGAATAAATATACGTCGATTATCAATATTAAAAAGGAAAATACGCTAACCTATGTACGGTGTATTCTGTGGCCACTGGATATGTGTCGGGCCTGGAGGCTGTTGTTGGGTTCTGTGCTGCCTGGAGTATAGGAGCTCTATCTATGCTTCCTGTGGTGAATCTGTATAAGAACGGTGGTCTTAATAAAGCTGTGTGTGTGTTTGTTAAGTCGGTAGAAGAATTTCGTAGCTAGAAGATTATTTTTCCGATATTGAATATGCGCACACTATTAATTTTTAAAACTATTTTTTTGTTTAAAAATATTTAAAAATTACATATAATAAAAGGCGTCACACAAAAATATATAAACTCTATTCTAATTATATCTTTTTTTTTTCAACTAGTAGATAAACAGATAAAATAGCAGCCTATAAAAAAACAATTAGAATAAATTGAAAATACGCAAATAAATTCAAATATTTTTTATCCTATTTTAATTAAAATTCGGAATTAAGACAAAGGTTAATTGGCTTACCTTTTATATGAAAACAGTTTGGCAATAAATATAAACAAACAATAATTGACTATTTCTAAATTAAAACCATTTTAAAAAGTCATCAACAAGTAAAAAATGATTTTAAAGCTCCTTATGTACATAGTGGCCAAGGAAATATTTAAAAAGCGACTTATATTAAAATTAAAAAGTTAATTAATATATAAATAGATAAATTTAATTTCAACCAAATCAATTAAGAATAGCGGAATATTTGACTTAATACCAATTTAAAGATGGTATAATATTAATTTTTTAATTGCAACTGTAAAAAAAATGGTTTATTAATTTTTTTCTAATAGTTGTAGAATTAATGAAAATTTAGAAATAGATTAAATGATTAGCCAATTCCATATATAAATCTGATCGATTGCCCAGCATTTCAAGATTATAGAATGAACTAGTTGTTTGTGAACTTAACGATTTGATTTACGATAATAAAATCATATTTAGAGTTCAATTCATTTTTTAAATACATTCTAAACTTTCTACAAAATCTGGATCTCTAATGTTTTCATGCGTTGAATAATGTAAATAAACTTTTCTCCTTGTTTGGCGCAAATATCCCTTGCGGGATATAGCATTTTGGAAATAAAATAATTGTAATATATTAATCTAAAATTTACTGAAGAGTACCAGCTTTCATATGTATATTTAGTTTTCAAATTTTAATCATTTCAGATTAAAAAGTTTGTAGAAATAGTTTTTAATTGCATTCAAATATCCCACTAAAACTAAAAAAAGATATATAACGTACTTTCATGTAAAATCTAAAATAATCCCCATTTATATTTTATAATAAAATGAACAAATTATTAACGTGATAATTAGCGCGCCGTCTGTTATAAGGTAATTTAACTATTTTTGATCCGTAAGATTCTTTTTGAAATAAAACAATTACTTCTGTCCTTACTGTAATGATACACTGCGTGACATTGAAAGTGGAACACCAAGAAATAGTGGCCAGAAAGTGATGAAACTCGGCAGACAGAGAGAGACAGGGACGAACAATAAGTGATCTTTATTTCAAAATGATAGTCATAATACAGAGCGAGAACGGCGTCGGCTTAGTAGCAAGTAGGACCACCGCGGACGGCGATGCACGCAGCAACACGTCTAGGTAGAGAGTCAATCAGAGTACGAATGGCGTCCTGAGGGATGGCTCTCCATTTCCTCTCAACCATTTGCCACAGTTCCTCTTCTGAACGCGGCTGTGGCAAGGCATGCAAGGCGTCCAATGATGTCCCAGACGTGCTGGATTGGTGAGAGATCAGGAGAGTATGGTGGCCAGGGAAGCATCTGTACATCTTGCAGAGCTTGTTGGCTAATGCGAGCAGTGTGCGGTCGGGCGTTATCCTGCTGATAAAGGGCATTGGGTACCCCCTGAAGGTAGGGGAGTGTCACCGGTCGCAGCACATCATCAACGTATCGTTGGGCCGTCATAGTGCCCTGAATACGAAGTAAAGGTGACCTGGAATCATACGCGATTGCGCCCCAAACCATGATTCCACGTTGTCGCACGGTGGGCGTTCCACAATTGCTGCCGGATTGGACCTTTCTCCACGTCGACGCCACACGCGTACACGGCGACTATCACTGGACAAGCAGAAACGCGACTCATCTGAGAACACGACCCTGTGCCATTCCGTCATCCACGTCGATCTAGCCCGGCACCATTCCAAACGTTGGCGCCTATTCGGTGGGGTCAATGGCAGTCTTCTTAGCGGACGGCATGAGTGCAAGCCATTAGCAACCAATCGACGGGAAATGGTTCTGGTCGAGATGGATGATCTAGGGTGTCTTGCACATGTTGCAGGATGGCGGTACAAGTGGCTTATGGGGCCGCCACTGCTTGTCGAAGGATACGCCGATCCACACGTGCTGACGTCACTCTGGTTGCACCGGCATTCCTATAAATTACCACATTTCCTTGTTCCAACCATCTTCTCCACAGTCGGTGCACCGTGGACGCACAAAGGTGTGTATCAGCTGTGATTTGACGTATGGACCAACCTGCCCTTTTCAGTCCGATCACCATGCCCCTCGTAAAAGCGTCTGTCTGCTTGAACTGCCTCTGTTTACGATGACCTGGCATTCTTTGTTATTACACGTATCTTTTGACACAAGAACAAAATTTCTACAATAATTTTCCTTGAAGAAATAACGACACGAATACTGTCCTTTCTGCAAGTTCCTTCCCTTATATCTTACTCCATGTGCGCACGAGGGCTGCGCATTTTACATCATTTGCATAACTCGGTTAGGCGCGTCTACCCTGAAATTTGCATAATTTTCTGGCCACTATTTCTTGGTGTTCCATTTTCAATGTCACGCAGTGTATATTAATGGGAAGACCTGGCTCATCGGTGGTAAACCCTCAGCGGTTTCGCTAGTTTAATCTATCATACCGCTGTAATATTGCATTGGGTTGTTCTGTTCTTATGATACTGAGGTTGACTTCTTGGAAAAAAGGTATTTATATTAAATATGGACATGGTGTGGAACTAACACCTACCCACATATTCTCATGTCCAGCAATGGCCGCAGCCTTGCAGAAAATTGACATAGACACAGAACAGTGGCTTTACACACCCAAGATAGTGGACATTGCTGCTGCTGTGATAGAGATGTATGGGGACATCTGAGGCTCTTCATTGGACACGACAACAACAACAACATATAATTTACATGGACCCAGAACAGCAGCTTTACACATCCAAGATAGTGGACATTGCTGCTGCTGTGATAGAGATGCATGGAGACACCTGAAACTCTTCATTGGACACGACAACAACATAGACATAAGGTTTGAGGAAAGTAGTATTATATGTAAATATATAATATGTTTATAAAGCAATACCACGCCATCTATATATCAGAAATGGAATCATTAAAGCACTAATGTTTACATCACACATAAAATGTATTTCTACTGTCCTTACTGCAATTAAAAATATTAGGAGGACTTCGCTCATCAGTAGTGAACCCTACCAACGGTTTCACCATTTTTTTTAATCTACCAGCCCGCTTCTTTAGATCTCTAATACTGTATTAGATCATTCTGCTTTTATATGCTACACTGAAGGGTGGAATCTTAGAAATGGTTATCAAGTAAACTATGGACATGCGTTATTAGAACAGTATAATTACATATATTATTCTACATTACTGGGTTTCCTTGCAACAGTAATAGCTTGAGGCTTCAAAATCTCCTATTGTGGTCAAATATCCTCTTCTGAATATACTTGGATAATGTGGTTTAAAATCATTTTTTTCATTTAATAAATGTTTAATAAATCATATTTAAATATTTTAGATTCAATCTGTGAGAAGGGGGATGTTCGCAAGATTATGGACAAAGTTAGAAGATGTAGTTTTGTAGGCTCTAATCAATCAAACAAGAATTTGATATTGAATAGAATTTAGTCTTTCTTTTCATCAACTCTTTATACATTTTTAGAAAATTTCTGAACCATACGTAAGAACCTGGTCTGATGATTGTTTTATTTAAAATTATTCTTTTTCGAATATTCATCCCTAAAATTTTACAACTATGTAAAAACATTGGGCTTTTCATATTTTCTGTCCTGCGAAAAATTTCCGTTACAAAGAGTGCAAACTTTATCTTCTTTTTTATTCTATGATTTGAAAATTGTATACCTGAAATATTGGCGGGATTTATTGGGTTTTAAGATGATATTCGGTATTTAAATTGGAATATTTCAGGTTTATTATGTAAATAAAGAGTAAATCAAGGTCAGGTGTTGATATTAAAAACTGAAAAGGCATTTTTTTACCGCTCACATGAGTCATTTAGATGGTAGTGCGCCATCTAGTGGAATAAAAATTAACTAAACGTTGATTTAACTTGTTCCGTTATTATAAAGAAAATAAAGTCTCCAGGGTTAGGTTTCTTGTTCAAATTTTATTCTCTAGCTTTCGGACCTGTCAGTCCTTCCACAAGAGTATCACGATAACAATTTGATGGTATATGTTCTATTTTTATATAAAATAAATTTTTACCTATTTAATTTTATAAAGTTTTAATTTAACAAATAATATAATAATAGATAGAATATATTTACATATTAGATTACGTAATAGAATGTTTACATATTTAACTATTAATTATATGGAAAGGTGGAGAAAACCGTTATATTTGTCACAAATCATTTTCTTGATAAATCAAGAAAAGACAACCGCATACGTGTTTTGTACTAAGATGATAAATCTTAATGCTTTTTTGAAGGGAGAGGTACCAGTTTATTATTAAAGTTGTGCGGGACTTATGGATCACCCTGTATATAAAAGTCAATTTCTGTCTGTCTGTTTCGCGATAAACTCAAAAACTACTGAACCAATTTGTATCAAATTTTGCATGTCGCTGTTTATAAACCTGAGGAAAATTTTCGGCTACATTTTGATTAGTATTTTTGGCTATTTCTTTTTTTCATTTGAAGAACTTTTTTTTACGCGGAGTAATCCGGAATGGAATGAATACCCAAATATGGCCATTTTTTATACGCATCGGTGGTTCAGTGGTAGAATGCTCGCCTGCCACGAGGGCGGCCAGGGTTCGATTCCCGACCGATGCATTTTTTTAAACAATTTTTAAAACTCATTTATATTATATCTCTTCTCTATATATATAAAAATGAATGTTTGTATGTTTGTTTGTCTGTATTGTCCGGTATACAAATTCTCAGTAGTTCACTAATTAAAACCAAAATTTCCATACATAGGTAAAAAATACGGGGAAGACGATAGGCTATTTTAAAAAAATATATAAATCAATTATTAAAACTATATATTTTTAGTCAGAAAATGATGATGACGATATTGCTGTATCATGTTTGATTAACAGATACAAAATTATATCGGGAAAAATTCCAAAAAGCAGAGACCATGGGTGAAACCAGTTTATTATTTTGTACGCAGGAACAAAATTCTAACATAAAAACATTCATTCGAGCAGAAAACAAAAGCCAGATCTTCTTTCTATAAAAATATCGCTTCTCGGACACAAAGTTTGGAGCGGGGACGTTTCACAAGAGTGACATCCACGGCGCCAATTTATAATTGTAACGAATAGTATTTGAATAAAAACATTTAATCGGGTAAAACCCGGGCGTTGCCCGGGTCATTCGGCTAGTATATATAAAAGTCAATGTCTGTCTGTCTGTTTCGCGATAAACTCAAAAACTACTGAACAATTGGTACCAAATTTTGCATGTCGCTTTTTATAAACCTGAGGAAAAATTTCGGCTACTTTTTGATTAGTATTTTTGGCTATTTCTTTTTTTCATTTGAAGAACCTTTTTTTACGCGAGTAATCCGGAATGGAATGAATACACAAATATGGCCATTTTTTATAAACATCGGTGGTTCAGTGGTAGAATGCTCGCCTGCCACGCGGGCGGCCCGGGTTCGCTTCCCGGCCGAGGCATTTTTTTTTTTACTATTTTAAAAACTCATTTATATTATATATAATATTATAAATATATATTATTATATCTACTATATTAATTAAATCAAATACCTAAACACTAATATAATACAATTTTTGCCATCACACACACTTTTTTCCTGTAGTTTATGTGTTACTTCTGTATTGCTATTCTATAGCACTTCAAATATTTATTATTGATGTACTTTCAGTATGAAGGAAATTGCAATCGGGGGAATTCTCGGGCGAAGCCGGGTCATACGTCTATATCTCTATATATATAAAAGTCAATGTCTGTCTGTCTGTTTAGCGATAAACTCAAAAACTACTGAACCAATTGATACCAAATTTTGCATTGGGTTTTTTATAAACATGAGGAAATTTTCGACTACATTTTGATTAGTATTTTCGACTATTTATTTTTTTCATGTGAATAACTTTTTTTTTACGCGGAGGAAATACGAGGCGAAGTAACAACACCAGGCTAATTAAGAGACCAATGAGCGTTCTGCATTTTTTTTAAAGTTGCTTGCGTACTTTTTTTGAAATATCGTTTTATACAAGTGTTACTTTTTTTCACAAACGTATTGAGAGGGAAATTTATATTACTAAGTTACGGTAGGTGCACCTGATGCAATTAAAAAAAATAAATTTTACAAAATTAACGTTACTGTATGTAAAAAATGGCTTTCGTATTTTTTATTAATTTTTGTTTTGCGCTTTGTTTTTATTTATGCCTTTAAAAAAATCGTTTAAAATACAGTCGCAGTCATTAGCAAACACATATGTTTGCCTAATTCCCATGTACTCTTTTATTTTTTACAGAAAAATATTTACATGCCAGTATTTTGGATTAATATTTTTATAAAACTATTTTTTCTTATTCTTACTGAGAAGGTGGGCATCTCAGTCAAGATCCATCGCAGTCATTCACTCAACTCGGGCAATTTCAAGGGTTAATGCGCTGGGGCCAATACCTCGGGGATTGGGTGGAAAAGCTGCCAACTAAATGGATTGCAAAAAATAATTAAATCAAATATCTAAACACTAATATAATACAATTTTTGCCATCACACACACTTTTTTACTGTGGTTTATGTGTTACTTCTGTATTGCTATTCTAGGCACTTCTACTATTTATTATTGATATACTTTTAGTATGAAGGAAATTGCACTCAAGGGATTTCTCGGGCGAAGCCGGGTCATTCGCCTAGTATATTATATAATCTAAAATGCAAATATACATATTTTTAAAACATGTATTTTACTTTCATCATTGACTATTCTTTTTTTTTTTTTGACCATAGATTTTGAATATAACACTTTGAATATTATTGTGAATATATGCATAGTTAATCTACCTATTTTTTAATTCACGAATTATAGAATTCATTTTATAAATTCTATATCACTGTGAAAATTAATTTTATGTATAATTTACTTCATGTAATTCAAAATAAAAACTACTTGATGAGTAAATAATTATCTTTCCTATTTTTACGAGTGCACCTTTTAACTGCATCTTTTTAACATAAAAACAATATATGTTATATAAACAAATGAGATTTTCTGTTGATTTTTGATCATGTTAAGGATTATGGTATGGTAATGCAGTCGTGGTTGAAAATCTTGAAAGAATAATAATAAGAATAGTTTTGATCAGATATTGCTTCAATTGAACTTACGAGTATGAATGTATAAAAAACATAATTTGATCAAGTACTTACTGGCTTAAGGCGAGTAGAATAGGGAAAAAAATATTATTTACATAATGTACAAAGGTTTTGAGCCGGCCAACGGGGAACAACAACAACGAGTATTTATAGGGGAAGCGTGACCTCTGGCGGTCGATTTAACAGAGTATTTGAATCTATGAGATATAATTTCAAATATATTAATATTATATATATATATATAATATAGCATATATACATCCATTAAGAAAGGTCACCTCTTCCGTCAAAATAAGGGCAAAATATATGTGTGATCTATCTGTGCAACCTCATAAAATCGAATAAGTAACAACGCCCCAACACCAGCTTTACCCAATTCAGAACGTCAGTGACACTTGAGTAAAAGCACAAATAAATGTATAGGCAACAGTAATATATAATGTTTATACTCAGAAATTAATTATAAAATCAATTTTAAAAAGTAAAAATTCAATTTAGAGAAAAAGAAATTCAAGTGAATTGTCATACAACAAGCACACACAATTGCCATTGTTTGGCGCAAGTATCCCTTGCTGGATATAGCGCTTTGGAAATAAAAGAATTGTAATATATATTTCTAAAAATTAATGAAACGTAAGAGCTTTCCTATGTATATTTAGTTTTCAAATTTTAATCATTTCAGATTAAAAGGTTTGTAGAAATAGTATTTAATTGCATTCAAATATCCCACTAAAACTAAACAAGATATATAACGTACTTTCATGTAAAATCTAAAATAATCCCCATTTATATTTTATAATAAAATGAACAATTTATTAACGTGATTAATTAGCGCGCCGTCTGTTATAAAGAAATTTAACTATTTTTGATCCGTAAGATTCTTTTTGAAATAAAACAATTACTTCTGTCCTTACTGTAATGATATATTAATTGGAGGGCCTGGCTCTTCGGTGGTAAACCCTCAGCGGTATCGCTAGTTTAATCTTTGATATCGCTGTAATATTGCATTGGGTTGTTCTGTTTTTATGATACTGAGGTTGACTTCTTGTAAAAAGGTATTTATATTAAATATGGACATAAGGTACTGTCCTGGTGTGGAACTAACACCTACCCACATATTCTCATGTCCAGTAATGGCCGCAGCCTTGCAGAAAATTGACATAGACCCAGAACAGCAGGCTTTACACACCCAAAATAGTGGACATTGCTGCTGCTGTGATAGAGATGTATGGAGACATCTGAGGCTCTTCATTGGACACGACAACAACAACATAAAATTGACGTGTACCCAGAGCAGCAGCTTCACACATCCAAGATAGTGGACATTGCTGCTGCTGTGATAGAGATGTATGGAGACATCTCTTCATTGGACACGACAACAACAATACAGTATACACACCCAAGATAGTGGACATTGCTGCTGTTGTGATAGAGATGTATGGAGACATCTCTTCATTGGACACGACAACAACAATACAGTATACACACCCAAGATAGTGGACATTGCTGCTGTTGTGATAGAGATGTATGGAGACATCTCATCATTGGACACGACAACAACAACAACATAGACATAAGGTTTGAGGACAGTAGTATTATATGTAAATGTAAATATATAATATGTTTATAAAGCAATACCACGCCATCTATATATACAACAACAACAACAACAACATAGACATAAGGTTTGAGGACAGTAGTATTATATGTAAATATAAATATATAATATGTTTATAAAGCAATACCACGCCATCTATATATACAACAACAACAACAACAACATAGACATAAGGTTTGAGGACAGTAGTATTACATGTAAATATAAATATATAATATGTTTATAAAGCAATACCACGCCATCTATATATACAACAACAACAACAACATAGACATAAGGTTTGAGGACAGTAGTATTACATGTAAATATAAATATATAATATGTTTATAAAGCAATACCACGCCATCTATATATCAGAAATGGAATCAATAAAGCACTAATGTTTCTTTTACATATAAAATGTAATTCTATTGTCCGTACTGCGATTAAAAATTTTGGAGGGCTTGGCTCATCAGTAGTGAACCCTTCCAGCGGTTTCACCAATTTAATCCACCACACCGCTTCTCTTAGAGATCTGATACTGTATTGGATCATTCTGCTTATATTTCCTGCACTGAAGGGTGGAATATCAGTTATAGTATTCAAGTAAACTATGGATATACATTATTAGAACATTAGAATTACATATATTATTCTACAGTACTGGGTTTCCTTGCAACAGTAATAGCTCAAATTGTTTTCAAAAATCCTCTAAAATATCCGTGGATTGTTATGAACTGTGTATTGTAAAGGTTAGAATGGAAAATTGATGGAATTCTAAACGGTAAAAGATTTTGATATTTTCATTTGTTTTAATAAATAATTTATTCGTTTTTGAACTCAAAAAGGTTCTGAATATACTTGGATAATGTGGTTTAAAAAAGCATTTCGATCATTTAAGAAAATTTGAGCCAAATCATATTTATTTATTTTAGATTCAATCTGTGAGAAGGGGGATGTTAGAAAGACTATAGACACAGTTGGAAGATGTAGTTTTGTAGGCTCTGCTCACCCAAAGAAGAATTTGTTTTTGAATAGAATTTACTTTTTGTTTTCATCGACTATTAATAAATTTTTAGAAAATTTCTGAACTATACGTAAGAACTGGTCTGATGATCGTTTTATTAAAAATTATTATTTTTCGAATATTTAACCCCACAATTTTACACTAAGTGAAAACATAAGGTTTTTCATATTTTCGGTCCTGCGAAAAATTTCCGTTTCATTAAATTTCAAACTTTATCTTCTTTTTTATTCTATGATTTGAGAATTGTATACCTGAAATTTTAACGTAATTTATTGGGTTTAAGATAATATTTGGTATTTTAATTGGAATATTTCAGGTTTATTATGTAAATAAAGAGTAAATTCACGGCAGGGTGTTGATATTAAAAACTAAAAAGGCATTTTTTTACCGCTCACATGAGTTATTTAGATTGCAGAGCGCCATCTAGTGGGATAAAAATTAACTAAACGTTTATTTAACATGTTACGTGATATTTGTCACAAATCATTTTCTTGATAAATCAAGAAAAAACAACCACGTACGTGCTTTGTACTAAGATGATAAATTTAAATGCTTTTTTAATCTTCTTCTTCTTTCTTATCTGCACCCAATCATATTAGGGTATCAAGCTTGTAGAGTTTTTTTATGGTGTCTGTTTGACAACCATCATGACTGGGTGAAGTAGAATGTGTCTGCCTTTGTCCTTAAGACTGGGAGCACTACTCAGTTGCAGGCCGACTTAGACCCAAAAGAAATGGCCGCCTCTAAATGAGGAACAGACGCCATGTGCAGCCGCTCCTAACATGGAGTACAAACGCTGCTCATCCTGTATCCCTGGACCCTTACAGGATACTATCAGCCGGGCCAGCTGAAACTAGGTTTTTTAGTGAGATTGTTTCTGCTCCCCCTCCTTCTTTTTGATCCGGGCTTGAGACCGGCAAAGGCGGAGTTTGCTTTTTTAATGCATTTTTGAAGGGAGAGGTACAATTTTAGTACATATATTATTATTAAATGTCACGTAGAAAATTAGGAAAGACAAACTTCAGGATGACACAGCAATTTATTTAAGTGAAAAACAAAATCAACATTTATAAGATACAAGTTAAGCAATGAAGGAAGTTTCCAAGTAGCAAAATATAAACAATATAAATATCAAAAATAATATCTGTATATAAAATATAATAATACTTTGCTACAATATATATAAAAATATTTAAAGGCCTTTTTTAGATTTTAATAAGATTTTTATTAATCCAATATTTCGATGGACCAATCGTCCATCTTTTACGAGGTTTTTGTTATGAAGCATACAGCAGGTCGCGGTGAGCCACGGACGTCTTACAAGCTTATTGGGCGATATACCATCTGTGATATACATTTTAAACAAAATTGAATATAAATAAAATAAATTGATGAAATATATATAGTAATATAATTAATTAATGAAATAAATAACAAATAAATATAAAATCCATCAGCAATTAAATATATATAAATATTGTTGCTACATGGCTAATGCACCTTTTTCATAACCAATTGTTGCACCAGGTTGCGCCTTGGCAGACTCTTCAACCTTGATTCTCTCCTGTGCTGGGTCTTGTATCTTACCGGAGCGTGTTTCAACCATCCTACAAATTTATATAAGCGAATAATGAGATAACTTTAAGTAGCCTCCAGAATAATTTATTTATTTCTCACATCAAAGAGAGCAGCGAAGTCACACAGTGTACCTGAATACAAATGATGATTTTATAATAAATAAATCTGTTTGTAATATATATATTCTGCTCAATAAAATACATAAATATAAAATATAAATTTGAAATATATTAAGAATAATATTAAAATATAAAATAGGCGCATTAGACATGATGCAACAATATATATCCATTAAGAAAGGTCACCTCTTCCGTCAAAATAATGGCAAAATATATGCGCCATCAATCTGTACAAACTTATAAAATCGGATAAGTAACAACGCCCCAACATCAGCTTTAGCGAATTCAGAACGCCAGTGACACTTGAGTAAAAGCACAAATAAAAATATAGGTATATAACGGTAAAATCTAATGTTTATACTCATTTATTAATTTCGAAATCAATTTTAAAAAGTAAAATTTCAATTTAGAGACAAAATATTTCAAATAAATTGTCATACAACAAACTCATACAATTTCCACATCAAATACCAAGTAAATGATTGAATAGAAGAAAGATCTAATACAGCATTAGAGCTCTAAAGAAGAGGTCTGGTAGATTAAATTAGCGAAACCGCTGGGAGGGTTCAACACTGATGAGCCAAGCCCTCCCAATATTTTTTTCATCGCAGTAATGATAGCAGAAACTTGATTCATTTGTGAAAAAAACATTCGCGTCTCAATGTTTTTCATTTTTCATATATAGATGGTGCCTTATTAATTAGTATTAAAAAAAGAGTTGTTTTACTCTAAAGAATTTATTTACTTCAGGAAATGGTTAGAAAGACGATAAAGTGGAATATTCTATGTGTTGGAATATCACACAGAGTAACAGTGGCTATAGATGAGCACGTGTTTGAAAAGGAACTTGTATGTTTATAATGTTTTTTTGTTGTTTTCATGTAAACATATATACCAAGATTTGTTTTGTATATTTGCTAATAATAATAAATAATATGTAAAGTTAAATTGGTTACGTCCTTCTTACTTACTTTAACAACATAACAATATGTCTAAACTGCATATTTAATATTTCCTCATTACGATATACCTCAGCGACAATATATCATTTTTACCTCTATCCCTAATATGCTATAACACTATAGGAAACATGACAAAGCTCTCTACTTTAAATATTGAAACAACATTCAGGAAAACTTATTTAATCTCCCCTCATTTGGATAGAATTTCTACGTTTTTTTTTTACTCTTAGACGATATATTTCATTTTTGAATTTAGGTGTTTTTTACTTTCAAAACCACAGATTTATATTTAATTTATTTAGGTATTATTTTAATGTATAATTTCGAAATATTTTGAACTACTATACATGACAATTCGATGAGTCATAGACAACATGGCTTCTCCAGGCATAAATCAACAATTACTGCTATGAAAGAGCTGACTGAAACTATTCTGGAACACAAGCAAAGAGAACTGACGGCGTTGATCGCAGTAGACCTATCAGGGGCTTTTGATAATGCATGGTGGCCAGCTATAATAAAAAGAATGGATTTAGACAACGTTCCCAGCTCTCTGATTCAAATCATCCAATCCTATTTGAATAATAAAAGGACAGTTCGTCTGTCATATGGTGGCAAAACGGTCTCCAAAAACCTTACTAAGGGATGTCCTCAGGGTAGTCCACTGTCACCGTTATTATGGAACATCTTGCTAAACGATATTTTAATGAATTTTAAATCTACAAACGCTGAAATTATTTGCTACGCGGACGACATCTCTATTATATGTTGGCATTATAATTTAGAGGGTCTAAAAACTGAGTTAGTGAACACCCTAAACTATGTCACTCAATGGTGTCGCTCAAACAAGTTAAAAATAAATCGAGAAAAACAAACTTGATTCACTTTCACAATTTCCATAGGTTCCAGTTGGAATTTCAAAAAACCGTCATAAAGCCTTCAAATGAAATCAAAATTTTGGAAATGAAATTATCTAATCATAGGTTCAAAACAAAAATAAATTTCCCCCCGCACATCAATGAGATTTTGCATAAAGCGCATCGCATGAAAAAATCTGCTTTTTTCCCTCAGCGGCAAAATATGGGGTATAAACTCTAATAAAAGGTTAATTTTGTATAAGACGCTAATTAGACCTATTCTAACATATGGAGCTGAAATTTGGTTTTACCAAATAAATAACCGCTGTAAACAGAAATTAAATTCGATACAATACCAAATTGTTCTTTGGGCTACTAGATCGTTTAAAAACATCTTCCTCAAATTGTGTCCACTGTCTGGCAGAGATCCCATTCCTGACTGATTTTATCGAATCAAGATTGATTAAATATGAATTGGACCAACTAAGCGAGGAAGACCAACGAACGTTCAGTCCGCATTCTCCTTCAATAATAAATGGATTTTTAAGAACAAGAATGGAAGATATGTTTTCTAATACAAGTGATCACTTTCGTCTCTTTTTCCCTTTGGGCATTCCAAAATATTTCCGCCCTGACCTTTACAATGTGCAAATCGTTACTGGTCATGGAAATTTCGGAGATTTTCTGTTTCGAATAGGAGCTATAGACGATCCGGGATGTTTATGTGGAGAGAGAAAGCAGGATTCCAGTCATCTGCTTCTTGAGTGCCCAATCTTCCAGAACTACAGAAACCGGGAAAACATCGAATACAAGGATCTTTTTATGTTTGTAAATAGTAAGGACTCGTATTTTAAATTTAGAAAATTCTGTAAATATATCTATGATTTTCTCTCTTGGTTAAAAAAACCTTAATTATTACCTATTTGTATATATATATATTATATATATTGGTTTGTTTATTTTGTTGGTTGTGATGTAAAATCAAGAATGATTTTAATGTCCTCTTTCTTATCTTTTCAAATCTTGTAATTATTTATTTATTTTTTTTGTAATATAGTATCTGAATTTAGTGTTGTTATTGACGCAAGCATCCCTTGTAGGGATATCGCGTCTGATTTGATAAATAAATAAATAAATATATTATAGAAAGTGTTTATTTTATGTAAAATATACACTCATAGACAAAACTTGAGAATATGGAAATATACACTGCGTGACATTGAAAATGGAACACCAAGAAATAGTGGCCAGAAAGTGATGAAACTCGGCAGACAGAGAGAGACAGGGACGAACAATAAGTGATCTTTATTTCAAAATGATAGTCATAATACAGAGCGAGAACGGCGTCGGCTTAGTAGCAAGTAGGATCACCGCGGACGGCGATGCACGCAGCAACACGTCTAGGTAGAGAGTCAATCAGAGTACGGATGGCGTCCTGAGGGATGGCTCTCCATTCCCTCTCAACCATTTGCCACAGTTCGTCTTCTGAACGCGGCTGTGGCAAGTCATGCAAACGGCGTCCAATGATGTCCCAGACGTGCTCGATTGGTGAGAGATCAGGAGAGTACGGTGGCCAGGGAAGCATCTGTACATCTTGCAGAGCTTGTTGACTAATGCGAGCAGTGTGCGGTCGGGCGTTATCCTGCTGATAAAGGGCATTGGGTACCCCCTGAAGGTAGGGGAGTGTCACCGGTCGCAGCACATCATCAACGTATCGTTGGGCCGTCATAGTGCCCTGAATACGAAGTAAAGGTGACCTGGAATCATACGCGATTGCGCCCCAAACCATGATTCCACGTTGTCGCACGGTGGGGCGTTCCACAATTGCTGCCGGATTGGACCTTTCTCCACGTCGACGCCACACGCGTACAAGGCGACTATCACTGGACAAGCAGAAACGCGACTCATCTGAGAACACGACCCTGTGCCATTCCGTCATCACGTCGATCTAGCCCGGCACCATTCCAAACGTTGGCGCCTATTCGGTGGGGTCAATGGCAGTCTCCTTAGCGGACGGCATGAGTGCAAGCCATTAGCAACCAATCGACGGGAAATGGTTCTGGTCGAGATGGAATGATCTAGGGTGTCTTGCACATGTTGCAGGATGGCGGTACAAGTGGCTTGTGGGGCCGCCACTGCT
The DNA here is from genome assembly GCA_030710605.1 of Cordylochernes scorpioides. Classification (NCBI taxonomy): domain Eukaryota; kingdom Metazoa; phylum Arthropoda; class Arachnida; order Pseudoscorpiones; family Chernetidae; genus Cordylochernes; species Cordylochernes scorpioides. Next base: position 66,779,365 of record CP092883.1, read on the forward strand.
TGTCGAAGGATACGCCGATCCACACGTGCTGACGTCACTCTGGTTGCACCGACATTCCTATAAATTGAGACATTTCCTTGTTCCAACCATCTTCTCCACAGTCGGTGCACCGTGGACGCACCAAGGTGTGTATCAGCTGCGATTTGACGTATGGACCAACCTGCCCTTTTCAGTCCGATCACCATGCCCCTCGTAAAAGCGTCTGTCTGCTTGAACTGCCTCCGTTTACGATGACCTGGCATTCTCTGTTATTACACGTGTCTTTTGACACAATAACAAAATTTCTACAATGATTTTCCTTGAAGAAATAACGACAAGAATAGTGTCCTTTCTGCAATTTCCTTCCCTTATATCTTACTCCATGTGCGCACGAGAGCTGCGCATTTTACATCATTTGCATAACTCGGTTAGGCGCGTCTACCCTGAAATTTGCATAATTTTCTGGCCACTATTTCTTGGTGTTCCATTTTCAATGTCACGCAGTGTATGTAGTGTTGCTGGTCGTCTCTATTTTATTTTAAGGAGACAAAGACAAATTTGTTAACACTTGGTTATCTCATGTATCTTCAATAAAGGGTATTGTAATATCTTTCAGAGTTAGTTTCTGAATATCCTGATATACATGGTAAAAGGTACAGCTTCCTTAAGTTTTGTCCATGAGTGTATCTCAGAGTTATTATCTGAATCCTGATATACATCCTAAAAGGTACAACTTCCTTAAGTTTTTTCCATGAATGTACATGTATTTTGAAACTGCTAGAGCCACAACTATCCTATTTTAGAACTTTCTAGGAAAATTTCGGTTTGTATTTATCCTCTAACACCTCTCTCAGGTTAACCTCTTTTCTGCTTAATCCTAGTACACGTGGTACAGGCCATTAAATCATGGTGGGTAGAAGTTGGCGACTGCTTTTACTGTAAGTGCACCACTTGTTTACACATGTGAAAAGCAGTTCAAATTTTGCATTTACAAATGTGTCAGAACCTCGTTTGGTTACATGCACTCGATGGTGGGGTTGGACTTTTGCAATAATCGGTGGTCATTGGAGCATTTCAGGTCATCCTAAACCAAATCAAGAATTAAGAAAAAGGAATTTCCTTATCGTACAACTGAAAATTGCTGATCGCTGGTACCATCTATCGGGATAAATAGATGGCGCTAGCCATCAGCAACTTCCAGTTGTACGATAAGGATATGCCTATTTCTTAATTTATTCACCTTATACCAGTACAATTTCATATTTGTACTATTTTTTTAAATCAAGAATGTTGTATAATATATACTTGAAATATAGTTTCAAATAATTATATACTTGAAAACAAATAAATACAGGGTGCGGTAGATAAGTAATGAGACTCAGTCTAGAAAAGAAAAAATTATTGATCCGATTTGTACAAAACGTTAACATTCTTCAAAGAACTCGCCTTGGGCGTCGACACAACGTTGCCAGCGCGTTTTCCAAGCTTCATAGGCACGTTGGATGTTCGGGATATCGTCGAAACGATGACCCTTCAGGCATCTTTTTACCTTCGGAAATAGGAAGAAATCAGGAGGACTCATGGCAGGGCTGTATGGTGGATGTGGCAGAACTTCAACTCCAATTTGGGTCAAATAAGAGGTCACGCGGAACGCTGTGTGCGGCCGGAGCGTTATCGTGGTGGAGACGCCAGCGTTTAGCAAGGTCCTGTCGCTTCCGTTTGACGGCTTTGTGCAATCGCCGAAGGACTTCTTTGTAGATTCGGCATTAACAGTTTTCCCCTGAGGAACAAACTCTTTGTAAATTAACCCCCGCTTGTCGAAAAACACAATCAGCATTGTCTTGACTCGAAACTTTGACATTCTTGCTTTCTTCGGCCACGGGGATGCCGGTGTGTGCCACTCCGAGCTCTGGGCTTTCGTCTCCGGGTCGTATTGGAATATCCACGATTCATCGCCTGTTACTGCGTTGTCTAAATAGTCTGGATTATTTACCAATTCATTCAACATCTCACGGCAAACGTCGACTCGTCGTTGCTTTTGTTCAGCGGTGAGCACTCGGGGAACCAATTTTGCGCAAACATTCCTCATCATCAAATCTTGCGTAGCAATTTGGTGAACCGTAAATTTATTCACGGAGACCTCATCGGCATTCATTTTGAAACTTAAACGTGTTGATGTTTATCATTTAAAATATTAATTTTCATTCTATGATTTGATTAATCTGTGAACTAATTTATTCTGTGGTGTTGTTTGTATATAAATATGTGTATTTCTTTGAGTGTGTGTGGGAGATAGTATATGAGGAGACGTTAAGGAGTAAGATTATTTAGTTTTAGTTATAGTCATTGTTTTTTGTGCCTTCAATAAAGAAGTTTTAAGTTTTAATAGAGACTAATTTATTAAGATTCTCCCAACAATTGGTAGCAGAGAGCGGTTGACTTAAATTGATGCAAATCAAGATTAATTGAAAAATTTTTAGAAAAAAGAAAAGATGCAAAATTTTAATTTATCTCCAATAGAAATATTATCTGACAAGAACTACTTGATCTGGGCAAATAGGATTGAAAGTGAACTACGAGGATTAAAATTATGGAGACGAATTATAGAAGGAAAAGAGATAGAAAAGCCTCAAGAGACCAAAGATGAAAATTTTGAAGAAAAAGTGAAAATCTGGGAAGACTGGGATGACGACAATGCAATTGCAAGAAATGTAATGAACCGAACAATGAATGACACTCAAATTCTAAAATATTCAAGTGAAAGAAGTGCAAAACGATTATGGTATAGCATTAAAGAAGAAATGGCATCTGAAAATGAAGATATGCAGATGAAAAATAGAATAGAATTATCAAAATTGAAAATGAACGAAGGTGAAACGGTTGATGACTACTTGAATAGAGCAGTGATTATAAAGAGCAGAAGCATTCAAGCAGGAGATGAGATAAAAGATAGAGAATTGATCTGTTTTGTTTTAGAAGGTTTAAGAATGGAATTTGATTTTGACGTAAAAATTATCAAATCTGACAAAGAAAAGAATATGAACAAAATAAGACAAATCTTGAAGGAAACTGAAGAAAAAATAAAATATAGGAAACTAGAAAAAGTAGAAAAACAGGAGATTGCATCTAAAGCTAGAGAAGGCTGGTCGGAAAGAAGAAAATTTATTAAATGTTATAATTGCGGAAAGATAGGTCATATCTCTAAAGAATGTAGAAATAAGATCAAATGTTTTAAATGTGGAGGATTTGGGCATGACTCGACAATATGTAAAAAGTATAGAAATGAATGTCATGCAAAGTATAATTATAATGGGCCTAAGTGTAGATATAATGAGGCTACAACTCGTGTGATAGAAAGCAGATGAAGACAATTACGAAGAGAAAGATCAAGGGGAAGAAAAAATAAGATGGACAATGGATTCTGGAGCCTCTAGCCATATGGTTAGTAAGAAAGAATTATTTATAGAATATAAAGAGGAAGAAAGAATAATAGCAACAGCTGAAAAAGGTGCAATAATGAAATCATCAGGAATTGGATCGATAAGAACGAAGTCAAATGTAAATAAAGATTCGTAAAATTTGAAAATGTTTTACATATACCTAATTTGAGAGAAAATTTATTATCAGTAACAAAAATTATAGATCATGATTTAAACGCATTATTTAGTAAAAATAATGCTGAAGTAATAGACAAAAATGGTGAGATTTTATATGAGGCAAAAAGATTAGGAGATAAATTTGAAGTTGAAGGAATCCTAAATATGGAAATCGCTAGAAAAGCAGAAATAGATGATATGCTATGGCATCAAAGACTTGCTCATGTAAATTTTCAAAAATTGAAAGAGATGTATGATAATTCTACTGTATTAGGATTGAAAAATTTACATAATAACAAAGGAAATTGCGAATCTTGTACATTGGGAAAATTACATAGAAAATCTTACAAAAGTGTTCAATATAAACAATCTGAAAATATTTTGGATCTATGGCATACAGATATAGTTGGACCTTTAAATGATTCCTTTGGATATAAGTATTTCATCACTATTGTTGATGACTATAGTAATTTTACTTTCGTTATACCTATTGCTAATAAATCTCAAACAGCAGATTCCATAATAAACTTGATTATGCAAGAAGAAAGACAGACTGGAAAGAAAGTAAAGATGATTCGAAATGATAATGGAGGAGAATATATTTCAAATTATTTGAAGAGATGGTTGTCTGGTAAAGGCATCAAACAAGAATTCACTACTGCTTATACTCCTGAAAAGTAATGGAAAAGCTGAAAGATTTAATAGAACCATAATTGAGTCAGCAAGAACCATGCTAATTGATTCAAAATTAGCTTAAATATTTTGGAGCGAAAGTGTTAAAGTGGCTGTTCATATAAATAATAGAATTAAAATCAAAGAAATGAATACAACTCCTTTCGAGATATACAAGGGATGGAAACCAAACATTGTTTATTTAAAAAGGTTCGGAAGCGAAGCTTATGTTCATATTAGGAAAGAAAAGAGAAAGAAGATGGAACCAAAAGCTCATAAAGGGATCATGATGGGATACAGTATGATAAGAAAAGGCTATAGAATATATTTACCAGAAATGGATGAAATTCTTGAAGTATCAGATGTTACATTTAATGAAGCTAAGCTAGGATATTATTTAATGAATAATAGTGGTAGAAATCTTGATGAAAATGAACTTTTCTTTTTTAGTAGAGAAGACAAAAATTTGATTTCTCACAGGAATGAAAACTCTGGTGGTAATAGAGAAGACCAAGTAGAAACTTTAACATCGATGATGAGCATATTCCTCAAGATGATAATGATGTAGATTTGAGTGAAATAGAAGAAATACCTCCTGATGAAATAATTGCTCCACGTAGAAGAGGACCAGAACCAGGAATGACGAGAGAAATGAGAGAAGAACGAGATCTTCGTTTGAGAGAAACTGAGGAAGAAGAACTTATAAAAAAGGGTGTGAGGAGATCTGAAAGATTAAGACTAATGAAGAATAAGGAAAATGTTTCTGATAGAACTTATGAAATTAAATGTCCGAAAGATTACCAAGAAGCATTGAATTCAGAAGAAATGAAAGCGGACCATCTCACCAAGACTGTGGATGCTGTCAAACTTAAAAACTGCATAAGTGGTGGAGTTATTTTTTGAGGAATGAAAATTGAAAATTTGAAGGGGAGATTTGTTGATGTTTATCATTTAAAATATTAATTTTCATTCTATGATTTGATTAATCTGTGAACTAATTTATTCTGTGGTGTTGTTTGTATATAAATATGTGTATTTCTTTGAGTGTGTGTGGGAGATAGTATATGAGGAGACGTTAAGGAGTAAGAGTATTTAGTTTTAGTTATAGTCATTGTTTTTTGTGCCTTCAATAAAGAAGTTTTAAGTTTTAATAGAGACTAATTTATTAAGATTCTCCCAACAAAATGGCGGTCGGAGTCCAGGAATCCTTTCACTTTGGACACCGTTTCATCCATACAACTCGTTGAAGGGCGTCCAGATCGTTCCATGTCTTTAACGGATTGCCCCCTGTTTTTAAATTCATTAAACCACCGGAACACTTGAGCTCTTGATAGGGCGTCCTCTTTGTAGGCCTCCGTAATCATAGCAAAGGTTTCCGAAGCTGTTTTGCCCAGGCGAAAGCAAAATTTGATTGCATACCGCTGTTCTATCGAGCGATCCATCTTCAGCGTTTTCACAAGTGTCACGGGCACACAAACGACATAATACGCGAAGCTCGACCCTCACTGCGCCAGAGCTACGACGCGACTGCGAACCGATTCTATTGTTAGCTCAGATCCCCCACCACGTGACCTGCAGGTGGAGAACGCACTGCGAGCGACAGGGGCGCCGCGCGACGGCCAGTCTTATTACTTATCTACCACACCCTGTATATAGATATATTTTTAAAATAAAGCAATCCATGAATAAATCTTTAATTAAAAAGGCCTATATTGGATCAGAATATCATTTATTTTACCAATATTTCAGTTGGCTGAACGCCAACCTTTATCAAGGTATTATAACATGTTTAATGTTAACGACACACGTTGATGTTATAACACCTTGATAAAGGTTGGCGTTCAACCAAATGAAATATTGGTAAAATAAATGATATTTTGATCCAATATATGCCTTTTAATTAAATATAGATATATTTGTGTATATATTTAATTTTTAATATTCATATTACACGGATATGACATATTTCTTTCTATATTCTCTAATGATACATTTTAGGAATTTGGGATTGATTCGATTTTATTACACCGAGACATTTTTCAGGCTAAATCATTCTTGATATACAAAGCAATAACGTGCCAACTATGCATAACGAATGAAGACATCAAAACGCGAATGTTTTTTTTCACAAATAAATCAAACTTCTCTACTATTATTACTGCGATGGCTCATCAGTGGTGAACCCTCCCAGCGGTTTTGCCAATTTAATCTACCAGACCGTTTCTTTAGAACTCTAATATTCAGTGTAGCATATAAAATCAGAATGATCCAATACAGTATTAGAGCTCTAAGAAGCGGTCTGGTAGATTAAATTGGCGAACCCCTGAGAAGGTTCACCACTGATGAACCAAGCCCTGCTAATATGTATGTGTGTTTGTTAAGTCGCTAGAAGAATTTCGTAGCTAAAAAGCTTATTTTTACAATATTAAAGATGCACACTATTGATTTTTTGAACTAATTTTAATTAAAAATATTTAATAATTAAATATTATAAAAGGCGTCACACAAAAATATATAAGCTCTATTCTAATTTTATCTAATTTTTTTCAACTAGCAGATAAACAGATAAAATAGCATCCTTCCAAAAAACAATTAGAATAAATTGGAAATATGCAAATAAATTCAAATAATTTTTTTTATCATATTTTATTAAAATACGGAATTAAGACAAAAGTCGATTGGCTTACCTGTTATATGAAAACAGTTTGACAATGAATAGAAACAAAGCAATAATTGACTATTTCTAAATTAAAACCATTTTAAAAAGTCATCAACAAGTACAAAATTATTTTAAAGCTCCTTATGTACATAGTGGCCGTGTAAATATTTAACAAGCGACCTATATTAAAATTATATAGATAATTAATATTAAAAATGAATTATTTTTAATTTCAACGAAATCAATTAAGAATAAATAAAGGAATATTTGACTTGAAACCAATTTAAAGATGGTATAATATCATTTTTTAATTGCTAACTGTAAAAAAAAGGTTTATTAAATTTTTCTAATAGTTGTAGAATCAATGAAAATTTAGAAATAGATTAAATGATTAGCCAATTCCATATATAAATCTGATCGATAGCCCAGCATTTCAAGTTTATAGAATGAACTAGTTGTTTGTGAACTTAACGATATGATTTCCGATAAAAATCCGTAAAAAAATCATTTAGTAAATACATAATATAAACTTTCTATATATTCTGGATCTCTAATGTTCCATGCGTTGAATATTGTAAATAACTTATGTAAAAAAAGACTTTCTCCTTGTTTGGCGAAAGTACCCCTTGCGGGATATAGCGCTTTTGAAATAAAATAATTTTAAAATATAAATCTAAAAATTACTAAAGAGAATACGCGGTCATATGTATATTTAATTTTCAAATTTTAATCATTTCAGATTAAAATGTTTGTAGAAATAGTTTTTAATTGCATTCAAATATCCCACTAAAACTAAACAAGATATAAAACGTACTTTCATGTAAAATCTAAAATAATCCCCATTTATATTTTATAATAAAATGGACAAATTATTAACGTGATTAATTAGCGCGCGCCATCTGTTATAATGAAATTTAACTATTTTTGATCCGTATGATTATTTTTGATGCATACTTATTTCAATTAGAAAAACATATATTGGATCAAAATATCATTTATTTTACCAATATTT
>CP092883.1:66787382-66797999 GCA_030710605.1 Cordylochernes scorpioides
TATCATGAATAAATATAGCCTTTGTAATATTCAATTCTCGTAAAATTATCATTTTAAGAAGCATGGAATCATTTATCAATGGACTATCTCTACCTTAGATATATTCTACCATTTAAAAATTGACTTTCTTAAGATGGTTATCAAAATAAATTTCGATTATAACGAAATTTTATATATACAAAGATGTAGGCAGTTTTCTATATTATTATTATTATTTATTTAAGTAATCCAGGTTCCTGGAGCGTACAGAAGTCGCCAACTACCCGGGATGTCCTTCTGACCTAAGTCTTCTTGGATTTATATACAATGCCAGTGGAAGTCCAATTAATGAGGTGTCGCCAGGCAGATTTCTTCCTTGGGAGATTTTCTAGGGATGCTGGACATATGTTGGTGATACCTAGGAGAGTGGCTGTCTGGAATCTTTGGTGTTGGAAGGTTGGGCAAGTGAAGAGGAGGTGGTCTACGGTTTGGTCTTCATCTTGGCAGTGGGGGCAAATTGGGTCTTCTTTCGATACCGAGTTTTCTATATATACCACAATAGTTCGCGAATTTATTGGGTTTAACTTGAGATCTCGAGATATCATTCAACCAGCACGTATTATCCACCATACACGTATATTTTCAAAAATTGTTTATAACACACAAAGAATGTAATATATTTTCTATCCCCCTTTCAATATCATTATTATTTAAAATATGTAAAAATTAATTTGTATATAAAATAGTATATATAATCAATTTATTATCGTGATAATCCTGTTGAAGGAGTGATAATTCTGAAAGATTGAAAATAAAAAAAATTGAACAAGAAACCTAACACTAGAAGCTTTATTTATTTTATAATACATATATTATAGAAAAATAATAGAAAACATATGTATGATATCTGTGATCCAAATTTTATGAAGAAGGTAATAGGTTCTAATGATATTTTTGGGAAGCTCTGCTCAAGTAAACATAACGTTTATAGGAGAATATCTTAACCTACTAGTCACCCTACTCTCAGTAGATATTACTGCGACAATCCCTGGCCTCTAAGTATAATTAATTTATAATATAATATAATGCGGGTTATGATTGTATTACACTGTATAACAAAAGATTCGACGCACCAAGAAGGAGTTGTCAGATTAGGACAAAAATTGGTGTATGTAAAGGGCATGTATAGGGAAAAAACGATAAAAATTTCAGAGCAATTAATTGTTTTATTTCAGAGTTTTATCGTCACAAATTGAGAATTTCAATATGTCGTTGGACCTCCACTGGCCTGGATGCAGGCTGCCACCCGGCGTGTCATGGACTGATAAAGATTCCGGATGGTGTGCTGCGGGATTTCTTGCCAAATTGTCTCCAACTGTTGGGCTAAATAGTCAACATTCCGGGATGGTTGCAATCGCCTTCCCATCACGTCCCAGATGTGCTCTATGGGCGAGAGATCAGGTGACCTTGCTGGCCACGGAAGAGTTCGGCAAGATTGAAGACAATCCATAGTAACACGTGCCGTGTGTGGCCGGGCATTATCTTGTTGAAAAGTAAGCCCGGGGTGATGTGAGAGGAACGGCAACTAAACAGGCCATATAATGTCATCTACGTACCGTTGTGCTGTCAGGGTGCCAGAAATGACTACCAATGGGGTCCTGCTATCAAATGAAATGGCACCCCAGACTATAACGTCCTGTTGTGAACCTGTGTGGTGTTCGACAGTAAGGCCAGGAACCACACGCTGCCCAGGACGTCTCCAGACACGTTTGCGACGGTCGTCAGGACACAGTAAAAAACGGGACTCGTCACTAAAGACTATACGTCCCCAGTCAGCGCAGTTCCAAGTTGATCGCTCCCGACACCACTGTAGTCGGACTTGTCGGTGCACGGGTGTGAGGGGTAGGCATCGTAATGGTCGGCAAGCTCTTAGATTCCGCTCTCTCAGTCGCCTGTTAATAGTCATTTTGGACACTTGTGTGCCGGTCACACGTTGGATGGTAGATAACGTGGATTCCGGTGCTGCGACAGCCATTCTGACAATTGCTCTGTCCTCCCGTTCTGTTGTTGCCCTTGGTCGACCGCTGCCGTCCTGACGTTGCATACTTCCGTTGTTGACCCACTTTTGCCAACATCGCCTAATAGCCGCATCCCTTCGACACAGATGTCGCGCGATTAGTCAATTAGACCAACCAGCCTCTTTCAATCCAATAGCACGACCAGTTTCAAACTCTGACATATGTTCGTAATGAGCACGAATCTTTTGGCGAGGCATTGATACAGTAGAAATAGGCGTACTGCTAAAATATTATACGGAAATTCTGAAAATTATCTCGTGCCGCGCCGAATATTGAGTCTAGAATGCTCGTGCTGGATGCGCAGTTCAGATGCGCTGGAGTTCTTGCTTTGCATAAACCGGCCACCAAATTTCAATCATTTGCATGTTTGGTCGAAACCTCTTTGTATACGTATTTTCATATAAATCGGACTACTGCTTCTTGGTGCGTCGATTTTTTTTGTTATAGAGTATATAAATTACTTTATATAATACTAGCGGATGTACCCGGCTTCGCCCGGTTTGACCCTTGAAAAAACTCGATAAGTTGAATAAAATCAATATTAATCAGTTCCCTCGGTAATTGGAACTTAAAGGAATAGTATCTTGCCTTGGAATTGTATCATTATTTTTGTCTCAAATAAATTGCCGTGTCATCCTGAATTTTGTCTTTCCTAATTTTCTACATTACAAAATCATCATTTTATCTTTTCTCCCAATATATATGTTGTAGATAAATGATAAAACTAACTTTGACTTGTGCGCAATTAATAGGTAGAAAATCTTACTTCTGATAAATAATCTTTAAGATAATAAACTTAGTGATAATAAAACGTATAGATAAAAAAATCATCGCAATGGGGGCGCTGCTTGCGAGTTAAATCTACAAATCTGCAAATAACTCTAAGGATATTCAAGATATTCAAGAAATTATTTTTCAAAAAGCTTCCCGGGGATATACCTAATAATATTCAAAAATTTCACGGCAATTGGATGTATGGTTTTTGAATCTATGGAGTACAAACATACAGACAGACATTCAATTATATATATATACTAGCCGAGTGACCCGGGCAACGACCCAGGTTTACCCGAAGGACCCGCAGGTGAGAAACTATAGAAGAAAAATTTTAACAAATCAAAAAATGAAATTGCAAACAACAGAACTACACTACTTTAAGGACATGAGAGCACATGCACTGTATCACCACACGTGTACCATTTTCAAAGACCCTGCTTAGGATTAAAACTTCTTAGAAGCATAACAATAGCACCAACCTAGAGTTTAACTGGTGTGGATGCATTCCTCTGGGAGTAAGACTATTGAGAAATTCAGTAGGGAGTTATTTTGCTTCTCCGCATTCTAACACTCCAACTGTTAACACTGAGGAAACACTGACTCATGTTTGGTAGGCAATTTCAGTGAAGAAACTATAGACATTGGATTAAATAAATTATTAATTAAATTGCATTAAATAAAAATTATTAGATTTAAATAAATATTATTAGAGTGAAAAAAAAGAGAAAAATTAACAAATTAGAAAATAAAATTTCGAACAATACAACTATATTGCAGATAAGATAAGAGGACCTTATTAAAAAATAAATAAACAAACTGTAATTCGACACTATCGATAATTCAACACTTTCGATAATTCGACCATTTTAAAAAGCAAATTTACAAGGTTGATTGTTGTTTAAATACAACTTTACCGGTAAAAAGGTATTACAGAGGCGAAGGCAGCCACTGAAAATTCACGAAATTTATGTAGAGAGAAATGGGAAAAATTAGTAAATAAAGAGAAGTCCAAAATCAAAATAATTGATAATAGTGTATTAACAAAATACTAATACAATAAATTCCTTTGAGTTGAGAAACTATAGACATTAGTGAAAAGTTTATATATAAATATATTTAAAATTAAAAAATAATATAAGAAAATATATCAGAAAAAAGAGATGCCAACTATATTGCAGTGGAGACTACTTATAAAAGGAATTAATTTAAAGGACCCATTAAAAATAAATTTCTATTTTTATTCATACATGGGTTCAACTTTATATGTATTTTGTACAAAGTTCAAACACATGAAAAAGCCGCATAGAGCTGTCCATGCATAAACACAGGCTCTTGTAGGAAGAACCCAAATATTATTTATAGTCATAGCAAAAGCCAACTTTAGTGAAAACTGATGCCTCTTCAGAATGAATGGAAGTCTGAAATCTGAAGGAGCAAAAGATATGGGTCATCTTTACATGTATGCTATCCAATGTTCGCACACTTGAAAAGGCCACTTAAAGTTGTCCGTGCGTAAACACAGGCTCTTGTAGCCAAGGTTTGGCCTTGAGCCTTATTTATAGTCATAGCAAAAGCCAACCTTAGTGAAAACTAACGCCTCTCTAGAATGAAGCGAAGGTTGGTATCCGAAGGGGCCAAAGATATTTCAGACACTATACAGTGTGTTCAACTTTCAAAAAAATTGGAATATAAATTTACAAACTATATTTCAGAGTGGACACATATATTTGAAAGGAAAAAAAAAAAGAAAATTGCAAACAACAAAACTATATTGCAGATATGACAATATATTAAAGGAATAATTTAATTTAAAAGATCTCATTATAAACTACATTTCTATTATATATATATATATACAATATTACCTCCTTAATTCAACACACGATAATTCGACATTTTTGATATCTCGACCTACGGCCTATCATTGACAAACTGTAATTCGACACTTTCGATAATTCAACTATTTTGAAATTCAAATTTCAACAGTTGATTTTTGCCTAAAAACCCTTTAATTAACAACATATTAAACTGCACAGTGCAAAACTGTAGAAAATTGTATGTATATAATTGTATGCAAATAATTGTATGTATAGATCAATGAGTAAAATAAGTAAATAAAGAGAAGACCAAAAATAATTGATAATAGTTTTTTGAATAACAAGTAAAATGTAAAAAATCTTTTCGGGTGAGAAATTATAGGTATATTGGTAAAAAGTATAAATAAATATACTTGAAACCAAAAAAAAAAAAGAAATGAAAATGCAAACAACACAACTATATTGAAATATGACAACATATTAAAGGAATAAATTCATTTGAAAGACCTCATTAAAAACTACATTTCTAATTTTATATATATGTGGGTTAAACTTACAACCTTACAAGGTTGTAATAAACCTACCTGTTTGGTAAGCAATTCAGTACTTTATAATTAATTTCTAATGTGCTACCAACAGTTTCCAAGGGAAATGCAGAGCTGAGCAGTTAGGGCAGACTATTCCCAGGCCCTCAATAATATCTGCAGTGGGAACAGGAGAAATAGAAATCGGGGTGTTGTTCCTGCGGCGAGTCATATAAGCACGACTAACGGTTTGGGGAGTGAGTTTTCCAAGGCCTTTTCGAGGCATGACAGAGGCTGAAAAAAAAAATTAAAATAAGAACCAAGCAGAGGAAAACTATAAAACGAATGCCAGGACAGGCATAAAAAGGAAATTCCAATCATGTGAGGAAACAATTGATTGAAAAAAAAAGGATTCCAATAAAATACTGCAAAACAGAAACCAGACACAAAATACAACAATTGACTACACAAATACAGCATCAGCCTATTTATGAGAAGAAGAAAAATGACAGACACAAAAATGGAGCTAAATTCAAATGAAAAACTATAACAAATCAAGTAATCAAATCGGGCATTAGGAAAGATACTGCAAAAAAAAAAAAAGAAAATCAGACACAAAAATGGAGCTAAATTAAATGAAAAACTATAACAAATTAAGTAATCAACAACTGATTATACAAATTATATCAGCCTATTTATGAGAAAAATAAAGATGCCAAAGACATTATGAAAGATACTGCAAAAAAGAAAACCAGACACAAAAATTGAGCTAAATTTAAATGAAAAACTATAACAAAGTACTTACAAATTAAATGAATCAGAAATACAAAATATATATTAGAAATTAGTAAAAGGTAATAATAAAAAAGAACGTGTTTTAAAAATAAACAATCCGATGATGAAAAATAACAAATAATATAAGATAAACAACATTTGAAGGCAAAAGATCTACGATTGCAAAATCAAACAAATTGAAAATAAATAAATCTATTAATATTTGGAAATTAAAAATAAAACGGTCATGTAAAGCAAAAAATAACGAAAATTTTGGTATATAGATGGCTATTTATAGTTAAGTATCTTTGGAGGAGATAGCTTCAAACTTTACAACTGTGAACTATATATTATTTAAATATACGTGATAGTATTTTTTTAAATAATATATTTGCATTTTTTTAGTATTTTATTTTCAAAATGCAATAAAGACATTGCTGTAAAGGGGAAAAAAAACTTATACTTACAAAATATAATTACAAAGATACAAAACAAAAATAATTATAAAGAAATATAAAAGAAATAAATGCTAGAATAAAAAGAACGCGCTTTCAAAACAAAGGAATTGATGATGATAAATGCAAAAATCTACGATTGTAAAATAGATTAAATTAAAAAATAAAAATAACTGTTAACATTAGGAAAATAAAAACAGAACTAACATACGAAGAAAAAAATAACGAAAATTTTGGTATATAGATCGTTATGTGTAGTTCAGAATCTTCGGAGGAGATAGCCTAGGACTTTACAATGGAAAACTCTGTTACGGTATTATCTATATAGATATAGATTTACAAACGGAAAGATATGTCCAGGGTAGCCTAGTGGACATGGCATCTGCCCGGTAAGCGGAACACTGTGTGGGTTCGATTCCCATCCCTGGACACTTTATTTTTCCGTTTATCATTACTATTCACAATTCATACTTCATCCCTAAGGATAGAAATAATCGTTATTTCTCTTTAAAATAAATTTATATTTTTCGTTCAAAAGAAACATTTGCGGAATAGTTGTCAAATTTCGTTCTACAAATATAATTAAATCCCTTGATATATTGAACACAGCATTTGATTGACTTATAATAATAGAATAATTCTTTCAAGACCTTAAAATCTTATTTTGAATATCTTAATCTCATTTTATTTTAACACACAAAACGCGATATCCCGGCTAGGGATAATTATGTTGATTTGCATTTTTTTAAGCAGAAACAGTTATAAACATTTTATACAAGAAAAAGTAATCAAAAATAAAAAGAGAAACAATAATATATATTAGGAACCTGAACCTTTCAGGTTTGAAAGATAATCACAAATATATTTACAAAAATAGTTAAATCTATGATAATTCTCTCTGCTATTTACAAATTGATATAGATCTACAACATTATTTATTGTCTGTTGTCTAGCGGTGAAGAAATATATCATTTAAAACCGCTATCTTCAGATCGTACTGTGAATTATGGCATTTCAAGTTATGATCATTGATAGATATAACATTGCTACTCATTAGCAATATGTAAGACATGAATACTATATGAAATCTCCTCTTTTAACTAAAGAACTAAAATTAATATGTATAAAGATTATTAATATTCATAAATATATAAGAAATATATATTTTCAACAAAATTATATAAAGAAAAACCTGATAGAGTATCTATCTACATATAAAAAGGAACATAGATAATTATAAAGTATTGAATCTAATTTTAAAATTTATAAATGTTATGTGGGAAGATAATTTAAACTATTTGAAACTTGTTATATTATACCTTCAAGTTGGTTTAGGTTAGGTCAAATTAGGTTAGATGGATCTCTTTTGCTAGCACATCTAGTTATTGTGTTAACTGAGTGTTTACATTGAATCCTCGAATGTAAAACTGTGTTGTTGTTGTTTCTTATCCCCTTGTGTAAAGATTACACGAATTCCATGAGTTCATGAGGGATGCAACTTACGTTGATCATGGCACATCAAGGCACACTTTGGTGAGAGTCTGATTTTTCCTGTAATTTGAGGTCGTTCCTAACATGGAATTCTTTGCTGCTGACTCTAACATGAGAAAACTAAGTTTGAGGCCATGTTTCTGGTGTGTGTAATGTTCCAAATTACGTTGTTACTCACGTGGTTCATATGGAAGGAGGTTCGATAGTTCTTGTTCCATCTAGACAGGTCCGTGGTTGTCCAGTGGTGTGAAATGAAACAATCCTGTAGGTGCTCAGTATCAGGTTCTAGGTGTCAGGATTCATTCCTCGTACATCCTTGATAAGTCTTCAGAACACAGGCCTCATAAATGCAAAGTACACAGTCTGTACTATTTTAAAAAGATAATATGCATTATATACACTATGTACAATGAATATGGCGCCTCTGCCAGCGCTGCAGAGTTTGGTGGAGAATTGCCAGTGGATCTCCAAAAAAAAAGGTAATTGAGTGTTAAACAGAGAAACAGTAACTGAGAGAATACAAACAAAACCTACCATTATATTATTTTTACTTCGCTATTAAACAGAAATTATCATTTATTTTTTAACGATTTCAAACTTGATATTATTTAATATGAATATCTATTTTATGATTTACTATATATTTAAGCACCTCGCCAACTTCCTGGGTGAGAAATGCTTTAAAAACCAAGGTGATGCCGAAACAGCCTTCAATGATTTCATTGCCTCCAGAAATCCAGATTTTATAAAACTGGAATATACCAGCTCTTGTTGGCAAAGATATATTGATGCCAATGGTTTTTATTTTGATTAATAAAGGTTGGCTTGTAACGAGTTATTGCTAGTTGTCACTACAAATAGGCCATTATTTTTGCATCAACCCAATATTTATGTTTTACCTTTTTTTAATGATAAGACTTTAAACCTATTTAATAATCTAAATTAAAATCACACATAGATTACATCGTATTTAACTATATATTCCAAAAGGGTTGTATAATAGAGAATAACAAAAATACCTTCGGAGCAACAAACAAAAAATAATATTTGACCAATAGAGAAGATAAAAAAGCAAATACTGCTTATATAAAAGAAAATAATTGTGTCGCAATAAATATATTAACACAATAGATGATGTATTAACTACAGAGAGGAAATAATAGACAAAAGAAATCATCCGTCCAAAATGGCGTATTCTGATAAACTTGCAGACGATTCCACATTCCAAAGGACAAAGATATACGAACAATACAGTACTCGTTTTCTTAATTTTAATATTCTTTATTGAAATATTGCTCTGAATATAGAATTTTATATCGATTTTTTAATATAAAAATACTATTATTCTATATCAATTTTTATGTGTGTGTGATTTTCATATATTCTTTTTATATAAATGTTCCTTATTAAATACGCAATATTATAGTTTTTATCAAAACGATATATAAATATATTACCCGATAGAGTTTTAACTATAACCTAATTCAATTCAGCTAATTTATATAAATGGCTTTTGTCTACTTTTGATAAAATTTATTTATTCAATTAGATTAATTTCATTCAATTGGTATTTTAGATTATAAATTTTATATTCATTTTTCAGTTTAATTTCTACAGTTGAATATATAAATTAGATTTATTAATTTTCTATTAAACATTTTAGTTAAAAAAAACCGTTTCGATAAAACAGAAAAAATTATTGATTTTTTATATTGACGGTTTTACGTGTCAATAAATTTCGTTAGAAATGCATTCATAGAAAAACCTTAAGGAAGTTGTACTTTTTAGCATGTATATCGGGATTCAGACAATTACTCTGAAAGATACACTCATGGACAAATCTTAAGGAAATTGTACCTTTTAGCATGTATATCGGGATTCAGACAATAACTCTGAAAGATACACTCATGGACAAAACTAAAGGAAGTTGTACCTTTTAGAATGTATGTCGGGATTCAGTCAATAACTCTGAAAGATACATTAATGGACAAATCTTAAGAAAGTTGTAAATTTTATCATGTATATCGGGATTGAGACAATAACTTTGAAAGGTATTACAGTGACCTTTATTGAAAACACGCGATATAACCAAGTGAGAACAAAATATCCTTTTTCTCCTTATAAAAACAACAGTCATACATTAGTGACTTCCCACTTCCTTAAGTTTTATCCAAGAGTGTAATTGCTAACAAAGGAGTTCTAATAAATACAGTCTAGTTAATATAAGTATAGTGTAATATTAAATTAAATTTTATTGCCCTCTATCGTTAAAATTATACACAAATAAATTTACTGGCAATGCGTTTCTTTTATAAATCTCTACAGGTCTGTAGAGATTTATAAAAGAAACGCATTGCCAGTAAATAGTGTAATATGTACAGGAGGATGTGCAAAATTTGCCTTATATTTCGGAAATAAATAGTGTAAATATAATTATATAATATGTGTATTTCTACTATCCTATAAGCTTATGTCCATAGTTCTCTTGTAAAGGATTACTTGAGATTCCACCCTTCATTGTAGCATTTATAAGCAGAATCGTCCAATACAGTATTAGAGCTCTGAGAAGCGGTCTGGTGGATTAAATTGGCGAAACCGCTGGAAGGGTTTAACACTGATGAACCAAGCCCTCCCAATATATTTTTTCATCGCAGTAAGGACAGTAGAAGTTTGTATTGTATATAAAAGAAACATTAGTGATTATATCCTTCCATTTTATATG
>CP092883.1:66798099-66838202 GCA_030710605.1 Cordylochernes scorpioides
AAGTTGGTTTAGGTTAGGTCAAATTAGGTTAGATGGATCTCTTTTGCTAGCACATCTAGTTATTGTGTTAACTGAGTGTTTACATTGAATCCTCGAATGTAAAACTGTGTTGTTGTTGTTTCTTATCCCCTTGTGTAAAGATTACACGAATTCCATGAGTTCATGAGGGATGCAACTTACGTTGATCATGGCACATCAAGGCACACTTTGGTGAGAGTCTGATTTTTCCTGTAATTTGAGGTCGTTCCTAACATGGAATTCTTTGCTGCTGACTCTAACATGAGAAAACTAAGTTTGAGGCCATGTTTATGGTGTGTGTAATGTTCCAAATTACGTTGTTACTCACGTGGTTCATATGGAAGGAGGTTCGATAGTTTTTGTTCCATCTAGACAGGTCCGTGGTTGTCCAGTGGTGTGAAATGAAACAATCCTGTAGGTGCTCAGTATCAGGTTCTAGGTGTCAGGATTCATTCCTCGTACATCCTTGATAAGTCTTCAGAACCCAGTGGAATCAGGTGAGTCCTTGGTCGTCAGGTCGGGGATCGAAAAGGGCAACAATGGCTGTAGACACACAGGCCTCATAAATGCAAAGTACACAGTCTGTACTATTTTAGAAAGATAATATGCATTATATACACTATGTACAATGAATATGGCGCCTCTGCCAGCGCTGCAGAGTTTGGTGGAGAATTGCCAGTGGATCTCCAAAAAAAAAAGGTAATTGATTGTTAAACAGAGAAACAGTAACTAAGAGAATACAAACAAAACCTACCATTATATTATTTTTACTTCGCTGTTAAACAGAAATTATCATTTATTTTTTAACGATTTCAAACTTGATATTATTTAATATGAATATCTATTTTATGATTTACTATATATTTAAGCACCTCGCCAACTTCCTGGGTGAGAAATGCTTTAAAAACCAAGGTGATGCCGAAACAGCCTTCAATGATTTCATTGCCTCCAGAACTCCAGATTTTATAAAACTGGAATATACCAGCTCTTGTTGGCAAAGATATATTGATGCCAATGGTTTTTATTTTGATTAATAAAGGTTGGCTTGTAACGAGTTATTGCTAGTTGTCACTACAAATAGGCCATTATTTTTGCATCAACCCAATATTTATGTTTTACCTTTTTTAATGATAAGACTTTAAACCTATTTAATAATCTAAATTAAAATCGCACATAGATTACATCGTATTTAACTATATATTCCAAAAGGGTTGTATAATAGAGAATAACAAAAATACCTTCGGAGCAACAAACAAAAAATAATATTTGACCAATAGAGAAGATAAAAAAGCAAATACTGCTTATATAAAAGAAAATAATTGTGTCGCAATAAATATATTAACACAATAGATGATGTATTAACTACAGAGAGGAAATAATAGACAAAAGAAATCATCCGTCCAAAATGGCGTATTCTGATAAACTTGCAGACGATTCCACATTCCAAAGGACAAAGATATACGAACAATACAGTACTCGTTTTCTTAATTTTAATATTCTTTATTGAAATATTGCTCTAAATATAGAATTTTATATCGATTTTTTAATATAAAAATACTATTATTCTATATCAATTTTTATGTGTGTGTGATTTTCATATATTCTTTTTATATAAATGTTCCTTATTAAATACGCAATATTATAGTTTTTATCAAAACGATATATAAATATATTACCCGATAGAGTTTTAACTATAACCTAATTCAATTCAGCTAATTTATATAAATGGCTTTTGTCTACTTTTGATAAAATTTATTTATTCAATTAGATTAATTTCATTCAATTGGTATTTTAGATTATAAATTTTATATTCATTTTTCAGTTTAATTTCTACAGTTGAATATATAAATTAGATTTATTAATTTTCTATTAAACATTTTAGTTAAAAAAAACCGTTTCGATAAAACAGAAAAAATTATTGATTTTTTATATTGACGGTTTTACGTGTCAATAAATTTCGTTAGAAATGCATTCATAGAAAAACCTTAAGGAAGTTGTACTTTTTAGCATGTATATCGGGATTCAGACAATTACTCTGAAAGATACACTCATGGACAAATCTTAAGGAAATTGTACCTTTTAGCATGTATATCGGGATTCAGACAATAACTCTGAAAGATACACTCATGGACAAAACTAAAGGAAGTTGTACCTTTTAGAATGTATGTCGGGATTCAGTCAATAACTCTGAAAGATACATTAATGGACAAATCTTAAGAAAGTTGTAAATTTTATCATGTATATCGGGATTGAGACAATAACTTTGAAAGGTATTACAGTGACCTTTATTGAAGTCACGCGATATAACCAAGTGAGAACAAAATAACCTTTTTCTCCTTATAAAAACAAGAGTCATACATTAGTGACTTCCCACTTCCTTAAGTTTTATCCAAGAGTGTAATTGCTAACAAAGGAGTTCTAATAAATACAGTCTAGTTAATATAAGTATAGTGTAATATGTACAGGAGGATGTGCAAAATTTGCCTTATATTTCGGAAATAAATAGTGTAAATATAATTATATAATATGTGTAATTCTACTGTCCTATAAGCTTATGTCCATAGTTCTCTTGTAAACGATTACTTGAGATTCCATCCTTCAGTGCTGCGTATATAAGCAGAATCGTCTAATACAGTATTAGACCTCTGAGAAGCGGTCTGGTGGATTAAATTGGCGAAACCGCTGGGAGGGTTCACCACTGATGAATCAAGCCCTCCCATTATATTTTTTCATCGCAGTAAGGACAGTAGAAGTTTCTATTGTATATAAAAGAAACATTAGTGATTATATCCTTCCATTTTATATGTATAGATGGCGCGTTATTGATTCGTATTAATATAAATTACAAAACTATTAAATCTTCAAATATTTTATATTTTTTCTAAATGAAATAATAAATAAAATATTGATTAATGAAAATAATAATTAATAAATATGATAAATAAATATAAAATTAGGTTTATAAATTAATGTAACAATAAACCCCTTTTTTACTCTAGCAACAGAGACACGAATTATAAAATATTTTCTACTAAGGTTTTAAATAGAGCATGTATCAGAAAAGTGTGAAATTCTAAGAAAATAAATGATCCAATTAAATATTAATACGTACTGCTATTAATTGAATGGGAGGAAGAGTGAAGTTAATGGGGAATTTTAATGATTTCATGGCATGTGGCAATTAGAAATTAATATGAACATTAATATAAGTGCCGTCATAAATAAATTAAGAAAAAACATGATCGTTTAAATGGGTGTTAAATGCGAATTTGTAATGTATTTAGATATTATAAAAAAGGCATCTCCTTATCGTGCAACTTAAAGTTGCTGATGGCTTGCGCCATCTATCGGAATAAATATAAACTATTCTCATTGATATTTAATTATTCCAGAATTGGTCAAATACCCATTCTTGATTAATCAAGAGAAGCTAACCACGGACGCGTTTCGGGCTGTTGGCCCTCGTCAGCATGGTGCAAGCTGTACCTCAAACGACAAAAAAACAGGTCATTCAGGCATCCTGAAAAATCATCAAACGGGTAGTTAAGGCCATAATTGCGTGAGACCGCGACACAATGTGAAAAAATAGTACAAATGCGATATTGTACTGGTATAAGGGGTGCATTAATTAAAAAAAAAGGCATCTCCTTATCGTGCAACAGAAAGTTGCTGATGGCTTGCGCCATCTATCGGAATAAATATTTATGTTGAAACAATAATCCCTTCACTAATATTTACTAAGAGAACAACTTGATGAGGGAAGAGTATCTTTAATAAAGATACTCTTCCCTCATCAAGTTGTTCTCTTAGTAAATAAATATTCATATAAAGTATTTATATATATCATGTATTTTTATAGCGCAAACATTTATTTACAAAACACTACAAATGTCCTACAAGAAGTAAAGTTATCTCCATCGTCAAAATAAACCCTTAAAAAAGCGCCATCTATTGACCGTCCCTGCAAACTAGCGCACCCGGGTTGGTGGAAAAACCATTACACCAGTTTCGGAAAAATGAAGCATTCATTTGTTAGAAAATGGTTTTCAAGTTCGCATTGTGAATTTACCAAAGCTGGTATAGTGTCTTTGTGACCAACCCGAGTCCGTTTGTTTGCGATAAGAATCAATAGATGGTGATTGTTTTAAGTTTTATTTTTATAAGAAAGCTGGCTTTTCTTTATGTGGATTAATATTCTCACAAAAATATATTTTATCTAAATTTCCTTTATTATCGATGAAAAATGAAATTAGCAAGACTTGGCTCATTAATGGTGAAACCTACCTGAGGTTTCGCCAGTTTAATCTACGATAATGCTCGAATATTATACTAGGCAATCATGTGTTCCCGGAGGATATCTTTTATGAAAAGAATGAAATCAATATTTGGGTAACTAGATAGCTGGAAGTTTGTGGAATCATAGAACAACGAGAAAGATGAGGTCATTTAGGAATAGAACATATCTGTTAGAATTTATAATTTATATTTTTAGGAAAAAAAGACATCTCTTCATCGTGCTACTGAGTGTTGCTGATTTCCTGCGCCATCTATAGGTAAAAATATCAATTAATAGTTTATTTTTAATTATCCCGTACTTAGCCAAATATATATTTGGGATTGTTTGAGAAATAGTTACCCAGAAATTATTTGAAAAAGTAAAAAATAAATATCAGGTTAAAAGTTGTTTTTAATTATAAATATAAGAATATCACTGATAAAATATCTAAATATTAATGATTATCTGTATGTATATATATTTAGTTTTAATGGCAAAAGTCGTAAAATCCAGACCCTTTGCATATTCGCTTTTTATAAATACTGGAAATCAGCTCAATCAAATTTTTAGCACAGATACCGGATCCAACTCGATAATTGGTCGAGGTCAATACCCAATATTTGTATATAACTATGATGCTAATTTGTTATTTATTTATTTTGTCCTACCGGAAGAATCCTGTATGGCACATGTGCCCAATAAAGGATATTGTTGTTGTTGTATATATATTTGATCCCAGTATAATATCTATTACTTTAGCTGGTAACAGTCGATGCACGTCCACACATGCCAATAACAGAAGTTTTCAATTATTTTGTATAAATATCATTTAGAGATTGTACATAGAGTATCAGCCCGTTGAAGAACAGTATATTTTGCTCGAAAGCTTGCAAATTTAAATTAAAATAAAATTTTTTATCTGATATTTATTTTTACCTTTTCAAATATATTATTAATTAATCAAGAAAAGCTAACCACGTATTTTATTATTTGATTAATCAAGAATGGGTATTTGCCCTATTCTGGAATAATTATAAAAATCAACAAATATTTTATATTTATTGTGATAGATGGCGTGAGCCATCAGCAAATTTGAGTTGAACGATGAGAAGATGCCTTTTTTTTATCATTTATCCACCTTATCCCATTACAATTTCATATTTGTATTATTTTTTTCGAATATATTTTTGTTTATCTAGGTTCGGTTAATATATTCGATCAATTTCATAAGATATTAGTAGAAATTTATAAAGAGCCTCCCTAATATTATTTATTTACACAGATCTGTAAATTATTAATTTGATTATATTATATATATATAAAGTTGGTGGATGAGAGGGTAACACGCTCGATTCCCGACAGTCATGAACTGGGATTGAATCCCGCGTTAAAATTTGTTTAATATGTGAATAACCTTCACATATTATTCACTGTTTCAATTATCATGAACTAGGTTGCTCTTGCTGAGCGGTACCTATTAATGTGATTTGAACCAGAACCAGAATTTGATTATAAACTTATTCATAAATAAACAAAAAAAAAGGTATTTCCTTCACATGAGCATTATATAGATGGCAGAGCGCCATCTAGTAGAACAAAATTCAACTAATCGTTGATTTATCTTCTTCCGTAATTAACTTATTTTAACATAACCCATTTACTTGATCAATCAATAAAAGCCAAACACGGATATATATTTGAATATTATTCTCTTGTATAAATAACATCATATAAATAATATATTCATAAATAAGCGTATTAACGCAAATTTGGCCTCAAATTCCCATTTCTTGGTTTCTCAAACCTTCTTCTGGAACTTCTCTGGAACCAAAAATCTTTTTGGTCGCAGTGGTACAGCCTACTCCACACTGACGAGCGAAAACGGCGTGAAACGCGTTCGTGGATGGCTTTTCTTTATTTATCAATAAATTGGGTTGGCCAAATATCAGGGAACAGGTTAAATCAACGTTTAGTTTATTTCTGTTCCACTAGATAGCGCTCTGCCATCTAAAAAAAAGCACATGTGCTCCTAGTCAGGATATGCCTTTTTTAATATCAACACATGACCGTTTCATTTTTTTCTATTGTTTTCATGTTTTAAGCGTATATACGCAAATTTGGCCTTAAATACCCATTTTTTGGTTTCTCAAGAAGCCTTTGGGATCAAAGATCTTTTTGGTCGCAGTGGTACAGCCTGCTTCACGCTGACAAGCGCCAACAGCGCGAAACGCGTTCGTGGATAGCTTTTCTTGATTCATTAAGAAATTGGTTTGGCCAAATATCAGGGAACAGGCTAAATTGATGTTTAGTTTATTTCTGTTTTACTAGATGGCACTCTGCCAGCTAAAAAGGCACATGTGCTCCTGGGCAGGATATGCTTTCTTTATTTTCAATATCAACACTGACCCACTTATTTTTTATATTTTCTATTATTTTTTCATATATATATATATTTATAAATTTAAATATTATTCTATTGTCTGAATTAAATATTATAATTGATATAAACAATATAAGTGTGGAAAAATTGTACAAATGTGATATTGTACGTTCAGTTGCACGATAAGTAGATGCCTTTTTCATAATATAGAGTTTGTTTTAGTAAGACTTTCTTCCACTCTATGTGTATGTGTGAAAAAATACATAATTTTATTAAAATAATATCTTAAATCCTCTGTTATAGGTAAAAATAATGAATCTAGATAAAATATCCGTTGAAATAAACTGAGAGAAACAGAAAATGTAAATAATCCAGGACGTCTATTTATTTAACAGCAAATAAACCTGGAAATCTGATCTGAAATACAATTTGTTTACGTAAGGCCGACCGTGTGTATAATAAGCCCGAAATTTCCAAATAATGTTATTTTACTATTTAAAGATAAATCATTTTCCGCTTTTTTAAAATAAAATATATAGAATTGAATAAAATCTTAGGGAAAAAAATAAAAACTAAAAGGTTGTTTAAACGTACTTGAAAAAAAAACGTTAAATTGTTTTTTTATTGAATTTTTTCCATGTATTCACAAAAATGAATATTGAAATGTAGATTTAAAAGAAAGAGAAAACAAATTTTATACAGAAAAAAAATTAAAGGGTTTGAATAATAATTTTATATGTATCATTGGACAAATTTTAGAAAACGCAAATTGAGAAGAAAAAAAAACTCTTTAAAATTATATTTTGATAGAGTTTTTTCAGGCACCATTTGAAAAATAGAGATGCTTTAGTGTGTTTTTTTTTGTGTGTATGATAAAGAATACAAAAGATTAGAGATTTCTATATTAAAAAATAATACTTTTATCGTTTGGTAATATATTTTCAATTTACATACTATCTTGTTGGTGTTTTAAATAACCTTCGAAATATAGTTTTGTAGAAAAGGGGGACCAACAACCCGGAATGCGTACGTGGTTAGATTCTCTTGACTAATCAAGAATGGGTATTTGGGAATTTATGGAATAAAAAAAATCAACGAATAATTGATATTTAATCCGATAGATGGTGCAGCCATCATCAACTCTCAGTTGTACTTTAAGGAGATGCCTTTTTAATTTCCTAATAGTTGTGTAAATTTATAAAATATAATATATTTTAATAATTAAACGCCATTTTTTTTTAAATTTCTTTACTGATTTATAATTAAGAAATGAAAGTATTAAAATTGATCACATTATTTTCACTAGATACAATGGGGTGTTTACATAATTATGGGACAACTAGACATATATGAAAGTGGATCATCATAGTAGATTCCTTTGGGCCTTTCCTTCTAAATCTGTATCAACTGATTCTTATAAAACTTGTTTGAAAAATTTATTCCAAATTAATAAACCTGAAATATTAATAACTGACAGAAATGCAGCTTAGCAATAAATTTAAACATTATTTTAGAAATAAATATTTTTAAACATCTACTCACCAGTGCCCATCACCCAGAATCAAATGCAAAAGTAGAAGAACTAAATTCCACTATTATTAATAGGTTAAGATGTGGATATAATACTAATTTAAAGATTCCTTGGACAAAGTATATTCCTAAAATTGCTGAGAGCTATAATGATACAGTACATACCATAACAAGCTTTACACCTAGGTTCTTATACTATGGAATACAACCACAGTATATAGAACATGACACAGAAACACATATACCAATAGAAAAGGCAAGAAAATTAGCCATTGAAAGAACCATAAAATCCAATGAACACAGCAAACAACTTTATGATATTAAACACCCAGAACCCATTTTTAAAGAAGGAGATCAGGCATTAGTAAAAACCTTTATTTATCCAAACACTGGCAAATTAACTCAAAGATATATAGGCCCATTTACAATTTTAAAACAACTTTCTCCAGTCACATATGAAATAATTAACCCAATTTACCCTTAAAAAAACAAATAGAAATTATATTTTCTAATAAACTTAAATTATTTTATCCAGAAACATATTTTTTTAAATTTCAAAATAGCACTAAAATAGAAATTGACCTAATAGTAAACCAAAATTCTAACATAAAGTAAATAGATATTGATGATAAACCATGTTTTTTACAGGAAGTCCATATTTTAGACAAGGACAATGAAGAACAAATATCAACACCAATTCTTAAGCCTACAAAATATATTAAATTCACTCCATATATCTCTCTCTGTTAGCATTTTATTATTCAACTATTATTAAGAAATACATTTATATATTATTTCACATATATTTAATTTATATTTTGATCCACAATATATGCCTTTTTAATTAAATGCATACAAATTTTAATATTTCAGAAATAACTCATTTCAAATTATTATTTGTGTAAAAACGTTTCCTTCTGCCTTTTAATATTTTGAAATTTAACTGGTATAATGACATAATTACATATTTTAAATAACTTTTTGTTTCATATGTATTTTATATAAATCAATCATTATTATTTCTTATATATACCTTTATTATAATTTCATAATTATATAAAAATTATTTATAAACAAACTTTCTTTTTTTTTGTTTCGAAAAATTTGGACATTGATTTTTATTGTTTAAACTTTAATTATTTCTATAGACATTTTGATTCCGTTCAAATAATTATTTTGTAATTATCAATTTTTTTATAAAATTTTATATTTTAAAAGTTTTTGTTTTCAAAAGGAGTAACTATTATATAATCTAAAAATTCAATTATTTCATTTTTCCGAAAATATATATTTTATTTTCACATTCATTGACTATTCAACATTTTTTTTACCAAAGTTTTAGAATATACCACTTCTAAAATTGTTGTAAATATGTATAGTTAATTTACCTATTTTTTTAATTCACTATTACAGGATTAATTTTATATATTATATATAACTGTGAAAATATATAATGTGTAATTTATTCCAAGTAAGTGTAAATAACAACTACTTGATAAGTAAATAAATATTTTCTATTTTTTAAAAGCTTTTATTTAACTTGCCTCCATGTCTGTCTGGATGTCTGTCGCCAAATCGTTTAATCAATATTTAATATACTTATAGGGCACTTAGAAATATGAAATTTGGTACACATGTTTAAACCTGATGACAATGCTAGCTGACCAATTTTCAGACTTTTGGGTTGTCAGGCTGGCCAAGAGCGGACAAATTCCCTTTCAAATTTTGTATATTTAATAATAATATGCTTCCAGACCATATAGAATAATGAAACTCACAATACTCGCTCAGTCCAATTAACAATGCAAGTGTACTAATTTTCAGACTTCTGGGTGGACGGGAAGGCGGGAAATGAACCATTATCTATATTTCTTTTTTATTATTATGCGTTGCATTATATCTACTCGGAAAATGCTGGAGGTTGCGAAAGGATTTTTTCAATAAATGTTCAAGACATGGAAGGAATTAGAAATTCAAATATTCAGATTCCTATCTAAAACGTCCTTGTAATTACAAGCAAATAAATGAGAAAAGCCAACAAATATATTAATTTTATCTGTTATAATTTAGTCATCTTATTCCAATATCATCACGCATATATTTATATTCATTATATATATAGGTGTGTGTGTAACAATATACCACCATACATTTCACGACACCTTTTTAAATAGTTCCCCCTTTTCAATTAGTATGTTGTTACTTTTAACTATTTAATCAATTGTTTAATTATAATTCAAATTTTATATGTACCAATTATCCCCTAACAATAATACACTGGGTGTCTCTAACTTTGTAATATAATTCAATAAATTTAGGGTTCCCAAAAGCAAAGAGACGCAGTTCTGTTAGTAACGGATTTTGCTTACGTCACTTCCGATCTCCCACGAGGAATTGACCAATCTGCTACGAGCAGGCTTGCAGCTATTTAAGGCCAACGTCGTCTCAGTAATAAGGCTTTTTTTTGGACTGGCATATATACGACTAAAAATAGCGTGAATAATTAATTATAAAAAACTTTTAAAAAAAGAGCTTCTATTTAAAATGCACTAAAAATAACAAAATAAATATTTCTGAAGTATTGTTTTTTTTCTGAAGGTACCATTCAACAAATAAAATAATAGACTTAGAAATAGAAGCGGTGGGGTACAATAATAATATATTTGAGATCAATATGATTTTATATGAAGCAAATGATCACCAAGATTATGCCTTTCATCAAATTTATACCTATTTGCTGCATAAATGATTATCATCCCCCACCGCTTTTATTTCTAAGTCTGTTATTTTATTTGTTAAATGGTACCTTCAGAAAAAAAGCAATACTTCAGAAATATTTATTTTGTTATTTTTAGTGCATTTTAAGTGAAAGCTTTTTTTTTAAAGTGTTTTTTATAATTAATTATTTCTTTTATCACAACTGCACCTTCAATTCTTTCTTTACAAAAAAAGAAATAATATTCATAACATATATATATATATATTTTGAAAATAGAGCAATCCATATTTAATTCATTAGATAATAAAAAGGCATATATTGGATTTAATAAAATATTTATTTTGCCAATATTTCGGCTGGCTGAACGCCAACCTTTATCGAGGCATTACATTTTTTTTTTTTTTCTTTTTTTAAAGGTTGGCGTTCAGCCAGCCGAAATATTGGCAAAATAAATATTTTATTAAATCCAATATATGCCTTTTTATTATCTAATATATATATATATATATTCGATCAAAATATAAATTATTTACCTATATATCAGTTGGCTGAACGCCAACCTTTACCAAGGTGTTATAACATATTTAATGACAACAACAAAAATCAGCGTCACATAACGTTAATAGAATTGTGTTAAAAATATATTTATATATTGTTTTAAAAATAGAGCAATCCATATTTTCTTCATTAGATAAAAAGGCATATATTGGATTTAATAATGGATAATAATAAATAATGGATAAAATATTTTATTAAATCCAATATATAACTTTTCATTATCTAATATTTTTATATATATACATTCTGAAAAGGTACAACTTCCTTAAGTTTTGTCAATGAGTGTGTATATATATAGAGAGGTATTTTTCACTTTTTTTTCGGTGCTAGTATTACCCTAATGAAAGAAACTATATAAGATAACAAGAGAAAATAAATACAGCGTGTGTCATGTTGGGAAAACAGATTTACAGGAATTTATTTTTTTTTTCGTTTAGGTAATTTGTGTTGTAATTCTCTGATTTTTTTAAAGTATTAAATATAATATAAAAATCTCTCTATATTTTTACTCTCAATAAATGAAGTCGAATTTTTTTTATTTTATATATTCCTGCTTTCATAAATAATTACTAGCTTGAATATACACATAGTCAAACTTAAGGATGTTGTATATTTTAGTAGGTATATCGTGATTCAGTCAATAACTCTGAAAGATATTACAGTGAACTTTATTGAAGACACACGAGATAACCAAATGTGAACAAAATTACCATTGTGTCCTTCAAAATAACAGACGACTGGCGATATCAAATACTTTCCACTTCCTTAGGAGTTGGTTATGAGTGGAATGTATTTTTCTGAAACTCCTTTTTTTCTACATGTAAATAATATTTGAAAGGCTGAATAGATATTACAAACGAGATTTTTCCATTCAAAGAAATGTAATAGCTATCTGGTGCATATGTCAAAGAAGGATGTTCTGAAAGTTTTATATTTTATTAGACTATTTGGTATTTAAAGTGTGGGTGTTGTATAGGTATCCGTTGCCTTTGTGTCCAATCTTCATAAAACCAGAACAGACCTGGTTTGCATTTAAAGACTTAATAGTTATACTTCAAAATAACAGTATGAAGTACAAATGCAATTGTGAATTTGAATTTCCACATAAAGCCAGAGTCTATAACCTAAACAGAATTGAAAAATACCTAATTAATACACTTGATAAATATACAAGAGAAATGACAATTCATTTTACTATTTAGAGAAAAGGATGTTTACATTCATGGGCAAACCTTAAGGAAGTAGACTTCTTTGATATCGCCAGTTGTCTGTTTATTTATTTATTTTATTTTTTTGAAAGATAGAGAGGTAATATTTTCTTACTTGGTTATCTCGTATGTCTTTAATAAAGGTAAATGTAATATCTTTCAGTGTTATTGTCTGAATCCTGATTTATATCTTAAAAGAAAATTTTATTAGAATAGTTATACCTGTCGGAGGGCTGTTGAGCCTGGTAGCTTGTATTTCCGTTATATAAAAAAAAATCTTCCCTAAGCAAAAATTTCTTTTTTTTTCATAATTTAACCGAAAATATTTAATAATATAAACAAATTGGTTGATCTAGCCACATGTATTTTTCCAAACAAACTACCATTCAACAAATTATCTTCAAAATTAGTATTGTAAATGTATGATTTATAGGACTTCTTCTGAAAAGACAAAATAGAAGTATTTTTTAAACAATTACAGAGTACACGCTATATCCACAATTGGGATATTTGCGTGTGAAAATATATACATTTGAATGGAAGAAAAAGTAGTTTAAAGGGATATATACATATTTACATATCAGTATGATTACATTAGTAGTCACTTATTTAGTTAAGTACATTCTGCAGAATTTGTTGAATCTTTGGTGTATGTCCTTAGTGTAGACCAGATGTTGCATATTTGTTATGGGAAGTTGATTTAGTTCCCTAAGGTCAGCGGGCAGTCAGTTAATAAGTGTCTGGGGTTCTGTTCTTCACCTCCACACAAGCATCCAGGTGATTCAGCTTTGCCAATTTTAAACAGGTAAAGTATTTTGATATCACATATTTGAGATGGCGTATTTCACATAACACGAATTTTGACAAACTTAAATCTTTTTCTTTACGTGTAATTACCAATTTATATGATGTCTATCATCTTAATAGAAATTCACCAAGAATGAATTCTCAATCTGGATAAAGACAAATCTCCCGTCCAATCAGATCAATGCAAACTTTGCTTCACATTTTTACGTCTATTTTTAAAAGAGATTATTCTTTTTTAAAGATGTCTTCCCCCGGAAAAATTTACATAAAATTTACATATATTTGTTCTTTTCTTTTGAATGAAGAACTGAAACTTTAGGAGGATGATCAAAAAAAGAGTCAACTTTTAGAATTCGAACAATTTACTAATTGCGAGCTAAAAATAATCTATGGAAATTTCTCAATCGATAGCAGCTTTAAAAAAACAGCATTATCTCTTATTATATATATTATTGTTATCATGTAATATGCACCATAAAAACCGTAATTTCCAAACTTGGTATATTTGTTTGTATTTATTTCATTAGTTGGTTGTAAATTCAAGCATGATTTTAATGTCCTTTCCTTTCTTTTCTTCTTTAAACTCTGCTCAAACCTGGTAATTATTCAATTGTTTATGTAATATAGTATCTTAGTGTTGTTTCTTGACGTAAGCATCCCTTTTGGGAATATCGCGTCTTATTTGATAAAAAATACACATCATAAAACTAAATTTGAATGTAAAAAAATATTCCTAACGCAAAAGAGAGTTTCTTTCTGGAATAATACATTTTTATAATTCTCTTATTTGCAATGATAATTTTTATTGTATTTGATCTGAGCCTTAATCTAAGAAATTCAATTTACATGTTCAGAAAAATTGAATTATCTTTTACAAGTGAAATTCCCGAATGAGACTCATCTTTTGGATGAGGTATAAAAAGTTGAATTATTTTCATACCTCATCCAAAAAAGGTTAGAAATAGTCGATATTTAATCTTGAAATAAAACTTGTGATTTTTCGTTAAAAAGAAACTCATGCGGTGTAGCTTCAAGCGTCGTTTTACAATCACAGGCCGCAGTGTATTATATTGTATTACGAGACCCATCTTATTCTTCCTCTCTAAGACGCCGGTATTTTGATAAACAAAAAAAGGTTTTTTTTAATATCAGGTAATATCAGAATTATAAACATCTGTATCAATTAGATTAATCAAATATAAATCTCCAAGGATAGGTATCTTTATTACACTATTAACGAGTTTACAAGATATCGGGTTTTAAACGACCCTTCTGCATTATGAAAAAGACATCTCCTTATCGTGTAACTGAAAGTTGATGATGGCTTGCGCAATCTATCGGAATTATAATAAACTATTCTCGTTGATTTCTAATTTTTACCGAATTGGCCAATTAACAATTCTTGATTAATCAAGAAAAGCTAACCACGTACGCGTTTCGGGCTGTTGGCCCTCTACAGAATTTTAGAAAAAAGTTATTCATCAAAATTATTTGATTAATATAATATCATGCAATACCGTGTTTTCTATAAAACTAATTTAGAACGATTGTATCTGCAGTATCAAAGCAGTTTGGTAGATCAAATAGGTGACCCCTATTTAAAACTTCAGCTCTCATGAGCCAAAAACCCTTCAATTATATTTTATTCGCAATAAGAACAATGTGAAGGTGTTTATACAATAAAAATAGCGTGGTATGATTGCCTATATTTGAATTTCTTTGAAAACAACCACCCGAAAGTCAACCTTTCCATTTCTACAAAGCAAGATAATCTTAACATGAAAATTTGAAAGGAATTATTCTTTTTCTTGAAGCTCCATTTTTAAATAAAATTTTAAAAATATGCTTTTCTCTTTTGACTCTTATAATTGGTTCTAACTTCCACTTTGAAGTACTTTCTATTATCTTGAAAATATAGTTTGATTGGCCGGTATTCACAATTCTTAAATAAGAGACAATTTGGCTAGCAAAGGTTTCATTCCTCAACCACATGACAAAAGATTTTGTAGACACGTTGTGAAAATAAAACTTTTTCTGGTCAAAGTGTCTCTTATTTATGAAATACTTTTCATTAATTACAAGTAATAGTCTAAAATGATTTTAATCAATATTTTAAAAACTTTATTCAAACGTTTTAAACACCCTCTTTCATCCTTTTCAAAGAATAGTATAGAAGTTTGACATTAGAAGAGCCACAGTGGTTCGATGAAATATTGAATTTAAGTTTTTTAAAAGGTTGAGCAGCAAAATTATTTATAACTAAAACCTCTTTATCTCAACACACAAAACGCGATATCCCGGCTTTGGATAATTGCGTCGATTTACATTTTTTAAACAGAAACAGTTATAAACATATTATACAAGAAAGTAATCAAAATAAAAATAGAAACAATAATATATTTTAGTAACACGAACCTTTCGGGTTTGAAAGATAATGATAAATAAATTTACAAAAATAGAACTAAAAAATAGAATGAAAGGATATAAAAGCACGAATGTTTCTTTTATACAGAATTCAAACTTCTACTGTCCTCACTACGATGAAAAAATATATTGGGAGGACTTGGCTCATCATTGGTGAACCCTCCCAGCGGTTTCGCTAATTTAATCCACCAGACCGATTCTAAGAGCTCTAATACTGTATTGGACGATTCTGCTTATATACGCAGCACTCAAGGATGGAATCTCAGAAATGTGGTTTTCAAGAAAACTATGGACATAAGCTTAAAGATACAAGCTTATAGTATAAAAGAAACATTCGTGCTTTTATATCCTTTCATTTTATATGTATAGATGGCGCGTTATTGCTTTGTGTTAAAACGATAAAGTCAACTGGAAAAATAGTGTCTTCAATTTTATTATTAATATTTATGATCATAAAGAAATATTTAGTTTTCCTCTCTTTTATAATAAATGGTAAAATACCGTCTGAAATGTGTGACTGTTGTTTATAGATATTACGTTGCAATAATCCTAAAAATAAAGAACGTGTTGAAGTTATCAAAGGCAAGCACGCAGTAAAAACCATCAAATACCACGCCAAAGAGTTTAATTGGAAAACCAAACAAAAATTATAAACAATCTCCGACGCGAACACTTTAGATAGAGGATCATGAACAAAAAGTTAGACATTTAATAGAAATATAAATTTCTTACAACTTTGGGATGAAAAAACAACATATACCTTACATTTATAAAGGTAAAAAAGCACCTCTATTATTTTCTTTCAGTAAAAACAAGTTTAATCCATGAAAATAGTTTTATTTTATTTATTATTCTCTGAAAACTACTTGATTTTGAAAATTGGTTTGGTTATAATAAAAATTTTAAGCTTGATCTTTAAAACAATACTTCACCTAGCTACCTAAAGCGTCCAATATCTTTAATCATGTTTGATTTCACTTCCTATCTAGAAACAACCATGAAATAAAAGCAAATACATAATTTTAAAAGCGTATTTACTAAACTATTTTTATTTAACTATTTATATTTAGTAAACTATGGACATAAGCTTATAGGACAGTAGAATTACATTCAAATATTTGCTTCGAGCAAGGCTCTTCAGCAAAATATAAAGACATGGCCTTGTCTTTATAGTTTGCTGAAGAGCCTTGCTCGAAGCAAATATTTGAATGTAATTCTACTGTCCTATAAGCTTATGTCCATAGTTTACTTGAAAACCATTTCTAAGATTCCATCCTTCATTGTAGCATATAAAAGCAGAATGATCCAATACAGTATTAGAGCTCTGAGAAGCGGTCTGGTGGATTAAATTGGCGAAACCGCTGGGAGGGTTCACCACTGATGAGCCAAGCCCTCCAATATATTTTTTCATCGCAGTAAGGACAGTAGAAGTTCGTTTTATGTATAAAAGAAACATTCGCGCTTTTAAATCCTTTTGTTTTATATGTAAATATGTAATCTTTTATTTTCTTCTTTACGCCTCAAATCAGGTATTTATTCTTTAATTCTGTATTTCATATTCCATAAGCTCAATTAAAACTAATTCTGATCTAAAATATTTTTATTATTGTTACCACGACTGTCACATGCTCATGGATTCCGGGATCAAGCAAAAGAACAGCAATTCTAAAAATAAATCAGCAGGTGATATTTCTATAAATAATATTCAAAAAACAGCAGAAAATATGTTTTATATAATATATATTTATTTCATTACAATATATAAATAATAATACTGAATTTCGTAAGATCTATTTCTCTAACTAAGGAAATTAATTGAAAGGTTCTGTGAGGTATATTTAACGGGTTAGCCCAGGTCAGATCTGTGATTAAATCCTATAAAGCCAAAGATCAAACAACTCAAGTATTTATTTTTCGAATGATTTAACTTAATCGTTTGGCGTTTTTTTTAGAAGGAGAGAATTCTCTTCTGCTTCGAAGATTGATTTGATTTGAACCTCTGAGCCAGAACTTCATCTTGACTAAGTTTAATTATTAATTAATACACAAATTTATTATTTTTATTATTTAGTATTTTATATTTTTACAAATCCTTTGCTGTTTTATTATTATATTAATTTGTATAAATCTATATTAATAAAATGGAAAATTCATAAGTGGACATCACTAAAAACTTTCGTTACAATGCATCAATTTCAACCAAATTTTCAACATTTATGTAAAACGAGATGGAGCAGGTTTTGCTTAACATCAAAATATATTTCCTAACATTAACATGCGTAACTTCGCTGTTATCGATTAAATACAAAAAAATCAACAGAGTTAATTTTATTTATATATAAATACAAAATTAAATTTCAACAGAGTTAATATTTTTACATACTAGCTAATAATCTCAATCTAAAAAATATTCAATACAAGTAATTTTAAGATAATTATCATGTTTCTAATTTCGCCTAACAAATATACAAATTTATAGTGACCAACATATGCAAATTTTATCTTTGTTTTTATTTAACTTGATATCGTAAACATAACATCCATTGTAAGCATTTTTCTGTTCACCTTCCGTGGTTTCTCTTTTCTCTGATAGTTTTAGGTGTAGTATATTTTCTTATTACTAGACTACAAACATTCCCTCGAGAAAAACCTGGGCGAAGCCGGGTACATCCGCTAGTATATATATATATATATATATATATGCGAAGAAAAGAAATTAAAATATTGTGTTGAATTATATATATATATTAAAAATAAAGAAGGCATCTCCTGACCATGAGCACATGTGCTTTTTAGATGGCAGAGCGCCATCTAGTGGAGCAAAAATAAACTAAACGCTTATTTAGCTTGCTCCGTGATATTTGGTCAACCCAATTTCTTGATAAATCAAGAAAAGCCATCCACGAACGCGTTTCGCGCTGTTGGCGCTCGTCAGCGTGGAGAACGTTTAGTTTATTTTTGCTCCACTAGATGGCGCTCTGCCATCTAAAAAGCACATGTGCTCGTGGTCAGGAGATGCCTTTTTTTATTTTTAATATCAACACCTGACTCACTTATCTTTATTTTTTTCTATTGTTTTTTCATATATATATTAATAGTAATTTTTATTTTTGGAAAAAATAGGAGAAGTAAAATATTAAGAACTACAGATTTTGAATTAATTTTGAGTCAGAACAGCTGTTTGTTCTATCTGTCTTTGCTCTTTTCTATAAACTTTCTCTTCGCTTATTTCTTTTTTTTTACCCAGCCTATGACGCTTAACAGCCAATACTTTGCTGGTGTTACTTTTTTTCTTTTTTTTTAAACTACTATATTCAGTGGTGAACCCTCCCAGCGGTTTTGCAAATTTAATCTACCAGATCTCTTCTCTTAGAGCTCCAATACTGTATTGAACCATTCTGCTTATATAGGCTGCAATGACGGGTGGAATCTTAGATTAGTATTTAAGCAAACTATGGATATAATCTTTTAGGGCAGTATAATTATATATATATTATAATAATTTTGAGATATCAATTATTTGCTGTTTTAAATACAATTTTATGCAGTCGTGAACCTTTTTGAAAAATACAATAAAACCATTTTATATAACTATTTGCTTTGATTGTGAGCTGATAAAATAATAGGAGGAATAAATAAAAAACCGACTTAAGGCTTGAAGAAGAATGTAAATAAAAAACTTAATTACGTATTTATATATTTACAAAAGGATTTGTGCCGATATGCCAAATTATATCTTTCACGGACAGCCCTTTAGAACAGGGGTTGGAAAACTTTTGAGTTGGAAAAGTCAAAAATTAAAATTTACAAATTTTCCAAGTTTTTAAAGAAAAACTTTTTTCTTGCCAACAATAAATAGTACTCACATAAATAATATTTACGTATGGAACTATATAAAGAGCCGCATGTGAATCACGAGCCGCAGTTTCCCGACCCCTGAGGAAGATGTACCTTTAAACTTCTGGATTCAGACAATACTCAAACAAAACTCTGAATGATATTTGTGGTGTAATGTCATATTGTTGTAGCGAAGTATTTATTTTTTACAAGCATTTATTTTTTACACTAGTATTAACAGAGTATCATTTATCTATGTTTATATTTTACTACTCTGTAAACTTCCCTTATTCCTCATCTTTTGTTTATCCTTCATAGTTTGTTCTTGTCTTAAATAAATTGCTGTCTCATCTAAAAGTTCGTCTTCCCTAATTTCCTACATGGAAATATATTTCTAAGAAATAAAACTCAATTAATATTAAAGCAGTAAATAAAAATTATATAATCACTCATCAAATAACCTTTTGAAGAAACAATTGTATATATTTTACAAATAACAATATGAAAAATAATTAAATGAAAAATTGATCTTGTTTTATACCAATTATCTAACAAAAATAAACAATAACTACACAACGTAAAAAACTTCCAATTACAAATTATTTTCTTTGATGCTTAAACCTATAAAAGAAATAATGAAAATATCGATAATGTATTTTTATATTTGATAACTATTTCATAAACAAAAAAATCGCATCTCTATAATAATGATGAAAAAATAAATTGAATTGAAATTAAATTCTATAAAGAAAGTTTGTACAATAAATATTTGTAATTGTGTTGTGCTTACATAAATATTGATTTAAAAAGTTTTCAAAAAGAAATATGATGTTTGGACAATATTTTAAAATTCACAGTTTTGTAATAAAAACGAAGTTTTTTTATATTTTGTGAAGTTTTAACAACTTTTGTTAATTTACTTTTGAAGAAAGTATAAATTATACCAGAATAATAATAATATTACTTTGAGTGTTTTATTATAAGATTTATATATTACTATTCATCATATTTTGTATTCAATTTAAAGCGCTATATCCTCCTAAGGACACTTACGCTGTCATACATGTATGCCTTTACATTTGTCTATACATATATATACAATATTTTCAGCCCGTTAATAGAATAGTCGTATGATGTTAACAATAAGAAAGAGAGAAAAAATACGAAAAAAAAAAGAACTGTGTTCAAAAGAAAGAATATTTTTATAATCTCGCTCTATTATTTATTGTTAATTTGTTTGGATTAGAAAAAAATACAATATAATATCAGAATAAATACACCCAAAAAGGTTCTCCCTTTAAATGTCATATTTAGGATATGAACTGTGTTCCTTCTCAGCCTATAGGATAGGAGTACAGTATAGATAGTAGCTAGGTCGTCATGCTGCCATATTGACCAGAGTGATCCCAGGACTCCCATAGTCCATCTCAACTTCCCGGGTGTTGTCCCCTCTGAACCAAAGTAACCATGTTCCTATACTTTGGTCTTCATTTATCTTCACGCTAGTGCGCTCTCACTCTGGCCCCATGACTGCATGTTGGATGAGAAGCCCACTGCGACGTTATGTTGGCTTCACGCATTACAACATACATCTAATTAACATACAAATTCATTACGGATTGTTTTTGATCATTTCATAACTTGACGTATAATCTAACATCTAAACCTCTCTTCATAACCTACTCAATAAATTCCATCATAAAGATCATACAGTTAAACCTGTATATAGCGTCCCCTCTAAATAGCGCCTGATTTTAAATACGTAGTACGATGCGATTTACATCAAAAGTGACCTGTCTATAGCACCCCCTCTCTCTAGCACCCAATTTTGGTGAGTCCCAAGAGGGGCGCTATAAACAGGTTTAACTGTATATCAATTTCATCTCAAGTGAAATATTTTATATTATAAAATAAATGAAGCTTCCAGAGCTAAGTTTCTTGTACAACCTTTTATTTTCAAGCTTTCGGACTTGTCAGTCCTTCGAAAGGATTATCACGTTAACAAATTAATAATAAATATTATTTTTATATACACATTATTATATATTTAATTAAAAAGGCATATATTGGATCAAAAAATTATTTATTTTACCAATATTTCAGCTGTCTGAAAGCCAACCTTTATCAAGATGTTATAACATTCTAAAGTGTTTTATTTCACTTTGCGTCGTTTCAATTTGCGTCGTGTTTTTTTGGAACGTAACCCCGACAAAAAGCGAGGTATGGGTGGATTTTAAATACTTATGATACTAAGCCCTGGAAGTTTTATTTGTTTCATAATATTATAAATCAGAAGAACGTTTATTTATAATCAAGATTTTTTATGTGTGTGATTGATTCATATAGAGTATATTTATCTATATTCAATACTTAAAACGCATAAAAATTTTCTACTTATAATACAATATAATACACTGCGGCCTGTAATTGTAAAATGACACTTGAGAGAAGTTACACCGCATGAGTTTCTTTTTAACGAAAAATCAAAATTTTATTTCAAGGTGATATATCGACTATTTCTAACCTTTTTGGATGAGGTATGAAAGGCGGTTACGCCAGTTAAATATACCATACCGCTGTTATATTGCATATTTGGAACTTCCTTTTATAGTGATGAACTAGACTAGACTCTTGGAATAGGTATTTTAGATGAACTATGGACATAAGCTTTGAGGACAACAGAATTACATACAATTATAAATATATAATATGCTTCGAACAATCGCTCTTCCGCAAACTTGAGTCTTTTATTTGAACAATTATATTATGATGCATCAGCGAACCATCTGTTATATATCTGTTATAATAAAAATATACCTAAAACAAGCCAATAAAGCCAATTATTAAAATACATCTCATGCTTCCCTGACACCAACATGCAATAATAAATTATATATATATATTTTTATTTTTTCACTTTTCTGTTAGTAGCTTTTGGAAATTATAATATTTTTTTTTTAAATGGATAAAATATTCGGATAAATAATGCTTCAAATGTACAAATTATGAAGCAATGTTTTTTATAATGATAGCCAATATCTTTGGTTAGGGGTTCAGAGGTATGTCAAATATCAGGAAAAGCTTATTTTTTCTGCATTTATTCTGCTCAACACAGTTCTAAAATTATTAACAATGAAAACATGTTATCAATATTATTATATAGATTCTTTCCTTCTTTTATACTTTGATTCAATCAATAAGGAATCAACGGTTTCGTTTCTCATTTCTTATTTCTTTTATTTCTCGATATTTCAGGCTAACATGTTCTTCAACATGGAGATCTTGAAGTACAACTTCACCTTTGAATCAATCAATAAGATCAAGGTTTTCGTTTCTTATTTCTTTTATTACTCGATTATTCAGGCTAACATGCTCTTCAACATAGAGATTCTGAAGTACAACTTCACCTTCGATTCAATTAATAAGGAATTAATGGTTCCGTTTCTTCTTCTTATATTTCTCAAGCTTTCGGAACAACATGCTCTTCAACATAGAGATTATGAAGTACAGTGTATAATAAATTGAATAACTAATTTCAATCTTGCTGTTACCAACAGGTGGGTGTTCAGGGTATGTGCGAAGGGTCAGTGTGAGTTGTTAACTGTTGGGAACTAAGACTTTCTAACATCGAGAAGAGTAATGACCAACACTCCGAAGAAATTAATTCTTCTTAATTTCCTTTCATAACTAAATACCTTACCTTATTTCTAAAACCAAATATATACATGCAAAATAGCCCAGTCAATTGGTCAACAATACTAATTTATTAATCTATGAAAAATACTTATAAAAAGCTAATATTATCAATAATGGGTGACATGGGGCTCCTACAGATGTCTGATATAGAGGATTCTTCAGTACATGGGATGTGATACAGAAACCAGCTGAAGAGACATCTTCCATTTCACCATAGCTGTAATATATAATCTTGTAACGTAGAAATCAAGTCTTGAAATATCTTAAGATGTATTTATTGATGACGTCACCACGACTAGTCGACAAATATCAACCCAACTATCTACAGCTAGAGAATATCGAGCAAGCAAGCTAAGAAATATTTTGATGATGATTTTACATTAACAGAGTAATATATATTTATGTAATCTTTTGAATATTTTCATTGAATAATTAAATTAAATTAAATAAAATAATAAAATATTAATTATTTCTTCGCCATAATATTAAATATATATTAATTAATATATAATTTAATTAATCCACAGAATAAGATTTCGGGATCGGTTCCCGCATTGGGCACTTTTTTCTAATTTGATTTTCGCAAAGGTCCAACCTCACCAGCGAGTGCAAGTAACCAAACGTAGCTTTAACACATTTGTATGTGCAGAACTGCTTTAAACATGTATAGACATGTTGTGCACTTACAGTAGAAGCAATCGCTAACCACCCACCATAATTATCATGGACTGTAGCACATGTACTAGGTATAATAAAAAAACACAGAATAATGTACTATTCTATCGTAGAAATATCCGGAATTGTAACTTTCAACACAATCATATTGAATAATGACTCGAGGCACCTACTGCTGGAATCCCCACTCTTCTTCACCGCTAGACAACAGACAATGTTGTAGATCTATATCAATTTGTAAATAACAGAGAGAATTACCATAGATTTAAATATTTTTGTAAATATATTTATGGTTATCTTTCTAACCTGAAAGGTTCAGGTTCCTAATATATATTACCAGAAGAATGACCCGGCTTCGCCAGAGAAATCCCCCGAGTGAAGTATCCTTCATACTGAAAGTACATCAATAATAAATAGTAGAAGTGCCATAGAATAGCAATACAGAAGAAACACATAAACTCCAGGAAAAAGTGTTTAATGGCAAATATTGTATTATATTAGTGTTTAGGTATATGTTTTAATTATTTTTTGCAATCCATTTAGTTGTTTCAAAATTAATATAGTTTAAATAGACGGCAGCTTTTCCATCAAACCCCATTAACCTTTGAAATTGCCTGAGTTGAGTGACTGACTGTAAAGAATCCAGACTGCGATGCCCATTTTCTCAGTAAGAATAAAAAAAAATAGGTTTATAAAAAAAATAATCCAAAATACTGGCATTCAAATATTTTTCTGTAAAAAAATAAAAGAGCATATGGAAATATTAGACAAACATATGTGTTCGCTAATGATTGCGACTGCATTTTAAACGGTTTTTAAAAAGAGATTTAAACAAATA
Organism: Cordylochernes scorpioides; assembly: GCA_030710605.1. NCBI lineage: Eukaryota > Metazoa > Arthropoda > Arachnida > Pseudoscorpiones > Chernetidae > Cordylochernes > Cordylochernes scorpioides. The sequence continues at coordinate 66,823,066 of CP092883.1, forward strand.
AAGGCCAGAACAAAAATTAATAAAAAATATGAAATCCATTTTTTACATACATTCACAAAAGCAAACGATGACAGAATTGATGACTCTGATACTTGTATATTTTAATAATTATATATTAATATAAATGAGTTTTAAAAATTTGTAAAAAAAAATGCATCGGCCGGGAATCGAACCCGGGCCGCCCGCGTGGCAGGCGAGCATTCTACCACTGAACCACCGATACTTATAAGAAATGGCCATATTTGGGTATTTATTCCATCCACAGAAGCAAACGATGACAGAATTGATTGATGACTCTGATACTTGTATATTATAATAATTGTTTCTCTTTTTTTAAATTACTTTTTCTTGTATAATATTGTTTTTAAAATTGTAAATCGACGCATTTATTCCTAGCTGGAATATCGCGTTTGTGTGTTGAAATAAATAAAGTTTGAATAATTAACATATAGCTATTTTAAAACACAATTCAGTGAATTCACGAAAATGTATTTGATTCTTTCAGCCTAAGCTTTTTATTAATAAAATATAAAAACAATAAAGAAGAAAGGTTAAAAAACCGTCGAAGAATTAAGAATTAATATTTTTATATTATAAAAATTTTAAATATTGTGACAGCATGTATTAAGATTAAATTAAATATGTAATTTTTATTTAGAATTCAATATTAAAGATGAAAAAAGGGGTTTTGGGTTTATTAAAAATCCTAAATGAAATTCTCTCGATAAATTATTTTTTCAATTACATTGTGAGATTTGAAATCGTTCAAGTAAAACGTTTAAAACAGTTCATTTGTTTCCCATCAAATTTACAGATGAATAAACAATAAAAACTTTTATACTCTCCGACTTTATTAAAATAGTTAGTAAAAAGCCTCTTAATATGAATAAAAACGGTTTTAAGAGTAAAATTAGTTGTTTATATTGTCGTTTTATTATATTTTAATTATATAAATATAATATTGTATATAATATATTAATATAATAATAATATTAAATCCACAGATTCTGAGATATATTGTATATATCATAACATATAATTTATCATCATATAATTCCATTGTTAACTTGTAATTCTTAAGCTTGCATCTAATACAGTGTAATATAATAAAAGTCATTTAAATATATAAAGCATAAAATATATTCTACTTTTAAATCGACCTAAATACACCAAATATTTATTTTAAATATTAAATTTACTTGTCAATATTTTATGGTTATACTCTAAAGAGAAATTTGAATTATGATAAACTGACACCTTTTTTATGATGCGTATGATTCTTTTCATAATAAAACATTATCTACTGCCTTTACTGTAAAAAAAATTAATGAAAGGGCCTGGCTCATCAATGGTGAACCCTACCAGCGGTTTCGCCAGCTTAATCTACCATACCGCTGTAATATTGCACATTGGGCTGTTTTCTTTTATAGTGATACTAAAGCTGACCTCTAGTAACAGGTATTTTAAATTTACAATAGACATAAGATTTTGAAAACATCAGAAATACATATAAATTATAATTATATAATATGTTTGGAGCAATTGGTCTTCCGAGAACAGAATTTGTTCTTTAAAAAGGTTTGTTAAACATATAAACAATTTTGACTTTAAATAAATATCTTTTCATGACATAAAATGAGGTGCTAAGGCTCTTCATGGATGATCTTCAACATACAGACTGCACTCCGCTGATGAGTACCAACATCCCTGAAACGCGGACTTGGTTGGTTTTACTTGAATTAAAAAGGAATATATATATAGGCTAAATAATGAATATATATGACATACTGACAAAAGTTACTGGTCGAGTTACCACACAATATGCAAATTACTAGGATCTAAATCAAAAGTAAATGACACAGAAAAAGCGTACACTCAAGGGTACTACATCAACAATAAAAGGGAGGTAAATAAAGACTCACGAATTGCTATATAAAAACAAAACAGTACTTTCATTGTAGCGTTGGCAGGGATCGGACAGGGGTCACACAGGTATGCGAGGAGATCACCAGATACAGATAAATCGGGCTCTCTTTTTCAATACCATAGCCCCTTCTACCCAAGATAGAGGACATTGCTGCTGCTGTGATAGAGATGTATGGGGACATCTGAGGCTCTTCATTGGACACGACAACAACAACATACAATTGACATGGACCCAGGGCAGCAGCTTTACACACCCAAGATAGAGGACATCGCTGCTGCTGTGATGGAGATGTATGGAGACATCTGAGGCTCTTCATTGGACACGACAACAACAACAATACAATATACACACCCAAGATAGAGGACATTGCTACTGCTGTGATAGAGATGTATGGAGACATCTGAGATTCTTCATTGGACACGACAACAACAACAATACAGTATACACACCCAAGATAGAGGACATTGCTGCTGCTGTGATAGAGATGTATGGAGACATCTGAGACTTTTCATTGGACACGACAACAACAACAATACAGTATACGTACCCAAGATAGAGCATATTGCTGCTGCTGTGATAGAGATGTATGGAGACACCTGAGGCTCTTCATTGGACACGACAACAACAACAATACAGTATACGTACCCAAGATAGAGGATATTGCTGCTGCTGTGATAGAGATGTATGGAGACACCTGAGGCTCTTCATTGAACACGACAACAACAACAATACAGTATACGTACCCAAGATAGAGGACATTGCTGCTGCTGTGATAGAGATGTATGGTGGTTAATTAACAATAATCCACATAAACATTTCTTGCAAAATCAAGTTTTGTTTTTATTGTTATCACCAAGGTTATACCTTGTTATTGTTATTATATTCAGACAACAAACAAAAATGAATCCAATTAAATAGAAAAATATATATATAAATTAGATAATAAAATTTTTGCATATTTGCAACAAAATTAAATTTTAAAAAGCAAATAAAATTTACATAAAATAGAAATACAAAACAATAATTTTTACATGTCCCCTACAAATGTATGGAGACATCTGAGACTTTTCATTGGACACGGCAACAACAACAATACAGTAAACACACCCAAGACAGTGAACATTGCGACTGCTGTGATAGAGATGTATGGAGACATCTGATGATCTTCATTGGACACAACAACAACAATACAGTATACACACCCAAGATAGAGGACATTGCTACTGCTGTGATAGAGATGCATGGAGATATCTGAGGCTCTTCATTGGACACAACAACAACAATACAGTATACACACCCAAGATAGAGGACATTGCTGCTGCTGTGATATAGATGTATGGAGATATCTGAGGCTTTTCATTGGACACGACAACAACAACAATACAGTATACACACCCAAGATAAAGGACATTGCTGCTGCTGTGATATAGATGTATGGAGACATCTGAGGCTTTTCATTGGACACGACAACAACAACAATACAGTATACACACCCAAGTTAGAGGATATTGCTGCTTCTGTGATAGAGATGTATGGAGATATCTGAGGCTCTTCATTGGACATGACAACAACAATACAGTATATACACCCAAGATAGAGAACATTGCTACTGCTGTGAAAGAGATGTATGGAGACATCTGAGGCTCTTCATTGGACACGACAACAACAACAATACAGTATACACACCCAAGATAGAGAAAATTGCTACTGCTGTGATAGAGATGTATGGAGACATCTGAGACTTTTCATTGGACAAGGCCATGACCACATTCGTCCAATAAGAAGACTTGAGAGATCGGTTCACTAACAAATGAAAACAACAATCTTCCCGCTAAAAACTGAGATAAAACTGCCTATGTTTGTCAATATAATTTGATAATAACTATCGGAAAAATGTATTTATACGATCAGGAAGTGTCCTTTCATTATTTCTAAATATAGAGTGGTCAATATTTACAGAAATTTCAGAATAAAGGAATTTTATAATGTATACATTGATCTGAAAAATTCAAGGAACATGATGTTATTGTATTTTTATGTATTTTTAAGGTAAAGATAGAGGTTGCCTGGCCGGGGTATTCATAGTTCTTTTAAAAATAGACACTTCGACCAGTTAGAGTTTTTATTTTCTCAATGTTTCAACAAATATATTTTGTCTTCGTCAGGAGTAATAAATAAAAATAAATTATTTGGTGGGACGTTAAAAATTATTGAGAAAATAAAACTTCAGCTGGCTGAAATGTCTAATTTTTAAAGAACTATTTTAATGTGTTTTTGTTTTCAGTATTTATACATTGTTGTTTACATACATTATCATTAAACATAAAATCAAGTATTATATATATATTTTTGTATTTGCATAGTAATAGTTTAGAGTATTTAATATATATGAAAATTTAAATTAATATTGTCACGGAGATAAATAAAGCAAGGTCAAATTTGGCAATAAATAATTTATTATTAGGTGTATTTATAGGGGGAGAGAGAGAGTGTACAACTTACCCCAAGTTAAAGATAATCCTAATGAACGGCGTCAGCCACCGTCCCCGTTTCCTTATTTACAGATCAGCTTCCGAAAACCCCTCACACCTGTGGTCCCCCCCCCCCCCCGGGGTCCTGGGATGATTGACAGGTGTCCCATCTGGATGGAGCTTCTTGACAATATCATTTCTGTAATTTCGATGAGATCATTAATTTATTCTTAGTTTCTTAACTTTGGTACACACCCCACAGTATGTTTATACTTTATTTACGTGATTTAGCATAACAAAGTTTTTTATCTAATAAATGCAAAGAGTTATGCAAATATTGAATATGCAAATAATACCTAAATACAAATATTTGGATTTGCCGCGGGCCACGCGGTGTAGAGGTAAAAAATAAATATTTAAAATTAAATAAATACGTTCTCACTTACCTTGAAAAACCTTGACTTCTGACCATTCGAAAAAACGTTTGACGTGAAACAGTTATACAACAGTTATTTATATATACACTTAAACCTGTCTATAGCGCCCCATCTTGGGACAAACCAAAATATGATGCTATAGAGAGGGGGTGCTATAGACAGGTCACTTTTAATGTAAATCGCATCGTACTACGTATTTAAAATGGGGCGCTATAGAGAGGAAGGCGCTATTTATAGGGGGCGCTATAGACAGGTTTTACTGTAATAATTTTATGAATAAATGAATAAATATTAACATGATAGATTAGCGCGCCATCTGTTATGAGAAATTTAAACTATTTTTGACGCGTATGGTTATTTTTAAAATTAAAGTATTTTTTTTACTTCTCTTACTGCAATGATGATTTTAAAAGAAGAGCCTGGCTCATCACTGGTTATCCTTCCAGCAGTTTCGCCAGTTTAATCTATTATACTGCTGTAACATTGCATTGGACTGTTTTGATTTTATACCGATACTGGGGCTGACTTCTTGGAAAAGGTATTTTAAATTGAAATATGGACATAAGTTTTGAGGACAGTAGAAATACACACACACACACACATATATATGAAAAAACAATGGAAAAAAATAAAAGATAAGTTGGTCAGGTGTTGATATTAAAAATAAAGAAGGCATCTCCTGACCACGAGCACATGTACTTTTTAGATGGCAGAGCGCCATATAGTGGAGCAAAAATAAACTAAACATTTATTTAGCTTGCTCCGTGATATTAGGCCAACCCAATTTTTTTGATAAATCAAGAAAAGCCACCCACGAACGTGTTTCGCGCTGTTGGCGCTCGTCAGCGTGGAGTAGGCTGTACCATTGCGAACAAAATATTTTTGGTCCCAGAGGCTTCCTGAGAAATAAAGAAATGGATATTTAAGGCCAAATTTGCGTAAAGACCCTTAGCACATGAAAAGAACAATAGAAAAAATAAAAGATAAGTGGGTCAGGTGTTGATATTAAAAATAAAGAAGGCATCTCCTGACCACGAGCACATGTGCTTTTATACATATATTAATAAAGGCATATCTTACCAGGAAAACATGTGCTTTACAGATGGCAGAGCGCCATCTGGTGGAACAGAAATTAACTAAACATTGATTTAGCCTGTTCCTTAAATTTGGCCAACCCAAATATTTAGTTGATTTCTGTTCCACCAGATGGCGCTCTGCCATCTGTAAAGCACATGTGCTCCTGGTTAGGATATGCCTTTTTAAATTTTAATATCAACATCTGACTTTTTTTTCTATTAATTTTTTATGTATTTTAAATACCTATTTTTCAATTTAAGAAAGATAATTAAATTAAATTATTTATTTTTGAAAAAATAGAGCAATCCATAAATAAATCTTTGAATAAAAAGGCATATATTTGGATCAAAATATCATTTATTTTACCAATATTTCAGTTGGCTAAACGCCAACCTTTATCAAGGTATTATAACATTTTAAAGTGTGTCAACAACAAACTCGACGCCACATAACGTTAAATTATACAATTATATATAATCTTCATTAATTAAATAAAAAACAACACTCATCCTATAAATACATTTCCTATCTATAAAAACTGAAACAATTTTAGACGCTTTTGGTTCTTTTTAAAGAACAGTAGATAATGAATTTATTCTAAAAAAGAATCATACGCGTTTTATAGTCTCAATTTTTTATAACAGATGGCACGCTAAGGCATCAAATTATAATTGCTCTTCAATCAACGTAAACATTGACTTAGGATCTATTAAATATAAATGTGGAGGTAATTAATATTTTCCAAATTAGAAAATCGATATTTTAATTAATATTGATTTAACCATCGATTAGTATCTTCTTTTTGGTGTTCATCAATTTAAAAAGAGATATTTTAAAAGGTGATTTTAATTAAGTGCGTTAATAGATTTTTGAAGATTCTCGAAAACATAAAAAAAGTTCAATATATTTTGATATTGGTGGAAATCGTACCGGTAGGAAATTAATCTACAAAAGTACAGAACACCTCTCCCGTCGAAATAAACGTCAAATATAGACACCATCTATTGACCGTCGCTGCTTACTAACGGCCTCGGGTCGGTGATAAAGCTACAACACCAGCTTTGGTGAACTGGGAAGCGTTTAACTTAGTGGTCGTCTAAATTTGGCGTTTATTTTTTACGGGAGCGGCGCCCTATGCTTATATATATATATATATTTCGTGGATGGCTTTCTTGATTTATCAAGAAATTGGGTTGGCCAAATATCAGGGAACAGGCTAAATCAATGTTTAGTTGATTTCTGTTCCACCAGATGGCGCTCTGCCTTCTGTAAAGCACATGTGCTCGTGGTCAGGAGATGCCATTTTTAATATTGATTTCAACACCTGATCTTTTTATCTTTTATTTTTTTATTTCGTTTTTTCATATATATGTAGTAATCCCGATGTGGAATGTACTGGGCAGTCGTGGTAGTGGGTGCGTGATGGGATTCCCGCACTGGGACAGCAAGAGACAGAGGCAGGTCTAGATGGTAACTCCAAGAGGAAGAGGTAGACCACGGACGAAGACAGTCGGACCACGGCGTCACGGATGCCCTACATCGCGGATAGGGGTGAGAAACCCGACCGTATGACGGCGTCGCTCTTAAAACCAACTAACTATCTACTAACTTTGTCCCATCTTGGGGGACCTTATATATTGGACGCTCGCAGTGGCGGCGAGTTCTGATTGGTTCCCGTAATCACGCCACCTGTCAAGCGCTGGGTTATTAATTATGTCTGGCCACCTGTTCGGCCACCTGCTGACGGGGGAATGAACTCATTAGCATAAACACCTGTTAGTCTGGGTTGTTTATCACGTCTGGCCTTTGTCGTCTGGACTACCTCTACTCCTTTTGTTTTATTTGTCACTTCTATTATTCCAAGTTTGATACATATTTTTACATAGGTATGGTGTTATAACAAATATTAGAATAAGGCTGTGAACTATTTACTCGAAATATACTACAGAATGTGTCCCCAGTGATGAAGGTTTGGTTGGGGGAATGACATGTAAAGAATGATAACCTAACAAACCTATTATAAAAAAATAAAATAAATAATTTGTATACAAATTAGTTAAAATTATTATGAAGTTACAAGTTAAAAGGAGAAAGATGTTGTAAGGGTGGTGTATCAATAAAAACGTACAAAATGAATGATAAAAGATTAAGAGAAGGTATATAATACAAAATTGTAATTATGGTAAAATGAATCGTACAAGGAAAGTAATATCTTATTGTATTAAAGATGAGAGAAAAAAAAAATGAAGTTAGTTTATTGACTGAACTTATAATGTGACGCTAAGGTTGAAAAAGGGAAAGGGGGTATCTGAGGCATGTTTCTGCAAAAGTAGTATCCCAAGCATCCTGCAATGCAATGCGAACTTGTTTAAGTGAGGCATTGTTTTCATTAACAGAAGGCCCAAAATATTCCGTCTGCATCATTAGCTCAGACAACGGAAAGAGGTGGGAAGATTGATGGAGGTAAAAGGGGGAGGTAGAGGTAAGAGGGATCCCTGTTGTCCATAATGATTGTGCCCGGTTGAATTGTGAAAAAAAAAGTGAAAAGTTGAAAAAATGATGAATTGATATGATGCGTCGGGCGATGAGAAAAAAAAAATAAAAATATCGCGCTGGATATCCTGAACTCATTATCGGGAATGGTTATAGCGAGGAAGGATTGTTCCAGTCGGATTAATCAATGAAAAAAAAAACAAAAATGTTCGGCGAACTGGAATCCTTGGAAGGTTGGAGGTTTGAAGGATGCGGAAAAGGAGAGGTGGGTGTAAGAGAATTATTGCTTTCAATTTTGATTGTGTCCGGCTTGTGTGGTGAAAAGAAAAAGATGAAAAATGAAAAAAAATGATGAGCCGGACGATGAGAGAAAAAAAAATAAAAAATTCTAACTGGGTCTCCTGAGCTCACTGTGGGGAAATGTACAGCGAGGATGGGTCTTCTAGTTAGTTAATCAACAAAAAAAAAAGAAAAAGGCTGACGAACAATAATCTCTTGATGGCTGTAAAAAGTTGGGAGGAAAGGTTCATGGGATAGAGTTAGTGGTTGTAAGGGAAGCGTCAAAAATAACATTTTGAAATCTACAAAGAAAAATAAAATGATAAATGTTTTATCTGTTCAAGAAATATTATAAATATTGTTAGGTGTAGGTTTTTTAAAAGGTGCCTAAGATAGTTGAAGTTGTAAATTGCTAAGTCTGAACATGATGAGAAAAAGAGAAAATAAAAATATAAAGGTAATAATATATAAAGGGTTGATTGGTAGTTTAAGGCATTAATGTTGATTAATAAACAAAATGATATTATCGATTAATAGTGAAATGTTTTATCTATATTGGTAAGTTAAAAAAAAACAAAGTCCAATACCACAAAACTAGGTAAACTGTAAGTCTATTTACAATAAATGAGAGAAAAGTTAAAAGAAAACAAAAAATATTCGTTCCTGAACAAAGGGAACATATTTACACACAGTGTAGATGCAAGATTATTGACGTCTTTCTAGTTTGACCTACGGGGAGGCAATGTGACCCTATGTCGCTTTGGTCCGGTCTGAGAAGTTGGTCTTTGCCAGATCTTCCCGATTATATTATGCGAGACCAGACGGGAGCGATCTTGATCCCTAAAATGATGTCATTGTAGTGGAAGATAGGACTTTGGGTACATGTAGAATGTAGTGCATGTCTTAGGCGCTATAAAGATTGCAGAGCGTTTATGCAGTTGGTCTGCAAAGTTTTTAGGTGAGCCTACCCAAACGCCGGCTTGTTACGTTTGGGGAACATCTTTTAAAATATTAATTTAATAGAACTTTTCTCCATGTAACATTACGTTACATATAGGGAAATGAGAGGCGACAAATTTGACAAAAAAATAAAACCTTTTTGATTCCTAACAGGGGAGCCGGTAATGTCGTGTATGTTCGTATTAAGAGTACCCAAAAGTCCTATAATTGAATGTTTGACAGGTAAGAGTATTGAAGTAGGAAGGGCTATCTGCTAATGGTGAGTACAAGGTCATTCCACCCCTTTAGAAGTAGGGAGGGAAAGACGAAGTAGAAAAAACAATTAGGGGGAGATCAGTGCGTCCTTGATTTGTTTGTCGTTGGGATGGAGACTGGAATTAATTGTTCTTTAATGTAGGCCAAGATGACGTCTCATATGGTGTCATGTACAGGATCGATTTTTAGAGATGGTGGGGACCTAATTTTTAAACGGGGTTGACAAAATTATAAACTATCTTATAACATTATAAAATAAGATTTGCTATAAAATGGATTTTATATCATTTTCCTATCCGTTTTAATCTGGCAGGTTCCTCTGTTAGAAGGATATAAACTTTAATCTGTAATATTGAAATCGTGGGTGTGAATAATTGGGAAAAGGTAGACTAAAATAATTAATTAATTAACTATTGTATAAATAAATGTGTTATGATTATGCGAAATGTGTTAATGGGATATGGGATATGCGAGAGGAATTAAAATTGATGTGAACAATGTAGAAGTGCGGTATAAAAATGTATTTAATACGTAAATAACAATTTAACACAGGCAGGAATGAAATGCAATGGGATATGGAAATTTTATGGTATGTTATTTAGTTTTCGCATATTACATTTATAGTTGTATTTGTAATTGTGGGAAAAATGGGAGGCACATTATGAGATGAGATAATTTTAAAATTGATATTTATAAAATTACAAATTCTAGGACTAGTTTTAAATATTGAGAATTTATTTTAAATATTGAGAAATATCAATTTGAATAGTAACATTTTAAGTAAAATAAAGAGCGTAATAAATTTAATTATTAATACTATGGCCACAAATAAGGTATTAAAAAAAACACACAAATAAATTTAGAAAATATGATTCGAGTAATTAAAATATAATATGATTTTTTTATGCAAAATTGAAAGTTGCATATTTGGATAATGCCATTTTAAGTGACTTTAAGAAAGGAATGTAAGATTAATAAATTGGTAAAAATGCGTGATTGAATATTTTTAATACTAAAATTGAAAATGATGAATTAAAATTTATAATTTGATTAAAATAAAAGTAAAAATGATAAATGAGAGTATGAAAGTTTTAAAAATTGAATAAAAATGATATAAAAAAGGTTATAATTGATTTTAAAATGCTTAAGGTGAAAATATAAGAATAAAATTTATGGGGAAAATGGCAGAAACAAAGTACCTTGAAATGGTTGATGCTGGCTGGAGTTGATCTCTGGAGATGGCTGTTTGGAGGAAGGCTGCTTGTTGCGTGTGATCCGTCGAAAGAGGAGATAATGGCCTCGTCCGCACTAGGCACGGCTTGTCCCCGCATGGCGTCTGCCAGGCGGCCTACGAGGTCGTCGCAGTGGGGTTGCATGTTGGTGAGGGCATCCGCGACGTAATCGTCCCTGACCTCCGTCATCCTCTGCATGCTGCTGTCCTCAGTTATCCTGTCGACTTTAACGGGTTCTGTAGTAATCCCGATGTGGAATGTACTGGGCAGTCGTGGTAGTGGGTGCGTGATGGGATTCCCGCACAGGGACAGCAAGAGACAGAGGCAGGTCTAGATGGTAACTCCAAGAGGAAGAGGTAGACCACGGACGAAGACAGTCGGACCACGGGCGTCACGGATGCCCTACATCGCGGATAGGGGTGAGAAACCCGACCGTATGACGGCGTCGCTCTGAAAACCAACTAACTAACTACTAACTTTGTCCCATCTTGGGGGACCTTATATATTGGACGCTCGCAGATGGCGGCGAGTTCTGATTGGTTCCCGTAATCACGCCACCTGTCAAGCGCTGGGTTATAAATTATGTCTGGCCACCTGTTCGGCCACCTGCGGACGGGGGAATGAACTCATTAGCATAAACACCTGTTAGTCTGGGTTGTTTATCACGTCTGGCCTTTGTCGTCTGGACTACCTCTACTCCTTTTGTTTTATTTGTCACTTCTATTATTCCAAGTTTGATACATATTTTTACATAGGTATGGTGTTATAACAAATATTAGAATAAGGCTGTGAACTATATTACTCGAAATATACTACATATATATATATATATATTTTTTTTTTTAAATTATCCCTAGTACACGTGGTGCAGGCCATGATAATCATGGTGTGTAGTTAGCGACTGCTTTTACTGTAAGTGCACAACATGTCTACACATGTGAAAAGCAGTTCGACTTTGCACTTACAAACGTGTCATTTTATACACTATAGTACTAGTATTTAAATACATCATGTTACGTAGAAAATTAGGAAAGAGAGATAAACTCCAAGATTTATTTAGGGCATACATACATAAGAATAAATTTATAAAAATACAAGAAAAGCAATGAAGAGAAGTTTACAGAGTAACATACTATAAATATCAAAATACATAATATGTTAATAAGGAAAAATAAATACTTTACTACATACCATCTTCATATATAGCATACATACATGGCCCAACAGCCCGAAACGCGTACGTGGTTAGCTTTTCTTGATTAATCAAGAATGAGTATTTGTCCAATTCTGGAATAATTAAAATTCAATGAATAGTTGATATTTTTTCAGATAGATGGCGCAAGCCATTAGCAACTTTCAATGCAAGATAAGGAGATGCCTTTTTCTTAATAGCATACATAGAATATATACATAGCAACTTTCTTATTGGAGCTGGAACCCATAGCTTGAAAATATTGTAGTTACTGACATGGATCTGACGTGCTTCTGCCAAGGATTACTTCAGAGTCTTGGAACTTTGTCCCTAGTACCTTTGCGTCCTTTTTCTTGCGGCGTAAAGAGCGGCTTTGTCGTCGTATCGTCTATAGGGACATCGTCATTTTGGAGTTAGTCTTGGCTTTAACATGGCGGTGAAATCCTGGAGCCAGTTTCTGACAATATAGTTCACATCACCCATGGCCTCTAAGTCTTCTCGGCGATCTTTATTTTGTCATCCTTAATTTACCCAACATCTTCACAAAAATGTCAAGTAGAAACTTAAGAAAGACAAACTTCGAGATTACACGGCACTTTATTCAAGGCACAAGAACAAATTTATAAAATATAAGAAAACAATGAAGGAAGTTTACAGAGAGTATTAAATATTAATATCCAATTTGGTTATATTATGATGCACTAGCGCGCCATCTGTTATCAAAATTCGAAACTATTTTAAACGCGTAATAATACAATATAACAGCGGTATGTGGTAGATTAAACTGGCGAAACCACTGAGAAGGTTCATAACAGATGAGCCAGGCCCACCCATTAATTTTTCCATTGCAGTAAGGGCAGTAGAAATTGTTTAATTTAAAAAAGAATCTTACGCGTTTAAAATCGAAATTGGTTATATGTTAATAAAAATACTAAATAATTTGCTACAATATTTTATAATGTATGAATGCAGAGACTGATATCCTATGAATGCATAGTTAGCTGGAAGTCATTCTTCTAGTTCTCATGTTGATGGGTATGTTATCCCGAAAGCTAGAGGTATAAAAATGGTGTTAGAAACTTAAACCTGGATTGCTTCTAATTTTTTGAATTGTAAAGAGACAAGGATAATAATGTATTACATATTTGTTTATTTCATGCAAATTTGGCGCCTAAATTTGCATAAGCAAATAGTGCACGCGAGGACGCAATAACCTATTATTTACATCAATAACTTAAGTATTATTATATAAAAATAAATATAACGACTGTATATTTTACATTTTAAAAAGGTTTCTACATAATTACCCTTTCTATTTCTATATACTAACAGATAAAAATATGTGTGTTTAAAAATACTTCACAAACATTACTTTAAAAAGTTTATTTACAAAATTGTATTATTTACCTACCTTTTAATGGTAAATCTCATGTTAATAATATCTTCCATTCTGTGTAGATAAAATCTTATACAATACAACAAACACATTTCACATAGGAAGGTTCCATTAGATCTCTCTGGAGGGAGAAAGACCTTTATTTAATATTTTAAAGAAGTATATATATAGAAAAGGGATAAAATATATTCCTGTATATAATGTTTTATATATATTTGGAATGTTTCTATTTTTATACCTTTTTTTACGATACTCCTGGGAAATATATGTTATATATAAACGTGAGAAATAAAAAAGAAAAAAAATATAAAAATATATATTATTGAACAAACCTAAAAAATAAATATTCAGTTTATTTTTATCACACTATATGACACTCAACCATAAGTGGAGTATAAGTGTGGAATATAAAAGCAGAATCGTCCAATACAGTATTGGAGCTCTGAAGAAACGGTCTGGTAGATTAAATTGGCGAAACCGCTGGGAGGGTTCACCACTGATGAATAAAGCCCTCCCAATATATTTTCATTGCATTGAGGACAGTGGAAAAGTTTGATTTATTTGTGAAACATTCGCGTCCTAATGTCTTCATTCATTTTATATAGATGGCTTGTTATTGCTTTGTATTCATTTATGTTTTGTAAATTTTATATCGTAACTATTCATTATTTGTATTTTGAGGTATAATATATTAATATTCAAAAATACATTGTACCATCTGTCGGAAGAAGTTTCAATTAAACTTTGAGGACCAACAGCCCGAAACACGTACGTTTGGTTAGCTTTTCTTGATTAATCTAGAAAGGATATTTCGTCAATTCTGGAATAATTGAACGGTTAGTTTTATTTATTCCGACAGATGGCGCAATATGCCTTTCGCTCTTAATTATATTACTAGTAGTTTCCTTATTACCACTATTACAAAAAAATGCAATGTTCTTAAATTTTATTTTAGCTGTAGGTTTTTTTAACCTTTTGAAAACCTTTCAATAATTATTTATACCAAGATAGTGGACATTGCTGCTGCTGTGATAAAGATGTATGGAGACATCTGAGACTCTTCTTTGGACACGACAACAACAACAATACAGTATACACACTCAAGATAGTGGACATTGCTGCTGCTGTGATAAGATGTATGGAGACATCTGAGACTCTTCTTTGGACACGAACAACAACAATACAGTATACACACTCAAGATAGTGGAAATTGCTGCTGCTGTGATAAAGATGTATGGAGACATCTGAGACTCTTCTTTGGACACGACAACAACAACAATACAGTATACACACTCAAGATAGTGGACATTGCTGCTGCTGTGATAGAGATGTATGGAGACATCTGAGACTCTTCTTTGGACACGACAACAACAACAATACTGTATCAACACCTAAGATAGTGGACATTGCTGCTGCTG
>CP092883.1:66838302-66889665 GCA_030710605.1 Cordylochernes scorpioides
ATTATCCATCATAATTTGGTACAGTCATCTCCAATACAAAGGTAGGTGTTCATTGAACACCACTTCAACCAGTTCTGAGCAAATCTCTTCAGATATTTGTAGCTTCTAATTCCAGTTCATTCTTTTAAATTATCAAACATTATTTTCCATCATAATTTGGTGGAGTCATCTCCAATACAGAGGTCTGTCTTCATTGAACACCAGTTCACCCTGTTCTGAGCAAATCTATTTCACTTTTTGTATTCTCTCTAAAATATCCAAACAATATTTTCAATTATGACATAGAGCAGTCTTCTCCAATACAGAGTTCAGTGTACATTGAACACCATCCAGTTCTGAACAAATATATTCACCTAATCATATATTACATATCCTAATTATTCAAAGAGATAATAGATTTCCAGATTTTCCTTCGAGATATGGACTCTGTAATTTGTCATCTCTGGGATCATTGCTGCTGTTGGAGCGTAAAGCGGAAACTCAGCTGAATGCAATCTTTATAAGAAAACAGTTGAATGATATGCTTATCAAAAACATAAAATTCTAGGAAGATCTAATAGATAATAGAATAAATCGTGGTGGTGCTTATATTCATGGTTAAACCAATTCCTGATACCAGTTACCTATAATCTTCCGCATTATTGCATTTCAAGCAGTTATTGAAGGTTTTTTTTATCCATTTTGATATTTAAGGTTTTCATATGGCCACTTCTTAGTCTTGCTAAAGCTGTTTGTTGATTTCCATTTATTGGTGTATATCTCCATTCAATCATCTCAGTATGGACAATAAACAAACTAACGATAATTCTAGGGGTACATGTACTGTAAATTACCAATTCCTTGCGAGATATCTTCATTAAGAAAGTTAAATGCACTCCAATTTATCTTCTATCAAACATCTCTGTTTGTTTTACCCTATCTGTCTATTTAATCTTGTGAATTATTCAAGCATACCAGATTTCAAAAGAGTTCATTTTCCAGTTCAGTTCACTATTACTGCATTAAAACCGTCTATTAAACTTCCTGTAACGGTTCAAATATTTCATATACTTTTGTTTTTGTTTAAATTTTAAAAGAACCATACTCGTACAATTTCATATACTTTTGTTTTTGTTTAAATTTTAAAAAGAACCATACTGGTACAAAATTCATACTCGTACAATTTCATATACTTTTAATTTTGTTTAAATTTTAAAAAGAACCATACTCGTACAATTTCATATACTTGTTTTTGTTTAAATTTTACAAAGAACCATACTCGTACAAAATTCATACTCGTACAAATTCATATACTTTTGTTTTTGTTTAAATTTTAAAAAGAACCATACTCGTACAAAATAGTATTTATTTCTTATAAAGATCATTTGTTGAAACACTGTCCATAATATCTATATACCGATATAATATTTCAATATAAAGATATTTTCCAGTACCTGTCCTGAGGACCACGCTATCACCTCAGCAACGAAACATGTTATCTATGTATTCTTTGTAGATCACGAAATACGTGGTTTCGCTGGAGACCCGCTGGTGATTCTCCACCAAACTCTGCAGCGGTGGTAGAGGCGCCATTGTACATTGTACATAGTATCATGTATATCTGAGCGTCAGGAAATGCCAATTTTGTTTTAAAACACCTGACTATATTTCAATTTTTTCTTTATTTTTATTTAACATGAATAGCGTCTTTACGCATATTTGGTCTTAAATCCCCATTTCTTGTTATCTCAGGAACCCTCTGGGACCAAAACTTTGGTCGTAGAGGTACAATCTGAACCGCACTGACAAGGGCCAACAGCCCCAAACGTGTTCGTAGTTGACTTTCTCAATTTATCAAGAAATTGGGTTGGGAAAATATCTTTGGGCAAATAATGATTTTTAAAAATAAAATATTTATTTTCATTCATTGACTATTTTATATTTTTGACCATAGTTTTAGAATATACCACTTTGAATATTGTTGTAAATAAATAGTTAACATACCTGTTTATTAAGAAAAAGGCATCTCCTTATCGTTTAACTGAAAGTTGCTAATGGCTTGCGCCATCTATCGGAATAAATATCAACTATTCTCGTTGATTTTTAATTATTCCAGAATTGGCCAAATACCCATTCTTGATTAATCAAGAAAAGCTAACCACGGACGCGTTTCGGACTGTTGGCCCTCATCAGCGTGGTGTAAGCTGTACCTCAACGACCAGGTTAGTTGAGAATCCGGGCTAATTGGCCTACAAAAATGGGTCTTCTAGCCCTACTATGGCTGCAGATCGCGAACTGGTGGGAAGGGATCCAAGGATCTGGCAGTGGAGGTGTCATCGCAGGGGGGAGAAGCTGGAGAGGTCAGGGACACAGCGCCTTGATGGGTGAGAAGCCAGGATGGAGGCCAGTTGAGGAGGCAGGAGGTCCTGGAAGCCTAGAATTTGAGGGCTCTAAGCTTCAAGGTGGGGCAGCTTGTGGCTCTCGCCTCGTGCTTGTCTGCAAGGCCCTGGGCACAGCAGTTGGCGCACTTGGAAGTGCGCCGGTCGGCAGCGGAGGGGCAGGAACGGCCATCATGGCCGCCTTCACCGCAGTGGAAGCACTTGGGATCTCTGGTGCATTGGGCAGAGTTGTGGCCGAAGCCACAACAGCGGAAGCAGATTCGTGCGCGGATGGACTCCTCGAAGTTGAGGATCACTCCATCCACCACGATCCTTCCGCGGTTGCCCAGAGCTCTGAAAGTGTTGAGGTCCACCTCGATGTAGGCGGTGCAGGTCCCGTTTCTGGGTGCGGAGCGGTGCGCCACGCGCACCACCTTGTCCCCAGGGAGTTGGCTGACAGCAGGGGTTTCCAGCAGCGTCTCTTCAATGGTGGAGTTGGAAGTCTCCTCATCCACTTTGAAGAGGCAGATGCGAGGCAGGATTACCTTCTGTTGGCGGACCTTCATGCCATCCAGCTTGTTGGCCAGGGAGGTGGTGACAGCTGGGATGGTATCGGGGTTGCTGGAGTGGAGGACAAGCTTCCCTTTGGTTCTTAGGGAGGCCCAAACGCCTTGGGGTAGAGTGTGGGCAGCGCGGACAGCTTTGAGCATGGCTTTTGGGTCGGCCTGTGGGTCATCAGAGATGACCACTGTGTGGGCCGCCGATTTTTCCCCATGGAGGACCACTTGGGCGGCCGCAGGCTTGGTGGGGCGGGAAGGCGCAGGTTTTGCGGGACCTCTGAGGTTGGTCCTCTTTGCGGGAGGGTTGGGAGCCTCGGTCTGCTTCCTTTTGGTAGGAGCAGGAGTGGCGGGCTTGGTAGGGTCAGTCTGAGAGCTGGTTTCCTTCAAGCAGGGAGCAGGGCTTGTTTGGGTGCTGTGGCAGTCAGTCTGGGGCTTGTTGGCATCTTCGTCCAGCTCCTTAAAAGACGCGAGGATGCCAGAGAGGCTCTCCACCTCAGCAAGGAGGGCATTGATCTGCCCGGTCCGCAACTTGATGAACTTGTCCATTTGGGAGTACAGTCTCAACGCGTAAGCAGGATCAGAGGACCCTGAGGCATTATGGAAGGGTAGCATCGCCTCCTGGTTCTCTATTTCCATTTGGGCGAGGGTTACGAGGGGCTTCTCGGCATTATCGGCCTCCTTCTTTTTCTTCCTAGAGGGAGCCATGGCAGGAGCAAGAGTAAGAGAGCAAAGGGGTGCACAGGTAGAGACTTAGCTGCGAACTGAATGAATGAACTGAATCTAAACGCAACGAACCTCAACGACCAAAAAAATATTGGTCATTAAGGCAGCCTGAAAAATCATGAAACGGGTAGTTAAGGCCAGAATTGCGTGAGAACGCTACACAATGTGAAAAAATAGTACAAATGTGATATTGTACTGGGATGAGGTGCATAAATTATAAAAAAGTCATCTCCTTATCGTGCAACTGAAAGTTGCTAATGGCTTGCGCCATCTACCGGAATAAATATCAACTATTCTCGTTGATTTTTAATTATTCCAGAATTGGCCAAATACCCATTCTTGATTAATCAAGAAAAGCTAACCACGGACGCGTTTCGGGCTGTCGATAAGGAGATACCTTTTTCTTAATTTATGCACCTTATCCCAGTACAATATTATATTTGTACTATTATCTAACATTGTGTAGCGTTCTCACGCAATTCTGGCCTTAACTACCCGTTTCATGATTTTTCAGGATGCCTTAATGACCAATTTTTTTTGGTCGTTGAGGTACAGCTTACACCACGCTGATGAGGGCCAACAGCCCGAAACGCGTCCGTGGTTAGCTTTTCTTGATTAATCAAGAATCGGTATTTGGCCAATTCTGGAATAATTAAAAATCAACGAGAATAGTTGATATTTATTCCGATAGATGGCGCAAGCCATTAGCAACTTTCAGTTGCACGATAAGGAGATGCCTTTTTCTTAATTTATGCACCTTATCCCAGTACAATATTACATTTGTACTATTTTTTCATACCTTTACATATAGGCTTTTCTTTGATTTAAACTAAATCACGTGGGTATGCGATCCACTCGCGCTGTGCAAGACCAAAGCGAGAAACCATTTAAAGAAAATATTTATAACTGTAAATACATGCCTACTTAAAATTATATCCATTATTCCTGTAGAAGGGCAGCTTACGCCCGAAAGCTCGAATTTATTTTTCAAATAAAGAAACTTATCCTTTTTGAATCTTTTCGTTATTATACCTGTTTATATATTTTTTAATTCACTAATATAGGATTAATTTTGTAAATTTTATATAACTCTGATGAATATTCAATATATGTAATTTTTCTTCAAATATTTGAGAATAAAAACTACTTGATAGTAAATAATAATTTCTATTATTCTTGTATCACGTCTGCACCTTCAATTCTTTATCTTTTTAAAAATAAAACATATATATATTCATAACATATATACCTATATACAAAAGGAGTATAAATAAGGTTTTATATACTCGTTTTTCCCTCATATTTTACTAATGACTAAAGATCACGGAATTTATATTATGTGGAATAAAAACGAAATGAATGGCATTCTATATAAGTTCCTATAAAAATTATTTGTCCATTTTAGTTGAAATCCTTCAAAAAAAGCTGAAATGTAAATTAAAGTTCGTTATTTATACACACAAATGAAATGAAAGTTTTAAATTATGTTTGGAAAGGCGGAAAACAATTTATTTGAATCTAAAAACAGAGCAGAAAATTTGTTTATGTTTTAAAAGAGAAGATAACCAAGTTTAAAAACTGCTTACAAACCACAATCGAGTGAAAAAACACGCTATCTAAAATGGTCTTATTGTAAATTTACTTTGGCACAAAGGATTTTTAATCAAATGTCAGAATTTGTGTGCGTTTAAAAAAAAAAGTTAGATAAAAAAGAACAATTATTCGTAAATTAAGGGGAAATAATTGCATGCTGAAATTTCGTTTTTCTAAATTTAATTACAAGTTTTTTTTTTAAATTGGAATTCCCAGTTTATATATATATTTTTTTTTTGTGTGGTAAGGTCTGGTAGCCTCTTGTAGAATCCTGCCGACTAACTGTAATGTGATGAGTTATCCAGTCGACTTAATCTATGATGTGATCCTGTTGACTCTCGCTATACTGTGTTGACCGAGAGGAACAGTCAGGATAAGGAGTTTTCCAGTACCTCTCTGCACCTTGGAAGACCTTTTACAGTTCTCACAAAGTACAGGCAGTCGTGGTCGAGGCAGAGTGGAGAGCTTGGGAATGTCCACACAAAAAGGGAAGACACAGTTGCACTAAGAAAGTTCCGTGAACAGATAAAAGTTGAGCTAGGAGCGAAAGATGGAGATAGAAGATTTCTTACTGGTCTACATGGTGGATGAGGTGGAACTGGGGTACAACCGACGAGGGCTCACGCAGATGATGAAGTGACTATATTTATAGGTTAAGACGGGGGCCTTATATATCTTTTCTGAGAAAGGTAGTTTTGCATTTCACCAGATGTGAAGAGTGTGGATCGTCTGGTGAAATTCTAGACTGGCGCCGTCCTGACAGCTTCCAATCTATCTTTAGATGTTGTTTTGTGACTTCCATCTATCTCGAATTTAGACGTTTTTGACTTCTATATCTTTAGATCAACTCTTAATCTATTACAGAGTTTGATTTATTTATCCTTAGTTTGTACAAAGTACATTACATATGATGATGTAATGACACATGTCAATCATGCGTATAATCATTTACAGATGTGTTTCTATTATACAACATGAAAATAATGTTATGAGTTATATACAATATGGGGTTGTTGGTTTAAATTACCATTTATATATATACTAGCCGAATGACCCGGGCAACGCCCGGGGTTTACCCGATTGAATGTTTTTATTCAAATACTATTTGTTACAATTATAAATTGGCGCCGTGGATGTCACTCTTGTGAAACGTCCCGCTCCAAACTTTGTGTCTGAGAAGCGATATTTTTATAGAAAGATGATCTAGCTTTTGTTTTCTGCTCGAATGAATGTTTTGCTGTTAGAATTTTGTTCCTGCGTACAAAATAATGAACTGGTTTCACCCGTGGTCTCTGCTTTTTGGAATTTTTCCCGATATAATTTTGTATCTGATAATCAAACATGATACAGCAATATCGTCATCATCATTTTCTGAATAAAAATATATAGTTTTAATAATTGATTTATATATTTTTTAAAATAGCCTATCGTCTTCCCCGTATTTTTTTACCTATGTATGGAAATTTTGGTTTGAATTAGTGAACTACTGCGAATTTGTATACCGGACATACAGACAGACATACAAACATTCATTTATATATATATATAGCGGATGTACCCGGCTTCGCCCGGGTTATACCCGAGTAAAGGTTTGTCTAACGAAATTTGGTTAAAACAATTCTCTATAAACTTATTAAAAAAATAATAGATATATTTTGATAATTTGAAACTCGTAAATTTGAATCTCTCGATAAAGTGAAAAATGTTTCCCGGTCCCTTGAAAAATACTCGATAAGTTGAATAAAATCAATATTAATTGGTTCCCTCGGTAATTGGAAGTTAAAGGAATAGTATCTTGCCTTGGAATTGTATCATTATTCTTGTCTCAAATAAATTGCCGTGTCATCCTGAATTTTGTCTTTCCCAATTTTCTACATTACAAAATCATCATTTTATCTATTCTCCCAATATATATGTTGTATATAAATGATAAAACTAACTTTGACTTATGCGCAATTAATAGGTAGATTATCTTACTTTTAATAAATAATCTTTAAGATAATAAACTTAGTGATAATAAAAGTTATAGATAAAAAAACTTGTTATCATCGTCGCAATGCGAGTTAAATCTACAAATATGCAAATAACTCTAAGGATATTCAAGATATTCAAGAAATTATTTTTCAAAAACCTTCCCGGGGATATACCTAATAATAACCCAAAATTTCACGGCGATTGGATGTATGGTTTTTGAATCTATAGAGTACACACAGACAGACATTCAATTTTATATATATATAGATTTAAAATTTCATTTTTGTTATCATCATCACATACAATGTAATTTTTTTATATAAACAAACGATAATAAACAACAACAATTCGGGGCTCAAAAATCATTTATTATGTGGTTAGCAGCTCCGTAAATAAATATATTTTCACAACAATTAAAGTAGCATCGTCATTTTTGTAAAACAACAGCAAATTAAATTAACAATGCAAAACTATATATTTTAACATTACATTTTAACATTTAACACAAAAACGTTACAATTTTTTCTTTAAATATATATTAATAATGAAATGCCAAGTATTTTTTACGACATTGGAATATTATATTACTAAATTCTCAAAATAAATTTATTATACTTGGAAAGCATTTTAAGCATTGTTACAATTTATAAATATAATTTCACCAGACACCGCTAGAGGCGCTGCTTGCGAGTGAAAGTAGAAAATTTGCAAATAAAATTGCAAAGAATATTTATTTCAAATCAAATTCAAACCAGAAATCTTCTCAGTAGTATAGTAAATAACTACCTAAAGTTTCACGGCGATTGGATAATCTTACTTTTTAAAAACATTCATCGTGTGAACAAACTAACATTCATCTTGTAAACAAACCACGTGTTAATTATTAACCAATCAAATTCATTTATCGTCGCGACCAGTGCTGCGCCCAAGCGGTAAAAGTCTGGAACTAACGCTTTTTGGTTTTTTATTTTTTAAAAAAAGCACATTAACTTTTTTTAGTTTTTTGAATAGCCTATATGTTAAACGAAATCTTCAGCTACCTACATGCGAAATTTCATAAAGATTTATTCTGTAGATTTTGCGCAACGCGATAACAAACATCGATTTTGGATTTCATTTTTATAGATATAAGGATAAAGATATAAAAAAAAAGGATTTTAGAAATATTAACTTCCTTCATTGCCCAACATATTTTAAATAACTACATTGTGGTTTCTTCTATCTGCTTATGTTGTTGCTTATTTGTTTAATGTATATGTTTATTCAATGCTCTCTGTATTGACTCATCCATTGATGAGCTCTACTCATCCCCGGCAGACACCATCAACAAGCTTTACAAGCTTGATACCTTAATATGATCAAGTGGAGATAAGAAAGAAGAAGTGGAAGACTTCATTGACTGTATTGACTCATCCATTGATGAGCTCTAATTATCCCCGGCAGACACCATCAACAAACTTCACAAGCTTGATACCTTAATATGATTGAGTGGAGATAAGAAAGAAGAAGACATCATTGACTGTATTGACTCATCCATTTATGAGCTCTAATCATCGCCGGCAGATCCCATCAACAAGCTTTACAAGCTTGATACCTTAATATGATTGAATGGAGATAAGAAAGAAGAAGTAGAAGACATCATTGACTGTATTGACTCATCCATTGATGAGCTCTACTTATCCCCGGCAGACACCATCAACAAACTTCACAAGCTTGATACCTTAATATGATTGAGTGGAGATAAGAAAGAAGAAGAAGACATCATTGACTGTATTGACTCATCCATTTATGAGCTCTAATCATCGCCGGCAGATCCCATCAACAAGCTTTACAAGCTTGATACCTTAATATGATTGAATGGAGATAAGAAAGAAGAAGTAGAAGACATCATTGACTGTATTGACTCATCCATTGATGAGCTCTACTTATCCCCGGCAGACACCATCAACAAACTTCACAAGCTTGATACCTTAATATGATTGAGTGGAGATAAGAAAGAAGAAGAAGACATCATTGACTGTATTGACTCATCCATTTATGAGCTCTACTCTTTCCCGGCAGACACCATCAACAAGCTCTACAAGCTGATACCTTAATATGATTGAGTGGAGATTAAAAAAATAGACGATTCAATGCTCATTTTCTTAATTGTTTATTTTCTTTTTGACAATTCTGTTACCTACTCTACTACATCATTGTTAATAGTTTTCACTCGCAATTATCCAGTTAGGATATAGCGTGTCTTAACTGGTAATAAATATAATATTAGAAATATTTGTTAATTTATTTTAAAAATATCGAAGTGATTGAATGTATTTAAATTTTGACGATCATTTGTTGGTTGGAAGTATTTTGGAGTAAATATAGCTAGATTAGCCAATAATTGATTTAATTCTCGAAGCTTTAATGACTCGCTGTTACTCTCCTGAGTGGTATTAGAAGAGAATTAAACAAATTATTGGTTGATGTATCTCTAATTAAGGTATAATATGAGGGCTAAATTTATATAATGAAAATTTTAAATACCGCGTTACCATATAACATTTTGTTTTATATACTATATAATTGTTGGGCGGTACAAATACAACGATAGGATCGATACAGAGATTATTAGCATGGTCCCTGTGATACTTGTTCGGCGGTACAACTACTACGATAGGAACGATACAGAGAAGATTAGCATGGTCCCTGTGATACCAGTTCGGCGGTACAACTACTACAATAGGAACGATATAGAGAAGATTAGCATGGTCCCTGTGATACTTGTTCGGCGGTACAACTACTACGATAGGAACGATACAGAGAAGATTAGCATGGTCCCTGTGATACCAGTTCGGCGGTACAACTACTACAATAGAAACGATACAGAGAAGATTAGCATGGTCCCTGTGATACCAGTCCGGCGGTACAACTACTACAATAAGAACGATACATAGAAGATTAGCATGGCCCCTGTGATACCAGTTCGGCGGTACAAATACTACAATAGAAACGATACAGAGAAGATTAGCATGGTCCCTGTGATACCAGTTCGGCGGTACAACTACTACAATAGGAACGATATAGAGAAGATTAGCATGGTCCCTGTGATACCAGTTCGGCGGTACAACTACTACAATAGGAACGATACAGAGAAGATTAGCATGGTCCCTGTGATACCAATCCGGCGGTACAACTACTACAATAAGAACGATACATAGAAGATTAGCATGGCCCCTGTGATACCAGTTCGGTGGTACAACTACTACAATAGGAAGGATACAGAGAAGATTAGCATGGTCCCTGTGATACCAGTTCGGCGGTACAACTACTACAATAGGAACGATATAGAGAAGATTAGCATGGTCCCTGTGATACCAGTTCGGCGGTACAACTACTACAATAGGAACGATACAGAGAAGATTAGCATGGTCCCTGTGATACCAGTCCGGCGGTACAACTACTACAATAAGAACGATACATAGAAGATTAGCATGGCCCCTGTGATACCAGTTCGGCGGTACAAATACTACAATAGAAACGATACAGAGAAGATTAGCATGGTCCCTGTGATACCAGTTCGGCGGTACAACTACTACAATAGAAACGATACAGAGAAGATTAGCATGGTCCCTGTGATACCAGTCCGGCGGTACAACTACTACAATAAGAACGATACATAGAAGATTAGCATGGCCCCTGTGATACCAGTTCGGCGGTACAAATACTACAATAGAAACGATACAGAGAAGATTAGCATGGTCCCTGTGATACCAGTTCGGTGGTACAACTACTACAATAGGAAGGATACAGAGAAGATTAGCATGGT
The DNA here is from genome assembly GCA_030710605.1 of Cordylochernes scorpioides. Classification (NCBI taxonomy): domain Eukaryota; kingdom Metazoa; phylum Arthropoda; class Arachnida; order Pseudoscorpiones; family Chernetidae; genus Cordylochernes; species Cordylochernes scorpioides. The sequence continues at coordinate 66,849,318 of CP092883.1, forward strand.
CCCTGTGATACCAGTTCGGTGGTACAACTACTACAATAGGAAGGATACAGAGAAGATTAGCATGGTCCCTGTGATACCAGTTCGGCGGTACAACTACTACGATAGGAACGATACAGAGAAGATTAGCATGGTCCCTGTGATACCAGTTCGGCGGTACAACTACTACAATAGAAACGATACAGAGAAGATTAGCATGGTCCCTGTGATACCAGTCCGGCGGTACAACTACTACAATAAGAACGATACATAGAAGATTAGCATGGCCCCTGTGATACCAGTTCGGCGGTACAAATACTACAATAGAAACGATACAGAGAAGATTAGCATGGTCCCTGTGATACCAGTTCGGTGGTACAACTACTACAATAGGAAGGATACAGAGAAGATTAGCATGGTCCCTGTGATACCAGTTCGGCGGTACAACTACTACAATAGGAACGATATAGAGAAGATTAGCATGGTCCCTGTGATACCAGTTCGGCGGTACAACTACTACAATAGGAACGATACAGAGAAGATTAGCATGGCCCCTGTGATACCAGTTCGGCGGTACAAATACTACAATAGGAAGGATACAGAGAAGATTGGCATGGTCCCTGTGATACCAGTTCGGCGGTACAAATACTACAATAGGAACGATACAGAGAAGATTAGCATGGCCCCTGTGAATCCAGTTCGGCGGTACAACTACTACAATAGGAACGATACAGAGAAGATTAGCATGACCCCTGTGATACCAGTTCGGCGGTACAACTACTACAATAGGAAGGATACAGAGAAGATTGGCATGGTCCCTGTGATACCAGTTCGGCGGTACAACTACTACAATAGGAACGATACAGAGAAGATTAGCATTGCTCCTGCGCAAGAATGACACGCAAAATCGTGAATCGTTCCATATTATTTTTTCCTGACCAGGAGTCCAACACCTCTTTTACGTGTCGGGCGGGAAAAGCAGCACAAGTAAGGGACTGTCCTGTAGTACGGTTTCGTGATCCGCTAAGGTAACCGTGAACAGAACACTTTGAAATATGGCTGACTAACGGGGCAGTGGCACCCCCAATTTCCATGGATGGACAAGACACTACCACCACCATTTAACAAATATTTTAAATGAATTATTCAGCGCTTTTTATATATATAGATAACGAATTTCTAAAATTAGAAAATTGAAGATGAAAAAATATTTTTTCCATTTATATATTAATATATTTTACAAAACAACATACTATAACATAAAAAAAAACTGATGCAAAACATCAATTTGAATAGTCTTATCAAGCACAATTCTAAAAAGGCTCAACAAAACTCAGTTTTTTTTTCTGGAATAAAAAAATGTCAATGACTATCTAAGAGAAGAAATAAGAAAGGAAGATGAGTGGGGCATTTATATATATTTTATAAAAGGATATTTCAACACAAAAACTAATATAAAACATCAATTCGAATAGTGTTGTCGACCACAGTTCTAAAAATACTCAACAAAACTCTGTTTTTCTGGAATAAAAACATTTCAATGTCTATCTGAGAAAGAGCGAGAGAAAAAGGAAGGTTGTCATTAATGTCACCAAAGTTTGGCGACATTTCCTTAAGTATCGTCTGCAAGTAAATTATCCCATTGGCTAATGGCTAGCGTGATAATGAGATTGATTCCAGGGTCTTATGGCTTCTATGGCGCCGTCATGATAGATTCACCTTCCAGTATTCCATCAAATGTCACAATGTTGTTTATCCTATTTACTCTGATTGCTTCCTCCTACCTTAATGGAATTGGCTGTAATATCTAAGCAGAAGATACAATAAATATACTAAGAATAATAAACAGAGTAATACGATCCTTTTTAATTTTAGAAAAAAAAAATATAATAACTTTAAAGTGTTGGATCAGATGCAGAATAGATTGATATATATAAGTTTTAATATATCACGACATAGCAAGCAGCCAGAACAAGGGAAGACATAAACAGGAAGGGTGCAGCGCCTCTAGTGGTGGTGGTTGGAAGCCCCTCAATGCCACGTCGTCCCGTAACGTAGGCGCGCTGGAAGCCACTGCGTATTTGAAGGAAGCACACAGTTCAGCATAAAGTATATTACAGCTAGAAGTAATATGTGTATCTTTATTAAAAACTGAAAAAGCTAGAGAGGAAGTCTGATGTTTCAATTTGAATATTGAAACAAGGGATTATTTCATCGGAACGGATATTTTCTGCAGTCAAATATATATTTACATATATACTATTCTAATACCTTATGCCCATAGTTTGTCTAAATGTCATAACTAATATTTAACCCTACAGTGTCTCATATATTCGTTTTTTTTATATTCCCATTGTATAATTATACAGGGTCATGGAGACTAAATTCATAGAACAAATTCACAATCTTTGTAGGGTTGGAATACAGGTCCTGTCTTGAGGCTCCTATACATTCTAAGAGATGGTCTGGTGAGGTCTCTTTGGTCCTGCAGATGGTACATTGTGGAAAGGTCTTTACACCATCCAGGAAGAGGAGCGGTCTTGTATGGCCAGTTTTGAGTCTGGAAATATAGGATTCTGTCGGTTCATCTCATATTCCAGAATAGCTCCAGGCTTTTGGTTCAGATGCATATATATAAGTAGATTGGTTCGATTCATAATTAACGCTCTAAAATTATGTATGGAGTATATTATTGGAGAAATATGGGAATAGCTATCTTTGAGCTAAGCAACAGTAGAACGTTTTGTATATATATTAAATTATAACACTAAGCAATAACGCGCCATCTATACATATAAAATGAAAGGATTTAAAAGCACGAATGTTTTTTTATACATAATACAAACTTCTACTGCCCTTACTGCGATGAAAAAATATGTATTGGGAGGGCTTGGCTGAGATTCCATCCTTCAGTGCTGCGTACGAGTATATAAGAAGAATCGTCCAATACAGTATTAGAGCTCTGAGAAGCGGTCTGGTGGATTAAATTGGCGAAACGGCTGGGAGGGTTCACCACTGATGAGCCAAGCCCTGCCAATATATTTTTTCATCGCAGTAAGGGCAGTAGAAGTTTGTATTATGTATAAAAGAAACATTCGTGCTTTTAAATCCTTTCATTGTATATATATATTATATACGTCATTTTGTTTTCTTTCTTATATTCGCCTTAAAACAGGTAGTATTTTTTATCAAATATCTATTTATGTTCCGTAAGCTCAATCAATTTTTATTTTTATTTTCAAGATTTTCCTCGACTGCATACCATTTAGTATTAATGTACTCAATAGAACCAGGAAATATCATAAATATTCTCTTATGTAATATATATATATATATTTATCATATTACGAAACTATTTTAGACGCGTAATATTCTTTTTTTTTAATAAAACAATTTCTACTGCCCTTACTGCAATGGAAAAATTAAAGGAAAGGCCTGGCTCATCAGTGGTGAACCCTCCCAGCGGTTTCGCCAGTTTAATCTACCATAACGCTGTTATATTGCATTTTTGGAACTTTCTTTTAGAGTGATACTGATGCTTGACTCTTCGAATGGGTATTTTAGATGAACTATGGACATAAGCTTCTAGGACAGCAGAATTACATATAATTATAAATATAAATATATGTTATATTAAAATATTTTATTTAAAATTGTTATATAAAATATTATTCTATTTAAATTTATATTTTATAGATTCAAATACTCTGTTAAATCGACCACCAGAGGTCATGCTTCCCCTATAAAAACTCGTTGTTGTTCTTCCCCGATGGCCGGCTCAAAACTTTTGTACATTATGTAAATAATATTTTGTTTTCTTTATTCTACTCGCCTTAAGCCAGGCATTACTTTTACCAAATTATGTCTTTTATACATTCCTTAGCTCAATTAAAGCAACCTCTGATCAAAACCATTATTATTTTTATTTCAAGATTTTTAACCACGACTGCACCTTTTTTTCAACACCAAAACGAATAATAATTCATAACATATATATAGTGCATCGTAATATATATATATATTTGTATGTACCAAAAAGCCACCTCTCCTTTTAATTATTCATCATAACGATAACACTATGTATCACCCTAGTAAAACACTTCACTAGTGATGATAAATAATAAGCCACAACACCAGTATTGACAAATTCAGACAAAAGTCAACATCCTGTATACCATGGTTTCAGTCTTTGGCCTTCATCAGTACAGGGACGGCTTCGATTTCATAACATCCTACAAGAGCTCTCTTACATCTCATAGCAACTTTTCTTATTTAGATTTTATAAACTTTATGGAATAATACAAGTATAATATAAATATTCAATTCTAAGTTTCAATTTGCTTCCTGTTTTTGTTTGTTTCCTCTGTAATAGATGCAAATATTTGCATATCGCCGCCTGTTTAATAAATAAATCAAAATATTACAAAAGGGAGAGGTGCTTATTTTGGTACATGAATATATTCCTCCTGTAACTGTATTCTGTATAGATCTATATAAATAAGAGTTAATTATTTAGTTAATGTTAAAACGAAATTCAAAACAATTCTGAAGTTGGATTGTGAAGGAGGGCAGTTCTAGAGGCTTCGGTGGTGTTGGAGATAAGTCAGGGGAGTAGGAAGGTCTGCCATCAAAACTTAATGGATCTCCAGGGGATGGTTGTACTGGTCTTCTGAGAAACAATTACTGTCTTCTGCTATAACCGAGGAAATGTTTAGAATTGTCTATAAACACTCTCTTGGGATCCAATAAAAACAAACTCTTTTATTTTTAATATCAATTCGATTTTTTAAAATTCCATCTTTTCTAACATTAATAAAGTAAATTGAATGTCTCTTTGCTTGGTTCTTTCACTTAAAACGTTATTATATTTTGTGTTTATATTCATTTTATGATGTTTTCATTTCGACTAAATATATATATATTAATGAAATATTGAATAGAATAGATTGATAGAATATTTTAGCAAAGTATTTATTATTTTATATATGGATTTTGATCTTAATATTTTTTTACTCTGTAAACTTCCCTCATTGCTCATATTTTATATATTTTCAATTTGTTTTGCATATCATAATTAAATTGCTGTATCATTCTGAAATTTGTCTTTTCTAATTTTCTCTCTCTTCTTTACAATATTCTCTAACAATAATTTCATTTTTATTCACAATAAAACGTTGTACTGTACGTATTACATCCCAAACACGATGTGACGCCAGCAATCTCTGTCTTGAGCTATATGTACCATCTAGGCGACCGTTAAGCCGCCAAGTTCCTATTGTATTAAATCCTCCAAAAAATACTTCAGGGAAAACCCCAGGACTATAATAGAAAAACTGAGACAATGGAAATTAATGGAGATCGTTTAAATGACTTGAGGACTAAGCAACAACAACATACATTGACTTGTATCAAATCTTCCAAAAAGACCTTTGGAAAAGCCTCAGGACTATAATAGAAAAGCCGAGACAATGGAACCCAATGGAGATCGTTTAAACGACTTGAGGAATAAGCAACAACAACATACATTGACTTGTATCAAATCTTCCAAAAAGACCTTTGGAAAAGCCCCAGGACTATGATAGAAAAGCTGAGACAATGAGACCTAATGGAGATCGTTTAAAAGACTTGAGGAATAAGCAACAACAACATACATTGAATTGTATCAAATCTTCCGAAAAGACCTTTGGAAAAGCCCCAGGACTATAATAGAAAAGCTAAGACAATGGAACCTAATGGAGATCGTTTAAACGACTTGAGGACTAAGCAACAACAACATACATTGACTTGTATCAAATCTTCCAAAAAGACCTTTGGAATAGCCCCAGGACTATAATAGAAAAACAGACAATGGAACCTAACGGAGATCGTTTAATCGACTTGAGGAATAAGCAACAACTACATATATTGAATTGTATCAAATCCTCCAAAAAAGACCTCTGGGAAAACCCCAGGACTATATTAGAAAGGCTGCGACAATGGAACCTAATGAAGATCGTTTAAAAGACTTGAGGAATTAGCAACAGCAGCAACGAAGCGTGTCGGCGGGCGTCCAGGTATACGTCACCCAGACGTCTTTCCGGTCATTCTCTAATATAAGGATTAAAAATTAGGTATTTACAATGTTTAGATATAATTAAATGATACTCATAAAAATATAATATTATTGTTATTTAAAAAGGAACTAAGTGATATATAAAAGAGAAATACCAAGTATAACACATCCTTATCTATATATACCTGATAATTTTATATATTTGTAAATAACAAACAAATTTTAATGGTTATTAATTCTAATGGCAGAATACAAGATGAAATAATGCACATAATATTTGGTTGCTTTTGCTTATAGAAACAGAGAAAATAACTTTCTGGAGACTTATTCTTGTCTCAATCCGATAGTCAACAAATATATAACTGGATAAATACAATTATGTTTGATCAAGGTCTTTGCTTTATATAAATTCTACAAGGCCGCAGTCACCGTTCGGAGGAGATTAATAGAATGTCGTGGTCCATTTGGATGAGGAAAGTGAAGAATAGAACGCGGCTGATTCCACACTCGTTTTTTCAGTGATACGCTAACCTTGTATGCAAGTGCATTTACAAGTGTTTTAGAGCCCTGTTTGGTTACCAAAAATGCATTGTTTTAAAACATTTTTTTAAACGAGAGAGGTGTCTTTTTTGTAATAAACATACGTATAATACAATATAATGCGGCTTATGATTGTAGAACGGCGTTTCGTTCAAAAGAAACATTTGCGGTAAAATTGTCAAACGAACCATGAAAACTTTTTTTTTCTCGTTTGTTATTACTCTTCACAATTCATCCTTTCATACTCCATCCCTAAGGATAGAAATAGTTTTTATTTCTCTTTAAAATGAATTACGATTTTTCGTTCAAAAGAAACATTTGCGGTAAAATTGTCTAACGTCGTTCTACAAACATACATATATGCCTGAGTATCGGATAAATATCATGTACCATTTTCAATATCAGCATGAATCATACATGTTATTGCAGCAAACATTTTATGGAATAAACAAAAACATCGTCTTTATTTAATGTTAACAAAGAGTTAAATTTTGCAACGAATAAATTTACTATGATTACATTAGCGCGCCATCTGTTATGAAACACGCGACCAGCTGTATGCTTCGTAACAAAATACCTCGTAAAAGATGGACGATTGGTCCATCGAAATATCGGATTAATAAATAATATTATTACAATCCAAAATAAGCCTTATTTTAAAAATATATATATCGTTTTTTTTAGACTGTATAATAATGACACTTTTTATTTACTACCACCCGATGTTTTGTATATAAACTATTTGTATTTTAAACCCCTTTTTGTATATAAACTAAAATTGGTGACGTCAAAATAAAAATCCAAAGAGCGGTCAGCTGGGGACAGCTGGTGAGAGAGGAGGAAAATGCCAAAGCCCATTTGGGGTCCTGAGGGACATTCTTATAGACAACCCCCCTGTAAAAAGGACAGGTGGTGGCAGGGGGGTCAGCAGATGTTCTAGAGGGTGGCCATGGACAGTCCGCTTCAGGCTGTATCTCACACACACTCTCTCTCTCCATGTCTCGGTGATAGCATCCAAGTTTGTGTCATGGCTTCTACCTCTGTCCCGTGGGCTGTCCCCGATCACCCTCGGTGTTAACATCCAGCCCTGCCTCTGCTTCTTGTTGTCCGCGTGTGGGAAGAACATCAACACTCGCCTCACGTTCACGACTGCCAGTTCATCCCTTCGTCGGCACATTTGCAACAATATTACAGAAAGTCTACAGGATAACTGAGGACAGCGGCATGGAGAGGATGACAGAGGCACCGGTGGTCAATGGCGCATTCCTGTGGATGCTCGTTCTACTTGTCCTCCACCTTGACGATACAGTGGACCATCTCAAAGACGCCATCGAGAAGGTCATCATCGCCCCATCCACAGCTCCTGCGTCACGAGCACCTTCTTCCATCGGCTCGAACAAGCTGACAAGATCCATCGAGGAATCCTGACATTGCCCCGCCAACCAGCACCGATGATGTCCTATGGCAACCACCACAAAAAGTGATCACCAAGCCTCATCGCAGCCCACTCCAAAAGACCCATCAAAGACATCATCCATCTGGTAGGAGAAATTTCTCTACAGAACTCTATTAATGTAACACTATCTCCGTTTTTTTCCCTGCGCTGAATTAACTACTCATCGATACCCTATTTGTGACAATAGCATTATTATTGTAAATTCATTATGTTCTTCATTTCACCTGCCCCATTACTATTTAATTAATGCAACTTTAGATCTGTAGAAAACATTTTAACATTAACCAATTATATTAATTATTATTATTATTTTGTGTTTCATATAACCATCATTAGCAATGCCGTCAGCCCCCCATTAACAAATGATTTTAACTTTTTTTTCTTCAAATCGTATTTTTCATCATCTCTAGGCTTATTATATACATATTTTAACTTCAACCATCTTTCTCGTCATTTTAAAACTTTTAATATATTGACAGCGCTTATAATATTTTTTAATTGTTAAGATATTTTTGTTTATATATTTTATTTATTTCGTTTTTCTAATTTTATCGTTGACATCTTCTGACCTCCATAGCCCATACCTTCTCAGGCATTACCACAAGGGCTTCCTGTTGGCCAAATTTTTTTTAAATGATTAATCCAACTGAGAAATCCTTCCTCGCTATATCATTCCCAATAGTGAGTTCAGGATACCCAGCTAGATTTTTTTTCTTATCATCCGGCTCATCATTACCAATCTTTTTTTTTTTATTATTACCATTCAAGTCGGCTGATATCATCATTGGCAACAGAACAACCCTTGCAACTACCTTCCCTTTCTTCATTCCCCAATCTCATATACTCCCCTCAAGAGATTATTGCTCGCCAGAATTCTTTTTTTTTTTATTCCAACTGGAAACATCCTTCCTCGCTATATCGTTCCCAATAGTGAGTTCAGGATACACAGCTAGATTCCTTTTTTTTATCACCTGGTTCATCATTTTTATCATTTTATCATTTTTTTCCCATCATACAAGCTGGGTACCATCATTATTGGCAGCAGTACATTTCTTGCGTTTACCTTTCCCTTTCCACATTCTTCAACCTACATACCTCTCCCTGCTAGTCTGACTAATGATGCAAACGGAACATCTTGAACGTTCTGTTAATGAAAACAGTACCTCACTAACACAAGTTCGTACTGCATTGCAGAACTCAATAAGCTATTTCTTTGTAGGAACATACTCAGACATCCCATATACTCTTATCAACCCTCTGCGTAAACTTTTAATCTTAGTTCAACTTAAGAGCTTTATGCTTTTCTTTTAGTTATTTTTTCATTCAATATGTTCTCTTTTTTTTCTATAAGTAAATTACTTTTACGGCATTTCTAATTTTATTTTGCATATTTTCTCAATTTTATCATTTATTCTTATGTATATTTCTTTCATCATATTCTATATCTTATTGAGACGTCATCATTATTGTCCTATTTTATTATCCTATACTAATAATAATTTTAACTAATTTGTGCTCAAATTATTTCTTTTGATTTTATATTAAGTTTGTTAGGTCATCATTCATGTTATTTCATTTCCCCCAAACAAACCATCATCACCGGGGGCACATTCTATCAAATATTTTAAACTGTATAATAATGACCCTTTCTATTTACTACCACCCGATGTTTTGTATATAAACTATTTGCATTTTGAACCCCTTTTTGTATATAAACTAAAATTGGTGATGTCAAAATAAAAATCCAAAGAGCGGTCAGCTGGGGACAGCTGGGGAGAGAGGAGGAAAATGCCAAAGCCCATGTGGGGTCTCGAGGGATATTCTTATAGACAACCCCCCTGTAAACAGGACAGGTGGTGGCAGGGGGTCAGCAGATGTTCTAGAGGGTGGCCATGGACAGTCCGCTTCAGGCTGTCTCTCACACACACTCTCTCTCTCCATGTCTCGGTGATAGCATCCAAGTTTGTGTCATGGCCTCTACCTCTGTACCGTGGGCTGTCCCCGATCACCCTCGGTGTTAACATCCAGCCCTGCCTCTGCTTCTTGTTGTCCGCGTGTTGGAAGAACATCAACACTCGCCTCACGTTCACGACTGCCAGTTTATCCATTCGTCGGCACATTTGCAACAATATTACATATATATTATGTATTGCTCTATATTCAGAATATATATGTAATATTGTTGCAAAATGTAATCCTGCCGACGTATGGATAAGCTGGCAGTCGTTTACGTGAGGCGAGTGTTGATGTTCTTCCCACACGCGGACAACAAGAAGCAGAGGCAGGGTTAGATGTTAGCACCGAGAGTGATCGAGGACAGCCCACGGGACAGAGGTAGAGGCCATGACACAAACTTGGATGCCTCTCACCGAGACATGGAGAGAGAGACTGAGAGAGAAAGTCTGAAGCGGACTGCCGATGGCCACACCCTAGAACATGCTGCTGACCCCCTGCCAAAACCTGTCCTGTTTACAGGGGTCGTCTATAAAGAGATCCTGGGGCCCCACATGGGCTTTGGCATTTTCTTCCTCTCTCCCTAGCTGTCCCCAGCTGACCGCTCTTTGGGGTTTTATTTTGATGTCAACATTTTTAGTGTTACATACAAATAGGGGTTTACAGGTATAATTAATAAAGATATAGCATATATACAAAATATGGGGGTGGCAGCAAATAGAAACGGTGTACATTTTAATAGAAGGTAGGATATTTCAAGGCATCGGCTCTAACTAATTGGGAGATATGTGACATATACTAAAAGTGTCATTATTATACAGTTTTAAAATATACGATATATATATCTATATAGATCATTTAATATTCATAAATTGAAAATTATTTTAAAAATTTAATATCAAAAATATAACTTATTTTAATAAGGATTTCCATAAAAAAAAGAGTTTTCTATAAATAAATAATTCTCAGAAATAATTTAGCTACTCATCCAATCTATGATATTAGGTTAATAGGTTTTTAAATAATTTAAACTATCTATCTGGGTACAGTGGGATTAAATAATTTCATTGAAGGAAGGTAATTACGGTAAAAAATCCTCCCTCCCCTTATTGAAATAGAAAATTATATTTTTAAATAGGTAATTTAATAAAATAAGAGAGAGTAAGAGAATTTTTGATGTCCTCTTTTATAAATATTTGAAATATTTGATATTAATCTATAAAATATTTATTATAAAATGTATTTTTAATATAAATTATACATACCTATTCTATATTTTTATATTAAAAACAAAATAGGAACATTTATATATATAACGAATACGTGGTTAGCTTTTCTTGTTTAATCAAGAATCAATTGGCTAAATCTGGAATATTCAAAAATCAACGATTAGTTGATATTTATTCCGATAGATGGCGCAAGCAATCAGCAACTTTTAGTTGCACGTTCAGGAGATATCTTATATAGATATACACTAGACCAGCCCTGGCCAACCTAAATGACGCCACGGGCCGCACGGAATCGTAAACAAGGTCTAAAAACTTTTAACTATATCAAAATTTTAACTTTAAAATGTATAAAAGTATAACAAAGCTAAAGTTTTGCGGAGGAGCCTCTTTATTATACATTTGCTAGCTTTCGAACCTTTCGGTTCTTCCACAGGCGTGGCTAGTATGACTACACCCGTTAGTGTAGTCATACTAGCCACGCCTGTGGAAGAACCGAAAGGTTCGAAAGCTAGCAAATGTATAATAAAGAGGCTCCTCCGCAAAACTTTAGCTTTGTTATACTTTTATACTAATTTATACGGAGTTTACTTGTAGAATTTTAAAATGTATTTTTAAAAACTACTTAATAACTTCCTTTATGCTTAATGTTTTATTTATTATTTTTAGGGTGCTTTTTTAAATAAAATTGATAATAACAATTTAAAATAAAAAATATTTCTCTATTAATTACTATTATTCCTAACTTTTTTCTTCCTTTTTATGGAGTCAACTATGTATTTTAAACATTGTGGGACATATTTTAAATAAAAGATTATTATAATTATTTCAATATATTTTCTATTTTTGAATACACAGACGAGAAATGAAAGTTACAAAAGAAATATAAAGTTAAATGGCGAGCCGCAATTTTTTTTACGGCGAGCCGCGGGTTGGCCAGGCCTGCACTAGACGAATGACCCAGCTTCGTCAGAGAATTCCCCCGAGTTCAATTTCCTTCATACTGAAAGTACATCAATAATAAATAGTAGAAGTGCCATAGAATAGCAATACAGAAGTAACACATAAACCACAGGCAAAAAGTGTGTGGGATGGAAAATTTCGTATTATATTAGTGTTTAGGTATTTGATTTAATTATTTTTTTGCAATCCATTTAGTCTTTTCAAAATCAATATAGTTTAAAAAGATGGCAGCTTTTCCACCCAACCCCCGAGTTACCCGCCTCAGCGCATTAACCCTTGAAATTGCCTAAGTTGAGTGAGTGACTGCGATGGATCTTGACTGCGATACCCATCTTCTCAGTAAGAATAAGAAAAAAATGGTTTATAAAAAAAATAATAATACAAAATACTGGCATGTAAATATTTTACTGTAAAAATAAAAGAGCACATGGAAATTAGGCAAACATATGTGTTTGCTAATGAAAGCGTTTATTATAAACGATTTTTTTTTAAAGAGAGGCAAAAATAAAGGCCAGAACAAAAATTAATAAAAAAATACGAAAGCCATTATTTACATACAGTAACGCTAATTTTGTAAGGTTTTTTAAATTGCATTGGGTGCACTTGCCGTAACTTAGTAATATAAATTTCTCTCTCAATACTCAATACTTTTGTAAAAAAAGTAACAATCGCATAAAAAGATATTTCAATAAAAGTACACCAGCAAAAAAAAATGCTGAACGCTCATTTGTCGCTTAATTGGCCTGGTGTTGTTACTTCGCCTCGTATTTACTCCGCGTAAAGAAAGTTCTTCAAATGCAAAAATAGATTGCCAAAAATACTAATTAATTTTTTCCTCAGGTTTATAAAAAGCGACATGCAAAATTTGGTATCAAATGGTTCAGTAGTTTTGAGTTTATCGCGAAACGGACAACAGGCATTGACTTTTATATATGTGTGTGAAAAAATAATAAAAAATAAAATAATAATGCCATCTAAAAGTTCATGTGAACGTGGTCAGGATATGCCTTTTTTGAGTATATATTTTATATAATCTAAAAACTCAAATATTTCTATATTTAAAAATACAGTGGTACCTCGACATACGAGCGCCCCAACATACGAGTTTTTCGAGATACGAGCCGACGAGCAAGTGATTTTTTGCTTTGAGTTACGAGCGAAATTCGAGATACGAGTTCGGTTCGGTAGTGTTTAATATATTAATCTGTGATTTTAAATGTTTCTTTTTGACCAGTACTTTTGTTTTGTTTTTGCTTTTCCTAAAATGTTTCCTTCTTCTTCTTCATTATTATTTGTTCTATATGCAAAGCTTTGTTTTTTTTTGCTTTTGGGGAATTTTGCTTCGAGATACGAGTAATTCAAGATACGAGAAAGGTTGCAGAACGAATTAAACTCGTATGTCGAGGTACCACTGTATATATATTCTATTTTTATTCATTGATAAATCTACTTTTTGTTATTATCGTTTTTAGAATTATTCAGTTTTGTTGTAAATATGCGTAGTTAACATATCTATCTTTTTGAATCACTAATATAGGGTTAACTTTATAAATTCTTTATATATTGTGAAAATAACTAATGTGTAATCTTTCCTCAAGTAATTGAAAATTAAAGCTACTTGATGGTAAATAATTATCTTTTTTTTTTATCACGACTGTACCTACAAACCTTTTTCTTATCGATCCTTTGTCTTATCAATCCTTTATCTAACAACAAACAAATATTAATAACATATATATATTTGATAATCAAAAATATTAAATGAAATATAAAGGGGAAAAGAAATATAATATTAAAAATACATTAGATTTCGGGCCAATATTCCGTTCACAGGAAACCTAGAAATACCACTTCCAGCCAAATATATGTATGACTATTTTTCTATCAACAGTTGGAAATCATGTATGAATACGTGTTATAATTCTGTATAGTGTGTTTGTTGATTTTTATAGTGTTTTATATAAGAGTTTGGATACATTCTAATTCTTCACCTTTGTTAATACATTCAATTTGTATTTATAAATCATTTTGACAGATTCTGTGTTGGTTTAGTGGAGGAGTGGTTTATCCGTCCATTTTCCACAGCCATAACACGGGAACGAGTGCCGTTTTAAGCACTTTTTATCTATAGAAAAAAAGGCCCAAGCTCTCGATTCTTTAAAAAGAGTCCAACCTTGCTAGTGAGTACCAATAACCAAATTGGGTTCTTCAATAATTCTAAGTGCAAAGATCTGTTTTTAACATATGTAGAAATGTAATGTTAAACTTTCAGTAAAAGTAGTCGCTAACTACCCACCATGGTTTTATATAGCCTTTAACACATGTTCTAAGTATATGTATCCTGAGGAAAGGCTCATAATTAAACGCTGGCGTGTAACAATTGGCTCATAATAATATGTTGGCGTGTAAGGAAAGGTTCATAATAAGAGGTTGGAGTGTAGGGAAAGTTTCATAATAAGACGTTGGAGTGTAAGGAAAGACTCATAAACACTTTCTGGCGTGTAAGGAAAGGTTCATAATAAGACATTGGCGTGTAAAGAGAAGATCATATGCACACTCTGTTGTGTAAGGAAACACTCATAAACACACTCTGTCGTGTAAGGAAAGGCTAATAATAAGACGTTGACGTTCAAGGAAAGACTCATAAACACTTTCTGGTGTGTAAGGAATGGCTCATAATAAGACGCTTGCGTGTAAGGAGAAGCTCATATTCACACTCTGGCGTGTAAGAGAAGGCTCATAATCTGACATTGGCGTGTAAGTAAAGGTAAATAATAATACGTTGTCGTGTAAGGAAAGGCACATAATAATATGTTTGGATGTAAGAAAAGGCTCATAATAAGACGTTGGCGTGTAATGAAAGGCTCATAATAAGACATTGGCGTGTAAGGGAAGGCTCATAATCTGACCATGGCGTGTAAGGAAAGGCTCATAATAACACTCTGGCGTGTAAGGAAAGGTTCACAATCACACTAAGACGTGTAGTCGGCAGCTAAAGGTTTAATAAAACTACGTTATGTTAGTCTTTGTTATATTGTCAGCTACAAGTTGTTAGCAAATCTATCGTTTGAAACACAAGGTTGAAATAAGAATAGGTTAGGGAGATGAAGTAGATTACATCTATCCAATTTGCTACAAGATCGCCCCACGTATAGACGCCCACACAGCATCCAATTACATAAGGCAGGGTTTATTGCTCTCCATGTGTTTCCCCACTATTAAAATGTTCACTTCCACATTTCTTATTGCTAGTTTAACCCTTTATCGTCTCTTTTACCTTTACATTTTTATGAAGATAAATAAAATTTAACTGAAAAATAGATTTCTGTAGATGCTAGGTTACTTTAGAAACCACATAAATGAAACTTTTCCAAAATTAAGGTTTTTCATTTTAGAATTTTATCGTAAAAGTTTTTTCTGTATGTTTTTGAAACTGAAACAAATTATGATCGTTAACAAGGATTCTTAATAAAATATTTTATTTTATTTTGATAATCTTTTCAAATAATATGTATATATCAATGATATGTTTTCTATATAAATTAAATATATACAACCATACCACCTTACAAAGGCGCGAATAAAGTCCTTTACCTCAGTGATGAAACTTCTTAACACTATTGTTCTTCCTACGTTACTATATGCGGCACCAATGTGGTCAATTAACCAGCTGAAGACAGTCAATAATACCCAAGATGTATTTCTTCGTCGTCTCTTAGACTTACCAAACTACACACCAGGATATATCCTCAGAAGAGAATGTGGAAGAATATCAACTGATCTTAATGCTGTAAAACTCACATTAAAGTTTTGGGTCAGGATCTTAAAAATGGAGACGAGCAGATTACCACATGCTTGCTTAAACTATCTCTGGAAAGTCACCGCGAAAAAGGAAATAGAAAACAGTTTTACTCAAAATTTAATAAATTTTTCGACTCTAATGGATATTCTTAAGGGCTGCGAAGACTACTTAGCCAAACAGAAAGAACTGCCAGGCATAATTAGAACCACCACAGACCAACTAATTCAAAACGATCAGCTGAAAATCATTGATTCAACCCACTTTGCTCACTACAAACTTTTGAGTGAATCATTCACGACAGAGGAGTACCTACGATTAAATATCTCGCTTCCCAACAAAAGACTAGTTGCACAACATAGAGTTTTATGGCAATTTTTCAAGGAAGAAAGAAAAGACTTCTGGAAAGAAAATGGCCGGAACTGTTTACTTTGTAAGGATCTCATGGATGATAATTTGGTTCACTATTTCTTCCAATGCCCTCTCTTAACAGAAAGACGTACTGAAATTTTCCCAAGCCCTAACTTTGGTCAATTCAGATACCATCGCATATGTCAACTTCTCTCTTCAGCTCTGGATGATGAATTACTGATTGTTAGATACTTTAAATTTTGCACCGAAGCTGAGCGCATAAGAAAGAATGCAGAGCAAAGGATACTGGAGGATGACCTATCTGTAAATAGGTAACTGAATGTGGGACAAACTTTATTTTGTTGTGAATGTTTCCTTTTCCCACTCCTCTTGTTGATGTGTAAATACGGCGAATCCTATATGGGGCGGAATGCCCTAAATAAAGGCTTTTGTTGTTGTTGTTGTTGTGGTTGTTGTACAACCATATCTATGTACAATATACATATGGACAAAACTTGAGGAAGTTTTACCTTTTGGCATGTATATCGGGATTCAGACAATAACTCGGAAAGATATTACAGTGACCTTAATTAAAAATATACGGGATAACTAATATACACTCGTGAATAGAACTTGAGGAAGTTTTACCTTTTAGTATGTATATCGGATTCAGACAATAACTCGGAAAGATATTACAGTGACCTTTATTGAGAACATACAGGATAACTAATATACACTCGTGAACAGAACTTGAGGAAGCTGTACTTTTCAGCATGTAAATCGGGATTCAGACAATAACTCCTAAATATATTACAGTGACCTTTATTGAAGACATACGAGATAACCAATATATGCTCATGGACAGAACTTGAGAAATTTGTACCTTTTAGTACGTATATCGGGATTCAGACAATAAAAATCTGATAGATATTTGATACACAGTGACCTTTATTGAAGATAAATACATTTTCTAGGTTTTGTGCATAAGTTTATAAATCTCATTACGCAAACTACAATAAAATAAGTTATAAACGATAAAAAAATGGTGTTTTTAATTTAGAATTTTACTAGGAAATAAAATACTAGGAGGTTTCGCATTTTGGGAGCTCTTGCCAAAATATTAAATGAAATTTTACTGGAGAAGGATATTGATCTTAATTTATATAGTAAGTTAATTTCTAATAAAGATTGATTACAAACTGAAAAATAGCCATTTATAGTAATATATTGAAGATGATAAAGTTTATCTGATTTAAAACCAGATCGCATTTTAGACCGGTTTACTGGCTTGGTTTTAAAACAAGAGATTCGACTTTACCAAATCACTAAACGAATTATTATATAAAATTCTCTTTTTTTGGTAAAATGTGGAGAGATTTTAAATAAAAAAAATTTACATAACAAATTAATTTCGGAACAAAAGAGAAAGGTTTATAAAATGAAGGAAATAGATTCGTGTCGGTTTTCTACAAGAGAAGCTGATTGGATCTCATGTCACAGGTGAATGGACATTGCAACTTCAAATTGAAATTTCAAACGCTATGTAAGATGATTATTTCTTTTGTGTTGATTTTAATGGAAATTTATTGAAGTATCTTTCTTATTCCGAATTTTAAGATTTTATAGAGAATTGATATATAAACAATAATAAGTATCACAAAGCAATAACGCGCCATCTATACATATAAAATAAAAGGATTTAAAAGCGCGAATGTTTCTTTTATACATAAAACAAACTTCTACTGTCCTTACTGCGATGAAAAAATATATTGGAAGGGCTTGGCTCATCAGTGGTGAACCCTCCCAGCGGTTTCGCCAATTTAATCCACCAGACCGCTTCTCAGTAAGGACAGTAGAAGTTTGTTTTGGGTATAAAAGAACCATTCGCGCTTTTAAATCCTTTTATTTTATATGTATAGATGCGCGTTATTGCTTTGCGTTAATTTACGCCTAACTGGCCTTGTCTTCATAGTTTGCTGAAGAGCATTGCTCGAAGCAAATATTTAAATGTAATGCTACTGTCCTATAAGCTTATGTCCATAGTTTACTTGAAAACCATTTCTAGGATTACATCCTTCAGTGTAGCATATAAAAGCAGAATGGTCCAATACAGTATTAGAGCTCTGAGAAGCGGTCTGGGAGGGTTCACCACTGATGAGCCAAGCCCTCCAAATATATTTTTTCATCGCAGTAAGGACAGTAGAAGTTTGTTTTATGTATAAAAGAAACATTCGCGCTTTTAAATCCTTTTATTTTATAAATGATAAGTATGTATATATATATTTTTAAATATATATTTTATTTGAAATTATAATTCATAAATTCAAATACTCTGTTAAATCGACCGCCAGAGGTCACGCTTCCCCTATAAAAACTCATTGTTGTTGTTTCCCGATGGCCGGCTCAAACTTTTGTACAGTATGTAAATAAGGTTTTCATTTATTAGATTCTTACGCCTTACGCCAGGTAGTACATTTATCAAATTATGTTTTTTTATATATCCCATAAGGTCAATTGAAGCTATTTTTGATAACTAATTTTATTTAATTATTCTCACGACTGCAGAACAATATAGTGAAATACTCATGGATACCAAATTCAGGCAACAGCTAATACGAGGGTTGTCCGTTAAATAAGTTCCACAGAGGTTTTTCAAACAGAAAAACAGGTTTATTTGCCCTGAACTATACATTTTCGAAAATATCAGACTTTTTTCATTTTTTCTACATATTCCCCGTTTCGTTCGACGCATTTTTGCAATCGGGACACCCACTTATGGAACCCAGAGTCGAAGAACTCTGCCGCCTGGCCGCGTAGAAAGCCTAAAACCCTTCTTCCAACTCGTTATCGTCCTGGAATTGGGTTCCACCCAGGTTTTTCTTCAACTCGGGGAAGAAATGAAAGTCACTAGGAGCTACGTCCGGGCTGTAGGGTGGGTGTGACACCAATTCCCATCCAAATTATTCGATGAGGGCAGTGGTTTGACGGGTGGTGTGCGGCCGAGCGTTGTCGTGGTGAAAACGCACCCCTTTGGTTAACATCCCTCTCTTGTTCTGAATCGCGCGTCGAAGTTTTTTCAAGGTCTCACAGTACCGGTCGGAATTGATTGTTGTACCCTGACGCATAAAGTCGCACAACAATAGACCCTTTCGGTCCCAAAAGACGGTAGCGATAAGTTTCCCGGCAGAAAGTGCTTGTTTAAACTTTAGAGGTTTCGGCGAAGAAGTGTGCTTCCACTGCTTGGATTGCTCCTTTGTCTCCGGTGTGGTGTAGTGTACCCAGGTCTCATCACCAGTAACGATCGAATCCAAGAATTCCTCTCCGTCAGTTTTGTGGCAATCGAGAAATTTCTGGGCCGCATCAACCCGCTGCCGTTTATGGTCTTCAGTCAGAATTTTCGGAACCCATATTGCGCAGACCTTTGAATACCCTAAATGATCACGCAAAATCTTATCGATGGTGGTTTTACTGACATCAAGAACCAAATCGCAGAGCTTCCGCACAGTAACCCGTCGATCTTCAAGCATTGCCGCTTCGACTTTGGCAATGGTTTCGTCCGAAACCAATGGCCGTCCAGCACGCGGTTCATCGTGGACGTCTGTTCGGCCGTTTTTAAATTATCTGACCCATCTGCGCACCACACCGGAACTCATACACCCTTCTCCATACACTTGACAGAGTTCAGTATGAATGTCCTTCGCCGAATTATTCTTTGCGGCCAAAAAGCGAATTACTGACCGTAATTCGCAGCTGGCGGGAGACACGAGGGGAAGCTCCATCACTATCGGCTGTTCAGCCAAAACTTAGCTTACCAGCGACGTGTCTTTGGTGGGAAATTGGAGTGGGGAGAACAAGCTACGAGCCCGTGCAGTCGGCTCGAGCCTAAAAGCGATCCTCATGACAGTGGTGCCCCGTGGAACTTATTTAACGGACAACCCTCGTAATTCTGCATAATCCTCAAAATAATCAAAAATAACAGAAATCTCATTTTTATTTATGATATATGTTATAGAAAAAAATTTGAAAATTATAATTTAATAGATTAAACTATTCTGTTAAATCGACCGCCAGAGGTCTCGTTTTCCCTTTATATAACCTATTGTTGTTGTTTCCTGATGGCCGGCTCGAATATTTTTGTAAATTATGTAAATAAGTCTTTCATTTTTTTTTTAATTCTTAGGCCTTAAGTCAGGCAATATTTTTCTCAAGTTATGCTTTAAATAATTTTAATAAGCAAATTAAAACAATATTGATCTAAATATTATAAATGTACCAACACTCCACCCTACGTATTGCTTTCAAAAATATCAGCAAACAAATCTAAGGCAATAGCTTACTATAAATATTTTAGATCATCATTATGTAAGGACCAGTCAACAAGTGAATGACTTTGAGACGAAGAGTAAAGCCAGTTCAATGTAAATAACACAAGATACAAGGGACATATAGCGCTTCAAATTGAAATAAAATAAGATTTGTAATGGAATCTGGTGAGCTGTACCATTATCTTTCTCCAAACATCTTTTCTCAAGTAAGAGTAAACTCTACGTCACCAAATGACAGTCCTCGAAGTTTCTGCCTTCACATCTTATTACAGCTATTTTCCTATTCTTTTTCCCCCATCTATCGCATTAATCTCTAAATATTTCCTTCATTTCTCTATTCTCATTTTTCAATATTTTCTGAATATATACATTCACATTTTTTTTATTTCCTTACTCCCCTATCTTGATCATTTCTCTAAAAATAATCATACTTTGTCATCTTCTTTTTATCATCACAACTTCAATAATTCGAGAATTACATAGTTTCGTACAAATATATCCTTTTTAAGTTCACATTCAATAAATTGAGGTCTATAAGTGGGTCGGTGGAAGGATTATCTATATTGTTGGTTTCCGACTGCTACAACCCGAGTTCGATTCCCGCATTGGGCTTTTTTTTCTAATTAAAAATATAATGCTCCAATGACCCCGATTCTTGATAAAGTCCAACCCCACCAGCGAGTGCAAGTAACCAAACGAGGGTCTGGCACATTTGTAAATGCAAATTCGAACTGTTTTTCACATGTGTAGACATGTGGTGCACTTACAGTAAAAGCAGTCGTCTTCTTCTATCCACAATGAATATCATGGTCTGTACCACGTGTACTAGGGATAAGTAAAAAATAATGAATCCCTCACATGAGTTACAGAAAGGAAGGTACTCTCAGGTCAAACCAACCTCTGGTCGAAAAGCACTCAGAAGGAGTTGAAATGTTTTCAATATCAAAATGTTCAAATGTATATACAAGGTATGTTCCATAAGTTCCCGGACTGGGTCCATAAAAAAAAAAGGTAAGATTTTTTTAAAATTTTTTCATTAAAACTTTTCAAAGTAATCCCCCTTGCTTCAACGCACCAGCGCCATCGTTTCTCCCAATTGTCGAAACAGTTTTTATAAGCCTCCTTTGGAATGCTCTTCAATGCTAACGGCGATTTTTCTATTATGTCATCCCTGGTGTCAAAATGTCTTCCTTTTAGAACTGCTTTAAGTTTGGGGAACAGGGAAAAGTTATTTGGTGCGATGTCTGGGAAATAGGGTGGTTGAAGTATGATTTGTGTCCCGTTTTTCGCCAAAAGGCTAGTCATCAAGTGCGCTGTGTGAGGGCGAGCATTGTCATGGTGTAGGATCCAGCCACCATTAGTCCATTTTTCTGGCCGTTTTTTTCGAATCGCTTCCCTTAGACGGCGAAGAATGCCCAAATACATTTCCTTAATAACTGTTTGGCCTGCAGGAAGATACTCGTGATGAACAATGCCCTTGTTATCCGAAAAAGCGACCAGCAACACCTTGTTTCTGGATTTTTTGGGTCTAGGCTCACCCTAACCTCTCCACTCGGCAGATTGAGGTTTGGTTTCAGGGTCATAGCCATAGACCCATGTCTCGTCGCTTGTGATCATCTTGTCTTTCCATTCTGGATCCGTTCTTGTCATTTCCATCATGTCCTCACAGGTTGCAAGCCGACACAGTTTTTGCTCATTGGTGAGGAATCTTGGGATGAATTTTGCAGGAGTCTTTTTGAGCTTCAAATCTTCGGTTACGATCCTTCCAATCGTTGTTTTAGAGATGCCTGTGTCTTGCTCTAGCTCCAGCAAAGTGGTTCGAGGATTTTCTTTTATCAAATCGGTGATTTTTTGCGCATTTTCATCAGTCCTTTGAATTTTTGGGCGTCCTTGACGAGGATCAATTTCAATGGAAATTATGCCAGCTTTAAATCTAGAATGCCATTCAAAAACAGTTGTTCTCTTTGGGGGGTCATTGGGGAATGCTTTATTAAGCATTTCAAAAGTTTCGGTTGCTGATATTTGAAGTTTCACACAAAATTATATGCAAATCCTCTGCTTCAATTTTTGTTCCATCGTAAAATCGCCGCAGCGCTAGGTGTGACCTTTAAATAAATTAGAATAACCTTGGCGCGCGCGCAAGTACCGCCTCGATATTGGTACCACCGTGTAGCCAGATATTTTTTCTATAATAAACAGTCAAATTCATTTACATTTTTCATTTATTTATTTTTCATGGACCCAGTCCGGGAACTTATGGGACATACCTTGTATTTATATAAACCTACCAAAAGAGGCAACTCTCCTTTTAAAGATGCACTTAACAATACATTTTGAATTATCAAACCAAAATATAACCGTATGGTCGTAATGGAGAATATAGCATAGCACCAGTTTAAGAAAATACAGGCAAAAGACAGCAAACTACATGTATATATTATGGTTTAGAGCTATATTCCTCATCAATACATGGGCGACTTCGATTTCACAACATCTCATGAGTGAAATCGGTCGACAATGCTATCATCCTGCAACTTCATGTATTCTGGCCTATATTTGGTCAAATTCGACCGTTACACAAATGGTGGTTGGGTAGCGAAGGTAGGTTAGAAACCACATTATACCAAAATGACAATAGTCAATAAATCTTCAATAAAGGCTATTTTATAAAATTTCAAAAACCTTTGCAATAATTTAAGAAAAAGGCATCTCCTTATCGTGCAAATGAAACTTGCTGATGGCTTGCGTCATCTATCGGAATAAATATCAAATATTATCGTTGATTTTTAATTATTCCCCAGAATTGGCTAAATACCAATTCAGGATTAATCAAGAAAATCTAACCATGGACGCGTTTCGGGCTGTTGGCCCTCATCAGCGTGGTGCAAGCTGTACCTCAACGACCAAAAACTGGTCATTCAGGCATCCTGAAAAAACCATGAAAAGGGTAGTTAAGGCCAGAATTGCTTGAGACCGCGACACAATGTGAAAAAATAGTACAAATGTGATATTGTACTGGGATAAGGTGCATAAATTAAGAAAAAGGCATCTCCTTATCGTGCAACTGAAACTTTCTCAATAAGTTTATTTAATAAAAGCACCGCGAGCTTTCGAGATCTCGCTCTTCAACAGGCAACATTACATTCGTGAGTAAGTACGGAGGAGTGAGATTTACTAAATTATGGCTATTTAATCTTGATTTGAAGTATGACAGTTCTGGGATATCTCCTGTTGATACTGTTCTTATGTTTGGATATGAGGGATTGGAGGATTTCTGACTTAGACGGTATATTAGAGTAGTGGCAGTTAAGGTTTTCTATAAAAACTATGTTACTATAGTATTAGGACAAACGGACCTGTTTATTGGGGTATTCAGTTGTGCACCTATATAACAATTAGAAAACAACAACCAAATCATAAATGAAAAAAAAGTATAAATTTTATATTGTACTGGGATAAGGTGCTTAAATTCTGAAAAAGGCCACTTCTTATCGTGCAACTGAAAGTTGATGATGGCTTGCGCTATTTATCGGAATAAATATCAACTATTCTCGTTGATTTCTAATTATTCCAGAAGCCCGAAACGCGTACGTGGTTAGCTTTTCTTGATTAATCAAGAATGGTTATTTGGCCATTTCTGGAATAATTAGAAAATTAACGAGAATAGTTGATATTTATTCCGATAGATAGCGTAAGGCATCATCAACTTTCAGTTGCACGATAAGGAGATGCCTTTTTCACAAATCATATATGTCTGTTAATTTTGAGAGAATAATAATATTACATTGTTCTTGTGTGTATTTTTTATTGTGATAATCAATGGTATTTGCTGTGCAGATGTGTTATCTCATTTTACTAGAGGGAAACAGAAAGAATCATTAGTGAGATATGCTTTCTTTTACATCTGTTCAATTTTCACCAAGAGGTTATTCCAACTATGCAAATAAGAATATGTATATAATTTCGAAAAATCATATAAAATAACAAACTCTAATTATTTCTTACAATATTTTGAATAATAATGGATAAACAATTTAAAATTGAAACTTGTTTCTGTTTGTTCATATATAAATACTAGCGAATGTACCCGACTTCGCCCGGTTTTTACCCTAGTAAATGTTTGCCAAACGAACATTTGTTAAAACGATTTTGGAAAATTTTCACGGTGAATGGATGTATGGTTTATGAATCTATCTAGTACAGACAGACACCCATTTATATATACAAGGTGTGTCCCATAAGTTCCCGGACTGGGTCCATAAAAAAAAAAAGGTGAGATATTTTTTTTTTTTAATTATTAAAACCTTTTAAAGTAATCCCCCCTTGCTTCAACGCACCAGCGCCATCGTTTCCCCAAATTGTCGAAACAGTTTTTATAGAGCTCTTTTGGAATGCTCTTCAATGCCAACAACGATTTTTCTATTATGTCATCCCTGGTGTCAAAATGTCTTCCTTTTAGAACTGCTTTAAGTTTGGGGAACAGGAAAAAGTCATTTGGTGCGATGTCTGGGGAATAGGGTGGTTGAAGTAGGATTTCTGTCCCGTTTTTAGCCAAAAAAACTCGTCACCAAGTGCGCTGTGTGAGGGCGGGCATTGTTATGGTGTAGGATCCAGTCACCATTAGGCCATTTTTCTGGCATTTTTTTTTCGAATCGCTTCCCTTAGATGGCAAAGAATGTCAAAATACATTTCCTTAATAACCGTTTGGCCTGCAGGAAGATACTCGTGATGAACAATGCCCTTGTTATCCAGAAAAGCGACCAGCAACACCTTGTTTCTGGATTTCAATATCCTGGATTTTTTTGGTCTAGGCTCACCCTGACCTCTCCACTCGGCATATTGACGCTTGGTTTCAGGGTCATAGTCATAGACCCATGTCTCGTCGCCTGTGATTATCTTGTCTTTCCATTCCGGATCCGTTCTTGTCATTTCCAATATATTCTCACAGGTTGCAAGCCGACACAGTTTTTGCTCATTAGTGAGGAATCTTGGAATGAATTTTGCAGGAGTCTTTTTGAGCTTCAAATCTTTGGTTACGATCCTTCCAATCGTTGTTTTAGAGATGCCTGTGTCTTGCTCTAGCTCCAGCAAAGTGGTTCGAGGATTTTCTTTTATCAAATCGGTGATTTTTTGCACATTTTGGGCGTTCTTGCCGAGGATCATCTTCAATAGAAATTCTGCCAGCTTTAAATCTAGAATGTCATTCAAAAACAGTTGTTCTTTTTGGGGGATCATTGGGGAATGCTTTATTAGGCATTTTAAAAGTTTCGGTTGCTGATATTTGAAGTTTCACACAAATTTCTATGCAAATCCTCTGCTTCAATTTTTGTTCCATCGTAAAATCGCCGCAGCGCAAGGTGTAATCTTTAAATAAATTAGAATAACTTTGGCGCACGCGCACGTACCGCCTCGATATTGGTACCACCGTGTTGCCAGATATTTTTTCTATAATAAACTGTCAAATTTATTTACATTTTTCATTTATATATATTTTTATGGACCCAGCCGGGGAAGTTATGAGGCATACCTTGTATATATAATAATATAAATGAGTTTTAAAAAGTGTAAAAAAAATATGCAACGGCCGGGAATCGAACCCGGGCCGCCTGCGTGGCAGGCGAGCATTCTACCACTAAATCATCGATGCTTATAGGAAACTAGCCGAATGACCCGGGCAACGCCCGTGTTTTACCCGATTGAATGTTTTGATTCAAATACTATTTGTTACAGTTATAAATTGGCGCCTTAAATAATTTCATATGTTAGTTAATAACTATAGCCTATGTGCTTTATCTGTCTATGTACTGTTGGCTTCCGTAGGCGTCTCTTACTGGGAAAAAGAAAGAGAGGATTCCATTTGGTTATTATCTAATATATGCATTATTTAGGGAGCGACCCGCTCCAACACAATAGTTACAAAGACGAAATGGCGAGTGGGGGGGGGGGGGGGGGGGGGGGGGCATGATGGGGGGGCAAAGGTGGCGTGACCGTAGCCAACCAATAGGAGGGCGCCATTCCAAAAAAAAAAAAAAAGCAAACGGTGACAGAGTTGACTGATTGAGAATGACGCTCGTAACTGTATATAGAATGGCTATATTTGGGTATTTATTCCATTCACAAAAGCAAACGATGACAGAATTGATTGTTGATGACTCTGATACTTGTATATTTTAATACGTATTTTTATTGATAAAATGTTTTAAAAAAACATATCAAAATATCAAATAGATAACCTATTATTTAACACTTTAAAATAACACACACAAAGATATATATAAAACAACAAAGAACAAATCAATAAAGAAAAAACTCAGTAAATCCTGCCATTAAAAAACTACAATGTCATTTATTTCTGAAATGTTTTCACAAAGGATTATTTTTCTACGACAATATTGACACTTATTCTGGTTGAATTAATTAATTAATATATTTTGGGATTTAGTGAATTATTTTAACTAACACTTTGTATGTATTTCTTGAAAATAAAGATACACATGAGTTGGGCGTTGCCTTTTTCCTCCCCTCTGTCCCTGCCACCAGCTGACCGAACACTCTTTGGATCTTTATTTTGACGTCAACATTTTTAGTATTATATACAAATAAGGGTTTAGAGGTATTATCAATAAAGATATAGCATATATACAAAATATGGGGGTGGCAGCAAACAGAAACGGTGTACATTCCAAAAGAAGGGCAGGATCTTTTAAGGTATAGGCTTTAACTAATTGGAATATATGTGACATATACTAAAAGAATAATTATTATACAGTTTAAAATTTACTATATATGTTTCAAATTTTCATAGCAGATTATGCGCTAATGCAGCATAATACCTTTCAATTATAAAATATATTAGGAAAACGTTTTGAATATGTATAACACTAAAAAAAGAAGAAACAATGCTTATATAAATATTTCATCTCTACCAGACTTTAACAATAAAGAGATTTCAGGCTATTATTTATTCAACAAAAATATGGCGTAGTATTTTAATTTAATTATATAAAATGGTGCATTTATAATTATTCAATCTATGAAGTGAGAAAATAGATAAGATTTTCATCTCTATCTTCAAATGATAATGAAATTGTACAATTAAAGATTGCATAAAACTGAAGTTGTAAACGTTGATTGAGTTTGTGCTCCAATTAATAAACTCAATTCCCATTACCGCTAATTGCCCGAAAACTATTAGGGAATTAATAAATGAATTTATATATAGCGCTTCCATTATTGACAACAGTTATGTAAGTTTCTATAGATATCTGCATTTTCATGATGAAATTGTGAAAAAAACTTTTAAAATACAAAATATTTTCTGACAATGAGTGTCTTTTTATTTTAAAATGCTAACTTTCAACCGATAATCTCTCTTATATACAACTGTATGTCCTCAAAACCTATGTCCATAGTTCATCTAAAATACCCATTCCAAGAGTCTATACAGTATCACTATAAAAGGAAGTTCCAAAAATGCAATATAACAGCGGTATGGTAGATTAAACTGGCAAAACCGCTGAGAGGGTTCACCACTGATGAGCCATGCCCTCCTATTAATTTTTCCATTGCAGTCCATTGAATCTTACGCCTTTAAAATAGTTTCGAATTTTGATAACAGATGGCGCTAGTGCATCATATACAACTGCATAGATTTCCTCGGACAGTATTTCGAGGAATTTTAACCATTTTTTGTATATATTCATCTAATAAATATTTTATGACCCTTTTCCCTGAATTTTATGATCATACCTTGTATATGCATTTAAAATCTATGTTCTATTGGCTAATATAATATGTATTTATATTTCATTATTTTTTGTTCTTAAACATTTAATTTATAAAATTGTTTGTAATAGAATTTATGGCTACACTGTGTATAAATATCCAGGCTGCGCGCGTATGTATTTGTAAATATTTATTGTAAGATTTAGTCGATGTTTTCTAAAACCGTTGAAGATCAATTATTACTTGAAAGCTAGCAATTTAAAATAAAAATATACTCATTGTGAGAACATATTCTGTATATCTGTCTTTTACCAAGAAGGTAATACCTCGAAAACTCCAATATCAAATTCAAAGATATCAATTTTAAAGTAAACGAATAATTTTTTGCGCTGCAAATATTAAAAATAAAGATACAACCTTTCGCAATGAGTTTCTTTATTTATATATATATATATATGATCATACCTTGTATATAGATTTAAAATCTATGTTCTATTGGCTAATATAATAAAAAAAAAAAACTCAATACGAAAGGTTATATCTTTATTTTTAATATCAATTTTGAGTACAAATATATAAAATAAAAATCTTCATTAAAATCTATAATTGGGAATATCGTTTAAAAACTATATAAACCTTCTTCAAACAATGAGTTTCATTTTATAATTATATATAAAGACATTCATTGTGAGAAACTATTTGTAGTTTAAAATAAATTAATTTTTTTCAAGGCGACCGTTTCTTTTTAAAATAATACAATTTTATTCTTTCCTTACTTCAATGATAAAAAAATTGGGAAGGGCATGGCTCATCATTGTTGAACCCTCACAGCAGTTTCGCCAGTTTAATCTACTATACTGCTTTACTATCGATATCTTTGGGACGGTTTACTACTGATGAACTAGGATCTGCTTCTCATATCATTGCATTAATTGGTAATATAAAATTGTCATATTTGTTTCACTTTAGGGGCGTCATCACACTGATGAGTCAAGCCCTTCCCCAACTTTTCACTGCTTGTTCGGCGGTACATATACTAAAATTGGAACGATACAGAGAAGATTAGCATGGCCCCTGCGCAAGGATGACACGCAAAATCGTGAAGCATTCCATACTTTTCACTGCAATAATGATATTGCGAAACACCGCTTGGAAGGTTCGCAACTGATGAGCCAGGCCCTCCCATTATTTTAATCAATCAGTAAGGGCAGTAGAGAATTGATTTATTTCAAAAAGAATCACATACGCGCCACAAAAATAGTTTATATTTCATATACATTAATTATAATTTATTTTATAAAACAGAGAGTATATGTATTATAAAATTTTATTGTGCCATCCGTACTATATAGAAGCGGTCTGTTAGATTAAATTGGCGGAACCGCTGGGAAGGTACTGTTAAAAGGAAACCCAGTGCAGTAGAATAATATATGTAATTCTACTGTTCAATAACGTATATCCATAGTTAACTTGAATACCATTACTAAGAATACACCCGTCAGTGTAGCATATAAAAGCAGAATGATCCAATACAGTATTAGAGATCTAAGAAGCGATCTGGTAGATTAAATTGACGGAAAAATTGGGAGGGTTCACCACTGATAAGCCAAGCCCTCCCAATATTTTTCATTGAAGTAAGGACAGTAGAAGTTTGTTTTATGTATAAAAGAAACATTCGTGGTTAAATGATTTTATTTTCTATATATTCCATATTGTAACATTCTGTTGGGAATAATTATAGATTCGTAGAAGAAGAGAAAGGTCCTTTATTACTTAAAGGTATAAAACTATAAAAGAAGGACAAAAGATAAAATTATATGTACATCGGCAGCTCACGCCGACCTGCCATATCCAATAACAACTAGCTAACCAACAAAAGCGCTGCGCTATATAGACAGAGATTTCAATTATCATAGACAATGCTGAAACTCTATTAAAAATCAAAAGAGTACTACTCTGATCAAAAAGTTTCGACACTTTGCTCATAAGTTAAAAAAAACTTTATTATTCTACCAAATTCAAATTGTCCCCTTCAAAGTAGTCCCCGTTGGCCGCGATGTATTTCAGCCACCTTTTTTTCCAGTCGGCAAAACACCTCTGGTAGTCTGTTTTCGGGATCTCCTTCATGGCCTTCTTCGATTCCACTTTGATCTCTTCTATGCTCTGAAATTTCCGACCCTTTAACTTTTTTTGAGCTTTCCAAAAAGGAAGAAGTTGCAGGGGGCCAAATCGGGACTCCCAGGTAGGAGTCAGCAGTTATTGTAGAGCCTTGTTGTTGAAATTCATGATGAACGATGCCCTGGTAGTCGAAGAACACAGTCAACATGACCTTGACTTTGCTGGGAGCCTTCCTCGCTTTCTTTGGTCTCGGCTCATTTTTGAAGCGCCACTACCTGTTGGGTAGTTTCCAAATCAGAGCCGTAAATCCATGTTTCGTCTCCAGTAATGACCCTCTTCAGCAATTCGGGGTCGTCGGTTGTCGCTTCGAGATTGAGACTGGCCGTTTCTTTCCGGGCGTTCTTTTGATCAAAAGTCAAATATTTGGGAACGAGAACGCGGCGTTGAGTCTTCTCACTCCCAAAATGTCCTACATTATCGATTGAGTCGACCCGAATGATATCCCTGCTTCTTCGGCGACCTCCCTGACAGTTATTCGTCGGTCTTCACGCACCAGTTCCAACACCTTGTCCACTTTTTCAGGCGTGGTTGATGTGGACGGTCTCCCGGAACGCTCGTTGTCGGCGGTTTCTTCCCGACTCTCCTTGAAGCGCTTGAACCACTCGAAAACTCGTCTTCGGCTCATGACGGCATCCCTGTAGGCTGTTTGCAACATCCAAAAATATTTGAAACCCTGAATCCGTTTTTCACACAGAACTGGATGCAAATTCGTTGATCCTCCATTTCGGTGACTAACGAAATCGAAGCACGGGCAAAATGGCTTCACTTCGAACAGCCGCTGCTCTCGCTGTTTGGGCTCGTGATTCTTGAAAATTGGCAGGTCTCCAAGCCATGGGCGACGCTTGCGTTTGCTACAAACCCGAAGAAAATATATTGAGTTTTCAGGATTTTATGAGCAAAGTGTCGAAACTTTATTATCAGAGTAGTATTTCGATGGACCCAATCGTCCATCTTTTACGATGTTTTTTTTTTGTTTTGAAGCATACAGCAGGTCGCGTGCTTCAGGTACTGGTGAGCTGAACTCCATAGTTCAGTACCCTGGGTTATAAATATCTCTCCTAGTAAAATATGGACGTGATTAGTCCATTGAAATTTTGGATAAATAAAAACTTTAATTAGATCCAAATAAAACCTTATTTGTTAAAATATGGCGTGAGAACGCACACAGTTTACCTAGAATTTTGAAAGCAGATACTTGGGTTCACAAACAACTTGTCTTGATTGTGACAAACACGGTAAAACGTATACAACACAACGGATGAGGAAATCATAATTTATGTCCCTGAAACACTACAACCCGGTATATCTATATATACTCAATTACCTCTGTATGCTTTAAAAAATAAACGACCGTCGACATCAAAATATGAAACTACCTTAAGTTTTGAATCAAAAGGCGATCCATTTAATAAGTTTATATATAAAAAGGGCGTACCTGGATCTGTAAAGAAAAGAAAAATCAAGTTTTTTTCTTAAAATATATAAAGAGATTTCTCCCTCTTTATTAATTTATTGCACAGTAAACTTATGATGCATTAGCGCACCATTTGTTATGAAAATTCGAAACTGTTTAGAATTTTCACAGATAACAGTCATTTTTGACATCATTTGCAAATTTCTGAGTCGATAAATGCTGTAGGTACCTTGAGTTTCTATCTAACCATTGACAGCCCAGAGAGTCAAACAGAGGGTGAAGAAAAATCGAAGGTTTTAAATATTTAAAGATAACGCTTCTAGCAGCCGTCTCACTTGATTATTTAAACTGTTCTCCGTGATACCTCTTTCTGAAGCAGGTAAAGTGATCTATCTTATTTTTTGTCTTCGTTTCTTGATAAAATTTACTCTATTTGTTTCAATCAAACTCTAAAATTGATTGTTTTTTTATATATATATTGTAGAAAATTATTTATTATTCTATTAACAGAGTGTTTATGTTTATATTTTGCTATACTCTGTAAACTTCCCTCTTTTGATTATCTTTTGTTTATCACTCATAGTTTGTTCATGCCTGAAATAAATTGTTGTCTCATCCGAAGTTGGTCTTCCCTAATTTTCCACGTGGCAATATTATTATTGATAAATTGTATATAAATTTGTAAAATGAAATAATTTAAAAGCACGAAGGTTTCTTTTATACATAATACAAACTTCTACTGCCCTTACTGCGATGAAAAAATACATTGGGAGGGCTTGGCTCATCAGTGGTTAACCCTCCCAGCGGTTTCGCCAATTTAATCCACCAGACCGCTACTCAGAGCTCTAATACTGTATTGGACGATTCTGTTTATATACGCAGCACTTAAGGATGGAATCTCAGAAATGTGTTTGAAGAAAACTATGGACATAAGCTTATAGGACAGTATAATTACATTCAAACATTTTTTCATCGCAGAAAGGGCAGTATAAGTTTGTATTATGTATAAAAGAAACATTCTTGCTTTTGATTCCTTTCATTTCATATGTATAGATGGCGTGTTATTGCTTTGTGTTAATGTATTTAAAGTGTATATGGATTCATCAACTATTTTTTTTTAAATTATTCACCGACATATCAGTGATTTTCTGTTACTCTTCTCAGGACAATCAGTCTCCTAAGGGGAATGACAGTGATA
Organism: Cordylochernes scorpioides; assembly: GCA_030710605.1. Lineage (NCBI taxonomy): Eukaryota > Metazoa > Arthropoda > Arachnida > Pseudoscorpiones > Chernetidae > Cordylochernes > Cordylochernes scorpioides. The sequence goes on from CP092883.1 coordinate 66,882,474, forward strand.
TACTGAAAAGTCGGAGACTAATCTTCTTTTTCAAAATGGTTGATTTCCCATTTTCCTTCCCAAAACAATTTCCAAAATTATCTTCAAAAAAAGAGAATTTTAGGTTATGGGATAAATTGAGATTGAAACTACTTTATTTCAAAGTTCATATATGAGGTTAAATTCAGATAAAATAAAACTAAAACTATAAAGGAATGACAATACATCCAGATGACACAAGAACCTATAGGACATGCTAAAACTGTCCTGGTGTGGAACTAACACCTACTCACATATTCTCATGTCCAGCAATGGCTACAGCCTTGCAGAAAATTGACATGGATTCAGAGCAGCAGCTTTACACATCCAAGATTGTGGACATCGCGATTGCTGTGATAGAGATGTATGGAGACATCTGAGGTTCTTCATTGGACACGACAACAACAACAGATAAAATATAAATATGAATAAATCTATATTAATAAAATGGAAATTTCATAAGTAGACATCACTAAAAACTTTCGTTACAATGCATCAATTTTAACCAAATTTTCAACATTTATGTAAAACGAGATGGAGCAGGTTTTGCTTAACATCAAAATATATTTCCTAACATTAACATGCGTAACTTCGCTGTTATCGATTAAATACAAAAAAAAATCAACAGAGTTAATTTTATTTATATATAAATACAAAATTAAATTTCAACAGAGTTAATTTTTTTACATACTAGCTAATAATCTCAATCTAAAAAAATATTCAAAACAAGCAATTTTAAGATAACACCATATGTAAAACAGTCGGCCAAGAAAACAACAACGATATTACATCTTTCTCACATATTCACACACAATCTTGATTAATAATTAAAACTAATCTTTAACATTGTTTATTATACTTCAACTTTTATTTCTACATTTGTTTTTAAATACCCAATTGTTTTATCATGTTTCTAATTTCGCCTAACAAATATACAAATTTATAGTGACCAACATATGCAAATTTTATCTTTGTTTTTATTTAACTTGATATCGTAAACATAACATCCATTGTAAGCATTTTTCTGTTCACCTTCCGTGGTTTCTCTTTTCTCTGATAGTTTTTAGGTGTAGTATATTTTCTTATTACTAGACTACAAACATTCCATCGAGAAAAACCTGGGCGAAGCCGGGTACATCCGCTAGTAAGATTATATAATGATAAATGTATGAATAAATAGATAAAATATATATAAAATAATTGATAAATATACATATATATATATAAATGTTATGAGAGAGAGAATCATTCAATTAAACCATGATACTGTTGAAGTAACAAGTAATATTTGTAATACATTAAAGAGATTGGACATTAAACAACAGTAACACAAAGAGGTTGTCAATAAAAGTCACCCATGTGAAACGGAATTTTGAAGTTCACCTACAATAATAAGGCACAATTTTTTTGGATTATAGATTATAAACACAAGTTGAAAAGACCAAATCCAAATAAATAAATAGTGTGTGACGTTTCGGTAACAACGTTGAATTCATTCAGTACTTTTGTCTGAAGATGGTAACGACGCTGTTACCGAAAAGTCACACACTATTTATTTATTTGGATTTGGTCTTATTACCTTGTGCTTACCTATAATAGGTAGGCCGCAGATCACAATGACGTCCTCCTCCAGGTTTGAAAATTAATCCCACAAACAGAAATCGATGAATCTCAGACGAACTGGAGATATCAAAACGACCGTGGTTCGTCGCCTTTACAATCTAGGAAAAGCCAACAGGAACTTTCGCTTTGTAGCTGACGAATTGACGCCTGTTTAGACAAACCACCGAATGGAAAGGTTAAAAAACTGCTAGCTAGCATCTGCTCAGGGCAATCTCTTGAGGAGAGTGACAGCGAGATACTGGAACATCGGGGACTAAATAAAATAAAACTAGTTGATGATTTTTCCAAACAAACCTCCAATTAACAAATGTTCTTCAAAAAAAGATAATTTTAGTTTATGAGAGAGAGAATTATTCAATTGAAACATGATACTGTTAAAGTAACAATAAACATTTGTAAAACATAAAGAGAATGGAACATTGAATAACAGTAACACAAACAGGTGTTTCTCAATAAATGTCGACCACGTGAAAGGAATCTTGAAGTTTACCTACAATAGGTAGGCCGAAAATCATAATGACATCCTCTACCAGGTTTGGAAGCAAATCTGACAGACAGCACACGGAGAATCTCAGATGAGCTGGGAGATATCAAAACGACACTGGTTCGTCGCCTTCATGAACTAAGAAAGATCAACAGGAACTGTTGCTTTGTACCTGACGAATTGACGCCTGTTCATGCAAACCGCCGAGTGGAAATGTACAAGAAACTGCTAATTGGAATCTGCATGATGCACATTCTGTAAAGAGAATTTCAAATACTTAGTCAAATACTCTATAAAAGTGAAAAAATAGTACAAATGTGATATTGTACTGGGATAAGGTGCATAAATTAAGAAAAAGACATCTCCTAATCGTGCAACTGAAAGTTGCTGGTGGCTCGCGCCATCTATCGGAATAAATATCAACTATTCTCGTTAATTTTTCAATTATTCCAGAATTGGCCAAATACCCATTCTTGATTTAGTATTTGGCCAATTCTGGAATAATTAAAAATCAACGAGAATAGTTTATATTTATTCCGATAGATGACGCAAGCCATCAGCAACTTTCAGTTGCACGATTAGGAGATGTCTTTTTCTTACTCTATAAAAGGTTTAACCAAATTACAAGACATGGTGATGAGCGATTGTCTCATGTTTAACTACAATAGTTATGGTATCAGCAAGGTATCAAAATATCAGTGAATATTTGAAGTAAATTTATTAAAATCAATATTCAAAACAAGTCTTTATTTTTGCTTATCTCTAGTACACGTGGTACAGACCATGATAACCATGGTGGGTAGAATTTGACGACTGCTTTTACTGTAAGTTCATCAAATGTCTACACATGTGAAAATCAGTTCGACTTTGCACTTACAAATGTGCCATAGCCACGTTTAGTTACTTGCATTCGCTGGTGGGGTTGAACTTTTGCAAGAATAGGGGGGCCATTGGAGAAGACAAGTCTGATAGGCTCAAGTCCATTCCATCGTAAGAGCTGTTTATAAATATTTATTCTGAAATGTTTATATTTGAAAGAAACGTGAAGCAAGAAGTTGAATATTCTTTGAGTGTGAAAGCTTGCAAAAATAGGAACTTACCCTCTATTATAAATTTGTTTATTCTTTTCTTTGTCGTCTGTTTTCATAAGTTGAATCTGGTTTGAAAATGTATAAAAATTAGATGAATCTTTTGTTGCCTTAAATACGAGATAATTAACTCGTTTCTATATACAGGGTGATCCAAAAGTCCCGCACTATTTTAAAAATTAATAACTCCGCGAATATTTGCGCTAGAGCAATGCGGTAAACACCATTGTATTCAGGATGCAATGGGATTTTTTATGGCAAATAATGAAAAATTCGAAATTGATTTTAGTTACAATTTTACTCGCCAGATGGTGCTCTACCAGAATCAGAGATTCAGCGGCCAAATTGTTTGATAAATTGAAAAATATAACTGATCGACACGTATTTTTCCTTTTTGAATACCAGGAAAGAACCCTAATAATATCAAATAACAAATTAATAAAACACCACTTCGCCAAAAGTATGAAGAATTGTTTAACGATTTAAATACAATCAGATAAAATAGGTAAAATAGGTAAATGCAAATTAAAACATGTAGCAAAATATTTATTTTTATATGAGGTTTTGTGAAATAGATTGAATGTTTGAAAAACACTGCTGATATCAATACACGAATTTTTGAAATGTTAATATAGTACCAAAAATTATGATGGCACTATTAATAGGATTTCTTGCTATAAGAAATGTGTAGCTTCTTGACTGATTGGCGACCCTTGACTATTTAACTGGATATTTGTCATGATCCAACAAATGAAATATAGAGGGGAGTGACAAAATATATTTGTCGTACTTTATTCCAAATATCCTATGGGTTTGTCAAATGTTATCATTGTTTATTATACTGTACACAATTTTAAAAATGTGTCCCCTCAAATAAAAATAAATTTTAAATCGACCTTTTGCGTTGAAAAACGTGGTAGTAAAATCATTTTGTATTATTTTTTTCACAAAATTTCTAAAGTTATTGGTGTACAGAAAATATTCCTTATGCTACATGTATTTCTTATGTATGTATTTCTATGTTATCTATTATCTATGTATTTCTTCTAATGAGCGAAAAGCGAAAAACTAAACATAAGGGGTAAAATTGTGTGTACCAGTGTTATTCGAGAAGTTATAACACTCTGGTTTGCACGACATAATATGTGAGCAAATGACAAACAAAATATTACTGTTCACAAAAGAAAGAGTCAAGATGTGAGGACAGCATTTATTATCCCCATATCCCAACACAAAGAGCTGCAAAATATTGATAGATAATATAATACATGGCGGCTTATACAACACATGAGGTAACTGCCTTCTCTCTTGTATTAGGTCACAATCCTTGCTCAATGTGGCACCCTTCATTCTCAATCACCGCCTGCAGACGATAAATGACAGAATGGACAGCATTAAATAACATATCTGTTAAATTGATAAAGCGTGCCATCTGATAGAAGCTCAACATGGCCAATGTGGTAGGCCAGCATCGATAAACACACGATTTAATGTATCCCCATAAACAAAAATCGCAAGGCGTCAAGTCTGTTGATCTTGGAGGCCACTGGTATATAAAGTGACGACCTATCACACGATTTTCACAGAACGTATCCTTCAGCAATTGTTTGGCACCTCGGGAGATATGAGGAGGTCCTCCATCTTTCATGAATGTTATTTCGCTTAGTGCTTTTACCCTGCAATATGGGAATACCCTTTTCCCATAACGTTCACCAGTTACAAAAACGGTTTTAAAAGTTCTTCCATTGATTTTTCAAAGAAAAATGACCCAATAATAAAAGAAGTGAACACACACAAAACTGTAACTCTAGGCTGGTAAAGTGGCATTTCTGTGAAAATCCTAGGGTTTTCTGTTGCCCAAATGCGGCTGTTTTGAATGTTAAATTCTCCGTTTAGAGAAAAGTGAGCATCATCTGTCCACAGAACATTCGACAGCCAGTTTTCATCAATATCAATTTGCCGGAAAACTCATGCAGCGAATTCTTGACGCATCTCAAAATCGCCAACTTTCAGCTCGTGAAATCTTTGCATTTTGTATGGGCACACACAATAGAGACATTAAGTGAAGCGTCTTCGGATATCACAATCATACTTCGGCGAATTTAACGCCAAAAGTTCAATTCGGGGATCACCTGTCCAGGATAACAAAAGTCAGTAGGTTGAGGACATGCTAACCGACCTCGACCTTACACCGTTAAATAACGGAGAGAACACCTATCTATCTAAGTCAACAGGCACAGAATCCGCAATAGACATCACAGTGATAAATTACAACATCGCACCCACAACACAATGGAAAATCCTGAGAGGTGCAATCAGTGACCACAGACCAATTTTAACAACCCTAAACTTCAAAATTGAGAATGTCCATTAGAATAAAAGAACATGGAACTTTAGGAAAGCCGACTTGAAAAAAATTCACAGAAAAGCTTGAAGAACTGTGCAACGAAAAATTGAATTACAGAACGCTTGACAAAAGCTTGGAAAAATTCTCTTCGAACATTTAAAAAGCTGCAAAAGAGCATCGATAACTAGAGGTAGACGTAAAGACCTGTGGATACCTTACTGGAAGGACCACAACATCGAGGCAATGATTTCAGAGAGAGACACAATATCAATGGACTTCTTAAAACAAATAAAACAGAAAGGAACTCATTGAAATTATTCACAAAATATAACAAGAAATTTTGATATTCAAACAAGAAAAATGGCAGAATTCTGCGAAAAAAATGGATCCAAGAAAGGACAGCCAACACTGGAATATAATTAGAGTGTTAGAGAACAATCAAAACCAACACCAATCCTCCAATAGTCTAACCGATATGAATAGAACAGCGAGAACGAGAACAAACAGATGGCTGACATAATTGCTGAATATCTTTCAAGCACTTCCATACTCAACTATACGAATGAAGACAGGACTCTAAAAATAATATAAACCAGTTCGTTAAACAAGCAAGAAACTTCCATCAACAAGATATTTTCTCGAGAGACTTCACACTGAATGAGCTAAACTCATCAATAAAAAAATCCAAGAGGTCACCAAGAGATAATCTAATCTTTGGTCAAATGATTAAACACTTTGAAGTCAAAGCTAATAATCAACTCCTACGAATACTGAACATTTCATGGCAAACTGGTAAACTACCAAAGAATTGGAAGATATCAATTATAGTGCCAATACTGAAGCCAAACAAAGATGCCAAGGAATACAAGAACTATCGGCCAATTGCTCTCGCCAGCATACTTTGTAAAATACCAGAACGAATTATCCACTCTAGGCTCATAGTCTGGCTCACAAAAAATAATAAAATAAACCTATACCAAACGGCCTATAGATCCCAGCACTGTACAACTGATCAACTGTTCTACTTCTGTCAATCAATAATAGATTCTTTCCGGGTAAAACCGCCAAAGAAGACCACGGCTATATTCCTTGATATGACCTCAGCTTTTGATCGAGTGTGGAGGGAGAAATTACGTGAAAAGCTGCACAACATCGGAGTAAGAGGAAAAACCTTAATCTGGATTGCAGACTTCTTAAGGGGAAGAAGGTTAAAGGTTCGGGTCAATGGAGAATTTTCCAAGGAAGGAAGAACATGGGCTGGTGTACCTCAGGGATCTGTGCTCAGTCCTCTACTCTATCTGCTATATATTAACGACATACATCCTTACCTCACTGAAGACACAAAGGTTGCCTGTTATGCAGATGATAAAGCCATATGGCACACAAGTAGCAGCATAGAAAAATCGTAATAGATATTGAAGACATCAATGAGAGGACTGGAGAAGTGGGCAATGGAACTCCAAATGACCATAAACCCAATAAAACCAAACCTATGCGTCTTCTCCACTCCCAGGGATAAAGGCATAAATATAACCACAAAATAAGCATTAACAAACAAATAATTGATAAAATTAGAAATCCATAATACCTAGGTGTGATACTTCAGTCCTGGATCTTTCCAGTTGGTCTCGA
>CP092883.1:66889765-66910451 GCA_030710605.1 Cordylochernes scorpioides
GCTTATGATTGAACAGAATAGCAGCGAAGGGCATGCTTCGCATGCCTGCTTGTGGACTGAAAGGTCTGGGTGGCCATCTGCTTCTAGGGTGTACCAACTGTGCTTAGGTGGGATCCTCCAGTTCTTGTTTATTTTGGCTACTGTTTCTATTTCTTTAAAAGTAAGTTTATTTTTCTGTAGCAAGGGTTCTTTTGTGCCTTTTTTCGCTAGCGCATCAGCAGCTTCATTGCCTCCAATGCTAACATGTAAGGGTATCCATTGTAGGTGAATTTTTGAGGTATTGAGAGTTTTTGGAGATAACCAATTATGTTCCTGCTTACTTCGTCTCTAAGTTCCCCTGTGTGACTCAAGTGTTGTATGACACTTCTACTATGAGTAAAAATCCATATATCGTGATGTTTAGTATTTCTGATGGATTTTAAGACTTCATAGATGGCTATAAGTTCTGATCTGAAGATTGAGCAAAAATCTGGGTTTCTTCTGTTCATTTTCTCATTGCCATTTGTGGGTTTAATGAGAGAGCCACTGCCAGTGTGTCCCAACTCGTCTCTGCTACCATCGGTATAGATAGTTATTGCATTTTTAGGAATTTTATATTAATTATTTCTAATGATAATTGTTTTAAGTATTCTGATTTTTGGTATTGTTTGTTGGTGGGTTCGTTTAAAGTGGCATTAAAAATAACATTTTGTTAGTGGTTCGCATGTAGATATTTTTTCAGCTAAATAATATTTTTCCACTTTATACTTTAAAAATCCATTTCTTTTGGCCAGGTGGAGAGGGCCTTCTTTTTTGAGTCTTATATTGGGTTCCCAAATAAGTATGTAATTGAAGGTTCTGTGTTTATTTTCATAACTCTTGATTTTGTTTATATATTTTGGCAGATTGTAGCTTATTCTATCCTTTAAGGGCATAATGTCTGCCTCGCAAAGTACAATATTATTAGAACAGGTATTTCGAAGACCTGTAATAATTCTAGGAGCATTTAGTTGTATCCTTTCCAGTGTTCTTAGATTTGTTTCAGATGCTGTACCATAGATTTGATATCCATATTCCAAGATAGCTCTCATTAGAGATGTGTAAGTTAATTTTAGTGTTGTTGCTTCAGCTCTCCACTCTTCCTGAAATATATTTCAAGATTTTTAGTCGGTCTCTTCCTTTTCGAACAACTCCTTCAATATGTTTACTGGAGTTAATTTCTGGATCCAGGGTGTAGCCGAGATATTTAGGATGTTTATTATATTGCAATTGTTGTTCTTTCAGAATAATATTTGGTCTTATTTTGTATAGTTTCTTATCGGTAGTAAAAAGACAGGTTTCAGATTTTTGGGGGTTAAATTCTAATTTATGTTTATTAGCAAATTTTTCTAGGTGGAGAATAGTCTTGTTCAAATCTCTTTCAGCTTTTTTCCAGTTAGTGTTGCTGCTCCATAGAATAATGGCATCAGCGAAAAGTCCAATATTGGTTTTATGTGAAAATTTGTCTTCTATATGCCTGCAATAAATAGGGTGAAGAGAGTTGGGCTAAGGACTGATCCTTGTGGTAATCCTTGGTACAATTTGAAGGTTTTAGATAGAGTGCCATTATATTTGACCCTGATGTATATATTTTTAAGGGAATCATTTATCCAAGTGATAGCTTTTCCATCAATTTTGAAATGTTTGTATAATTTTGTAATTAACTTGTTTTTCCATACCCCTTATCAAAAGCTTGTGTAAGGTCTAAAAAGAAGCTATGGTGTGGTTAGTTGGCTTTTTGTTTTGTGCATCTTTTACCTTTTGTGTGAAAAATAAGAGTTGGACTATTGTGTCATGACCTTTCCTAAATCCATATTGTTCTTCTGGTAAGAGATTTCTTGTGTCGGGGTGGTAGGTGAGTCGTCTGAATATAATTTTTTCCATTAATTTGCAGCAAATATTTGTGAGGGAGATAGGTCGGTAGTTTTTTGGGTCATCAGCAGATTTGTCAAGTTTTTTAATGGGAATTATTGTTGCATTTTTACAGTCTTGAGGCAATTTTCCAGTTTTCCAGGAGTTATTGAAAATATTAAGAAGTCTTTCTTTGCCAATTTTGCCCAAGTTTGATATCATTCGGCCATGGATTCCATCTGGCCCAGGAGTCTTGTTTAGGTCAGTGTTTTCTAATGCATAAGCTAGCTCTTTCATATTGATTTTTTTTCATGGAAAATATTATAAGTTCTGGTGACATTTTTACAGTCATGAATAATCTTTCGGGCCTTTTTTCAACCTTGATTTTACTACTTATTTGATATGAATTACCTAAAAGATTGGCAGCAATTTTGTCATTAGTTGCTGGTGTACCATCTGTATTCTCAATCATATTTGTGTTTTCAGTTTGTGGCTGGACTCTGCCAATTTGTTTTGCCAAATTCCAAAGTTTTGTATTTGGGTTTCTTGGGTTCAGGTTTTCACAAGTTTGTTTCCATTTTTCCCTTTTCACATTTACGTATAATCTTTTTATTTTTGCAATCACAATGTTCAGTTCAGTTCTACAATTTGTTTGGTTTTGGGTGCACTTTTTTGTAGTTCATTTCTTTTAGTTATAAGTGTTTGAATATTTTTTGCCTGGTGTGTATAATTTGGAATCCATTTCTTAATATAACCTCTTGGTATTGAAACTTTGGCTGCTTTAATAATGGTGTTTTCGAAAGATATCATATTAGCCTTTTTGAAGTTCCATAATTTTTCTTAATTGAGCTAGTTTTGGTCTTGGTGCTAATTTCTATCAAATTAGGCAAATGATCACTTTCAAAACCTTTTAATATTTGCTTTTTGCATTTGTGGACAATGTCAGGATAGTAAAAACTTATATCAAGGGCTTGTGCAGTATTATAGCTGTAGGAATGATGGGTAGGATTCCCATCATTTAAGCACATGAAGGCATTGTCGTCAAATATGTTTGATAGTATTTTGCCTCTTGGGTTTGGCGTAGAACATCCCCATCGTTGATGTTTGGCATTAAGGTCACCTAAAATAATAGTGTTGTCTGTAAGAAATTGAGCCATTGTTCCATCGTCAATAAATGTATTGTTTGGAGGGTGATACATATTGTATATGTTGACGGCTTTGTTTTGATTGAGGTAGACTTTGATACCTTGGGTTTCGAGGTCTAATGTGTTTGGAATATTAACGGCTATGTCCTCATAGTACAAATAATTGATTAAAAATGCTAGGCCACGCCCTTTAACAGCATTTACAGATGGATCTTCAGACCTTACCCTGAGTAATGGAGGGGCCGGAATTAACATAATACTGCAAGATGGAACAAACATCAACATCAAAGAAGGAGCAGGACAGATTTCGTCAAACTTCACTTGTGAACTGACAGCTATCTGGAAAGCCCTTGATGTATGCCTTAACCAACCATCCCTGCATCAAGCAGAAGGAATTTTAATATACAGCGACTCCATATCCGCTCTAGAAGCAATTCAGAAGGGCAATACTAAAATCACACAGAAAATACACTCGTTACTTACCCAACTGGAACCATTGGAGAATAACTGCATTCTACATTGGATCCCTGCCCATGCTGGGATCGGGGGTAATGAAATGGCATTTGAATTGGCAAAGGAAGCCAGAAAGTTGAGCCAAAGGAAAGAACAAATGTCATTATTTGACGCTGATTCTTTGTCAGAATACAAGATAATTAAACAAAAAAATTTGAAAAGATCAAAATGCGAAATAAACTCTGAGAGAAAAATGACAAAAACTATAACAAGACTTAGAACAAAACACTATAAAGGAATGACAATACATCCAGATGGCACAAGAACCTATAGGGCATGCAACAATTGTCCTGGTGTGGAACTTACACCTACCCACATATTCTGATGTCCAGCAATGGCCGCAGCCTTGCAGAAATTTGACATAGACCCAGAGCAGCAGCTTTACACACCCAAGATAGTGGACATTGCTGCTGATGTAATGGAGATGCATGGTACATCTGAGGCTCTTTATTGGACACGACAACAACAACGGCATTCCAGAGTAAAATAAATTATCAGAGATAGATACATATTTTTCAAATGAATTAAAATAAATATAATCGATACTGAGTGGGAGTTGAATTAAAAATATTAGAAATTTATTATCTGGGAAACAAACCGTATCTAAAATATCAATTTTCTTTTTGCTACATGTTTTAATTTGCATTTACCTATTTTACATATTTCTGATTGTAATTGAAAATCGTTAACCAATTCTTCATACTTTTGGCGAAGTGGTGTTTTATTAATTTGTTATTTGATATTATTAGGGTTCTTTCCTGTTATTCAAAAAGGAAAAATACGTGTCGATCAGTTATATTTTTCAATTTATCAAACAATTTGGCCGCTGAATCTCTGATTCTGGTAGAGCGCCATCTGGCGAATAAAATTGTAACTAAAATCAATTTCGAATTTTACATTATTTGCCATAAAAAATCCCATTGCATCCTGAACACGATGGTGTTTACCGCATTGCTCTAGCGCGAATATTCGCGGAGTTATTAATTTTTAAAGTTGTGCGGGACTTTTGGATCACCCTGTATATCTAAAAATGTTTAATGTTTAATAAAATAATTTTATAAATCTGAGAGTTGTCTTCAAAAACGATCCAACAAAACGCTTGTGGAAGATTCATTTAATACGAAAGCTTTCCAATGTTGATAAATTAGAGAAGAAACCCTTTGAAGATTACTTTATTAAATCATCACACCTTGTCTTTACGCCCGTTGAAGAATGATGTCGTTCTAGAGCTAGCAAAATAAACATGTTCTATAGAAGAAGTTTCTTTGAATTTATAATCTTACAATATAGTTAGAATAATCAAAAGTTGATGTCTACATTACTTTATTAAGTATATTTTCTGAATTTTCTCCAGAAAAATCGATAGAATAAAAAGAGAATTTGAGAAATTAAAGTTGTTTTATGTTCAAAATAAAAATTATTGCATCAATTCTTCTAACTGGCCTTGTACCTATTATTTGCGGATGAGCATTGTTCGATGCAAATACAAGGTGGGATCAATAAATAAGGTGAATTATAATTTATTTAAAAAAATGAGAACGATATTAAAAATTAGGACTTGATTTATTCAAAATAATCACCTTGGCTTTCTATACATCGTCTTCATCGTTCTGCAAACTTGTAAATACCCTCTTTATAGGCACTCTTAGGAAGCGTGTGAAAAAATTCTTGCACCACTTTCTGGACATCTTCATCCGAGTCAAATCGCTTTCCCTTTAACTCCTTCTTTAGATGTCCAAAAAGGAAATAGTCAGAGGGGGCTAGGTCTGGACTATATGCAGGATGTTCTAAAACTTAAAAACCTAATTTAATGATTGTAGATGCAGTTTTACATGATGTATGCGGCCTTGCATTATCATGAAGGAAGAGAACACCTTTACTAAGCTTCCCTCTTCTTTTGTTTCTTATACCGGGCTTTAGCTTATTTACAAGAATGTCACAATAAAGGTCGCTGTTCATACGTTGCCTATGGTAAAAATGGATATTTTTCTATCCTCCAAAATTAAGTTTTCAACCGCATTTATCGTGCTTGGCGTCGCTGTAACACTTGGTCGTCCAGGTCGCTCAATATCGGTACATGTAATTCGTCCATTTTTGAATTCGTTAACCCATTTATAAATATTTTTTGAGACAAACAAGACTCACCATAGATATTTTTCATTCTTTGGAATATTTGAGATGTTTGAATACCTTCTGCATTCAAGAAACGAATAACTGCACGTTGTTCAAGCGTGTTGCAATCCTTCAAGGAAGCTTCCATTTTAGTTTATTTATAAGTCTCGCGCCGCGCATGGGAAAAAAGAACAGAACACCTTAAATAGTCTCTCAATGTTATATTTTAATATTCTGTGGTTTAAATTATTTTTGTTTTTTTAATTTTTGAGAAATAAGATAATTCACCTTATTTATTGATCCCCCCTTGTATTTATATGTAATTCTACTGTTCTAAAAGCCTATGTCCATAGTTTGCTTGAATACCATTTCTGTGAGTTTTCACCTTTCAGATCATCATATGTAAGCAGAATCGTCCATTACAGTTTTAGAGCTCTAAGAAGAGATCTGGTAGATTAAATTGAGGAAACCGCTGGGAGGGTTAACCACTGATGAGCCAAGCCCTCACAATATATTTTTAATCTCAGAAAGGACAGTATAAGTTTGTATTGTGTATAAAATGAAAATTCGTGCTTCAATGCTTTAATTTCCTAACTTTTTCGTTTTTAGGAAAATTTCATCTTCTGGTTGCGCTGCTGAAGTTGCTCGTGAATTGCCCCATCTATTGGATTAAATGACAACTAATGGTAGATTTTTTTTTCTATTCCAAAATATTGACTAAATATCCTTCTTGATGATGAAAGGTCAACCACATACACGTTTCGGGATGTTAGGCCCTGTCAATATAATGAAGACTGTACCTCAATGATCGAAAATACATAACTTAGAGACCCCTTCTAAAAATCAAATAACGGATATAAAACCCCAAAATAAGCTCCGAAGAGCAAAATAATCTGAAAAAATACAGGCATCTACTCATGCAAATTGAACCTTTTTGCATGTATATCGGGATTCAGACAATTACTCTGAAAGTTATTTGATACACAGTGACCTTTATTAAAGATACGAAATAACTAAGTGTGAACAAAATTAACTCCTTAGAAAAAGACGACCAGCGATATCAAAGAATTTTCACTTCCTTAAATTTCTTCTATCAGTAAAAGCGTAAAAAACGGTAAATTTACCGTATAAGAATTTTTTTTCCTTCAATGTACCACTTTAATTTTCATATACAGTTGAACCTGTCTATAGCGCCCCCTCTTGGGACTCACCAAAATAGGGTGCTATAGAGAGGGGGTGCTATAGACAGGTTACTTTTAATGTAAATCGCATCGTACTATGTATTTGAAATCGGGTGCTATAGAGAGGGAGGCGCTATTTAGAGGGGGCGCTATAGACAGGTTTAGCTGTAATTTCTTTTTTTTTTTTTTAGTTATATAAGTTTTAATAAAATGAAAGGTGTTTTTAATTAATTTTTTTTTTTAACTAAAAATTTGTATTTTTCCTATTTTAAAAAAGGGGGATAATATATAGTTTATCGTTCTCTCTCAAACATGTAATAAGTATTTATTTTATACCTTCAGGAAAATCCCCAATAAAAAGAACGAGCCAATAGCAAGTGGCCAGAAATTCTGTAAATAATTGTTTGGTGGTAATGGCATCGTCTGAATCTATTCCAAACCCATTAGATCGCATTCCTCACTTTTGGAATTGTTTACCTACATTTTTTTAACGCTATTATTCTCTATTTTAACCAATGTAAATAAATAAATATCTCTTTTCTCTCTGGATAGGAGCTTAGAAAGTTTTTTGTAATTAAATTTATTCATTTAAATTTATTTTTTTAATTAAAGAAATTGAATTTTAAAAGTTTTTTAACTTTCATTTATGTGGGTGAAAAATTAGTATGAATTCCGATAGATGGTACAAGCCATCAGCAACTTTCAGTTATTGTCTGAATCTCGATATACATGCTAAAAGGTACAACTTCCTTATGTTTTCTCTCCATGACTGTATACATATATCAAATAGGAATTCCTTTCAAGTCAGCACAGCCAAGTACAATACTGAAGCAGGTATGATGGTTTAAACTGCCAATACCACCTGGTAAGTTCATCATTGATTAATAAGTCCATTTCCAATATTTCTCCCATTGCAATAAAGACAGATTAACGTACATCATTGAAAAATAGAAAATTGTGTACCGAATAGTTACAAATTTCACATATAGATGGCGTTCAAATGTTTCCTATTTAATATTAAAACTTAATTAGTAATCTTAAAGATTAGAAATGTTTTAAACGATTCGTTATGTGTGAAGTAATGAAATTCTAATTAGACCTTCTTTTGAAGAACATTTTAATGCGTCGGAAATGTCTAACAATAATTAAACCAGAAAGACGTATTGATAAAACCAAATGAAACTATATTTTTACGCCGTTTAAATATACAATTATAGAATGAGTAAATAAAGCGGCTGAACCCCCTATAATGTGAATATTAAAATGTCTAACATCAATAGGATTAATAAATTCAAACCCTAATATATAGATATATTTGAAAAACAATAGAAAAAAAAATAAAGAGGTCAGGTGTTGATATTAAAAATAAAAAAGGCATATCCTGACCAGGAGCACATGTGTTTTACAGAAGACAGAGCGCCATCTGGTGGAACATAAATCAACTAAACATTGATTTTACCTGTTCCCTGATATTTGGCCAACCCAATTTCTTGATAAATCAAGAAAAGCCATCCACAAACGCGTTTCGCGCTATTATTTTTTTTTCTATTATTTTTTCACATATATATATTTATTAGATAGTAAAAAGACATATATTGGATTGAATAAAATATTTATTTGCCAATATTTCGGTTGGCTGAACGCCAACCTTTATCAAGGCATTACATTTTGTATACACAAACTCAGCGCCGCATAGTGTTTCAACTGTGATATTATAACACTATACGGCGCTGAGTTTGTTCATGCAAAATTGTTATGCCTTGATAATGGTTTGGCGTTCAGCCAGCCGAAATATTGGTAAATAAATATTTTATTCAATCCAATATAGGTCTTTTTACTATCTAATGATTTAAATATGGATTGTTCTATTTTCAAAATAGATATATATTATTTCAAGTTTAAATATTGCCTGGGTGCAAACATAATGACTGATTTTTGTAGGGTAATTTCAAACGCAATATTTCACTTCAAATTCCTTTTTTATTTTGAACCCATTTACCTTTATAAAAAAATACCAATTTTCAAAATCGATTTAAGAAAACCCATTTTAGAGAGAGAGATTGAGATTGAAACTGATTTATTACAATGTCCATATAAGATTATATAAGGTTCAATACAGAATAAATATAAATATGAATAAACATGATTATATAATGATAAATATATGAATAAATAGATATAAATATATAAAATAAGAGAGAGAGAGATAGATTAAGGTTGAATATATTTATATTAATCATACATATAAGAATATATAGGGTTAATAGGAGAAAAAAAGTAAAATTAAATATTATTTTCATCAGAGGAATCCCACTGAGGGTCGTCTGGTATGATGTCACGTCCTGAAGTCGGACAGATCTCCCTGACTATTGCCATGTCGAGGAATTGAACAGACCTCTGCTCAGGTGACATGTATTCTCTGTTAGAAGGGGAGACTATCTCCTCCCTATAATAGTCTCTATACAGAGGTTCTAGGATGGTGTTGGTATCCTCTACCTGTTGTATAGTGGTCTGTAGAAGCTGTTACTCTTGAGGCTTTGGTGTGGTGGATTGGATGGTTGATAAGTTCTTAGAGAGAGAGATTTGAAAATATTTTATTAACATCATACACAAGTCAATGGTAGCATAGATATATAAAAAGAGATATTTAAAAATAAAGATAAAATAGTAAACTATATACAGTTATGTAAAGTCCAGGAGACTCCCCCAACGAGAAAGAGTCCTCCTCCAGACAGTAAGGGAAGTTCTCACGTTCTCTTTTCAACAGAGAGAGATTGAGATTTAAACTGAAATTTACATAGTTCATATAAGGTTAAATATAGAATAAATAAGATTATATAATGATAAATATATAAATAAATAGATATAAATGTATAAAATAATTAATAATATATATATATATATATATATATATATATATATATAATACAATATAATACGTCTTCTAATTGTAGAACGACATTTTAAAATTATCCCGCATGTGTTTCTTTTGAAAGAAAAATCAAAATTTATTCTAAGGAGAAATAACGATTATTTCCAACCTTAGGGATGAAGTATGAAAGGATGAATTGTGAAAAGTAATGATGAACGAAAAAATAAAGTGTTCAGTTCCCATCCCTGGACACTTTTATTTTCCGTTTATCATTACTTTTCATAATTCATCCTTTCATACTTCATCCCTAAGGTTGGAAATAATCGTTATTTCTCCTTAGAATGAATTTCGATTTTTCTCTCAAAGGAGGCACATGCGTGATTAATTATCGAATGTCGTTCTACAATATTCTATATACAGTTACGAGCGTCATGCGTTCTTAATAATTCTTTATCTCTTTCACCGTTTGCTTTTTTTTTTGAATGGCGCTCTCCTATTGGTTGGTTACGATCACGCCACCTTTCCCAACTCGCTTTTTGGTTTTTGTAACTATTGTGTTGGAGCGGGTCGCTCCTTAAATAATATATTGTTAACAATACCTCATTATAGGTCCGCAAATATCGAAAGTATATGTATG
This sequence comes from Cordylochernes scorpioides, assembly GCA_030710605.1. Taxonomy (NCBI): domain Eukaryota; kingdom Metazoa; phylum Arthropoda; class Arachnida; order Pseudoscorpiones; family Chernetidae; genus Cordylochernes; species Cordylochernes scorpioides. The sequence continues at coordinate 66,900,095 of CP092883.1, forward strand.
TAGCTTTTGTACGGGTAGATATGCACACGGGTCAATCCCGGGGCGAAGCCTGGGTCACCCGTCTAGTACATATATACATATAAAATATATGCAATGTGTTCATTTGTGGCGCCCACTGCGGGAAAGACTCCGCCACCGATGGACTGCGAGAGTTCACAGAGTGTCGATGTGATGTCTGGTGTTACCTACCTCAAGACCAAGATGGAATTGTAGATGGTAGCCACACTGGTTAACTTCACTGAGAGATAGACATGGAAGCCTCTGAAATGTAGATATCATATGCCAAAAAATACTTTCTTCCTATAAAATGATAAATTTAAATATAAAAAGTGAGATATTTAATTAATATTTAATTACTTTGTGAAGTTTATCCTTAATAATATAATATATCTAGTGTTTTAAATTAATTATCTTACTCGTTTATAAGATAATTTTATAAAGATTTTTAAGAAATCAAAAATAAAAGGCAGACGATAATTTAAATTCTATCATTTTTTATATTAATTAATAAGAATTTCAAACATTCTTTATCTCTTTGAAAACTTTTGTAATCTATTTTATATTTCAATAGTGTTGGGTTTAACTTATCATTTTTTAATTATTTATAAGGAGAGAGAGAAAAACCTAACTATTTATTTATTTCAAACTTTATATAAATATTTTATGTTTAAAAATATATTCGACAATTTTAGAAATTAATAAGTCTTTTAACATAATAAATGAGGTATTGTGAAAAAAATAGTACAAAGGTGAATTCGTACTTGGATCAGGTAGATAAATTAAGAAAAAAAGGAATTTCCTGATCGTGCAACTGAAAGTTGCTGATGGCTTGCGCCATCTTTCGGAATAAAGAATTGGCCAATTCTGGAATAATTAAAAATCAACGAGAATAGTTGATATTTATTCCGATAGATGGCGCAAGCCATCAGCAACTTTCAGTTGCACGATAAGGAGATGCCTTTTATTTTCTTAAATGAGATATTGTTTGTTATTTTTTTAAATGAAAATACCAAGTAAATTTCGATTTATAAAATACTTAGTTTTACTGTTTTCTTTTCTTTTTTAAAACAAGTTCTATATAAAAAAACGCTACAAAAGGAATCCAACATTGTATATATAAATTAATACATCAACTGAGAAAGCTACACTAATTATAAATTATTTTCACATATCGAATACTATAAAAATAAATATTTTATTTCTTCTTGTTCTGTTTCAATAAATCCTAATTTTCCAAAATGATCATTTTATTCCTTTTTTTTTGTTTCTTTCCGGTGTTCTTTTTATTGTTATTCATGTTTCATTTTGTAATGCGACAATATCTCTGTATATATAAAAGTCAATGTATGTTTATTTATTTGTCCCTTATACGTTATCTTAATATCTAATATTTTAACAGTATGTGGGTGGCATGGAATTCTAGGCGGAGTCAGATAACAAATTATTTATTGTAAAATCAACTTTTAATTACATTTATTTATACAAATTATCAGAAGGGTTAAATTGGTGTATACTACATGTTGAAGTTATTTTTGTTTATATGTGTGTGTGGTCAAATATCAATTCTAGATTATATAATGTTAGACATATGTGCTTGATATATTATAGATAAATATTTACATTTCATATTATTTATGATTCATTATCAGAATGATGTATAATTATTTTATTATATTGATATGGCAACAATTAATATGATATTAATGTTAATTCATATAATTTTAATAAAGTATATGTTATAAGCATTATATATTTATAAGATGAATAATTTTAATATTTGAATTGAATAGTTATTAGACAAATTAAAACTTATAATGAAAATAGGAAAAGTTAATATTTGGAAGCCGCTACAAGTATATAGTTAAAATAACGTCTACGTTATGTGGCGCTGAGTTTGTTGTTGAAACACATTAATATTATGAAAAAAGGCATTTCCTTATCGTGAAACTGAAAATTCAACGAGAAGAGTTGATATTTATTCCGATATATGGCATAAGCCATCAGCAACATTCAGTTGCACGATAAGGAGATGCTTTTTTTCATAATTTATGCATCATATCCCAGTAAAATATTACATTCTTACTATTTTTTCACACATTAATATGTTATAATACTTTGATAAAGGTTGGCGTTCAGAGTCAACTGAAATATTAGTAAAAAATATATTTTGATCTGATATATGCCTTTTGAATTAGAGATAAAATAATACAGCAGTATATGAGTTTATATTTATCAATGTAATCTCAAGCTTTCGGACATCACTACCCTTCTACAGGAGTACATAAAACTAATAATAATTAACGCTGTTTTATGTTCTCCTGTAGAAGGACAGAGATGTCTCGAAAGCTTTAGATTACATTGATAAAAAGGAACTCATATACTGCTGTATTATTTTATTCTATATTTAGGAGTTTATAATACAGTGGTACCTCGACATACGAGCGCCCCAACATACGAGTTTTTCGAGATACGAGCCGACGAGCAAGTGATTTTTTGCTTTTAGTTACGAGCGAAATTCGAGATACGAGTTCGGTTCGGTAGTGTTGAAGATATTAATCTGTGATTTTAAATGTTTCTTTTTGACCAGTACTTTTGTTTTGTTTTTGCTTTTCCTAAAATGTTTCTTTCTTCTTCTTCATTATTATTTGTTCTATATGCAAAGCTTTGTTTTTTGAGACTTGAATAAACAAATTCATGTTTATTATATTTTTGTGTGCTTTTAAAGTTAAAACACAACAGGTAGTAACACGCAGTCGCGCCATCACGATCAGTTAGCAGCGTGCTTCCGCTGTGATAAGTTGTGTTTTGTGTTCGCGTTTTGTGTTGCGTTTACATTTACAGTTTTAGTTCATTTTAGAGTAGATCTTAGGAATGTGGGAGAGAGTTTCACAGTTCGTGGAAAAAAATAACACCCAGAAAAAGTTGCAACAGGTCGTGCATCTGACCTTTTTAATGACACTTGCCTAACTCATTTCCGGAACATTCTAAGAGGGAGGAAGAAACAAACCTTCTTGGACATGTTTTTTTCTAAACGGCCTACAGGTGAAAGCGAGAAAAATGTAGCGAAAAAGGCAAAGACCAGTGAGGATATCTAATTTATTTCTTTACATTCTCTTTTTTGTTTTTGTGCAATAAATATTTGATATTTATAAATACGTTTTTATTATTTAAAACCACGTAACAAAAATAACTGGGGTGACATTTTGGAGGTTGGAACGGATTAATGGTAGTTCAATTGTTTTGTATGGGGAAATTTGCTTCGAGATACGAGTAATTCAAGATACGAGCAAGGTTGCGGAACGAATTAAACTCGTATGTCGAGGTACCACTGTACAATATAATGCGGCTTATGATTGTATAACGGCACGTTTAACATGTTTTATCGAAAGAAATATTTACGGTAAAACTTGTTAAACGTGTCGTTCTACAATCATAAAGCCGCATTATTTTGTATTTTAAATTAACTTTATATAATATTTACAAACGGAAAAATATGTCCAGGGTAGCCTAGTAGACATGGCATCTGCCTGGTAAGCGGAACACTGTGGGTTCGATTCCCATCCCTGGACACTTTTATTTTTCCGTTTATCATTGCCCTTCACAATTCATCCATTCCATACCTCATCCCTAAGGTTAGAAATAATCGTTATTTCTCCTTAAAATAAATTACGAATTTTCGTTCAAAAGAAACATTTGTGGTAAATCTTGCCAACCGTGTCGTTATATAATTTAGGTGTTTATTTTAAGTGAAGTATATAGTTAAATATATGAATTATTTGTCACATTTTTGAACTAATCGAAAATATATTTTACCAAGTACTAGGCAAAATTATTTAAGTTCAGACATAAAATTATGATATTAAGTTTGGATTACAAAAACTCCCTTATATTTTGTCAATAAGTGTATTTCTCATAATATATATATATATACAGTGGACCCTCGGTTTACGAGCACCTTGAAGTACGAGCTTTTCGCAGTACGAGCAAAATTTTTTGAAAATTTTACTTCGGATTACGAGTGAAATTTCGCATTACGAGCAACTCGTGATGGTTGTCCGTAATCGTGATGGATGAAAATTCACTGGGATCCCTCCCTTCAGATCAAATTCGGGAAATATGTAAAATGTGGGAAACTGTGCAATTGTTCGTAGCAAGAAGAATTGCCCGAGTTTCAATTATTAAAAATAAGAAATTAGTTTCGCCCTACGAGCGTTTTGGAGTACGAGCATGGCTCTGGAACGGATTATGCTCGCAAACCGAGGGTCCACTGTATATATAATAATAAATGTTTGTTTGTTTGTATGTCCGGTATACAAATTCGCAGTAGTTCACTAATTCAAAACAAAATTTCCATACATAGGTAAAAATATACGGGGAAGACGATAGGCTATTTTAAAAAATATATAAATCAATTATTAAAACTATATATTCAAATTATTCTACCTAGCTCACGAACAGCGCCCTCTATAAAAGACTAGATTAAATTATGCTGATGCAAACAAATAGATAATGCTAATAACAAACAATTATAAAAAAAATGTTATCTAAATATATATCACTCGGGTAGATACACACGGTAAATCCCGGGGCGAAGCCCGGGTCACCCGTCTAGTGTTATATAAAAAATATTATTTTATTTTAAAATTATAACTCCCAGAACAAATTACTCTGTAAAGTTGACCGCAAGATGTCGTGGCTATATAACCCCATAAGGAAGAAATACCTGACTTAAGACGTAAAGAAGAAAATAAAAGATTACATACTTACATAGGTACAAAAGATTTGAGCCGGCAACGGAAAACGGAAATATATTTATTTAGCAGACCCGTAAATAAATATATTTCCGTTTCTCTTTTGCCGGCTCAAATCTTTTGTACATAGGTAAATATGTAATATTTTATTTTCTTCCTTACGCCTTAAGTTAGGTGTTTATTCCTTAATTATTTTCATCAACAAATTAAAGCAAATTGTGATTTAAAACTATTTTTATTATTATTACAACGACTACAATATCACACTACTACTAATGTATCCACAAAGGCAAGCTAATAATATCCATCTCAGCAATACTATATAATACTTATATACTCAATAATAGTCTAAAATCAGAAGAAATATTTTTATAATATATATGTGATGTTGTTTCAAATATCAAAGTATGGATAAATTGGCAGTCGTGTACGTGAGGCGAGTGTTGATGTTCTTCCCACACGCGGACAACAAGAAGCAGTGGCAGGATTAGATGTTAGCACCGAGAGTGATCGGGGACAGCCCACGGGACAGAGGTAGAGGCCATGACACAAACTTGGATGCTTATCCCCGAGACATGGAGGGAGAGACTGTGTATGAGACAGAAGCCGCTTTCAGTTGCACGATAAGGATATGCCATTTTTAATATATATATATATATATTATCAAATTTTAACTCTACAGACTGAATATAAATTATTAAATGAAAGATACTAATTTCTAACATTGTAGTAAGGTCTGTATAGAGATAATATTTGATAAGAAAAACCCTTATTCCACACACACACATAAGATAAAACATTTCGCGCGCGCGGCAAAAAAATAATAATATGAAAATAATATAATTGTAAACCAATATTTATTTATTTAACAGTTGGGAGAGACACGCCGTATCCACAATTAGGATAATTGCGTGTATATCTTAAATTATATACAATTAACACAATTGAACATTGGGAATCATGAAAATTAAACGTTCGATGTCAAATATTACATATAGCAATTAGAAATAGTAGCTTGAAATATGTACAGTCAACACTTTCGCCTTGAAATATACATCCTCAGAATCTATTAAACTTAATGTATTGGTCTTTATTGCAAGCAACTTGTTTTGTATTAGTCAGGTAAAGTTGGTTGTCTTCCCTTAGATCAGAAGTTAATGGAAAGTTTATCAGAAGGGGTTCAGGGGTTTGTTTTTCGTTTCCACAAGTGCATGCAGGTGAACCAATTTTGCCAATTCTAAACAAACATGTGTTGAAGTCACCATGTCCTGTAAAAAATTGAACGTTATAGAGGTTGGGTTGAACATAGTTAGGAATTCTTGAAACCAAGCGGTTTCGTCAGTGGAGGGTTCACCACTGATTACCCAGGCCCTTCCATTAATTTTTCCATTGCAGTAAGGACAGTAGAAATTGTTTAATTTTACAAAATAGTCATACACGTCTATAATAGTTTCGAATTTTCATAACAGATGGCGCGTTAATGTATCATATAATTATAGTCTGACATACTAAATATAATTTGTTAAAATTATTTAATGCAGGTCGTTAAACGTTATCTAAGAATTCCATTGTGTATTTATGTTAAATATTTTTCATATGAAGAATTTATATTCATTTTTACTGTAAAATATTCGTTTTTCTGAAAATTTATATATAAACATTTGTAAAATAATATATATATAAAGAAAATAAATATATGCATTATATCCATTGTTAAATTATAGAGAACAAATTTGTAATTCTTTAATTTCCAAAAGAATTCCCTCTTTTCATGGAAATTTAATTTGTAACGAATCTCTAAATATAATTTTCTAAGAAATTTAAATAATTAGTTTTCTCTAATTGGGAGAGAAACGCCTATAACAAATATTTCTAATTACTGGGTAACACAAGAATTTCTGTGAAAAATATCCAATTAAATAGAAATATGTTCATTTCTATGTAAACTATTTTGAACGATATCATTTCTACATTATTTTCTAATAAAGTATGTAATTTATACGATGCATTTTGTAATTATATATTATGCAATTATATATGTAATTACGGAAATATTTCGGTCGGAACATATTAAATGAGAGATTTTATATCTGGACATTTTTAATGGTTGTATTATGATGATAGTTTTTTCTTTTAAAGATAAAATATTAAAATTTATATTTTATATAAATTTTTGTTCTGGATATTTATTTTCAGAGTTATTGTCTGAATCCCGATATACATGCTAAAAGGTACAACCTCCTTAAGTTTTGTCCATGAGTGTATCTTTCAAAGTTATTGTCTGATTCACGATATACATGCTAAAAGGTACAACTTCCTCAAGTTTTGTCCATGAGTGTATCTTTCAAAGTTATTGTCTGAATCTCCCGATATACATGCTAAAAGGTACAACTTCATTAAGTTTTGTGTTCATGAGTAAATCTTTCAGAGTTATTGTCTGATTCCCGAAAATACATGCTGTAAGGTACAATTTCCTTAAGGTTTGTCCATGAGTGTATCTTTCAGAGTTATTGTCTGAATCCCGATATACATGCTGAAAGGTAAAATTTCCTTAAGTTTTGTCCATGAGTGTATCTTTCAGAGTTATTGTCTGAATCCCGAATATACATGCTGTAAGGTACAATTACCTTAAGTTTTGTCCATGAGTGTATATTTGAGAGTTATTGTCTGAATCCCGATATACATACTAAATGGTACAACTTCCTCGAGTTTTGTCCATGTATCTTTCAGAGTTAGTGTCTGAATCCCGATATACATGCTAAAAGGTACAACTTCCATAAGTTTTGTCTATGAGTGTATCTTTCAGAGTTATTGTCTGAATTCTGATATACATGCTAAAAGGTACAACTTCCTTAAGTTTTATCCATGAGTGTATCTTTCAGAGCTATTGTCTGAATCCCGATATACATGCTAAAAAGGTACAACTTCCTTATGTTTTGTCCAAGAGTGTATATTTTAGAGTTATTGTCTGTATCACGATATACATACTAAATGGTACAACTTCCTTAAGTTTTGTCTATGAGTGTAACTTTCAGATATTTTATATACCTCTACAGACCTTAGTACAAGAACAGAAATTAGTATCTTCTTATATATATCATTTACTAATTTATATCATTGCTGTATCGTTAGCATAGTTAATATTTGATAATATATATATATCATGAGAGTCATATTTCTAAAAAAGGAAAATTGCCATCTACATATAGGAAATAGAAGCATTAAATCACCTTTGTTTCTTTTACACATGAAACAAACTTATACTATTCTCACTGCAATAAAAATAATTTGGGAGCCTGGCTCATCAATGTTAACCCTTCCAATGGTTTCTATAATTTATCTACCAGACCGCTTCTTAGAGCTCTAATACTGTATTGGATCATTCTGCTTATATATGCTACACTGAAGGGCGGAATCTTAGAAATGGTATTGAAGAAAACTATGGACATAAGCTTTTAGGACAGTAGAATTACATATAAATATTTGCATCGAGCAATGCTCCTCCGCAAACAATAAGAATAAGGCGAGTTAGGCATAAATTAATTATAAGGCGATAAAACGCGCCATTAATATATAAGAAAGGAAATCATTAAAGCACGAGTTGTTTCTTTTACACACACATATATTAGAAAGAATTTACCATGAACACACATATATATATATATTATATAGAATAAAAATGATAAGAATTCTGTTGATTTTTGATTATCTTGAGGATTATACTATGGTAATTCAGTCGTGGTTAATATCTTGAAAGTATAATTTAAAAAAATAGAGAATTTTAAAAATACTCGAAGCTTTAATTGATCTTATGGAATATAGAAAACATAATTTGAGAATGGTATGTTTGATTTAAGGCGTAAGAATAAAAAAAAAATGAAAAACTTATTTACATAATGTACAAAAGGTTTGAGCCGGCCATCGGGAAATCGGAAATATCTTTATTTACGGGGCTGCTAACCAAAATGAATGATTTTTAAGCCCCGATGGACCCATAAAGCGGAATATAGATAAAGTACAGTTGGAAGGGCCTGGGGATGGGTGGCCAGGGGATCATCGCCAGGTGAGGTCAGGAGAGCTGGGATTTAGAGGAGGATCAGGGGCGGGGGGCATCGGGAAACAACAACAATGAGTTTTTATAGGGAAAGCGTGACCTCTGGCGGTCGATTTAACAGAGTATTTGAATCTATGAAATATATATATATATATATTTTTTATTAAAATATATTTTTAATATAACATATATATATATATGAGTATAAGTGTTTATACGCGAAATGGCGTCCCAAATACTGCTATCTTATCTAACGAATATATATTCCCAAGAGATAAAATTGTACCTCTACGTAAAATATTCTATATAGCCCATTATAAATTAATCCTTTTATGGATCCAGATATCCTTTCATTACATAATATAGTTTGATAACAAATTTTAGTTTATTTTGAAATTTCCTTTTAAAATATGCACGTGTATTAAATATCAAGCTTTTTTTTTACCAAAAGGCCTTCTTTAGAATTTAAAATTTAATTAATAACTAATTGATTTTTTTAATACTAGACAAATGGGCGGAGAGGATCAGCCACGTTTTCTTAAGAGTGAAGAGCGGGTTTTTCGTCGTATCGTCTATAGGGACATCGTCATCTTGGAAGGAAGTCTTTGCTTTGGCACGGCGCTTGAATCCTGGTGTCAGTCTCTGGAAATGTAGATCACAGCACCCATTGCTTCTAGGTCTTCTCAGCGATCTTCAGTTTGTCTTCCCTAATCTACCCAGCATCTCCACAAAAATGCCACGTGGAAAATTAGGAAAGACAAATTTCAGGATGACACAGCAATTTATTTAAGGCAAGAATAAACTATGAATGATAAACAAAAGATAAGCACTTGCGCAGCCCTGTAAAACTTGTACAGAACCAATGTATTGGATTTATTCTTTGTCGTCCTAGATAAGAGAGTCTCCAGCACAAGATGATTTGATCCTATTTTTATGCACTGATAAAGGAATTTCCATTTCACTTATAAATATTAGACATAAAAACATTGGTGCTCCAGTTCCAAGTCAGTCCTTTTATTACATAATGGCCATCCTCGCATCGGCGAAACCAAGAATCAATCGATACTTCATCCAGGTCGGACTGGGCCAGACCATCGAGGACCCCGTCATCGCCTGGAGGAGGACTCTATAGCGGTGGGGAAGAACACCTGTCTGATTATATATACACCAATACCTCGCTTTGCGTCGGGGTTACGTTCCAAAAAAAAAAAACACGACGCAAATTGAAACGACGCAAAGTGAAAATAAAATTTCGATGGCATGGCGCAATCAAAAACGAAGGTGTTGCCATATTTTAGGGAAAAAAAATTCAAAAAAAAAAAAATTTTAAGACTCGAATCCAAAACAACGCAATTTCGAAAATCTAACGACGCACAGTGTAAATCAGTAAAAATTAAGCAGCTTCGGAAAAAACGCAAAACGAAACGACGCAAAGCGAGGTATTGGTGTAATTTCCTCGATCTTTTTCATGTAAATATTGACTAAGTCAATAAAAGTGTTCTAATTGTCATAATGGCCATATTCCGTCAGTTGAGCTAAATGATATTTATGT
>CP092883.1:66910551-66981125 GCA_030710605.1 Cordylochernes scorpioides
ACCAAAAGAGGAACCTTTATCTTTAAGAGACTTCCTTTATCCTTTTTTAGCACATGAATATAATTCTCCCAAAACTTTATGTTGTATTATTGCCTCTGAAAATCGGCCCTTGCTACTTCACCAGTTTATACACCTGTTTTGTAAATTCGACCGATTTCATAACTCTTCTCGTTAGAAGGTATGAAATCGAAGCCGCCCCTGTACTGATGAAGGCCATAGCCTGAAACCATGGTATACAGGTTGTTGGCTTTTTGCTTGAATTTATCAAAGCTGGTGTCCTGGCTCATTCTTTATCATCAATAATGAAGTATTTTTCCTTGAGGTGATGAACAAGTGCAGCGTTCTGATGCAAATTCAATTTGAGAGGTACCTTTTTTGGTATATTAATATATAATCCTCGTTATGTTATGCAACTTTATGTTATATATATATATATTTAATTAAAAATACATATATTGGATCAAAATATCAATTATTTTACCAATATTTCAGTTGGCTCAATGCCAACATTTATCAAGGTGTTATAACATCTTAAAGTGTGTCAACAACAACTCAGCACCACATAACGTCAACAGAATTAGGTTTTAAATAATATTTTGTTATATTCAATGAGGAGAAAAAATTGATATATATATATTTATATTATGGTAAAGGTGTGAATATTTTGAAAATTAACAATAACGCCTATTTTATATTTATAATTATTTGTACTATGTATATATGTTGTATATATGTATTCTCGAATTTATAGGTTTTGAATTGAAGGCCAAAGGACCACACAGCGACATAATGAAAGCTTCTATCATAAAAGTTGTCGTAAATCCACTCAGAGTGACCTAATCAGTGTGACCAGGCACTTTATGTGGTCGTAATATGTAAAATTGGAGTTTACCATTATTTTATTGGTTGGTTGCTTGGTCCACTCTGCGGTAAACAACATCTTCCTTAGATACTACGTAGCTCTCTAATGACACAGAGACACTTTCCGTGAAATGTATTCTTTCTTACTGATTTTTAATATTATATTCATTTTTTATATATTATTTCATAAAATATATATATGATTATTCGAAACTATTATAGACGTGTATGATTCTTTTAAAAATTAAACAATTTCTACTGTCCTTACTGCAATGGAAAAATTAATGTGAGGGCCTGATTTTTCATTGCAGTAAAGGCAGTAGAAATTGTTGAATTTGTAAAAAAAGAATTATACATGTCTATAATAGTTTCTAATTTTCATAACAGATGACGCGCTAATGCATCATAAGATATATTTATAACAATATAAAGTTTCGATGTATGCTTTTTTTAGCATATATATGTTATGTAAAAATTGTATTCGTCTCTTGAAATATATTTCCTAGAACAAACTACTCTGTAAAGTCGACCGCCAGATGTCACGGCTTTTCCTATATAAACCTATTGTTGTTGTTTCCCGTTGGCCGGCTCAAATCTTTCTGTAGATATGTAAATACAGAATCTTTTATTTTCTTTATGCTTCACGCCATAGGCCAGGAATTACTTCGTTGAAATATTTGTGTGTGTAACAAAATATGCATCTCTCTCTTTAAAATTGTATTAATAAAGTACATTTTGTTTAACACCTTGATACAACACGTATAGGTGACGATGAAGAATGAACCAAACACCAGTTTTGCCAAATCCAGACAAAAGTCAACAACCTGTATACCATGGTTTCGGTCTATGGCCCTCATCAGTACAGGGGCGGCTTCGATTTCATAACATCCTACGAGAGCGGTTATAAAACCATTCGATTTTGACAAATTCTAGTCATATTATTCTTTAACTACTCTTCTAAAATATACAATGGCTGAATACGGAGATCAAACATCTCAGATAACTATAATATACACAGAATTTTATCAAGACCATTGGTCTTATACAGATTTACCACAGGAAGAAAGGAAACATAGATGGAGCTCCTATACTCCAGGCAGCACAGAACCCAACAACAGCCTCCAGGTCCGACACATGTCCAGTTGTTTAGATACAAACACATACAGCTTTATTAAGACCACCGGTCTTATACAGATTCACCACGGGAAGAAAGTAAGCATAGAGAGAGCTCCTATATTCCGGGCAGCACAGAACCCAACAACAGCCTGCAGGTCCGACGCATTTCCAATGGCCACACCGTGCATACGCCAAAGTTAGCGTATCACTGAAAAGACGAGTGTGGAATCAGCCGCGTTCTAGTCTTCACTTTTCTCATCCAAATGGACCACGACATTCGGCGATTCTATTAATTAATTCGATGCAAATATTTGAATGTAATTCTACTGTCTAAAAACTTTATGTCCATAGTTTGATGGAATACTATTTCTAAGATTCCATCCTTCATTGCAACATATAAAAGCAGATTCGTTCAATGTATTATTAAAAATCTAAGAAGCGGTCTGGTAGATTAAATTGGCGAAACCGCTGAAGGGTTCAACATTGATTATAGCCAAGCCCTCCCAATATAATTTTTGATCGCAGTAAGTAAAGTAAAAGTTGGATTTATTTGTGAAAGAAACACTCGAGTCTTAATATTGCCACGTGGAAAATTAGGGAAGACCAACTTCGGGATAAGACAGCAATTTATTTCAGGCAAGAACAAACTATGAATGGAAACAAAAGATAAGCCACGAGGGAAATTTACGAGGTAGCAAAATATAAACACAAAAATGACCACTCTGTTAATAAAAATAATAAAATTAATAAATACCTTGTTACAATATTTTCATTTGTTATATATAGATGGCACGGTATAGCCTTAGAATTAATTCTAAAGAATAAATTATTGTAGATAACGTAGTGTATATAAATTTTTTCATGCAGAAATATTATATACGTAGCACAAACACACAATAGATTACTAGAATTTTCTAACAAAGGCTCTAATGGATTTAACAGACAAACATTGGTAAAGTTTTACAATCTATTGTTATAAGGAGTTTAAAAAAGGTTAAAAGGAAGTTGCCCACGCACATGTTCCAATTGAAGTTTGATGGGTTAAGTGGTACAAACAACCTCTTCCTTCACTCTATATTGATGAAATTATCTTCAAATGACAGTTCTCAACTTTTTCTTTAATGTATTTCCTCTCCCTAGAGTCCTTTTACTGTACCGTATTACACTCGTGGACAAAACTTAAGGAAGTTGTACTATTTAGTATGTGTATCGTGATTCAGACAATAATTTTGAAATATACACTAATGGAAAAACCTTAAGGAAGTTGTACCTTTTAGCATGTATATCGAGATTTAGACAATAACTCTGAAAGATACACTCATGGACAAAACTTAAGGAAGTTGTACCTTCCAGCATGTATATCGGGGTTCAGACAATAACTCTGAAGGATATTTGATACACAGTGACCATTATTGAAGACACACTAGATAGAATCGTGAGAACAAAATTGAAATTCTACTTCAATAAATGATGAATAGCAACATCAGATAATTTCCACATCCTTAGTTTCGTCCATGAGTATATATATATATGTTTCAATATAGTGGTAATAATGTGGTGAGGTGATAAATAATCACACGACGAGTTGTTAGAGCAATAATCCAGGCAGCCAGCCGAGAGAGCGAGCGAGACGTTATCAGCTGAACGACTGTCTTTCCCTGTGTACACAACCGGGGGGCTAACCAGGATAGTCGCCAGGTGGTGACGGCCCCCCCCCCCTCAGGAATGTGGCCAAAAATAGTCGTAAGTTAGTTGTCTAAAGTGTCTCGCTTTAGCTGCTCATCTCTCTCTCGTTGGCTGTTGGTTTGTTTTATTAATCCTGGAAGAGCATATATTATGACATATGGCCCCCGTTGAAGAAGGCTGAACATGGTTTAAGTATATTTAAAGCTGGAGGAGCCAGGAATAGAGAAAATAATTTTACAGTTAAAATTATTTAAGGTAATGGTGACATAGTTTTATGTAAATAAAATATTGTATAGTACACAAGTAAATATTATTTACAAGCAGTTTTACAACACCGGGGAGTTTGACATTTAAGGAAATCTTTGAAAATATCAAGGTTATAAAAGGCTATAGACAACAAAATCTAATGTACTATAAGGGAAGTGATATGGAGGAGTGTGAACAACGAGAAGAAGAGTCACATACATATGGTGAAATTCTGAAGATCATTAAGACTGGGGAACTCTACACTTTAAGATATTTTTCAGGCGGACATGGCAAGGGGAAACTTGTCATGGGCTTTCTATGCTATAAGTGTAGAGTACGAGAAATGAGGTTGAGGTTGGCAATTGTGTGAGCTCAGGACTGAGGTAAATATCGAACTACATACAATGTTAGAATTTCGGTGAACAGAGCGAGGGGAAACTTGCTTTGGGCCAATCTAACTTATCTATGCAGTTACTTGTGTAGCGAGCCCGGGGGGGAAAGTCCCGTGTGTAGGTGAGGAAGTCGAACGGACTTATATTTAATTTGCGGAAAGTATGCGCGCACAGTGCCAAAAATTGGGACGAGGACTGCGCTGTCCGTTACAAGTGACAGGCTGCTCGGACACGAGGTGTTTGAACCGTCGTGGGAGCTTGTGCAAGGCGATGATTTCGCGGTGGGTTGAAAGTAAGACCCATGTCTGCGCGAAATGATGACGGACCGGACAAAATCAGCGACGATGTTTAACGTACCTCCGTGGGAAATATCGGAGGTAGGCTATATCGTGCTGGTTTGGACAATGGACAAACATAGATTTGAAGACAGGGTCCGTGTGGCGAACGTGCGGCGCGAGAAGAAGAAGCGAACTGTGTCGCTCGATGCAGATTGTTCAAGTGCGAACAAAAAGGGGTTGATAAATATCTAGCAGTTAGTCAATCTGCACCCTGTGACGAACACACCATTGGCTAGATGGTGTGGGTCGGTGGATAGGCTAGAGATGAACTACGAAATAAATTATCATAAATGAAGGGAGAAGGTTAGGATTTTGAAATGACAATATAGAAGTTCGATAATTGATTAATCAATAATTCTCTATAAAGGTCCTGAGCTAGTATAAAGTTAACAAAGTTGTAAGAATGAGAGGGGAATTAAGGGGAAGATAGATAAGAGTCACCAAGGGTTGGTTGTAAGCAAGGCTCACGTGGTGGTTGGAATTCTTCGACGCCTGAATTACAGGGTGAATTTTGAATCGATTAGGGAAAGAAATTATTTTTCGTGAGCCGTGCTTACAAGTAGGAGAGGTCTATACAAAAGTTTAGGTGCTGGAGGCATATTTTTATAAATAATTTGATTATGAAAAATCTATTGTTAATAGTAAAAATCGTAAAGCGTTAATAGGTAGAATTCCTTTTTTTTTTATGATTTTTTATTTTTTTTTTTAAGAATTACGTTAAAATGGAGACTATTTAATTAAAATGACGATTGTTACATCTACTCGTAAGGTAACTAATTAAATGGGTTTCACATAGCTAGATATAATATGGATAATAAGATCACTGTTAATAGGGGTGGAGAGATAAATGGAAATATTAAATATTTTTACATATTCACACATATTGAGCTAATTATGGAAATATTGGGACAATCTACAAGGAATGACATATTTAAAGAATGAATGGTAGGAGTTAAGACAATTACACTCACGAGTTATGTTGGTTTAGGGCGCAGGTAAGTTCATTGAGCTTCGGGAGAGTTCTGTCTGTGACACTGTGCGTACCAGTGTTGTACATCACAGTAGCGGTAGGGAGATGGCGGAGTCTTGTCCATGATGGCGGGAGGTGTCCTGCTCTGGCACGGCGATCGTTCTTGAGTAGATCTAGTGCTGGAAGAAGTGCGTTGCAGCTCCATCTCCGTCGTAGGTGAATATTTCTTCGGGATCACGGTTCAAAGGTTGGCGAGGAAGGGGTTGAGGGCTCGAAGAGGAGTGATTACAGTTGAGTTGGGTTTGGTCGATCATCGTGGCTTGGCTTCTTGTTTCTTCATACTCCGGTATATGAGGGATTCGCTTCCCGGCCAGGTCTAATCTTGTCGACTTTCAATGTGGCAATATAGTGGTAATAATGTGGTGAGGTGATAAATAATCACACGACGAGTTGTTAGAGCAATAATCCAGGCAGCCAGCCGAGAGAGCGAGCGAGACGTTATCAGCTGAACGACTGTCTTTCCCTGTGTACACAACCGGGGGGCTAACCAGGATAGTCGCAAGGTGGTGACGGCCCCCCCCCCCCCCCGCCCCTCAGGAATGTGGCCAAAAATGGTCGTAAGTTAGTTGTCTAAAGTGTCTCGCTTTAGCTGCTCATCTCTCTCTCGTTGGCTGTTGGTTTGTTTTATTAATCCTGGAAGAGCATATATTATGACATATACATATTTGCAATGTATGTATATTGTTATACATATACAAGGCTACCTCAGTGCCTGATATTTGGACTTATGAAAAATAGAACCTATGCCAAATCAACCTTTCTTATAAAAAACAATACAAAAATAACTAATCGGTATGTTTCCAATTTTAAAAACTACATAACAATAAAAAAGACCTATCCTGACCGTCCTCACATGAGCATCTCTAGATGACGGAGCGCCATCTAGTGGAAGAAAAATAAACTAATCGAAACGCGTACGTGGTTGACTTTTCTTGATTTATCAATAAATTAGGTTGGCCAAATATCACGGAACAAGTTAAATAAACGTTTAGTTTGTTTTTGTTCCACTAGATGGCGCTCTGGCATGTAGAAATACTCATATGAAGATGGTCATGATATGCCTTTTTTATTATCAATATCAACACCTGACCTTTTTTTATTGTTTGTTATTTTTCACATATATAACTATTAAGAAAAAGGCATCTCCTTATCGTGCAACTGAAAGTTGCTGATGGTTTGCGCCATCTATCGGAATGAATATCAACTATTCTCGTTGATTTTTAATTATTCCAGAATGTGGTTAGCTTTTCTTGATTAATAAAGAAAGGGTATTTGGCCAATTCTGGAATAATTAAAAATCAACGAGAATAGTTGATATTTTTAACACAAATAAATTTACTGGCAATGCGTTTTTTTTTTTTAATCTCTACAGACCTTACTACAATGATATGATTTAATGAATGAGAGGGCTTGGCTCATCAGTAGTGAACCCTCTCAGCGGTTTCGCCAAATTAATCTCTAGACCGCTCTACTATTGTATTGGACTGGTTTTGTTATATACCCTGCATTTTCTATGGAAGGCAGCTAAAAGGTGTTTAGTGAACTATGGACATAAGCTTATAGGTCTGTAGAGGTACATACATATAAATTTCAAGGTATTGCATCGAGCAAAGCTCTTCCGCGCAAAACATGTTTTCATAACCATTATATATTAGTAAATTAAATTTTATTGCCCTCTATCGTTAAAATTTAACACAAATAAATTTACTGGCAATGCATTGCCAGTAAATTTATTTGTGTTAAATTTTAACGATAGAGGGCAATAAAATTTAATTTAATAGTTGATATTTATTCCGATAGATGGCGCAAACCATCAGTAACTTTCAGCTTCACGATAAGGAGATGCCTTTTTCTTAATTTATGCACCTTATCCCAGTAAAATATTTCATTTGTACTATTTTTTCAAATATAACTATATGTATATTAAAAAATTTAAACGTCATTTTTTTACGTTTATTTTAAGGGTCATTTGGTTTTAATTTTTAATAAGGGCATTATTT
Organism: Cordylochernes scorpioides; assembly: GCA_030710605.1. Taxonomy (NCBI): domain Eukaryota; kingdom Metazoa; phylum Arthropoda; class Arachnida; order Pseudoscorpiones; family Chernetidae; genus Cordylochernes; species Cordylochernes scorpioides. Next base: position 66,918,221 of record CP092883.1, read on the forward strand.
GACAAATAGTAATAATTTATTGAAAATTTTGAAATTGAATAAATAAAAACAAAACTTTTCCTTGGAGATAAACAACAAGTTTGGAGAAAAGTTTAAAATAATGTGAGAAAGGACGAAACTTAGGGAAGTGGAAAATATTTGATGTCGCCGGTCGTCTATTTATTTATTTAAATATTTATTTTTTTTAAGAAGACGGAGGTAATTTTGTTCACACTTAGTTATCTCGAATGTCTTCAATAAAGGTCACTTTATTATCTTTCTGACTTATTATTTGAATCCCGATATACATGCTAAAAGATACAACTTCCTTAAGTTTTGTCCATGAGTGTATCTTTCAGAGTTATTATCTGAATCCCGATATACATGCTGAAAGATACAACTTCCTTAAGTTTTGTCCATGAGTGTATCTTTCAGAGTTATTTTCTGAATCCCGATATACATGCTGAAAAGTAAAACATCCTTAAGTTTTGTCCATTGTGTGTATCTTTCAGACTTATTATCTGAATCCCGATATACATGCTGAAAGATACAACTTCCTTAAGTTTTGTCCATGAGTGTATCTTTCAGAGTTATTGTCTGAATCCCGATATACATGCTAAAAGATACAACTTCCTTAAGTTTTGTCCATGAGTGTATCTTTCACAGTTATCGTCTGAATCCCGATATACATGTTAAAAGGTACAACTTCCTTAAGTTTTGTCCATGAGTGTACAGCTAACCCCCAAACCTGTCTTCAATATAAAAATATATTACCATTATTGTAGGTTTTATTATGAATAAGCCATATGTAGAATTATTATTCCTCAAAAAACGTTTATTATCTGACGTTTAGACGAATCTCTATTGCCTTTTTAAAGGTGATAACCTTTAAACGAAGTGAATTCGTTCAACGAAAAACTTCGTTTAGAGCATTCAACTTTGAAATGGGCCATTGGATATCCCGAAAGGTCTAGATATTGAATAAATAAAAAAAAGGCAAAAATGAATTGAACTTCATCAACGAAATTTGAACTATTTATTATACTTAATACTTTAATACTTATACTTAAACTAGCCGAATGACCCGGGAAACGCCCGGGTTTTACCCGATTAAATGTTTTTATTCAAATACTATTCGTTACAATTATAAATTGGCACCGTGGATGTCATTCTTGTAATATATAAATGATTTTTTAAAATTGTAAATAAAAAAATGCATCGGCCGGGAAATCGAACCCGGGCCGCTCGCGTGGCAGGCGAGCATTCTACCACTGAACCACCGATGGTTATGAGAAAATGGCCATATTTGGGGCTTTATTCCATTCACAAAAGCAAACGGTGACAGAATTGATTAAGAAAGAATTGATTATGACGCTGATAACTGTATTATTTAATATTATAAAGAAAATTTGCATATATTTTTATTGTCACTAGTCACGTGTGGCAATTCAAACAATTGAAACGGAAATCACAAAACTTGAATTGCTTTCCAAAGATACTTTAGAAACACTTGATCCTCCCCAAACTTTTCAATTCCAAACTTACTTGTAGCTACTCCTCTTCTGAAAATTGATTTTCTTTGGAGAGATGAGGAAAAATCTCAACTATTTTTTATGACCCTAGTACACGTGGTACAGGCCATGTTAATAATAGTGGGTAGTTAACAACAGTTTTTTACTGTTAGTGTACCACATGTCTACATATGTGAAAACAATTCGACTTTGCACTTACAAATGTGCTAGAGCCCCGTTTGGCTATATGCCCTTCAACGGGAGCACCTAGAAGTATAACTTCCAGATAACTATACAGCTGCACTATACTACGTAGCGTGTATAGTTAAATATAAGCTATACTTCTAGGTACTCTTGTTGAAGGGCATGTTTGTCAGAAAGCTAGAGAAATAAAAATAGTAAAAATACTTAGCCCTGGATGTTTTGTTGATATTTTTAAACTAGCCGAATGACCCGGGCAACGCCCGTGTTTTACCCCGATTGAATGTTTAGATTCAAATACTATTTGTTACAATTATAAATTGGCGCCTTAAATAAATGCATATGTTAGTTAATAACTATAGCCTATGTGATTTATCTGTCTATGTACTGTTAGCTTCCGTAGGCGTCTCTTACTGGGAAAAAGAAAGAGATGATTCCATTTGGTTATTATCTAATATATGCATTTATTTAGGGAGCGACCCGCTCCAACACAATAGTTACAAAGACGAAATAGCGAGTGGGGGGCAAAGGTGGCGTGACCGTAGCCAACCAATAGGAGGGCGCCATTCCAAAAAAAAAAGCAAACGGTGACAGAGATGAAGAATGACGCTCGTAACTGTATATAGAATTATAAGTATGGAGATATAAAAGTTTATAATAAATAAGTTAACTTAATGTACATACACACATTTATTTATTTATTTCAACACACAAAACGCGATAACCAGTCTAGGGATAATTGCGTAGATTTAGATTTTTAAACAGAAGCAGTTATAAACATATTATACAAGAAAAAATAATTTAAAAAAGAGAGAAACAATAATATATATTAGGAACCTGAACCTTTCAGGTTAGAAAGATAATCATAAATATATTTACAAAAATAGTTATATCTGTGATAATTCTCTCTGCTATTTACAAATTGATATAGATCTACAACATTGTTTATTGTCTGTTGTCTAGCGGTGAATTTACAATTACACATTGAAACCTTGAAATACTATTTGAAATCAATTTTGTTGAATTTCTTACGATATTAATTCTATATCGTATTATTGTTCTAACTGTAGATTTCTCATATATTCCATACATGAACGCAGTAATATTTAATAAACGGAAAAATCCAATTATAGCGGAGTATGAAGATGTGCGATCTAAATGGACCTTGAAAATTGGCTCAAAGGACTTCTAGCAAATTCCAGGATTGGGAATTTATGGAATGTTCGACCTCTAAATTGTCTTCAGGACTCCTAAGGGACTGTTGGTCTTAGCCCTAATGTCTTCATTGATTTACATCCAACTTTATTTACTTCGTTCTTTATCCTATTTACACAACTTGTATTGGTGGATAAATTTATTTTATTTATATTCATGATAAATGTGTGAAAAAAGTTTTAAAATTTACAAAATATATTTTCTCACAATGAGTTTATTTTTATTACAAAACGCTAGCTTTCAAGTGATAATCGCTCTTTAACAGGCTTAATAAAACATCGACTATATCTTACAAGAAATATTTACAAAAACATACAGCGTGGATATTTATAACTGAAAATTTTAAATTGGTATGTAATTTAACAATATTATGGAATATGTCTATTTACATTTTTAGGGCATCCAGAACCTATAAAATTGATCTATTGATTTCTTCTGAGATATCTAAGGTATTGTGATGGTATCTTCCTGTTTATGTGCTCTCTGTTATATTCATTGGAAATGAGAGCTTCTAAGAGTAACCGTTGATATTTGTTCTTAATATTTTTGTAGTGGTATTAAGAACACATATCAACGGTTACTCTTAGAATCTCTCATTTCCAATTAATATAACAGAATAAACAGGAAGATACCATCACAATACCTTAGATATCTCAGAAGAAATCAATAGATCAATTTTATAGGTTCTGGATGCCCTAAAAATGTAAATAGACATATTCCATAAAATTGTTAAATTACATACCAATTTAAAATTTCAGTTGTGAATATCCACGCTGCGCGCGTATGTTTTTGTAAATATTTCTGGTAAGATATAGTCGATGTTTTATTAAGCCCGTTGAAGAGCGATTATCACTTGAAAGCTAGCGTTTTGTAAAAAAAAAAACTCATTGTGAGAAAATATTTTGTAATTTTAAAACTTGTATAAGTGGATAAATACACTTTTTTTTATTTGTATTTGATAGCTTTTTACTAAACTTTTTTAATTGAAATTTTATGATTAAGTCTCTCTCTTGACCACAATTAACGACTTTATTGACTTTCAGTCAATAGCAAAATAACAAATTTAGAGAAAATACAATATTGTGATAAAATATTTACACCAGAATTCTCTGTAGGGACATCGGGATCAGGAGCTACAAGCCGCCCTGAGTGTAGACCTTGTTTATTGTGCAGTTTTGTCCCCAACGTGTCTCTCTTCATAGAATAGAGATAAAAATATATCTGTATATTTATAATTTATTTAAAATTATTTTTCTCTACTCTTTGTTTTTAATGTTAATTGAAATGAACTGTTGTTTTTTTTTATTATTCCATAGACGTTTTATAAACATTTCTCTTTAACGACCACGCCTCATTTACAACCACGTCTCTTTAACGACCACGCCTTTTCGAAGACTACACATGGATACCGACCACGTTCATTTAAAAACCATGCCTCTTTAACGACCACAACAATTTATCAACAATGCCTCTTTCATGAGATATATATTTAAAAACCATGCCTCTTTAACGACCAAATCTTTTTAAAAAGGTTTTTAAAGACCGCGTCCATTCATTCACTATACTTCTTTACCGACACATCTTTTTAGCAACCATCTTCTTTAAAGACCACATCTATTCAACAACCATGCCTTTTTAATGAAACGTCTCTTTAACATCCAGCATCTTTAACGACCATGTTTATTTGACAACCATGCCTTTTAAACGACCACGTTTTCTATTTATCCACCATGCCTCTTTAACGACCATACCACTTTAAAGATCATGTCTTTTTAACAACCATACCTCTTTAATGGCCATGTCCAATCAACAACACCTTGCCTCTTTAAAGACCATATGTATTTAACAACCATGCGTCTTTAACGATCATGTCCATTTAACAAACACCTCTTTAACCACCATGTCTAATCATCAGAACCAAACCTCTTTAAAGACCATATGTATTCAACAACCATGCCTCTTTAACGATTATGTCTATTTAACAAACATTCCTCTTTAACGACCGCGCGTATCCAAAACCCCATGTTTCTTTAACGACCAGGACTATTTATCCACTATTCCTCTCTTTAACGACACATTACTTTAACAAAGAGCATTGCTCGATACAAAGAATTTACCTGTAATTCTACTCTCCTCAAAGCTTAGTCCGTAGTTTTATTAAACACCATTATGTGAATTCAACCCTTCAGTGTCGGATATGTGAATCTATTTGTTCGGTACAATGATAGAGCTATATAATTCTATAGGGTAGATTAAATTGGTGAAACCGCTGGGGGAGAGGGTTCACCACTGATGAGCCAGGCCCTCCCAATATTTTTATATCGCAGTTAGGACAATAGGAAGGTTTTTTTTTTAATAAAAATTGATGCTTTTTAAAAAAGTATTTTCACCTATATTATTAATATCATATTTTATTATTTTTATATTTTATTATTAGCATACATTATAATTGTATGTTAGTCTATTTTTCTCAAAGCTTATGTCCATAGTTCATATAAAATACCTATTCCAAGAGTCTAGCAACAGTATCATTATAAAAGGAAAACCGAAAAATGCAATATAACAGCGGTATGGTAGATTAAACTGGCGAAACCTCTGGAAGGGCTTACCACTGATGAGCTAGGCCCCCCCATTAATTTTTTCATTACAGTAAGGGCAGTAGATATTAATTTTTAAAATAATCATACGCGTCTATAATAGTTTTGAATATATTATTATAAGCTTATGTCCATAGGTTACCTAAACACCCCTAAGCTGCCTTCCATAGTAAATACAGGATATATAAGAAAACCAATCCAATACAATAGTAGAGCGGTCTGGTGATTAATTTGGGGAAATCGCTGAGAGGGTTCACCACTGATGAACCAAACCCCCTCATTCAATAACTTTTATAATTGTATACAGTAAGTTCTGTAGAGATAATATTTGAAATGTGAAAAGAAACACATTGCCAAAAATAAGTATTACAAATTATATTTCTCAATTATTTTCAACTTTATAACCAATTTCTCTCTAGATATAATATTTAATTTAAATTTTATATATTTTTTCCTAATTATTTAATATATATATGGAATAATAAGGTGGAAAGAGAAATAATCACACCCCAAGTTGGAAGAGAAATCAGACAACCAGAGAGAGAGGGAGACGGGACCGGCACAACCGGGCGGCCGTTCGTGTCGCACACAATCCCCAACTGTCTTAAAAGTCCCGAGGTGTTAACTGACGGACCCCAGTGGTCGCCCCTTGGAATGTCGCTGGTGCCTCAAGTGACCGGACTTTACCCTCCCGTCTCTCTCTGGGTTGTCTGTAGGTTGGTTTTATTATTTCTGGAAGAGTATATATTATGACATGTATATATTTCGTGATAGAATGGAAGGGTACAACAGTTATTCTTACAATCCCCAAGAATAATTCCAGCCAAGTGAGCAGCGACGTGCCGTAGCATTCGCCCGAGATGTCTGCCACGTGTATTTTTGTACAGTTTTTACAGATGGATGAATTTGCATATTTACATTTTTACACAAGCTTAACATATTTACATACTTATTTTGGTGAAAAGAAATGATGCATCTTTGATATTATGCAAATTATGACATATATGCAGTTAAACCTGTCTATAACGCCCCCTCTAAATAGCGCCTTCCTCTCTATTGCGCCAGATTTTAAATACGTAGTACGATGCGATTTACATTAAAACTGACCTGTCTATAGCACCCCCTCTCTATAGCACCCTATTTTGGCGAGTCCCAAGAGGGGGCGCTATAGACAGTTTAAGACTGACGAGGGCCATTAGCCCGAAACCATGGTCTCTACGTAGACACTTTTCAGTTTGCCAAAGCTGGTGTTATGGCTTTGTCACCGACCCGAGGCCGCTAGTTGCGGCGACGGTCAATAGATGGCGTCTGGTTTTAGACGTCTATTTTGACGGGAGAGGCGACCCTTGTCTCTATAGGTTTAACTGTATATACAAAATACATTTAAGAATAGATTACTATTTGTTATCCTGAAAGAGCTAAGAGCTTTGAATATAAAATTGCTTCTTTCCTTAACTCCTTTTATCAGATTTACGATCCTTTGCTGAAGTGATATCTATGGATTGGTAAAGATAAATCAACAACAGAAAACAACTGTAAGACGTACTCAAAGATAACCAAAACAGTTGCGAAAGTAATCCTGATAACAAAACGTGCCAAACGACAGTAATAGAATGATGTCATCAGCATGCAGGTCGACATCAAACATTTATATTCAAAGTCAGAAGTCAGCTTCAAACCGTAAAATCGAATTCCTAAATGTCTACCACCAGCATTACATACTTCCCGTGGAATTTCCAGCTAAAATCCCTATCTTCTATATGAACCTCTTCATCCATCATACATCGTCTGACAGTTATATATTTGACTTACTATATATATATGCAAAAAAAAACAATAGAAGAAAATAAATAATAAGTGGGTCAATTATGGATATTAAAAACAAAGAAAGCCTATCCTGACCAGGAGCACATGTGCTTTACAGAAGGCAGAGCGCCATCTGGTGGAACAGAAATAAACTAAACATTGATTTAGCCTGTTCCCTGATATTTGGCCAACCTAATTTATTGGTAAATTAAGAAAAGTCATCCACGAACCATTTCGCGCTGTTGGCGCTCGTCAGCGTGGAATAGGCTGTACCACTGCGACCAAAAAGAATTTTGGTCCCATATAGATGTATACAAAATTGTATACAGAAATGTAATGCCTTGATAGAGGTTAGCGTTCAGCCAACCAAAATATTGGCAAATGAATATTTTATTCAATCTAATATTATATGCCTTTTCATTATATGATATATATATTTATAAATGACTGCGGCGTATAATTATAAAGCTATACAACCAGTTTAACCGCATAATTTTTCTTTTTATTTATGAAAAATCATTTTTAATTTCAAAGAGAAATAATTTAATATTTCTAACTTTTGGATGACGTATGAAAAGGTTGAATATATGAAGAGTGATGGTCTATATATGAATGGATGACGTATGGAGGGTGAAAAATATGAAGAGTAATGGCGAACGGAAAAATAAAAGTGTCCAGGAGCAGGAATCGAACCCACAACCTTCTACTTACCGGGCAGGTGCCATGTCCACTAGGCTATCCTGGACGATATTTCTCCGTTCGTAACTAATATTTAAACTGACTAATAATACTTATAAATGACTGCGGCGTATAATTATAAAGCTATACAACCAGTTTAACCGCATAAGTTTCTTTTTATTTATGAAAAATCATTTTTAATTTCAAAGAGAAATAATTTAATATTTCTAACTTTTGGATGACGTATGGATGACGTCCAGGAGCGGGAATCGAATTATATAGTTTTTACACTATATATATATATATATATATATATATATATATTGTTTTGAAAATAGAGCTATTCATATTTAAATCATTAGATAATAAAAAAGCATATATTGGATTGAATAAAATATTTATTTGCTAATTTTTATTTGTTTATACAAAAATGTAATGCCTTGTTAAAGGTTGGCGTTCAGCCAACCGAAATTTTGTCAAATAAATCTTTTATTCAATCCAATATATGCCTTTTTATTATATAATGTTATATATATATACTTATTAGGAATCATATATTATTTTTTAATTTTTATAAATGTACATATATAGTCTATTCTTATTAATATTTTTTGTGTGTATATTTTTTAAATATTATCCCCACAGAGTTGCAAATATTTATATATCGTCGCGTGAAGGCATCACGTGATGAACCAAAGCAGTTCAAAAACAAGAAAAGCCCTGACGAAGTTAGGCGTATAGCCTATTGAAATATTGGCATTTATATTAAATAAAATGTTTATTTTATTTTTGATCCAAAATATGCTATTCAATTAATATAACATATATAGAAAATGGAAGCATTTGTTTCTTTGTACACTCAAGACAAACTTCTATTATCCTTACTGCGATGAAAATATATTGGGAGGGCTTTGCTCATAAAAGCTTATGAAAATAGTTTTCTTGAATATCAATTTAATCTACCAGACAGCTTTTTAGAATTCTAAGATTGTATTGGATCATTCTGCATATATAAGCTGCACTGAAAGGTGGAATCTTAAAAATGGTATTTAAGAAAACTATGCACATGAGCTTTTAAGACAGTAGAATTATATAATTTGCTTGAATACCATTTATAAGATTCCATACTTCAGTGTAGCATATATAAGCAGAATCATTCAAAACAATATTAGAGCTTTTAAGAAGCGGTCTGATAGATTAAATTGACGAAACCGCTGTGAGGGTTCACCACTGATGAGCCAAGCCCTCCTAATATTATTTCATCGCATTAAGGACAGTAGAAATTTGTTCAATGTATAAAATTTAATCATTCGTGCTTATATGCTTCCATTTTATATAGATAGCGCGTTTTATGGCTTTATATTCCATATATGTTTATAATAAATAGCACTGAATAGTTACAATCGGAACATATAGATGGGGTTATATGTAGTGTTAACTAATGCTTTTTAAACAGTTTTCTATATTTATTATCTTGTGTGTGTGTGTGTCCTTAAAGTGAAAAGCTAGGAACGAATCACAAACATATTTGTGAAAAAATTCTACAATTACTGAAACATATTTATCTAGTTCCGTTAAACACCGTTTAATAAATCCTCAAATACAAATTTGAGTACAGAAACAACATACAATAGTTGTTTAAAATTATGGAGACATCTATTCAGATGGCATTTTTCCAGTAGGATATTGATCTACAAAGACAAAGGTCGCCTCTCCCGTCAAAATAGACGTCAAAGCTAGACACCATTTATTGACCGTCGCTACAAACTAGCGGCCACGGGTCGGTAACAAAGCCACAACACCAGCTTTGGGTGGTCTCTAGGTGGACGCTTCTCAATTTGCCAAAGCTGGTGTTGTAGCTTTGTCACCGACTTGAGACTGCTAATTTGCGGAGACGGTCAATAGATAGCGTCTGGTTTTGACGTCTCTTTTGACGGGAGAGATGTCTCTTTGTATCTGTGTGCCTATATTTGTATATATAGTACAAATGTGATATTGTACTAGGATAAGGTGGATAAATTAATAAAAATGCATCCACATATTGTGTAACTGAAAGTTGCTGATGGCTGGTGCCATTTATCGGAATAATCATTGATATTTATTCTGATAGATGGCTGAAGCAAGAAAATGATTATTCTTTGAGTGTGAAAGCTTGGAAAAAATAAGAACTTACCCTCTACCATTAATTTGTTTATTTTTTCTTTGTCGTCTGTTTTTGCACAAGTTGAATCTGGTTAGAACGATGTATGTAAATTAGATGATTGTTGCCTCAAATACGATGTAATTAACTCTCTCTATATCTAAAACTGTTTAAAGTTTAATTTTATAAATCTGAGAGTTGTCTTCAAAGACGATCCAACAATGGCACCAGCTATCAATCTTCCAATTGCACGATAAGGAGATATCTTTTTCTATATATATATATTTGTTCATAAAGGGCACATCTTGGATTCAATAAATAATATTTTATTTCCGATATTTCAATGGGCTAAACGGCCATCTTTTTCAAAGATCTCATCCCCTCTCGCGGCAAGCCGTATAAATATATATATTTAACGCTCTACCTTTCTTCTAAAACATATCTCTAATTAAAATTTATTTTTATAATTCTCTCCTATTCTGTGATAAATAAAAATTAAAAGAGAGAGCATTTCAAAGAGATCAGCTTCGCCGAAACCACTGAGAGGGTTAGTCACATTATTTCAACGTTAACCTCCATCTTCAGGTAGGAAAAACAGAAAGATTCAAGAGAAGAGCGTTCCTATTGAGAAAGACGGGAAAACTTCACATAAATATCAAAAGATTATAATAAATATTTGATTTAACACAACTTGTTATCAATCAAATATTACTGTTAAACCTGTCTATAACGCCCCCTCTAAATAGCGCCCTCCTCTCTATAGCGCCCAATTTTAAATACGTAGTACGACGCGATTTACATTATAAGTGACCTGTCTAAAGCACCTCCTCTAAATTGCGCCTCCCTCTCTATAGCGCCCCATTTTAAATACGTAGTACGATGCGATTTACATTAAAAGTGACCTGTCTATAGCGCCTCCCTCATTATATAGCGCCCGATTTTAAATACGTAGTACGATGCGATTTACATTAAAAGTAACCTGTCTATAGCACCCCCTCTCTATAGCACACCCTATTTTGGTGAGTCCCAAAAGGGGGCGCTATAGACAGGTTTAACTATATTTCTTTTTTAAAAATCTCACTTTTTACCATTATTTTACACAATTTCCCTAAATATCCCAGTAGTTATTCGCTTAAAACTTTATCTAGCCTATTAGAGTGATACTCTATTCGCTAACATGTCAGCAAAATAAACTATTTTAATGGCTTGAAGTTTTTGATGGAGAATTTTCCAACTATATAATAAATTGGGTATTTCAAATCAAATGAATCGTTTGACAAATATATATATTTTTCATAAATAAATGATCCCCGATATAAAAATGCATAATTTAAAAGGAAATATTGAAGATATTTTTAGTCAAAACTAACTTTAGGGTCATCGATAATTTACAAATTGCCAACATTTATCATGGAATTTAGTTGAAATATCTTGGTTGATATTCTATCTAAAAAATCGACATTTATATATTTTTCTAAGCCTAATTGCTTGGCTTCGCCCGGGTTCTTTTCAAGTTATGTTTGCTTATATTATAATGATTTAATATAAAGCAATAACGCGCCATCTATATATATTAAATGAAATATATTAAAGAACGAATGTTGATTTTTACAAGTAAAAAAGCACTTCTACTGTTTTTACTGCGATTTAAAAATATTGAGAGGGGTTGGTTTATCAGTGGTGAACCCTCTCAGCGGTTTCGCCAATTTAATATAGTTTGCTTGAATAACATTTCGAAGAATACACTCTTCAGTGCTGCATATAAAAGCAGAATGATCCAATACAGTATTAAAGCTCTAAAGAATCGGTCTGGTAGATTGAATTGGTGAAACCGCTGAGGGGATTCACCACTGATAAGTCACGCCCTCTTAATATTTTTTCATCGCAGTAAGGACAGTAGAAGTTTGTTTTATATGTAAAAGAAAAATCTGTGCTTTAATGTTTTAATTTCTTATATCTAGTTATTTAACAAATGCTTAGGAATTTACAGTAGAGAGTTTAACCAATGAGAATCTCTACCCTCAAAACATGGTTAAACCCATTCGCTCCTGGTGGTAGTCTCTCACTAAAGAATTTTATTGATTTGAGAGACTTATCATGACAAGACCTGACATGATAGGATCTCTGAAAATAGACTACTTCCAGGAGAGACCTAATAATTCATATCTTTAGGTTATGGTCTCATGGAGAATCTATGCTGAATTTTAAATTAATAATAGTTAAATTTTGAAATATAATAATTATTATTCCTTCTTCTTCAATGCCTTCCTCTACTGAGAGTAGAAGTAGGCGATTGCTTTTACTATAAGTACACCACATGTCTACACGTGTGAAAAGCAGTTCGACTTTTACACTTAAATATCTACCAGTACCCCGTTTGGTTACATGCACTCACTGGTGATGTTGAACTTTTTCAAGAATAGTGAGCCATTGAAGCATTTTTTTTTTGTACTTAAAAAAAGTGCTCAATGCAGAATTCGATATTGGATCGTAGCGGTCGAAAACCAATGGTTTAGACCATCCTTCCACCAACCCCCCTTCTTTATTCTTGAAATAACATTCACCTCTTCAGCCGGAAGATTTTTTATTTATCGACGTTTCGACCAAAATATTCTGTCCTCAAGGACGTCGAAAAGAGGCCAATGTGTCTGTTATTTTTCAAGACACAATAGTTTTCAAATATCGATCAGAAATTAATTCTTAAAAACTCTATTTAAGAGAACGTATAAAACATCTGTAATAAATATGAAATTCAGAACTATTTTAAAGGCGTAAGATTAATTTTGGTATTAAACATATAATATATCATTAAATATATCAAAAATAATCTTACGCCTTTAAAATAGTTTTGAATTTTGATAACAGATGGCGCGCTAGTGCATCATATTATAAATATGAAAGTAAAACTAGAAAATTCTACACTTGTGTATCAGATTTTTTGAATATCCCTTATAAAAAAACATTTATCAATTCATCATGGTATACCGTTTGAAAAATGTATATACCTGATATATATTCTGTATAATAACTTTCGCAAAAGTTAATATTAAATCTATTTATTATTCTCTAAATTCTTCGATATTTTTTATAAATATCAAGAAAAGTAATTAAAAAAAGGTGAAAATAAGTTGACGCCTATTTTCAATATATATTTTTCTATCATAGAGTAATTAATTATAGACAATTTGCCCATCCGACTGAATCTGTGGACATAGGAAAAGAGAAAAAGGAAATCTATGCCTAAATCCAATCAGACGAAAAAATGGTCGAGGTTTACATTGGCCACAATAAACAACCAGACGTATCCGTACAAATGGAGACTGTAACACACGTGACCAGAATGGGTCAATCATTGACTGCTAATGACTCTCTCTCGATGTGATTGGATGATTGGGTATCCAATGATTAGCCACGACGTTGAGTAACACTTGCTGCAGCATTTGCATTCGAGAAAAGCAGCTATAGTTTGTGAATTCTTCTTCCTTAATTTGTGTTCAATCTCAATTAATCCAATTTTTCTTAACTATCAGTGAAATAGGGGAAGTGTAGCTAAGCATAAATCAACACAGCGTTTTAATAGCTTAAATTATTTAATTAAAAAGGTATATATTGGATCAAAATATCATTTATTTTACCAATATTTCAGTTGGCTGAACGCCAACCTATATCAAGGTGTTATAACATAATTAATGTGTGTCAACAACAAACACAGCGCCACATAACGTCCTTTAAAAGTTTAAATTCTATTATAGTTAGCTCTCTACACATAATATATCTGAAATATTAGTGTTAATTCAAAATTTATCATATATATGTTATATAAAGGTATTATTTAAAATTTTATTTTATTTTAAATATATTCCATAGATTCAAATATTCTTTTAAGTTATATGATCAAAAATCAACAGAAATCTCATTTTTATTTCTTAGCATATATATATATACCCATTTCTTGATTTCTTAAGAAGCCTCTGGAACCAAAAGATTTTTGGTTGTAGAGATACAGCCTGCACCATGCTGGCGAGGACCAACAACCCGAAACGCGCTCGTGGATGGCTTTTTCTTGATTTAACAAAATAATGAGTTAGCCAAATATCAGGGAACAGGTTAAATCAACGTTTAATTTATTTCTTTTCCACTAGATGGCGTTCTGCCATATAAAAAAATGCATTGATTGATTGAATGAATTTTAACAAATTTATAAAAGCCACTTTGTAAACATGAATACGTTCCTCCATAACTTAAGGATATATATTCAGCAATATTTCCATTAATATAATATTATATTATTTATAATTTTTACAGTATTGATAGTCACAATATCATTGAAGTATTAAGTTTATAATCCAAACTAAGCATCTTATTTTGGGACTTAAAAAGAGTTGTGATATTATCTAGTGACAGTGATTCATCAAAACGTTGCAAACGAAATTTGATATTGATAACATTTGTCTGCAATGTTTATTTTATTATGATTACTATAATAAATGAAGTTATTTAGCGTGTATTTCTTTTGATAAAATACTTTGTACTGGCCTTACTTCGAGAAAATGTATTAGGACATATCAAGGATATCGTAAAGATAGAGGCTGCCTGGCAGACATTCATAGTTCTTCAAATAAAATATACTTCGGCCAGTAAATCTTTTTATTATCTCGACGTTTCGACAAAAATCTTTTGTTCTCGTCAGGAGCGAACAAGAATCAAAACATTTGGCAAAGCGTTAGAAATTATTCTAAGGCTGCAAAAGCGTTCTCACGCGGTATTTCAAATATGTGTTATTTCAAGTATTTGAAATACCATGTGAGAACGCCCTTGCACACAGCCTTAGAATAATTTCTAACGCTTTGCCAAATGTTTTGATTTTTGTTTGTTCCTGACGAGAACAAAAGATTTTTGTCGAGACAATAAAAAAGATTTACTGGCCGAAGTGTCTTTTATTTGAAGAAATATCAAGAATAATATTCTTTTTTTTTTTAAGAAATATTCGCGCTTAATAGTTCCATTGCTTATATATAGATGGCGCGATATTTCTACATACAGTTGACTCTCGATAATTTGAAACCCTTTAAATTGAATCTCTCGATAATTTAAATTTTTTCCAGGTATCTTGAAAAATACTTGATAAGTTGAATAGAATCAATATTAATTGGCCCACTCGGTAATTTGAAGTTGAGGGAATAGTATCTTGATACAAATGAACATTTGTGAATAACTACAAATGTTTAAAATAATAAATTAAGAATTTATTTTAGATCAAACTTTTTTTTTACGTGATTTTTTTTCTCTCCCTCCCTCTTGGTTGTTTAAACGTCTGTTAATTCGGACTTTTGATAAATTGAATATTTTTATCTGGTCCATTGAGTTTTAAATTATCGAGAGTCGACTTAATTTAATTTATAATTACTGGGGATGAGCTTTGTTTTCCTCTGGATCTTCTGTAAGTAAAAGGATTTGAGTTGAACAGAAATTTCTTCAAAATAGAGATCAAATATCATCGTATGCATTTATTTATTTAACAGTTGCAAAGACACGCCATATCCACAATTAGGATAATTGCATATAAATCTGAAATTATATACAAATTAAATCATCGTAAAATTAACATTAAAACATTGGGAAGAACGCAAATTACACATTCGATATCAAATTTTGCATATAGTGATTAGAAATGGTAGCTTGAAATATGTACACCGTATAATCATGAAATATGTACACAGAATTGCCATCGTATATATCTTGCTATGCATGTAATTGATTAATGATAAATTATCATATAAAAATCATCTTTAAATACATATAACAATATCTTCTAATAGAAATGTTAACGTATTTGTGTCTAGTAACAATTGTAACTTACGACTTTGAACTTCTTAAGTATTTTCTATTTTTGGATTCCTTCTTCTAAAGCCAGGATGTAAGAGCTTTGATTTGTTCAATTCATCATTTCTAAAATTTTATCAGGTATCATTGATGCATTATAACTTCAAGTTTCATTATCAAAAGATGAAGAAAATCAGCTTGAAACGTTATTTTTTGAATAAAACAAACATATCGT
Source organism: Cordylochernes scorpioides (assembly GCA_030710605.1). Taxonomy (NCBI): domain Eukaryota; kingdom Metazoa; phylum Arthropoda; class Arachnida; order Pseudoscorpiones; family Chernetidae; genus Cordylochernes; species Cordylochernes scorpioides. The sequence goes on from CP092883.1 coordinate 66,934,406, forward strand.
AACTTGAGGGGGATGGGTAGAAGTAGGCGATTACCTTTACTGTAAGTGCACCACATATCTACATATGTGAAAAGTAGTTCGACTTTGCACTTACAAATGTTCCAGAGCCCCGTTTGGTTACTTGCACTCGCTGGTGGAGTTGGACTTTTGCAGGAATCGGAGGCCATTAGAGCATTTTTTTTAAATCAGAAAAAGGTGCCCAATGCGGGAATCGAACCCGGTAGCGGTCGAAGACTAACGGTTTAGACCATTCTTCCATCGACCCTCTTCGTAACTTGAGCATTCAAACAATATTAAAATTATATCAGACAAAGGTTTGGTAGACAACTCCGTATAGAAGGATTTTAAAAGATGCTTAGTGATGTATATTGCCAAATCAACCATTGTTGGCCTTTTTCCTTCCTGATTATAATGAGAACAAATCAATTGAATAAACATTTTTAATGAAATTAATCAGAGCATGATATTGCACAACTAATTTGTATGCAAAAATATTTTTTCTTCTAATTTTCCCACTAAAATTGAAATAATAATCAATAATCTTGTAAAATATTTCTAATTATGAAAGTTACTACATATATATATAGGTCAGAATTATTTTTAATATCAACACCTGACCTTTTTATTTTATTTCTATTGTTTTTCATATATATATAAAGACGAAGGTCGCCTCTTCCGTCAAAATAGACGTCAAAACTAGACGCCATCTTTTGACCGTCGCCGCAAACTAACGGCCTCGGATCGATGAAAAAGCAGGTGTTGTGGCCTTGACGTCTATTTTGACGGGAGAGGCGACCTTTGTCTTTTTAGATAAATATCTTCCCGGAAAATTTCCATATATATATATGTAGTAATCCCGATGTGGAATATACTGGGCAGTCGTGGTCGTGAGTGTGTGATGGGATTCCCGCACTGGGACAGCAAGAAACAGAGGCAGGTCTAGATGGTACTCCAAGAGGGTAGAGGTAGACCACGGACGAAGGCAGACAGACCACGGGCGCCACGGATGCCTACATCGCGGATAGGGGTGAGAGACCCGACCGTATGACGGCGTCGCTCTGAAAACAACTAACTGAACAACTAACTTTGTCCCATTTCTGGGCTCTTTTATATTGGCTGCCCGCATATGGCGGAGAGTCCTGATTGGCTCCCATAATCACGCCACCTGTCAGGCGCCGGGTTGTTTATCACGTCTGGCCACCTGTTGACGGGGTGATTGAACTCATTATCATAAACACCTGTTCGTCTGGTCTTTGTCTCCGTCTAGACTACCTTTACCCCTTTGTTTATTTGTCACTTTGCTACAAGGTCGATACATATTTTTATATAGATATGGGGTTATAATAATTATCAGAAGGAGGTTGTGATCTATCTAGTTCAAAATATACTACAGAATGTGTCCCCGGGGATGAAGGTTTGTTTGGGGGAATGACATGTAATGAATGATAACCTAACAAACCTATTATAAAAAAATAAAAGAAATAATTTGTATACAAATTAGTTAAAATTATTATGAAGTTACAAGTTAAACAGAGAAAGATGTTGTAATGGTGGTGTATCAATGAAATAAAATTTAAGGTTATAAAAATAAAAACGCACAAAATGAAAGATACAAGATTAAGAGAAAGTATATAATACAAAATGGTAAATATGGTAAAATGAATCGTACAAGGAAAATAATATCTTATTGCATAAAAGATGAAAGGCAAAAATATTGAAGTTAGGTTATTGACTGAATGTATAATGTGACGCTAAGGTTGAAAAGGGAAAGGGGGTATCTGAGCATGTTTCTGCAAAGTAGTATCCCAAACATTCTGCAATGCAATGCGAACTTGTTTAAGTGAGGCATTGTTTTCATTAACAGAAGGCCCAAGATATTCCGTCTGCATCATTAGTTCAGACAGTGAGAAGATGTGGGAAGATTAATGGAGGTAAAAGGGGGAGGTAGAGGTAAGAGGGATCCCTGTTGTCCATAATGATTGTGCCCGTTTGAATTATGAGAAAAAAAGTGAAAATTTGAAAAAAAGGTGAATTGATATGAGTCGGGCGATGAGAAAAAAATAAAAAGATCGCGCTGGGTATCCTGAACTCACTATTGGGAGTGGGTATAGCGAGGAAGGATTGTTCCAGTCGGATTAATCAATGAAAAAAAAACAAAAATGTTCGGCGAACTGGAATCCCTTGGAAGGTAGTTGGAGGTTTGAAGGATGCGGAAAAGGAAAGGTGGGAGTAAGAGATTTATTGCTGTCAATTTTGATTGTGTCCGACTTGTGTGGTGAAAAGAAAAGTTTAAAAATGAAAAAATGATGAGCCGGACGATGAGAGAAAAAAAATAATAAAAACTAACTGGGTCTCCTGAGCTCACTATGGGGAATGATATAGCGAGGAAGGGTCTTCTAGTTAGTTTAATCAATAAAAAAAAAGAAAATGGTTGACGAACAATAATCTCTTGGTGGATGTAAAAAGTTGGGAGGAAAGGTTCATGGGATAGAGTTAGAGGTTGTAAGGGAAGCGTCAAAAATAACATTTTGAAAATCTATTAAGAAAAATAAAATGATAAATGTTTTATCTGTTCAAGAAATATTATAAATATTGTTAGGTGTAGGTTTTTTAAAATGGTGTCTAAAATAGTTGAAGTTGTAAAATTCTAAGTCTAAACATGATGAAAAAAAGAAAATAAAAATATTAAAGGTAATAATATATAAAGGGTTCATTGGTAGTTGAAGGCATTAATAAACAAAATGATATTATCGATTAATAGTGAAATGTTTTATCTACATCTGTAAGTTAAAAAACAAAGTCCAACACCACAAAACTAGGTAATATGTAAGTCTATTTACAATAAATGAGAGAAAAGTTAAAAGAAAACAAAAATATTCGTTCCTGAAAAAAGTGAACATATTTACACACAATGTCTAGGTGTAGGTGCAAGATTACTGGTGTCTTTCTAATTTGGCCTACGGGGAGGCAATGTGGCCCTATAATTGATTGATGGACAGGCAAGAGTGTTGAAGTAGGAAGGGCTATCTCTGCTAATGATGGATGCTAATGATGGATACAAAGGTCATTCCACCCCTTTAGAAGTAGGGAGGGAAAGACGAAGTAGAAAAATAAACTAGGGGAAGTTCAGTGCGTCCTTGAATTTGTTGTCGTTGGGATGAAAATTGGAATACCGCCGTGGCGATGGACGCCATTTTGGGGATTTAATCGTCCTTTTAGGAGGCCAAGATGGCGTCTCCTTTGGTCTCATGTTACATAAGAAAGATAAGGGTGTTATAGTTTGGGGCGTGTCTTTATATTTATTAGTAACTATCTTAATTAACTTCGTCCACGAGGTTCCTGGGATTCTCTAGGTGAAATAACCTTAGTTTCTCAGTAAGTTTTGCGTTAAGATGTACAGACAGATCGTTAGATTGGAGATTGTTAGCGGTGATTAGGTTTAGAAAAATTATAAAATAATGAATTTACGAAATTTTCTAAGAGAAAAGGTTATGGCATGGGTACAAAATTCTGTAGTTTCGTAAATAACAATTTAACACAGGCAGGAATGAAATGCAATGGGGTATGGAAATTTTATGGGATGATATTTAGTTTTCGCATATTACATTTATAGTTATATTTGTAATTGTGGGAAAAATGGAAGGCACATTATGAGATGAGATGATTTAAAATTGATATTTATAAAAATACAAATCTAGGACTAGTTTTAAATATTGAGAACTTATTTTAAATATTGAGAAAAGTCAATTGAAATAGTAATAGGTCAAGTAAAATAAAGAGTGTAATAAATTTAATTATTAATACTATGGCCACAAATAAGGTATTAAAAAAAACACACACAAATAAGTTTAGAAAATATGATTCGAGTAATTAAAATATAATACGATTTTTTTTATGTAAAATTGAAAGTTGCATATTTGGATAATGTCATTTTAGATGAATTAAAGAAAGGCATGTAAGATTAGTAAATTGGCAAAAATGCGTGATTGAATATTTTTAATAATAAAATTGAAAATGATGAATTAAAATTTATAATTTGATTAAAATATGGTAAAAATGATAAATGAGAGTGTGAAAGTTTTAAAATTTGAATAAAAATGATATAAAAAAGGTTATAATTGATTTTTTAAAATGCTTAAAGTGAAAATATAAGTATAAAATTGATGGGGAAAATGGCAGAAACAAAGTTTAAAGTACCTTGAAATGGCTGATGCTGGCTGGAGTTGATCTTTGGAGATGGTTGTAGGGAAGAAGGCTACTTGTTGCGTGGGATCCGTCGAAAGAGGAGATGAGGGCTTCCTCCGCACGAGGTACGGCTAGTCCCCCGAATGGCGTCTGCCAGGCGGCCTACTAGGTCGTCGCAGTGGGGCTGCATGTTGGTGAGGGTATCCGCGACGTACTCGTCTCCAGCCTCCGTCATCCTCTGCATGCTGCTGTCCTCAGTTATCCTTTCGACTTTAACGGGTTCTGTAGTAATCCCGATGTGGAATGTACTGGGCAGTCGTGGTCGTGGGTGTGTGATGGGATTCCCGCACTGGGACAGCAAGAAACAGAGGCAGGTCTAGATGGTACTCCAAGAGGGTAGAGGTAGACCACGGACGAAGGCAGACAGACCACGGGCGCCACGGATGCCTACATCGCGGATAGGGGTGAGAGACCCGACCGTATGACGGCGTCGCTCTGAAAACAACTAACTGAACAACTAACTTTGTCCCATTTCTGGGCTCTTTTATATTGGCTGCCCGCATATGGCGGAGAGTCCTGATTGGCTCCCATAATCACGCCACCTGTCAGGCGTCGGGTTGTTTATCACGTCTGGCCACCTGTTGACGGGGTGATTGAACTCATTATCATAAACACCTGTTCGTCTGGTCTTTGTCTCCGTCTAGACTACCTTTACCCCTTTGTTTATTTGTCACTTTGCTACAAGGTCGATACATATTTTTATATAGATATGGGGTTATAATAATTATCAGAAGGAGGTTGTGATCTATCTAGTTCAAAATATACTACATATATATTTATATATAAATATCATTTTTCTCCCCTAGTTTCTTGTATTCGTATTACAGCCTGTTTAAAGACGTTATTGTTTGGAATCTCGCATCTTTTAATAAGTAAACTCGCTAATTTTACTTCTGGTTTCTTCTTAACGATTTTTTTTCTCTTTTTTACCTATATATAAACTTCCTATTGTTCTAACTACGATGGGAAATATTGAAAGGCCTGGCACATCAGTGGCTCACATTCCCAACGGTCTGGAAAATGTTTAAATATGCATACAGATTTAATACTGTAATACAATATAATATTATTGCCTCGTATAATTATATTTGCATAGTCAACACCCCTTACCATGCTTGTATATTATCACTTGTAAATTAATTTATAAAATAGTTTACATTCTGATCAATAAATAATTCTTACTGAAACGTTTGTAATAATCGTCATTACTACTGTGACAATAGCAAATTTTACCTCTCAAAATATATCATAGAATAATATAACCCTATGTACATATATGATTTCATGATAACCACTTAGCTATCTATATCCCTTGAAACAATCCATAGCAGAATTTATCCTACAACGAAAGAGATTTAGGTTTTGAAGAGACAAGGAGAAATTTGTTTATGATCGATTAGCTTCGATTTTTATTTTATTTTTCCCCCTCTTCTTTATTTTTAGCTCGAAAAATTTGTTTAGGAATTATTCAGAACCTCATACGTAACCTTTTGTTCCAATATTTACTAATTCAGAGAAATTCCATTAATAAAGAAAGTCATATTGATTATATTAACCCCCATGAGAATGCTCGAATTTTGAAGAAAAAGTGAAAAGGAAAGTTTTTAAAACTTATTATTGATAAAATATATATTGAATTGAATACATTTTAGATATTTTAGAGTAAAATTGACATTTTAAGATTGAATTATATTTAAGATATTTTTTAATCGAACATTTCTATATGCTTATACTATAATATTTCAACATATTATGTAAATTAAGAAAAAGGCATTTCCTTATCGTGCAACTGAAAGTTACTTGGAATATATATTGGAATAAATATCAACTATTCGTTGGTTTCTAATTATTACAGAATTGACTAAATACCCATTCTTGATTAATCAAGAAAAGATAACCACGTACGCGTTTCGGGCTGTTGGCCCTCATCAGCGTGGAGCAAGTTGTACCTCAACAACCAAAAACCAGGTCTTTCATGTATCCTGAAAAAATCATGAAATGGGTAGTTAAGACCAGAATTGAGTGAGACCGCGAAACAATGTGAAAAAAAAAGTTTTAGTTGAACGATAAGGAGATACATTTTTTTATTTATGAACTGTATCCCAGTACAATGTCACATTTGTAATATTATTTCATATTGCCACGTGGAAAATTAGGGAAGACAAAAACTTCAGGAGGAGACAACAATTTATTTCAGGCAAGAACAAACTATGAATGGTAAACAAAAGATAAGGAATGAAGGAAGTTTACAGAGTATAGCGAAATTCAAACATAAAAATAATACTCTGCTAATAAGATAATAAATACTTTGTTACAATATTATACATATGTAATTAGATTGAATAATCCCTTGTATTAATTACTATGAAACCTAAAAACAAAAACTAATGGCATTGATTGCCCTACCAATATTAAGAATATATATTATTAAGCTATATTTAAGTGATATACATATATATTGAAAATAGACCGATCCATAAATAGATCTATAATTATAAAGGCATATATTTGATTAAAATATAATTTATTTACCAATATTTCAGTTGGATGAACGCCATCCTTTTTCAAGGTACAACAACATATTTACGTAGTTCCTTGAAAAAGGTTGGCGTTCAGCCAACTGAAATATTGGTAAATTAAAAGGTTTTTGTAATACCTTGAAATAGGTTGGCGTTCAGCCAACTGAAATATTGGTAAAAGAAATGATATTTTGATCCAATATAAGTATTTTTGATTAAATACATATGTATATTATAACCTATGAAAATTCGAAACAATTATAGACGTGTATGATTCTTTTAAAAATTAAACAATTTCTACTGTCCTTACTGCAATGGAAAATTCTATCAATTTTTCCATTGCAGTAAGGGCAGTAGAAATTGTTTAATTTTTAAAAGAATCATACACGTCTATAATAGTTTCGAATTTTCATAACAGATGGCGCGCTAATGTATCATATTATTATACCTATGTATATATATAATACATATGTATTTCATATTTATTTCAACACACAAAACGCGATATCCCGGCTAGAGATAATTGCGTTGATTTACATTTTTTTAAACAAAAACAATTATAAACATAGTATACAATAAAAAATAATCAAAAATAAAAAAAAGAAACAATAATATATATTAGGAACCTGAACCTTTCAGGTTATAAAGATAAACATAAATATATTTACAAAAATAGTTAAATCTATGATAATTCTTTCTGCTATTTACAAATTGATATAGATCTACAACATTATTTATTGTCTAGCGGTGAAGAAGAGTGGGCATTTAATATGAATACTCTAATACTGAAATGAGAAATATTTCTGTTCATTTTTTTTTTCTAATCACTGAGTTGCTGATTTGGAATTTTCTCTCACCCCGTTAACTTTGATGGATTAGAGGTCCAGGTTGTTGTAGGAAATTATTTATTGATTTTGTGTTGGTTTTTATACGTTCTTGTAATAGTTAGAGATTTAGTTAGGAGCCCTTCACAGACCTTTGACAAAATTATTTTTTTATAAATACAAGTATCAGGGTCATCAACAATCAATTCTGTCACCGTTTGCTTTTGTGAATGGAACAAATACCCAAATATGGCCATTTCTTATAAGCATCGGTGGTTCAGTGGTAGAATGCTCGCCTGCCACGCGGGCGGCCCGGGTTCGATTCCCGGCCGATGCATTTTATTTTTCTTTTTTACAATTTTTAAAACTCATTTTTATTATTATAATGATACAATTCCAAGGCAAGATACTAATTCTTTAACTTCCAATTACCGAGGGAACCAATTAATATTGATTTTATTCAACTTATCGAGTATTTTTCAAGGGACCGAGAAAAAAATGTTCACTTTATCGATAGATTCAAATTTACGAGTTTCAAATTATCAAAATATATCTTTCTTTTTTTTTAATAAGTTTATAGAGAATTGTTTTAACAAATGTTCGTTAGACAAACCTTTACTCGGGTAAAACCCGGCGAAGTCGGGTACATCCGCTAGTATTATATAATTACGATTAAATAGATATTTCGACCAGTTAAAGTTTTTACTCAACGTTTCAACAAAAATATTTTGTCTTCGTCGAGAGAAATAAAAATAAATCATTTAGCGAGACGTTAAAAAGTATTCTAAAAACGTCTTGCCAAATGCTTTAATTTTATTACTCAATACGAAGACAAAGATTTTTGTTGAAACGTTAAGAAAATAAAACTTTTTTTATTTATCCCTAGTACACGAGGTACAGACCATGATAATCATGGTGGGTAGAAGTTAGCGACTGCATTTACTGTAAGTACACCACATGTCTACACATGTGAAAAGCAGTTCGACTTTGCACTTACAAATATGCCAGAGCCCCGTTTGGTTACTTGCATTCGCTGGTGGGGTTGGACTTTTGCAAGAATCAGGGGGCATTAGAGCATTTTTTTTACATAAAAAAGTGCCCAATGCGGGAATCGAACTCGGGTCGTAGCGGTCGAAAACCAACGGTTTAGACCATCCTTCCACCGACCCCCCAAATAAAACTCTAACTGGACGAAGTGTCTCTTATTTAAGAAATATGAATGCTGGTCAGGCAACCTCTATCTTTATGGTTATATAGATATTGCAAATATTGTATTGCGGTTTGAGTTGTTGTTGAATGGAATTGTAAATCACAAGAGGTATTGATATGTTATCAAAATGTTTTGAGGGGATTCCTATCTCTAGCTTCAAGGTATGAATTTTTAAACCAATATTTATACTCTTAATGTGTCTTCAAAGGCTCTTCGGGTAAACCCGGGGCGTTGCCCGGGACACTCGGCTAGTCTGATTATATCATAGCTCGTGTCGTATTGGTGATTTGTCGTACCGTGTACCGTGTGAGAATTAATAATTTTTTTATGAAAATTATTCTAGAATCCTGATGGTTTTACCTTTATATTGATACAGAAGAATATTTTATTGGAAAATGTTTTTTATTAAGAAATAAAGATTGTGCTAAACTCACATCCTTTAATCTAAGGGTCACTTTCTACAAAGGCAAAACTAGACACCATCTATTGACCGTCGCTGCAAACTAGCGGCGTCAGGTCGGTGACAAAGCCACAACACCATCTTTGGAAAAAAAGAGAAGCGTCCACCTAGAGGCCATGGTTTCGGGCTAATGGCCCTCCTCAGTCTAGGGCGGACTTTTTCCATGAGATCCACACGGGATCTAATGGAATTTTCACAATCGCCAAAGAGGTGTTTTGCTGGCAATGTGGCTGGGCCAAATCTATGGCCAAAAAATAGATGGAAATTTTACCAGGAGGGGGGTATATATCTATATAAATAAAGGTCACCTCTCTTTCCGTCAAAATAGACATCAAAGCTAGACGCCATCTATAGATAAATAACATCCCTTGAAATAAATCCGTCTGAGTGTCATCTTGTAAAGATTTCAGGAATATCTTAACTTTGATATTGTTAACAATTCAGGAATGAACCAAGTCTAAGTTAAAACCGTACGACAAGTTAAAACCGTGTCACACTCATTTTCAGACATCGTCTATTTGTGAAGTGATGTGAAAATATGCAAATCTATCGTTATATCACACATCGCTATTTATTTCCTATAATAAAAAAAGACAATTTTAATATTCACTAATGGAAGATGATAGCTATTGGGAAGACTTGACTTATCAGTAGTTATTTCTCCCAGCGGTTTCTACATTTCCAGAGAGACCCAAACTACTGTTAACGATTTTTATTTAAGAGCTTACATTTTTCATACCAAAGGTTTAGATCACCCGTCCTACGACCCCCAAATAGATCTATACATCCAATCAGTTCCTTAGTCAGAAATGTGGGAGTTGGAATCTACAAGAATGTCGGAAATTCTCTACGGATACGAGAAGAATTCAAATTACTTTTGCAGAAATCTCTTCCCAAGTTAGAAACTGTTTAACTCTAATTATATTCCAGCTAATTATTAAGTGATCAATCAAACATGTCACTTGATTGTCTCTCAATTAGTGAACTTGATAGTTAATTGTTTGGTGGGGAATGGGTGTAATTGTAAATGACCCCAATTTAAATAACATTTCCCGAAGTAGAAATTTAAAAGTCACTTTATATATTATCAAAATAATAATAATAATTCAAATTATAATATCATATTATATTGACATATAAACTGATGGACAAAACTTAAGGAAGTTGTACCTTTTAGCATGTATATCGGGATTCAGACAATAACTCTGAAAGATGCCCTCATGGACACAACTTAAGAAAGTTGTACCTTTTAGCATGTATATCGGGATTCAGACAATAACTCTGAAAGATACACTCATGGACCGAACTTAAGGAATTTGTACCTTTTAGCATGTATATCGGGATTCAGACAATAACTCTTAAGGATACACTCATGGACAAAACTTAAGAAAGTTGTACCTTTTAGCATGTATATCGGGATTCAGACAATAACTCTGAAAGATGCCCTCATGGACAAAACTTAAGGAAGTTGTACCTTTTAGCATGTATATCGGGATTCAGACAATAACTCTGAAAGATACACTCATGGACAGAACTTAAGGAATTTGTACCTTTTAGCATGTATATCGGGATTCAGACAATAACTCTGAAAGATACACTCATGGACAAAACTTAAGGAAGTTGTACCTTTTAGCATGTATATCGGGATTCTGACAATAACTCTGAAAGATACACTCATGGACAAAACTTAAGGAAGTTGTATCTTTTAGCATGTATATCAGGATTCTGACAATAACTCTGAAAGATACACTCATAAACAAAACTTAAAGAATTTGTACCTTTTGGCATGTATATCGGGATTCTGACAATAACTCTGAAAGATACACTCATGGACAAAACTTAAGGAATTTGTACCTTTTAGCATGTATATCGAGATTCAAACAATAACTCTGAAAGATACACTCATGGACAAAACTTAAGGAAGTTGTACCTTTTAGCATGTATATCGGGATTCAGACAATAACTCTGAAAGATACACTCATGGACAAAACTTAAGGAAGTTGTACTTTTAACTCTTATATATCGGGATTCAGAAAATAACTCTGATAGATATTACAGTGATCTTTATTGAAGACATACGAGATAACCAAGTGTGAACAATATTTCCTCTGTCTCCGAAAAAAAAAACAGACGACCGGCGACATCAAAGACTTTCCACTTCCTTAAGTTTTGTCCATCAGTTTAAATTCTTTGGCGAATTGTAAAGATAGTTTTACGTCGTTTTACAGCGGTCGTTGATTGTGCACAAGGTTCAATATAGGGTCTTTGTGGATATAGCTTAGTTTGGTATACTTTATTACCAGGAGTTGTTCCATTGAATGGGGAACTAGGTATACTTAGATTGTCTTGTCTTCAAAGTCCATCATCAGAAGAATCCTCCTTGTCTACGTTCCGCTCCACACTGTATACGTCCAGCCTGGACTACACCGTCTTGTAGGCCGCTCCGATGTCAGGCTCTCCTGGTACCGTCTTGTAGAATCATCCACACGACCTGGAGGCAACTCACCGTGTCTTCCACTGTGAATGCTGTCTAGATTTTGAAACACCAGAGCATCTTTTGTTGGCCTGTCCTTTGACTAACCAAATTGTACTTGCTTACTTTGATATAATGTCATTTTTCTGTATATATACTCAATCTAATGAAATCTTTGGCAAGTTTAAAGCTATTTGTACACAGATTTATAAATTACTACTAATTCATCGTGTAAATAATTAAAGATATATATGTAAATAATTCTAATATAGCACAATAGTCTGATAGACTTCGTGCTTCTGTAATAATAAAATAAAAAAATTCCACTCTCCGCAGATGTCACCAGACTATCCCCCATAAGTGAATGCTGTTTGGCGCCTGTCCTCTCACACATGGCAGCTGGAGTCCATCCATCTTTCCCCAACTTTACTCTAGAATCTCTCTGATAACTTGTCATCTATTTCACAATATCATAATCCTTTAGTGGATATCACCAAGTCAAAGCTTGACCTGGACTGAAGATTGTCATAACTCGAAAACATGGACTCAAAGTGGCGTTCTGAAATTTCTAAAGCTGGTGTTTTACGCTAATCCGAGTCTTCTACATTGTATAGACGGTCAACAGATGGCGCTAGGTTTTTTTTTCGTCTATTTTGACGCTAAAGATTCAATTTGTTTTATAAATTAAATTAACATCTATCTCTCTTTAAAATTTGTAACAATTATTTTTTTATCAATATGTTTTTTACATATATCATCAAATATTTTATACTAGACGGGTGACCCGGGCTTCGCCCCGGGATTGACCCGTGTGCATATCTACCCGAATGATATATATTTAGATAAGATTTTTTAAAAATAATTGTTTGTTATTAGCATTATCTATTTGTTTGCATCAGCATAATTTAATCTAATCTTTGATAGAGGGCGCTGTTCGTGAGCTAAGTAGAATAATTTGAATACAGGGTGATCCAAAAGTCCCGCACTATTTTAAAAATTAATAACTCCGCGAATATTTGCGCTAGAGCAATGCGGTAAACACCATTGTGTTCAGGATGCAATGGGATTTTTTATGGCAAATAATGAAAAATTCGAAATTGATTTTAGTTACAATTTTATTCGCCAGATGGCGCACTACCAGAATAAGATATTCAGCGGCCAAATTGTTTGATAAATTGAAAAATATAACTGATCGACACGTATTTTTCCTTTTTGAATACCAACAAAGAACCCTAATAATATCAAATAACAAATTAATAAAACACCACTTCGCCAAAAGTATGAAGAATTGGTTAACGATTTTTAAATACAATCAGAGATATGTAAAATAGGTAAATGCAAATTAAAACATGTAGCAAAAAAAAAAAGATATTTTAGATACGGTTTGTTTCCGAAGATAATAAATTTCTAATATTTTTAATTCAACTCTCTCTAATACTGTACACAATTTTAAAGAATGTGTCCCCTCAAATAAAAATATTTTTTAAATAGACCTTTTGCGTTGAAAAGCGTGTTAGTAAAATCATTTTGTATTATTTTTTTGCACAAAATTTCTAAAGTTATTGGTGTACAGAAAATATTCCTTATGCTATTTCTTCTAATGAGCGAAATGCGAAAAACTAAACATAAGGGGAAAAATTGTGTGTACCAGTGTTATTCGAGAAGTTATAACACTCTGGTTTGCACGACATAATATGTGAGCAAATGACAAACAAAAAATTACTGTTCATAAAAAAAAAGTCTAGATGTGAGGACAGCATTTATTATCCCCATATCCCAACACAAAGAGCTGCAAAATATTGGTAGATAATATAATACATGGCCGCTTATATAACACATGAGGTAACTGCCTTCTCTCTTGTATTAGGTCACAATCCTTGCTCAATGTAGCACCCTTCATTCTCAATCACCGCCCGCAGACGATAAATGACAGAATGGACAGCATTAAATAACATATCTGTTGAAATTGATAAAACGTGCCATCTGATAGAAGCCTTCAACATGGCCAATATGGTAGGCCAGCATAGATAAACACACGATTTAATGTACCCCCATAAACAAAAATCGCAAGGCGTCAAGTCTGGTGATCTTGGAGGCCACTGGTATATGGCGACTTATCCCACGAATTTCACCGAACGTATCCTTCAGCAATTGTTTGGCACCGCGGGAGATATGAGGAGGTCCTCCAACTTTCATGAATGTTATTTCGCTTAGTGCTTTTTCCCTGCAATATGGGAATACCCTTTTCTCTCAAAAGTTGAACATAACGTTCACCAGTTACAAAAACGGTTTTAAAAATTCTTCCGTTGATTTTTCAAAGAAAAAAGGCCCAATAATAAAAGAAGAAGTGAACCCACACAAAACTGTAACTCTAGGCTGATAAAGTGGCATTTCTGTAAAAATCCTAGGGTTTTCTGTTGCCCAAAAGCGGTTGTTTTGAATGTTAAATTCTCCGTTTAGAGAAAAGTGAGCATCATCTGTCCACAGAACATTCGACAGCCAGTTTTAATCACTATCAATTTGCCGGAAAACCCATGCAGCGAATTCTTGACGCATCTCAAAATCGCCAAATTTCAGCTCGTTATATCTTTGAATTTTGTATGGGTACACACAATAGAGACATTAAGTGAAGCCTCTTCGGATATCACAATCATACTCGGCGATTTTAACGCCAAAAGTTCAACTTGGGGATCATCTGTCCAGGATAACAAAGGTCACCGACCTCGACCTTACACCATTAAATAAGGGAGAGAACACCTATCTATTCAAGTCCACAGGCACAGAATCCGCAATAGACATCACAGCGATAAATTTCAACATCGCACCCACAACACAATGGAAAATCCTGAGAGGTGCAATCAGTGACCACAGACGAATTTTAACAACCCTAAACTTCAAAATTGAGAATGTCCAATAGAATAAAAGAACATGGAACTTTAGGAAAGCTGACTTGAAAAAATTCACAGAAAAGCTTGAAAAACTGTGCAACGAAAAACTGAATTACAGAACGCTTGACAAAAACTTGGAAAACTTCTCTTCGAATATATCAAAAGCTGCAAAAGCATCGATACCTAGAGGTAGACGTAAAGACCTGTGGATGCCTTACTGGAAAGACCACAACATCGAGGCAATGATTTCAGAGAGAGACAATATCAATGTACTTTTTTAAAAAATAAAACAGAAGAAAAGAGAAAGGAACACATTGAAATTAGTCACAACATAGAACAAGAAATTTGGATATGCAAACAAGAAAAATGGCAGATTTCTGCGAAAAAATGGATCCAAGAAAGGACAGCCAACACTGGAATATGATTAGAGTGTTAGAAAACAATCAAAACCAACACCAATCCTCCAATACTCTAACCGATATGAATAGAACAGCGAGAAAACGAGAACAAACAGATGGCTAACATAATTGCTGAATATCTTTCAAGCACTTCCATACTCAAATATACGAATGAAGACAGGACTCTAAAATAATATAAACCAGTTAGTTAAACAAGCAAGAAACTTCCATCAACAAGATATTTTCTCGAAAGACTTCACACTGAATGAGCTAAACTCATCAATAAAAAAATCCAAGAGGTCACCAAGAGATAATCTAATGTTTGGTCAAATGATTAAACACTTTGAAGACAAAGCTAATAAACAACTCCTACGAATACTAAACATTTCATGGTAAACTGGTAAACTACCAAAGAATTGGAAGATATCAATTACTGTGCCAATACTGAAACCAAACAAAGATGCCAAGGAATCCAAGAACTATCGGCCAATTGGTCTCACCAGCATACTTTGTAAAATAACAGAACGAATTATCCATTCTAGGCTCATAGTCTGGCTCACTAACAATAATAAAATAAACTTCTACCAAACTGCCTATAGATCCCAGCACTGTACGACTGATCAACTGTTCTACTTCTGTCAATCAATAATAGATTCTTTCCAGGAAAAACCGCCAAAGAAGACCACGGCTATATTCCTTGATATGACCTCAGCTTTTAATCGAGTATGGAGGGAGAAATTACGCGAAAAGCTGCACAACATCGGAGTAAGAGGAAAAACCTTAACCTGGATTGCAGACTTCTTAAGGGGAAGAAGGTTAAAGGTTTGGGTCAATGGAGAATTTTCCAAGGAAGGAAGAACATGGGCTGGTGTAACTCAGGGATCTGTGCTCAGTCCTCTACTCTATCTGCTATATATTAAGGACATCCATCCTTACCTCACTGAAGACTCAAAGGTTGCCTGTTATGCAGACGATATAGCCATATGGCACACAAGTAGCAGCATAGAAAAATCGTAAAAAATACTGAACACATCAATGAGAGGACTGGAGAAGTGGACAATGGAACTCCAAATGACCATAAACCCAATAATACCAAACCTATGCGTCTTCTCCACTGACAGGGAAAAAGGCATAAATATAACCACAAAATAAGCATAAACAAAAAATAATTGATAAAATTAGAAATCCAAAATACCTAGGTGTGATACTGCAGTCCTGTATCTTTCCAGTTGGTCTCGAGGACCACGCCATCACCATCTCCTCAGCGGCGAAGTCCGCGATCTACATTTTCATCGTATATCGCAAAATACGTGGTGTCGCTGGAGACCCGCTGGTGATTCTCCACCAAACTCTGCAGCGCTGGCAGAGGCGCCATATTCATTGTACATAGTGTATATAATGCATAATATCTTTTTTAAATAGTGCAGACTGTGCACTTTGCATGTATTGACAAGATGGCAATAAAATTATTTTAACTGTCATTGATGAGGAATTGGAATTTTCAAAACACATAATTAGCATCTCAAATATAGCTACCAGAAAACTAAACATTCTGAGATGGCTATGTGGAACAAATTGGGAAGAAAAACCCAGAATTCTCAGAACAACATATATCACCTTAATAAGGCCGATAATGGAATATGCAACACCGGTCTGGGCTCCCTCAAGCTCATCACTAAAAGTAAGACTAGACAGTGTTCAAGCAAAAGCGGCCAAAATAATCACTGGTGCTGTTTCATCCACCAACAATGAGAAAATTCAGAGAGAATGTGTTCTAGACCTTCTCGCTCGAAAGCAGAAGATAAAATAAAAACAACTTGGATCGGCACTTCGGAAACGAGGAACCAGAGGACAAGATCTCTCTGAACACTTGTGGTTTGGTGGATCCACCCTTTTCTGAGAATGAGGTGAAACTTACGGCTTTCAAGTTCGGGAAAAGGAAATCTCCTGGTCCCGAAGGGATCGATAACACGGTCGTGAAAGCCCTGTTAAGAATGCGCCCATCACTTCTTGCCAGGTTTTTCAATAGGTGTCTGGACACTGGTACTTTTCCTGAGGCATGGAAGGTTGCTCGAGTAGTGCTTCTCGAAAAGTCTGGTAGAAAGGGTAATTCTCCTAATGATTATCGTCCGCTTTCTTTACTAGTGTGTCTAGGTATGGTCCTGGATAGCCTACTAGCTCAGCGACTGAAGCACTGGCTAGAGATTAATGAGCTCCTTTCCTCTTTCCAACATGGTTTTAGGGAAGGGAACTCCACAACCACAGCTCTGAACGAGGTGTTAGAGGGGGTTGAGATGGGCTTAAATAAGGGTGCTTGGGTTCTTTTCGTGGCCCTGGACATTGATGGTGCGTTCAACTCCATGAGCTGGAACAAGCCGATGAGAAATTTGATGGACATGGGTTGTCCTGATAATTTGTGCAGCTTGGTTCGTGACTTCCTGAGGGATAGACGGATTAGCCTCAGTTTTGGTGGGCGGAAGTTGGAAAGAAACTGTGCTAGGGGTTGCCCCCAGGGCTCTTGCTGCAGACCTATTCTGTGGAATATCCTGGTAAACACCGTTTTCCAGGAGGAGCTCCCTGAGGGAGCCAGGCTGGTTCTCTATGCCGACGACCAGTTCCTCATCATTGAGGCTGCTTCAAGAGCGAAAGCTGAGAAGTGTGTTGAAGCTTCTCTCCAAATCCTCTCGAATTGGGCCCATGACTCTGGCCTTAAGTTCAATGTTTCCAAAACTAAAGCCCTCAGCTTTAAACCTAGGGACATAAGAACTAGAAGGAAAGGGATCAAATGGGAGCACAAGCCGGCTATCCGGATGAAAGGACGGAGGGTAGTCATGGGGGTGGTCATTGATGACAAGATGGGTTGGCAATACCAGGCGGAGGAGATGGTGGCGAGAGGCAGGGAGGCGTTGTGCAGGCCTGTCCTGGTTGGCTCTCAACAGGGGGGGGGGGGGGGAAGAAGGAGGGTACTATTTTTAGGAACCTCTGCCTCTCCTGTGTCGAGCCAATCCTGCTATAACAGGGATCAGAAGGTGGCAAAAACTCTAGAGAGCGTGCAGAGGACAGCGGCACTCAGAATCACAGGGGGATATCGCACTACCAGCAGTGAGGCCTTTTTGGTCCTCGCTGGGCTTATTCCCCTGGGATTCAAACTAGAGGAGGAGACCATCAGACAGAAGATCTGGGAGAACAGGGAAGATGCCCTGGGACTTGAAGCGGGTGCCCTGGAATGGAAGAGGGACCCAAGGAAGCCCCCTCAGTGGTTGCCAAAGTGGAATTGGAGTCCTGGAGGGCCGACAGGGATTGGCACGGAGGTTTTCACTGATGGTAGTAAGCCTGGAACCAATACTGGAGCTGAAGTAGTGATTTTCACTAATGGAAAGCTGATCTTCCAAGAAAGCTTAACACTCAGAGTGGACGAATTGGTCTTTTCAGCCGAGCTGGTTGCGATCAGGGTAGCCCTCAGAGTGTGTGCCGAGAAGAACTTCAGCCCGGACCGCCTCTATTCAGATTGTATGTTGGCCCTCGTCGCCATCAATCTGGTGAAAGGGCAACTCGCGCATCAAATAATTCAGGAGCTGGAGATGACAACGCGGGCTCCGGAGCTCTATTGGGTTAGGAGACACAGCCTCATCGAAGGTAATGAGTTCGCAGACAGGCTCATTAAGGCAGGATGCTTTAGAGATAGATCACTGAGGACCCCAGTGACCAAGAAAGAAGTTTATAGGAGGATCAGGGGGCACGTCCAGGACTTATGGTTGGACAGATGGAGGAACAGTGTGAAGGGGAGAGAGGTATATATATTCAATTGGGTAACAACACCCAAGTACCTCTGTAAGGTAATGTCCCACAAATTCATTAGGGTAGTTCGGGACATGGGCCCTTTCCCAGGAGTCTCCACAGATTTAAAATTAAGAGAAACCCTGATTGCGTCTATGAAGAAAGGGATGTGGATGCACGCCACTACGTCTTGGATTGTCCAAGGGTAGTGGGTGTGCAGGAAGAGAGAAGGAGGGCGAGGGGCGCGATCGAGAGTAGCTGCTGAGAAACCACAGCAAGCTTCTTGAGAAAGCCCACGACGTGGCAGCTGAGCTTTTCCTCGGCTGTTAGTGAACAGAGTCGACCGGGGGCCGCCTCCCCGCGGTCCCTGCTGGACACAGTAGATAGTGTCCTCTTTTGCTGTGATTAAAGGCCACCGGTATAGAAATCCTTCCAGACACGTTGTCTGGGAGGTGGTGTTTCCAGGTACAATGTCCAAGCACTAGCTTGGATATCGTTACTTGGCTTATGAGTTGAACAGAATAGCAGCGAAGTGCATGCTTCGGATGCCGGCTTGTGGACCGAAAGGTCTGGGTGGCCATCTGCTTCTAGGGTGTACCAACTGTGCTTAGGTGAGATCCTCCAGTTCTTGTTTATTTTTGTTTTGGCTACTGTTTCTATTTCTTTAAAAGTAAGTTTATTTTTCTGTAGCAAGGTTTCTTTTGTGCCTTTTTTCGCTAGCGCATCAGCAGCTTCATTGCCTTCAATGCTAACATGTAAGGGTATCCATTGAAGGTGAATTTTTGAGGTATTGAGAGTTTTGGAGATAACCAATTATGTTCCTGCTTACTTTGTCTCTAAGTTCCCTTGTGTGACTCAAGTGTTGTATTGCACTTCTACTATCAGTAAGAATCCATATATCGCGATGTTTAGTGTTTCTGATGGATTTTAAGGCTTCATAGATGGCTATAAGTTCTGATCTGAAGACTGAGCAAAAATCTGGGTTTCTTCTGTTTATTTTCTCATTGCCATTTGTGGTTTTAATGAGAGAGTCACTGTCAGTGTGTCCCAACTCGTCTCTGCTACCATCGGTATAGATAGTTATTACATTTTTAGGAATTTTATATTAATTATTTCTAATGATAATTGTTTTAAGTATTCTGGATTTTGGTATGTTTGTTGGTGGGTTCATTTAAAGTGGCATTAAAAATAACATTTTGTTAGTGATTCGCATGGGGATATTTTTTCTGCTAAATAATATTTTTCCACTTTATATTTTAAAAATCCATTTCTTTTGGCCAGGTGGAGAGGGCCTTCTTTTTTGAGTCTTATATTGGATTCCCAATTAAGTATGCAATTGGAAGTTCTGTGTTTGTTTTCATAACTCTTGATTTTGTTTATATATTTTGGCAGATTGAAGCTTCTTCTACCCTTTAAGGGCATAATGTCTGCCTTGTAAAGTACAATATTATTAGGGCAGGTATTTCGAAGACCTGTAATAATTCTAGCTGCATTTAGTTGTATCCTTTCCAGTGATTTTAGATTTGTTTCAGATGCTGTACCATAGATTTGATATCCATATTCCAAGATAGGTCTCATTAGAGTTGTGTAAGTTAATTTTAGTGTTGTTGCTTCAGCTCCCCCTCTTCCTGAAATATATTTCAAGATTTTTAGTCGGTCTCTTCCTTTTCTAACAACTCCTTCAATATGTTTACTGGAGTTAATTTCTGGATCCAGGGTGTAGCCGAGATATTTAGGATGTTTATTATATTGTAATTGTTGTTCTTTCGGAATAATATTTGGTCTTATTTTGTATAGTTTCTTATCGGTAGTTAAAAGACAGGTTTCAGATTTTTGGGGGTTAAATTCTAATTTATGTTTATTAGCAAATTTTTCTAGGTGGAGAAGAGTCTTGTTCAAATCTCTTTCAGCTTTTTTCCAGTTAGTGTTGCTGCTCCATAGAATAATGTCATCAGCGAAAAGTCCAATATTGGTTTTATGTGGAATTTTTTTTTCTATGCCTACAATAAATAGGATGAAGAGATTTGGGCTAAGGACTGATCCTTGTGGTAATCCTTGATACAATTTGAAGGTTTTAGATAAAGTGCCATTATATTTGACCCTGATGCATCTATTTTTAAGGGAATCATTTATCCAAGTGATAGCTTTTCCATCAATTTTAAAATGTTTGTATAATTTTGTAATTAACTTGTTTTTCCATACCTTATCAAAAACTTGTGTAAGGTCTAAAAAGCAGCTATTGTGTGGTTAGTTGGTTTTCTGTTTTGTGCATCTTTTACCTTTTGTGTGAAAAATAAGGGTTGGTCTATTGTCCCATGTCCTTTCCTAAATCCATATTGTTCTTCTGGTCAGAGATTTCTTGTGTCGGGGTGGTAGGTGAGTCGTCTGAGTATAATTTTTCCATTAATTTTCAGCAAATACTTGTGAGAGAGATAGGTCGGTAGTTTTTTGGGTCATCAGCAGATTTGTAAAGTTTTTAAATGGGAATTATTGTTGCATTTTTACAATCTTGAATCAATTTTCCAGTTTTCCAGGAGTTATTGAAAATATTAAGAAGTCTTTCTTTCCCAATTTTGCCCAAGTTTGATATCATTCGGCCATGGATTCCATCTGGCCCAGGAGTCTTGTTTAGGTCAGTGTTTTCTAATGCATAAGCTAGCTCTTTCATATTTATTTTTTTCATGGAAAATATTATGAGTGCTGGTGACATTTTTACAGTAATGAATAATCCTTTGGGCCTTTGTTTCAACCTTGATTTTACTACTTATTTGATATGAATTACCTAAAAGATTGGCAGCAATTTTGTCATTAGTTGCTGGTGTACCATCTGTATTCTTAATCATATTAGTTTTTTCAGTTTGTGACTGGGATCTGTCAATTTGTTTTGCCAAATTCCAAAGTTTTGTATTTGGGTTTCTTGGGTTCAGGTTTTCACAAATTTGTTTCCATTTTTCCCTTTTCACATTTACGTATAATCTTTTTATTTTTGCATTCACAATGTTCAGTTCAGTTCTACAATTTGTTTGGTTTTGGGTGCTCTTTTTTGTAGTTCATTTCTTTTAGTTATAAGTGTTTGAATATTTTTTGCCTGGTGTGTATAATTTGGAATCCATTTCTTAATATTACCTCTTGGTATTGAAACTGTAGCTGCTTTAATAATGGTGTTTTCGAAAGATATCCAATTAGCCTTTTTGAAGTTCCAGAATTTTTTTTTAATTGAGCTGGTTTTGGTCTTGGTGCTAATTTCTATCAAATTAGGCAAATGATCACTTCCAATACTTTTTAATATTTGCTATTTGCATTTGTGGAAAATGTCAGGATAGTAAAAACTTATATCAAGGGCTTGTGCAGTATTATAGCTGTAGGAATGATGGGTAGGATTCCCATCATTTAAGCACATGATGGCATTGTCGTCAAATATGTTTGAAAGTATTTTGGCTCTTGGGTTTGGCGTGAAACATCCCCATAGTTGATGTTTGGCATTAAGGTCACCTACAGTAAGAGTTGTCTGTAAGAAATTGAGCCATTTTTCCATCGTCAATAAGTGTATTGTTTGGAGGGTGATACATATTGTATATGTTGATGGCTTTGTTTTGATTGAGGTAGAATTTGATATCTTGGGCTTCGAGGTCTGATGTGTTTGGAATATTAACGGCTATGTCCTCATAGTACATATTCTTGATTAAAAATACTAGGCCACCCCTTTTAACAACATATACAGATGGATCTTCAGACCTTACCCTGAGTTATGGAGGGGCCGGAATTAACATAATACTGCAAGATGGAACGCACATCAAAATCAAAGAAGGAGCAGGACAGATTTCGTCAAACTTCACTTGTGAACTGACAGCTATCTGGAAAGCCCTTGATGTATGCCTTAACCAACCATCCCTGCATCAAGCAGAAGGAAATTTAATATACAGTGACTCCATATCCGCTCTAGAAGCAATTCAGAAGGGTAATACTAAAATCACACAGAAAATACACTCGTTACTTACCCAACTGGAACGATTGGAGAATAACTGCATTCTACAATGGATCCCTGCCCATGCTGAGATCGGGGGTAATGAAATAGCATTTGAATTGGCAAAGGAAGCCAGAAAGTTGAGCCAAAGGAAAGAACAAATGTCATTATTTGACGCTGATTCTTTGCCAAAATACAAGATAATCAAACAATAAATAAGAAAAGATCAAAATGCGAAATAAACTCTGAGAGAAAAATGACAAAAACTATAACAAGACTTAGAACAAAACACTATAAAGGAATAACAATACATCCAGATGGCACAATAACCTATAGGGCATGCAACAATTGTCCTGGTGTGGAACTTACACCTACCCACATATTCTCATAGCCAGCAATGGCCGCAGCCTTGCAGAAATTTGACATAGACCCAGAGCAGCAGCTTTACACACCCAAGATAGTGGACATTGCTGCTGCTGTGATGGAGATGCATGGAGACATCTGAGGCTTTTTATTGGACACGACAACAACAACGGAATTCCACAGTAAAATAAATTATCAGAGATAGATAAATATTTTTCAAATGAATTAAGATAAATATAATCGATACTGAGAGAGAGTTGAATTAAAAATATTAGAAATTTATTATCTTCGGAAACAAACCATATCTAAAATATCAAATTTTTTTTTTTTGCTACATGTTTAATTTGCATTTACCTATTTTACATATCTCTGATTGTATTTGAAAATTGTTAACCAATTCTTCATACTTTTTGCGAAGTGGTGTTTTATTAATTTGTTATTTGATGTTATTAGGGTTCTTTCCTGGTATTCAAAAAGGAAAAATACGTGTCGATCAGTTATATTTTTCAATTTATCAAACAATTTGGCCGCTGAATCTCTGATTCTGGTAGTGCGCCATCTGGCGAATAAAATTGTAACTAAAATCAATTTCGAATTTTTCATTATTTGCCATAAAAAATCCCATTGCATCCTGAACACAATGGTGTTTACCGCATTGCTCTAGCGCAAATATTCGCGGAGTTATTAATTTTTAAAATAGTGCGGGACTTTTGGATCACCCTGTATATTGTTTTAATAATTGATTTATATATTCTTTAAATAGCCTATCGTCTTTCCCGTATTATTTTACCTATGTATGGAAATTTTGGTTTGAATTAGTGAACTACTGCGAATTTGTATACCGGACATACAAACAAACAAACAAACATACAAACATTTATTTATAAATATATACATATCTATCTCTACAGACCATACTACAATGATAGAAATTATTGAATTAGAGGACTGTTTTGGCTCATCAGTGATGAATCCTCTCAGCGATTTTGCCAAAACTGAGAAGGTTCACCAATGATGAGCCAAGCCCTCTAATTCAATAACCTTTATCATTGCGGTAAGGTCTGTATAGATAAAATTCAATGACATATGTAAAATTTCACAATCCAAAAAAAAAAAAAAAAATTATTACAAATTTATGTAATTTCTTTGTTTTTCTTAAAATTAAGATAGCAATAATCTCTAAGTTTCAAATCGCCATTCAAATTATTTTCTTTGAATATTTTTTTACAGTTAGAATAAAGTTATCTTCAAATATCTTTTAAATATTAGAAATTTACATTAATAGTATATTTCGTTCTAAAAATTGTGGGAAACCATTTATTTATATCACAAATTTTATTTTATTCCAACACACAAAACGCGATATCTCGGCTAGGGATATTTGCGTCGATTTACTTTTTTTAAACAGAGACAGTTATAAACATATTATACAAGAAAAATAAATAAAAATTTAAAAAAGAAAGAATAAAATATATTAAGAACCTGATCCTTTCAGGTTAGAAAGATAATCTATATAGATAATACCGTAACAGAGTTTTCCATTGTAAAGTCGTGAGCTATCTCCTCCGAAGATTCTGAACTACACATAACGATCTATATACCAAAATTTTCGTTATTTTTTTCTTCGTATGATAGGCCTGTTTTTATTTTCCTAATGTTAACAGTTATTTTTATTTTTTAATTTAATCTATTTTACAATCGTAGATTTTTTGCATTTATCATCATCAATTCTTTTGTTTACAATTGCGTACTTTTATAGAGAGAAATAAAGAAATACATAATTGATTAGATACAAAAGTGTGAACCAGAAAGTCGATTTTTAAAAATGTTATTATTTAATATAAACTTATTTTAATTTAATTTTGAAATGAAAAGGTAGTGTAAAAGTGTATATGAGGTTAGATTCAAATAGGTTAAATTATGTTAGTTTAATCGCTAAATAAGGTTAGTTTTAGATAAGTTGAATTAGGTTAGTTTCAGATAATTAAAAAAAAATAATGTTCGTTTTTAGAAAAATAATTCGAAATAGTAAGTATATATATTAATATAAAAGATCGAAATGTAAAAATCACTATGTCCAAAATCTTCGCTTTAACTCGTGTAAAACGGCTCGAAGGTACGGCGGTGTCAACGTACAGCGCCGCCTACCAAAGTTAACCTTTTCTGGGAACTCACCAGGTTATATTATTTTTCGAATTGTAGATTGAATTATTACTTTTAATCTATCTTTTATAGTGTCTTCAATAGTGTGTGACGTTTCAGCAACAGCATCAGACAGAAGAATAAATGAACTAAAGAATAAAATCTAATTTTTCTTTTGTCTGATGATGGTGGCATTTGAATTAGGTCTTATTTTTTTTATTAATTTGTTATAGTTTTTTCATTTGAATTTAGCTCCATTTTTGTGTCTTATTTCTTCTTTATATTAAAACTTAGAATTAAGCTTTGCTTTTTTATATACATGTTTATTACACATTTAGCAATACTTTTTCTTTATATTTGCTCTTATTTACTCATTTTTTTACTCTTTCACAATCAGATTTTGAAAATGGCTAAATGGCTTCACTTCTCCCTATTTGCTTTTGTAGCTTTTCTTATAAAAAAAAATATTAGAACTTAGAATTAAGCTTTGCTTTTTTATATACATGTTTGTTACACATTTAGCAATATATATACCAAAATATTTTTTTGAATACTTACCTCTTTTAGTGAATTTTTGTCAGGGGGGCTACAAAAGTGCCGTACTTATGCAGTATTTTGATGCTTTTCCTGTGAAAAGGATAATGAAATTTAAAATTAAGCTTTGCTTTTTTATATACATGTTATTTACACATTTAGCAATATATACACAGAAATATTTTTGGAATATTTAACTTTTTTGGTGAATTTTTGTCAGGGAAGCTATGGACTGCCGTAATCATGCATTATGTTGATGTTCTTCTCATAAAAAAAATATTTGGGTTTGGAATTGGGCTTTGCTTTTTTGTATACATGTTTTTTACATATTTAGCAATTTACACACAGAAAAATTTGGAATATTTAACTTTCTTGGTGAATTTTTGTCAGGGAAGCTATGGACTGCCGTAATCATGCGGCTGCAAAAGTGCCGTACTTATGCAGTATTTTGATGCTTTTCCTGTGGAAAGGATAATGAAATTTAAAATTAAGCTTTGCTTTTTTATATACATGTTATTTACACATTTAGCAATATATACACAGAAATATTTTTGGAATATTTAACTTTTTTGGTGAATTTTTGTCAGGGAAGCTATGGACTGCCGTAATCATGCATTATGTTGATGTTCTTCTCATAAAAAAAATATTTGGGTTTGGAATTGGGCTTTGCTTTTGGGTATACATGTTTTTTTACATATTTAGCAATTTACACACAGAAAAATTTTGGAATATTTAACTTTCTTGGTGAATTTTTGTCAGGGAAGCTATGGACTGCCGTAATCATGCGGCTGCAAAAGTGCCGTACTTATGCAGTATTTTGATGCTTTTCCTGTGGAAAGGATAATGAAATTTAAAATTAAGCTTTGCTTTTTTATATACATGTTATTTACACATTTAGCAATATATACACAGAAATATTTTTGGAATATTTAACTTTTTTGGTGAATTTTTGTCAGGGAAGCTATGGACTGCCGTAATCATGCATTATGTTGATGTTCTTCTCATAAAAAAAATATTTGGGTTTGGAATTGGGCTTTGCTTTTTTGTATACATGTTTTTTACATATTTAGCAATTTACACACAGAAAAATTTTGGAATATTTAACTTTCTTGGTGAATTTTTGTCAGGGAAGCTATGGACTGCCGTAATCATGCGGCTGCAAAAGTGCCGTACTTATGCAGTATTTTGATGCTTTTCCTGTGGAAAGGATAATGAAATTTAAAATTAAGCTTTGCTTTTTTATATACATGTTATTTACACATTTAGCAATATATACACAGAAATATTTTTGGAATATTTAACTTTTTTGGTGAATTTTTGTCAGGGAAGCTATGAACTGCCGTAATCATTCATTATGTTGATGTTCTTCTCATAAAAAAAATATTTGGGTTTGGAATTGGGCTTTGCTTTTTTGTATACATGTTTTTTACATATTTAGCAATTTACACACAGAAAAGTTTTGGAATATTAAACTTTCTTGGTGAATTTTTGTCAGGGAAGCTATGGACTGCCGTAATCATGCAATATGTTGATGTTCTTCTCATAAAAAAAATATTTGGGTTTAGAATTGGGCTTTGCTTTTTTATATACATACTAACAACAGAACTACACTACTTTAAGGACATGAGAGCACATGCACTGTATCACCATACGTGTACCATTTTCAAAGACCCTGCTTAGGATTAAAACTTCTCAGATGCATAACAATAGTACCAACCTAGAGGTTAACTGGTGTGGATGCATTCCTCTGGGAGTGAGACTATTGAGAAATTCAGTAGGGAGTTATTTTGCTTCTCCGCATTCTAACACTCCAACTGTTAACACTGTGGAAACACTGACTCATGTTTGGTAAGCAATTTCAGGGAAGAAACTATAGACATTGGATTAAATAAATTATTAATTAAATTGCATTAAATAAAAATTATTAGATTTAAATAAATATTATTAGAGTGAAAAAAAAAGAAAGAAATTAACAAATTAGAAAATAAAATTTCGAAAAATGCAACTATATTGCAGATAAGATAAGAGGACCTTATTAAAAAATACATAAACAAACTGTAATTCGACACTCGATAATTCGACACTTTCGATAATTCGACCATTTTAAAAATCAAATTTACAAGGTTGATTGTTGTTTAAATACAACTTTGCTTTTGCATGCATAAACACAGGCTCTTGTAGCAAGAACCCAAATATTATTTATAGTCATAGCAAAAGCCAACTAAGTGAAAACTGATGCCTCTTCAGAATGAATGGAAGACTGAAATCTGAAGGAGCAGAAGATATGGGTCATTTATACTTTCACCAATGCCTTTAGGATCTTTGCGATGGAACGCGTATGGTGTTTCAGCGCATGTGCTCTCATGTCCTTGAAGCACATATACTGACAGTGCCCAAAGTTGAACACACTGTATAGTGTCTGAAATATCTTTGGCCCCTTCGGATACCAACCTTCGCTTCATTCTAGAGAGGCGTTAGTTTTCATGTCATATTTGTAATATAGTTTTGTTGTTTGCAATTTTCTTTTTTTTTTCCTTTCAAATATGTATCCACTCTGAAATATAGTTTGTAAATTTTTATTCCAATTTATTTTCTTATATATATATGTTTTTTTTTTTTCATTTCCAAAATATTTATTTATACTTTCACCAATGCCTTTAGGATCTTTGCGATGGCACACGTATGGTGTTTCAGCGCATGTGCTCTCATGTCCTTGAAGCACATATACTGACAGTGCCCAAAGTTGAACACACTGTATAGTGTCTGAAATATCTTTGGCCCCTTCGGATACCAACCTTCGCTTCATTCTAGAGAGGCGTTAGTTTTCACTAGGGTTGGCTTTTGCTATGACTATAAATAAGGCTCAAGGCTAAACCTTGGCTACAAGAGCCTGTGTTTACGCACGGACAACTTTATATGTGGCTTTTTCAAGTGTGCGAACATTGGATAGCATACATGTAAAGATGACACATATCTTCTGCTCCTTCAGATTTCAGTCTTCCATTCATTCTGAAGAGGCATCAGTTTTCACTAAAGTTGGCTTTTGCTATGACTATAAATAATATTTGGGTTCTTGCTACAAGAGCCTGTGTTTATGCATGCAAAATCAAAGTTGTATTTAAACAACAATCAACCTTGTAAATTTGATTCTTAAAATGGTCGAATTATCGAAAGTGTCGAATTATCGAAAGTGTCGAATTATCGATAGTGTCGAATTACAGTTTGTTTATTTATTTTTTAATAAGGTCCTCTTATCTTATCTGCAATATAGTTGTATTTTTCGAAATTTTATTTTCTAATTTGTTAATTTTTTCTTTTTTTTTTCACTCTAATAATATTTATTTAAATCTAATAATTTTTATTTAATGCAATTTGATTAATAATTTATTTAATCCAATGTCTATAGTTTCTTCCCTGAAATTGCTTACCAAACATGAGTCAGTGTTTCCACAGTGTTAACAGTTGGAGTGTTAGAATGCGGAGAAGCAAAATAACTCCCTACTGAATTTCTCAATAGTCTTACTCCGAGAGGAATGCATCCACACCAGTTAACCTCTAGGTTGGTACTATTGTTATGCTTCTGAGAAGTTTTAATCCTAAGCAGGGTCTTTGAAAATGGTACACGTATGGTGATACAGTGCATGTGCTCTCATGTCCTTAAAGAAGTGTAGTTCTGTTGTTTGCAATTTCATTTTCGGATTTGTTAAAATTTTTCTTCTATAGTTTCTCACCTGCGGGTCCTTCGGGTAAACCCGGGGCGTTGCCCGGGTCACTCGGCTAGTCATAAATATAATACAATATAATGCGGCTTATGATTTTAGAACGACATTTGAAAATATCCTTCATGTGTTTCTTTTGAACGAATAATCGAAATTTATTTTAAGGAGAAATAACGATTATTTCTATCATTACCCTTCAGAATTCATCCTATCATACCTCATCTCTAAGGTTAGAAATAATCGTTATTTCTCCTTAAAATAAATTTCGATTTTTCGTTCAAAAGAAACACAAGCGGAATAATTTTCGAATGTCGTTCTACAATCATAAATATATTTACAAAAATAGTTAAATCTTAGATAATAAAAAAGCATATATTGGATTGAATAAAAGATTTATTTTGCCAATATTTCGGCTGGCTGAACGCCAAACTTTATCGAGGCATTACATCTTTGTATTCACAAACTCAGCGCCACATAGTATTATAATATCACAGTTGAAATCGTTTAAAATACAGAGTAGGTGGGAGAAATTTGTGCTTGAAAAAATAATCAAAATTTATTCATGCACAAATTTCTCCCACCTACTTTGTATTTTAAATGATTTCAACTGTGATATTATAACACTATGCGGCGCTGAGTTTGTGTATACAAAAATGTAATGCCTCGATAAAGTTTGGCGTTCAGCCAGCCGAAATATTGGCAACATAAATATTTTATTAAATCCAATATATGCTTTTATTATCCAATGGATTAAATATGGATTGCTCTATTTTCGAAACGATAGTTAAATCTGTAACACTACTCTCTAGTATACAAATTGATATTTCACTTATAAATAAACTTGTAAAAGTTGAAAAAGATGTAAAAGTGTATGTGTGCTATATCAACATTATATATGCTATATTATTAGTTTAAACTTTACCCAGTAACATATACCACAAACTATGTATGAAGATTTAAACGCGAAAAAGAAAAATAAAAGTTAAAAGCAATTAGGCTGTCTAGAGAATATCTTTGAAAGTGTCAGGAATTTTTAAAAAAGAATCCTGTTTGACACGTGGTGGAAACTTTCTAAACCGCGGTTTCCAATCAATGTAACCGGGTTTAGAGCCTGCTTTTGATAGATGATGTACAGGTTTTATTAAATTTGCACAAATATTTACATATAACCCTAGCCACTACCTCTCTTAGTAACTACCTCTCTGAGCAACTACCTCCTTTAACGACCATATGCCTAAATAAACACCTCCCTGGGCAGTCATATTTCTAATCGACCACCTTCTTGAGCGACGACCTCACTGAGCGACTATATCCTGAATGACAACCTCCTTGAGAGACTCCCTCCTTGAACAACCACCTCCCATTAGTGACAACTTCCTTGAGCGACTCTCTTATTCAACAAGCACTTCTCTAAGCGACCATATCCTGAACAACCACCTCCCATTAGTGACCATCTCCTTGAGCTACTCCCTCCTTGAACAAGCACTTCTCTGAGCGACCACTTTCTTGAACAACCGCCTTCCTGAGCGACGACCTCTCTAAGCGACCATATCCTTAACAACCACCTCCCATGAGTGATCACCTCCTTGAGCGACTCCCTCCTTGAAAAAGCACCTCCTATTTGTGACCACCTCCTTGAGCGACTCCCTCCTTGAAAAATCACTTCACTGTGCGACCACTTTCTTGAACGACCTCCTTTCTGAGCGAACATATCCTGAACAACCGCCTCTTTTAGTGACTTCCTCCAAAAACAACCACCTGCATGAGTGACTACCTCCTTGAGCGACCCCCCTCCTTAAACAAGCACTTCTCTGAGTGACCACCTTCTTAAACAACCACCTCCCTGAGCGACGACCTTTCTGAGCGACCGTATCCTGAGAAACCGCCTCCTTGAGGGACTTCCTCCCAGAACAAACACCTTCCATGAGTGACCACCTCCTTTAGCGTCCCCCTCCTTGAACAAGCACTTCGCTGAGCGACCACCTTCTTGAACAACCATATTTATGAGCGACGACCTCTCTGAGCGACTATATCCTGAACAACCACCTCCCATGAGTGACCACCTCTTTGAGCGACTCCTTCCTTGAACAAGCACTTATCTGAGCGACCACCTACTTGAACAACCACCTTCCTGAAAAATCACTCTCTAAACAACCACCTTTCTAAACAACATATACTTGGGTATTTCCCTGATCTTCTCGGACAACGTCTACTAGAGTGACTTCCTACTAGAGATCTCTAATGAGAGACTACCTCCATGAGAGACCACTTCCATTAACATACATATCCATGATCGAACTCATAACCTCCACAAGAGACCACCCCCAAGAGAGATTAAGCTCTGGACTCATATAAAAAATTCTACTGAATATTTCACCTAGTATCTATTTATTATAATTCGAATATTTTCAATCAATGAAACATAAGAACATGAGAAGAACTAATAACTGTTTCAACAAATATCTCGAAATTGGAAAGAGAATATTGTAATTGAGAATAAAAATTTCAAAAATGTTTGAACCTTTTCACTTTTTATTAGCTTTCAGAATACCTTCTCTATCAAAAATTATATTTAAAGTTTTGAATATATATTGGTACACCTCGTCGAAATGTTGAAACTAACACTTTTCAGAGAGATTCAATATAAGTTTTACATAATTTAAGGTTGTAAAACGACATTTGAAAATTATCCCGCATGTCTTTCTTTTGAACGAAAAATCAAATTTTATTTCAAGGAGAAATAACGATCATTTCTAAACCTTGAGTTGAAGTATGAAAGAATGAATTGTGAAGAGTAATGATAAATGGAAAAATAAAATTCCACTTAAGTTACTCTTCACAATTCATCCTTTCATACTTCATCCCTAAGGTTAGAAATGATCGTTTTTTCTTATTAAAATCAATTTTGATTTATCATTCAAAAGAAACACATGTGGGATAATTTTCAAATGTCGTTTTACAATCACAAGCGGCATTATATTGTATAATTTAGATTGAAAATAAATCACAATGTCATAATGAGTGTATTTTATATTAGAAATGGTAGTTTTTCAATCCAAAATAATATCTTCGACACTTCATCTGTGAAAAAATCTACACTCATGGACAAAAATTAAGAAAGTGGAAAGTCTTTTATGTCGCCGGTCGTCTATATTTTTGAAGGATACAAAGGCAATATTTATATATTTTCTTTTTTTATTTTTTCATAACTGTTATCTAATTATCTTAAAGATAGAGGTTGCCTGACCGGCATTCATAGTTCTTCAAACTAAATATACTTCGGCCAGTAAATTTTTTTTATTACCTCGACGTTTCGACAAAAATCTTTTGTCTTCGTCAGGAGCAAACAAAAATTAAAACATTAGGCAAAGCGTTAGAAATTATTCTCATATTTGGAGTCTTTTATTTGAAGAAATGTTATCTAATTTTTATTCAAAATATGGTTTACTATTGACTAGAGGTAAATAAAGTTGTTCATAGTGTCATTGTCTACTTCTCATGTACAGTAGCTACTATCGCCATCTATTAATCGATTCTAGAACTATTTATCTATTTTCTTATAAAATTCGAACACCCTATCTATTAATACGTGCTTTTGAGAAAGATACATATTGTAATAAGTTTACTGATTTTTCAATAATATTTTTTTAAATATTAATAATTATAAAGTGATATCACTGTTTGAAGTTTATATGTTATATAAGTTTGTAATTATTCTTATTTTTTAATTCATAGAAGCATTTTTCCTGCAGACATATTCTATTTTTTATCATCATCATTTTTCAAAAATTATTAATGCTTTTTCCCATTGTTATCAAATCATTATGTAATTGTAGTTTATTTTTTTGTTTTGTTGTGTTCCCTTTTAAGTAATAAAATATATAGAACTAAGGTGTAATATTCAATTTAAGCAAATGGAACCAACATCAATTCATTTTAAAACAAAGCAAAATCATAACCTTATATAACTTTCACTTTTTCATACAACAACTTTGACATGTTTTGATAAAGAGACGCTTAAAAACTGCTCAATTTGTTAAAAAAAAAACTTACTTGGTAATATGTATGTGGTGATGTGTTTATCCTTTTGGATGATAGAAGTGATACCACAAGCAATTGCAGTCATAGGGCCGTGGTCAGTGTGGTTTCAGGAGTGAATGGGATAGTACAAAAGGACGAAGCATGTTGGATGTGACCTCAGAGATAGCGACCGGAGAACTGTCGAGGAGTTCTGATCTATTCTAGAACCAGAGAGGAACTGTCTGTAATCCGACTATGTTTAACGGATCGACGATGTAATCAGAGACCTTTCTCCTGTCTGAGCGCCGGCTGTCACTCAATCTAATTTTATTATTTGAATTGTGTTTACAGTTTTGGCTGTTACACTATAACTATATTACATATGACATCTACTGATCGATTGCCCAGCATTTCCAGATTATAGAATGAAGAATGAACTAGTTGTTTGTGAACTTAACGATTTGATTTCCGATAAAAATAATCATATTTAAAGTTCAATTCATTTTGTAAATACATTCTAAACTTTCTACAAAATCTGGATTTCTAATATTTTCATGCGTTGAATAATGTAAATAATTTATGTAAATAAACTTTTCTCCTTGTTTGGCGCAAGTATCCCTTGCGGGATATAGCGCTTTGGAAATAAAATAATTGTAATTGTAACTATATTAAATATGGGGATATTAAGTTTATATTGAAATATATTACAACATATATTTTTCATACATTTCACTCAAGTCGTTCGAATAAATAGAGTTGAATATTGCCATAGAATAATTATTTTTGAATACTCTGTTGTTTATCATCATAAATATTTCATAGTCATCACCCCTTACTATGCTTGTAAATTACCACTTGTAAAATCAATTGATAAATTTTGCAATATATAAGTTTAATTAATAAATTATTTTAATTAAACTTTTGGAATACTTGGCTTCTTTACCGTGACAATATTATTTAATATTCAATGTTTTTTATTATCATAGTTTTGCAAGCATACTAAAGTTTTCAATATGATATGTCTGTATTCTGTATGATATGTGTCTGATTTTTAAACGTTATGTATACCAATATTTCAAATTGATAGATAATGGTATATATTTGATGCATCTATTTTCAACAATAAAATTATAATTTTCAATTTTCTTAAATCTATAAATATATACAAAAACAGAAAACTCTTAAAAACACCTTCTGGAGATTTAGCAACCCACTGAAGAAGCTGAGAACTATTTCAGAAAAGAAAAATATAGCAATATAACTCTATAATTTCTACACATCAATCGTAAATAGATTCATACACAAAAGAGGTAGTGAGGAAGGTTTTAGAACCGATGTGTAAATAAATACCTTTTCAAATAAAGGCACACGTGCACATGGGGAAAGGGAGAAAAAAATTACTGTATTGTTTTGTTGTTGTATGGCGAATCCATACAGGGCAATGGGCCCTAATAAAAACCTTTTTGTTGTTGTTGTTGTTGCTATAAATATATGTCATAATATATACTCTTCCTGGAATAATAAAACGGACCTACAGTCGACCCAGAGAGGGATGGGCAGCTGAAGGGTGTCACTTTAGACATCAGAACATTCCAAGGGGCTACTGGGGTCCGTCACTTGGCACCTCGGGACCTTGGAGACAGTTGGGTGATTGTGTGCGACACGAACCGCCGCTCAGCAGTGGCAGCCCCCTCGCTCCCCCTCTCTCTCTCGGATGGCCTTCCAAATTCCTCTAGCAATTTGTGGTGTGATTATTTCTCTTTCCCCACATTATTATTATCACTATATTGCCACATATATATAATAAATGTCAACTTTATGTATGTTTATTTCTTTTTTTCTTTATACCTTTCCTGAATATTTGTTGTTGTTCTTATGGAATGGGGTATAGGGTACAGCTTTCTTCGATCATGGCACCATGAACCAGGCACACTTTGGTGAAAGTCTGACTTTGCCTGTAATTTGAGGCTGTTCCAAACATTGAAACCTTTGCTGCCGACTCTAACATGAGCACAGACACAGCTCCTCCGTATCCCTGGAGAGGGACTCTTGCTGAGGTCTATCAACCAGGTCAGTTGAAATCAAGATTTTAAAGATGTCTACTCCTCTTTCTAACAATGCTGCTGTTGGTCCGCGACTGCTCAATGGTGAGAGTTATTCTGCTTGTTTCAGAGCTGGACTTCATATCTGAAGGTCTTTCCCTTATCCACCATCTGGGGATGCACCCTGTAGCAGTCAGCTCTTCCGAGGGTCCTGAATATTCAACCAAATTTGGATAAAAACCTCAACTGCACATAGATTTGAGTAGGAAAGAGGTTTTTGTCGCATTTATATCCAAAAGGAAAATTCAAATTAACCAATTACTGGACTGATTTATATTTATTTGTAATCATAAAATTCTGAAATATTTCTGTATCATGTAGGACAGGCGAAAACAAAATTCTTTCACTGGGATCATTCACTCGAGAATAAAACGGGCGAAGCCAGATCATCATATTTAATAGGCAAGAACAAAATACTTTCTGCAAAACGTTCACTCGAGCAGAACACAGGAGAAGCCATTATAAATATACAGTTGAACCTGTCTATAGCGCCCCCTCTAAATATCGCCCGATTTTAAATACGTAGTACGATTTGATTTACATTAAAAGTGACCTGTCTATAGCACCCCCTCTCTATAGCACCCTATTTTGATGAGTCCCAAGAGGGGGTGCTATAGACAGGTTTAACTGTATATACGTAATGTATTTCGCAAACTTGACCTTAAATACCCTTTTTTAATCTCAGGAAGCCTCTGGGACCAGATATTAGGTACCGAGGTACAATTTGCACCACATTGACAAGGGCCAACAGCCCGAAACGTGTACGTGGTTGAGTTTTCTTGATTTATCAAGAAATTGGGTTGGTCAAATATCACAGAACAAGTTAAATAAACATTTAGTTGATTTTTGTGCCACTAGATGGCGCTCTGCTATCTAGAAATACTCATGTGAGCAGGGTCAGGATATGTCTTTTTTATTTTTAATATAAATGTAGTAATGTAGTTAATGCTGTAGAATGACTGTAGTGTGGTTAGAAGCAGTCGTGGTGGTTGTGTGATGGGTGGTAAGGACACACAGGATCCAGAGGTCCCGTGAGGAAATAGATCGGGGAGGAAAGATAGAAGAACAACCCCTAGAACAACTGGTGTCACCTCGGTGAGAACTGTCTATTGATCATCACATCTAGACAATTTTTAAACCGATTTGAGTAAGGTAAATCCCTTAGGGTAGAATGAAGCTTTACACTTGCTTACCAAGGGGGTTTAACCCGGCTATCTTCCCTTGTACTCCCACACAAGCCATTTTATTTATATATTTCCGATTATTATGACAAATATATATATTGATGAGACAGAGGCGGGGATGTAAGTTTCAGTGGGTTTATTTGGGGAAGTTTTTCGACATCTGAGTGGGCCACAGTCACTAATGCTTTGTCCAATGCTGGGCTCTTGGTCCAGTCCAGGTAGGTTGTTCAGTTCCAGGTCTCATCGGGCCGGTTGTAGGAGGGGTTGTGGCTGAGACAGAACATGTTAGAACAATTACATGACGGTCTATTCCTATTGATGGAGCTAAAGATAACTGGCGTGTTAGCTCTAACTCGTTGACACAAAAACGGTGGTCACAACGGTCAAATACAATAATACCTGTCACCTCTATGGTTCGCCGTTTCTAAAATAAATAATAATAACAGATTAAACAACTAACAACAAAATAAATAGTTTTAAAGGTTACGTATACCATATGATCGGTTACTTGTTAACACACAATAATATTCTATATACAGTTACGAGCGTCACCAATTCTTTTTCATCTCTGTCACCGTTTTTTTTTTGGAATGGCGCTCTCCTATTGGTTGGCTACGATCACGCCACCTTTGCCCCCCCCCCCATCATGCCCCCCCCCCCCCCCCCCCCCCACTCGCTTTGTTGTTTTTGTAACTATTGTGTTGGAGCGGGTCTCTCCTTAAATAAATGCATATATTAGTTAATAACTAAATGGAATCCTCTCTTTCTTTTACCCAGTAAGAGACGCCTACGGAAGCCAACAGTACATAGACAGATAAAGCACATAGGCTATAGTTATTAACTAATATATGCATTTATTTAAGGCGCCAATTTATAATTGTAACAAATAATATTTGAATAAAAACATTCAATCGGGTAAAACACGGGCGTTGTCCGGGTCATTCGGCTAGTAGATATATATAAGGAAGTGAATACAAACCAAAAACGTGCCATCTATATATAACAAATGAAAACATTAAGACGCGAATGTTACTTTTAACAAATAAATCAAACTTCTGCTGTTCTTACTGCGATGAAAAAAATATATTGGAAGGGCTTGACTCATCAGTGGTGAACCCTCCCAGCGGTTTCGCCAGTTTAATCTACAGATCGCTTTTTTAGAGCTCTAATACTGTTTGATTTATTTGTGAAAAGAAACATTCGCGTCTTAATGTCTTCATTCGTTATATATAAGGAAATCTCAATGGCTATTTTAGCTCTTTTCTTTCCATTAAAACTTTAAATAAATTATAGATTTAATTAATAAGTGATATGATAATTAGAGATTGAAAGAATGGGTTTATAAAAGTGCGAGTTTTGTGCGAAATTCTATTTAAGGTATATAAATATATTTTTGTTATATTCGAATCAGCACGTTATTGTCATGTTTGTCTTTATCGTCTGCTAAATAAATTGTTATCTTTGTCTAGATGAGAGGTTTGTCAAATATTGAATGTGCTAATGCCAAGAAGCACCCACGTGACGTATAAGTCAACAAGGGTACGTGTAAAGGAAATTATCTTGTAAATCGATTTCTTTTGACCTTATCATAGAAGACGTTAAATTGGCTGCGTCCATTTTGCTTTGTTCTCGCGCGTTCTTCTGCTATCCGTAAGTCTAACCTTTATTCTACCAAACGATAATGAAATCAATTAAGGAAAATTCGTCTGATTGTCATTCTATTGAAGAATTATTACCATCTTGGTTACGTCAGCATTTAACATTTTTTGGTATGCTCAATTTCAATTCCACTCAAAATTTTACGATAAAGGATTATTTTAAATTTGGATTTTGGCGATTGATTTTAAATTATTCTATTTATATCGCTACCTATTTATATTTTATTAATGAATTGTCATTTTTCCATTTCTTAAGCATTCTATTAGTAAATGGAATTAATACATTAACATGTTTAATTCTTTTTTCCAAACGAACTCAAATTATGAATCTTTTGCAAGAATTATCTCATATTCCAACGAAAAAGAAAATGAAAATTTTTCATGTCAAGTTAACATTGATTTATTCATTGTCAATAATTATTGCAAGTATATCATTTATTTGTATGGTGATGCAGACTCCTAGCTATTGGAAATGGCGGTATTACATGTTAGCATGTTATATGACAACCTTAATCTATTTGATATTGGAAATGAGTAATGCATATCTTTTTGCTATTTTTTGTTTTATTCTCAAACATGGTTTTAATGATATTAAAGAACACTGTACTGCCATTCTTGGTAAAGATTCAAATGATGAAGAAATGACTTTAGTTCCACAAGTTACAAAATCTTTTATGATATTAGTCAAATTATCAAAAAGAATTGAATATATTTATTCGGTTGTTGTTTTAATACATCTTTGTCAGGTGATTGGTGTTTGCTGTTTTACAATGCAAACAATGATTATAACACAAGATCAATTTAATCTTTGTTTATTTGTTGGTACAACATTCTTTGATCTTATCTTTTATTTCAACTTTCTTTTGACAACTTTGAGTAGTAGTTCTGTATCGGAAGTTGCTGCTGAAATCCCAAGAGCTTTGCTTGTTCATCTTTCACATCTGCCAACTCATATTCAAGTTTTGATGGCAAATTTGAAGACAGTTGGAGATGAAGTTGTTTTTACGGCTGGTGGTGTGGTTAATATTAGAAAAACGATCATTTTCTCGGTTACAAGCATGATTGGATCATATCTTCTACTTCTTCAGCAACTAAATATATCTTATCATCATCACCATCCTAATTCTACCAATGCTATAGCACACTGAAAATTTTCAATCTCTATCTCTGAATAATGTCAAGTATCTCTACAACTCTGGTCACAGGGAGCTCCATGGGACACCTGTCTCGGCTACAAGCATGATTGGATCATATCTTCTACTTCTTCAGCAACTGAATATCTCTTATCATCATCACCATCCTAATTCTACCAATGCTATAGCACACTGAAAGAATTCAATCTCTATCTCTGAATAATGTCAAGTATCTCTACAACCCCAGCCACAGGGAGCTCCATGGGACACCTGTCTCAGTTACCAGTATGATGGGATCATATCTTCTACTTCTTCAGCAACTGAATATATCTTATCATCATCACCATCCTAATTCTACCAATGCGATAGCACACTGAAAGTTTTCAATCTCTATCACTGATTAATATCAAAAATCTCTACAACACCAGCCACAGGGAGCTCCATGGGACACCTGTCTCAGTTACCAGTATGATTGGATCATATCTGCTACTTCTTCAGCAACTGAATATATCTTATCATAATCACCATCCTAATTCTACCAATGCTATAGCACACTGAAAGTTTTCAATCTCTTTTTGAACATATTGCCAAGTATCTCTACAACTCCGGTCACAGGGAGCTCCATGGGACACCTGTCTCGGTTGCCAGCATGATTGGATCATATCTTCTGCTTCTTCAGCAACTAAATATATCTTATCATCATCACCATCCTAATTCTACCATTGCTATAGCACACTGAAATAATTAAATATATTTTTGAATATATTGTCAAGTATCTCTACAACTCCGGTCACAAGAATCTCCATGGGACACCTGTCAATCATCACTTCTTCTTCTTCTTTCTTATCTCCACTCAATCATATTAGGGTATCAAGCTTGTATAGCTTGTTAATGGTGTCTGCTGGGGATGTGTCTTCTTTCTTATCTCCACTCAATCATATTAAGGTATCAAGCTTGTAGAGCTTGTTGATGGTGTCTGCTGGGGATGTGTCTTATTTCTTATCTCCACTCAATCTTATTAAGTTATCAAGCTTGTAGAGCTTTTTGATTGTGTCTGCTGGGGATGTGTCTTCTTTCTTATCTCCACTCAATCATATTGAGGTATCAAGCTTGTAGAGGTTGATACTTTTGATAGTGTCTGTTGGGGATGAGTAGATCTCATCAATGGATGAGTCAATACAGTCAATAATGTGTTTTGGGATTGCAGGTTGAGAATTGCACTTAGTACATAGTGGGAAAACCTTGCAACCATTCTGGAAAGTCATTGTCCGTAGATGACCAGATTTCACCCAATCAATTATCACTGGACTCCGGGGCGACCACAGGTGTGAGGGGTTCTCAGAATCTTATCGGCAAGCAAAGAAAACGGGACGGTGACTGGCCAATCTCATTATTTCTACCTTGGAATAAGTTGTTCTCCCTATAAATACCTCTTGTATATAATTTTATTGGAGAACTAAAAGGTAAATATCCACCTTTATAATAAATCAATTATTCCCAAATTTTCCCTTGCTCTATTTATCTCCGCGACAATATATATACACCTATCCCCCGATTCACACGGTAGATACGTTCCTGAGAAAAACGTGTAAATCGAAAAAAAAAGAAAGTGTTATTTTAAATCTTTCAAACCAGCCATGACTTGCCAAAAATTATGGCTTCTTTTCAGTTAAAGAAGAAGATGGCAATTGCTCTACAATTTTTTCGTATAGTATTTCGTTAGTATAGTGCGATAAAAACAACAAAAAAAAACTTATTTGGAAAACCGTGTAAAAGCGAAAACGTGTAAAACAAGTACCGTGTAAATCGGGGGATAGGTGTATATATATATATATATTTTTTTTACCATTGACTGCTCTTTTCATAGCTGCTCCTTTCTAGCATATATACGATAAAAAATTAAAATATTCAATATTAATTTGTTGTGAGGTGTGCTATCTTTATATTAAATTTATAAATTCAATTACCATCTATCGATAAAAATTGAAACAAATAAATTTACTGACAATGGGTTTTCTTTTCAATAATATCATCAATTATCTCTAAAGACCTTACTGCAATGATATAAGTTATTGAACGAACAAAGCCCTCTCATTCAATAACTTATATCATTACAGTAAGGTCTGTGAAGATAATATTTGATTATATTATTGAAAAGAAACACATTTCCAGTAAATTTAATTGTTACAATTTTTATCTTTGTTACTTTTTAATTGTTGTATATATATTTTACAGAACATTTTTCAAATATTGTAACACTTAATTTATTTTAAAATCTGTGTTATTTTATGATGACCCAAAATACACAAAATATATAGAAATATAATTATTTTTGTGAATTAATATTTTAACACAA
Organism: Cordylochernes scorpioides; assembly: GCA_030710605.1. Taxonomy (NCBI): domain Eukaryota; kingdom Metazoa; phylum Arthropoda; class Arachnida; order Pseudoscorpiones; family Chernetidae; genus Cordylochernes; species Cordylochernes scorpioides. Next base: position 66,976,375 of record CP092883.1, read on the forward strand.
AGCAATAACGCGCCATCTTTACATATAAAATGAAAGGATTTAAAAGCACGAATGTTTCTTTTATACATAATACAAACTTCTACTGTCCTTACTGCGATGAAAATATATTGGGAGGGCTTGGCTGATCATTTCTGAGATTCCATCCTTCATTGGTAAGTATATAAGCAGAATCGTCCAATACAGTATTAGAGCTCTGAGAAGCGGTCTGGTGGATTAAATTGGCGAAACCGCTGGGAGGGTTCACCACTGATGAGCCAAGCCCTCCCAATATATTTTTTTATCGCAGTAAGGGCAGTAGAAGTTTGTATTATGTATAAAAGAAACATTCGTGCTTTTAAATCCTTTCATTTTATAATTAATTTATTGTTATATTATATTGTAGCGTAGAAATCAAGCCTTGAAATATCCTAAGATGTAAAAGTATTTATTGATGACGTCACAGCGACGAGTCGACAATTATTAACAGGTCAGCCCCACTATTTACAGCTAGAGAATCTTAAGCAAGCAAGCAAAGAAATATTTTAAAGATGATTTCACAAATACAGATTAATATATATTTTTATAATCTGTTGAATATATTTTCATTGAATAATATTAAATTAAATAATAAAATATTTCTTCGTCACATAGCCTCCTATAGAGAGCATCGACCCGATGCTCAGCAGGAGACTTACGTCGTCAGTCTCAAGAACTAGTACTATGGCCAGGGATATTTTCAGGTGACTGCGGTGGATGTCTTCTTTCAGTTGAGATATTTTCTTCATGAGGACTTGGTAGGTCTATGTTTACGTCAAGGTAGCTTTTTCTCATTTCTACTGTGGTCGGCAAGGAGGGATTTTATAACTTTGCGGCCTCACCTCCAATGTGGTCTATCATCTAGTTTAAATTGCGGGGCGTCCAGCTAGATCTTCTAGCAGGTGAGAAATGTTGCCTGTTTCGACCGCGATATGAAGTAGGGCTTCGGTAGCGAGTGAAAGTTTTCCTCGATGATTCGTCATTAGGGTCCTGAGATTCAGCTCGAGAGTTGTAGGATACCATTGCGTCTTGCTTTCTTTGGAAATAAACATTTCTCCTTTCCTCATTGTGTCTCTTCCTGTCACGGCAATAGCGGACGACGTGACCTGGGCGTCCGCAGTAGAAACAGATAGGCCTTCCCTCAGTTGTACGCCAATCATTGGTGTCGCGTCTTCCTCCTTGTTTTGGGTATCGAGGTTCAGGGTGCGGTCTTATCGTTTCGGCCTCATATCTAGTATTTAAAAACTGTCGGGGTCTTTCCTTCTGAGGGAGACTTCTCCTAGACTTTGAGATTGGCGCCAGGGTTCTTCCAATCTCCTCCTTTACAATTTCTTTGATTGTAGCATTTTTTGGTTCCTCCCGAGGAGAGCCTAATGCCCGCTGTACCTCCTCACGAACAATTTGCCTAATCAAAGATGACAGATCTTCTCCGTCATCCTGGTCACAGAGAGAGGCTACATTTGGTAGGCGCTCGTACTTGGTTGAGGTAACTCGCCTACAACGGAGCGCTTCGACACGGCGACATTCTGTAATGAATTGCTCGGTGCTCTGTACATCCCTCGGTAGGAGTGCTTGATAAAGCTCCTCAGCTATCCCCTTCATGAGGTGGGAGATTTTATCTTCCTCGCTCATTTGAAGATCAGCCTCTTTGCACAAGCACAGGACATCCTGGATGTAAAATTCGGTACTTTCGCCTTTTAATTGTGCCCGCGTTTTAAGTTTCTTCTCCGCTTGCAATTTTGAATTTTCTTTTTTTTTCGAACACATTCTCTAATTGAGATGTGGATTCCTTCCAAGTCTTCGTTGTTCTCAAACCATTTGAGAGCAGTTCCAGACAGATAAAAATAAACTTTAGTAAGACAAAGGGTTTCATCCCAATGGTTGTACTTTGCCACACGTGCATACCCTTTTAACCATTTTTGGAGATCTTCTCCATCCTCCCCGGAGAAAATGGAAGGGTTCCTTGGCAAATGTTGAACAACGTAGTTGCTTACCTGAGTACCTTCCTTCTTTACATTCATAGAAGTTTCTTCTGGTTCAACAGAATCAATTTTTCTTTTAATTCTTAATGGGTATCGATCCAGTCTCTCCACCAGTTGTAGCGTAGAAATCAAGCCTTGAAATATCCTAAGATGTAAAAGTATTTATTGATGACGTCACAGCGACGAGTCGACAATTATTAACAGGTCAGCCCCACTATTTACAGCTAGAGAATCTTAAGCAAGCAAGCAATGAAATATTTTAAAGATGATTTCACAAATACAGATTAATATATATTTTTATAATCTGTTGAATATATTTTCATTGAATAATATTAAATTAAATAATAAAATATTTCTTCGTCACAATATTAGTCTTTTACAAGGCAGTATAAATTTATATAAAAAGATGTTTTGTATTTAGGAAAATAATTTTCTTCGTTCATATGACATACATTCCTTCAAAGCTATTTATGAATTTATATATTCATTGAGACACTAACTTCATGATTATATATACATAATGAGAAAGAAAAAGGCATCTTCTTATCATGCAACTGAAGGTTGCTGATGGCTTGCTCCATCTATCGGAATAAACATAAACTATTCTCGTTGATTTTTAATTATTCCATAATTGGCCAAGTAATTAAAAATCAACGAAAATAGTTGATATTTATTCCGATAGATGGCGCAAGCCATCAGCAACTTTAATTTGCACGATAAGGAGATGCCTTTTTCATAATGTATGCACCTTATCCAAGTACAATATCGCATTTTTACTATTTTTTTCATATATATATTTCACACATATATATAAATCTTAAAATAAAAAGGCATATATATATATATGACTTTTTATTTAAAGATTTATTTATTAATTGCTCTATTTAAAATATATATATATATATATATATGTTATAAATAAATATGAATGAGGTTTCTGTTGTATTTTTTAGAATTAGGTTGATATATAGAATTTATATTATTCGTTACTTGATTTTTGTATCCATGAGTATTTTACGATATTGTTCTGCAGTCGTGGGAATAATAAAATAGTTTTGATCAGAGATTTATTTATTTGAGCTAAGGAATATATATGAAAAAGATAATTTGGTGAAGTACTACCTGACTTAAGGCGAGTAGAATAAGGAAAACAAAAGAATTTTTACATAATGTAGAAAGATTTAGGCCGGCCAACGGGGATAAAACAACAACGAGTTTTTTATAGAGGAAGAGTGACCTCTGGCGGTAATTTAGCAGAGTATTTGGATCTATGAAATATATTTGAGAAAAACATATTTTTATATAACATATATATATATAGTTTTTTATTATTATTATTTATCATTTTAATCATTCAAAATTAACGTCCAAAAGGTGTTGTTTCTAATCTTAGAAATTTCGAACAAATTATAAAAATGTTGATATTTTTCCTTTCACTTATTTAAAGGATCTTCTTGATTATCTTTTAGTATATGTAGTACAGTCCATGATAATCACGGTCGGTAGAAGTTGGCGACTGCTTGTACTTTAAGTGTATCACTTGTCCTACACATATGATAAGCAGTCTTGATTCAATATGTTATTCTATATATAAAATATAGACATGTGGTACACTTACAGTACAAGCAGTCGCCAACTTCTACCCACCATGATTATCATGGCCTGTAACAAATGTACTAGGGATAATTTTTGAAAATTATTACTTTTGGGGCATCGATAATTCTCATGTGAAATTATGGTGGTATCTTGTCCACTCCATGAAAAGGGAGGGTGCCATTGCCCCGTTAGTCAGCTACATTTCAGAGTTCCCTGTTCACGGTTACCGTAGCGGCTCATGACACCGTACTACAGGGCAGTCCCTTACTTGTGCTGCTTCTCCCCGCCCGCCACGTAGAGGACGACTTTTGGGCAGGGCATGTGAAATTATAATCAATATAAAAGATAACATTATATACCATCATTTATATAAACGGTATAGACACATTATATAGTCTTTAAAACTTGAGGTATTTGTTATATTTTACTTATTCATTATTTTTCTGTTATATAATAATGTTTTGAAAATAAAGCAATCCATAAATAAATATTTAATTAAAAAGGCATAAATTGGATCAAAATATCATTTATTTTACCAATATTTCATTTGGCTAAACGCCAACCTTTATCAAGGTGTTATAACATTTCAAATTGTGTCAACAACAAACTCAGCGCCACATAACGTCAACAGCATTAAGTTTTGATGTTATGTGGCGCTGAGTTTGTTGTTGACACATATTAAAATGTTATAACACCTTGATAAAGGTTGGCGTTCAGCCAACTGAAATATTGGCAAAATAAATGATATTTTGATACAATATATGCCTTTTTATTTAAATATAATAATGTGTCTCAAATTTGTATAAATTCAGTGTTTAGTTTATAAATTGATTCAATTGTAAATACATTGAGTATATTAAAAGAGAAAAATGCGGTAAAGTGAAAAATAAAAAATAAACAGTAGCGTTTCTTTATTCGTACAAAGTGAAAGTTTTCGGATCTTTATGATCCTTCCACGGGTTGAGAAAATGGGAAACGCATTGCTACTGGTTATATTTTACATTGAGTATAAATACACATGATTATTTTACTATATCATTAAATTTCTATATTTATACATATTCCAAGTTAACATGTAAATATATTATAGCACATATGTTCAAAGTGCACATTATAGCGCATATGTTCAAATTCGTACAAAGTGAAAGATTTCGGATC
>CP092883.1:66990425-67006810 GCA_030710605.1 Cordylochernes scorpioides
TATTCCAACTATCTCTATAGGAATTTAATAAAAATATACTGTACGATCGAGCAAAGACTTAGCGTGTCATTTGATGATGGCCATTTATCCTGAAAGCTGCTAAATATATTGGAAGAAGGACGTTTACTTAAAACGTGAGATATGTAGAAATGGTATCCATGATTTCTTTATTTCGACTTAAAGCGCTATGTTCCCCTAGGGAGACTTTCACTACAAAGGTAAACTAAACATTGAGAGAAAAGAAAGAAAGATATTTGAAATATGTACAAGATTTAGTATGCAAGTTTTGGTTAGATATTTGGTTTCAAAATCACTTTATTAGGTACCGCTCAACAAGAACAACCTAGCTTATTATAATTACAACAATGAATAATTTGTGAAGGTTATTCACATATTAAAACAAAATGTTGACACGGGATTCAATCCCGGTTCATGACTGTCGGAATCGAGGGTGTTACCCACTCATCTACCTATTTTTTAGTTAGATGAAAAGATAAAAATATCAACACTATTTAAATCGCCACGATACTAATTATTACAGATAACTTCATCAACTTCCATTATTGCTTAACATACTGTAAATAATACCTTGCGGTCTATCTGCTTATGTTGTTGCTTATTTGTTTAATGTATATGTTTATCCAAAGCTCTTTTTCTTAATTGTTTATTTTCTTTTGACAATTCTGTTACCTACTCTACTACAATTATTGTAAATAGTTTCACGCGCAATTATCCAGATCGGATATAGCGTTTCTTAACTGGTAATAAATAAACACAATTTAAATGTACAAAGGGTTGGTATGCAAATATAGTTAAATGAAATCAAATTTTGAATCTAGTATATGTCAAAATATTCTTCTTTGTACCCTGGCTTCGCGGGAAAAGAATGTTCCTATCAACGTGGCATTAAAGTTTTACAAGAATTCCTCTGATACAATAGACAATCATAAAGGAGGTTGATATTCATGTACCAAAAGAGGCACCTCTCCCTTTAAAAATGTATCAGAATGATTCTCATTATGTCCATTGCCCTAGTAAAGAAGACTGATAACACCTTATCATATATATTTATATATATATTTTTAAAATTCCATCTATATTTAGCTATAGAATTGGCCCAGCCTCATTAACAGCTAAACACCTCTTTGGCAGATTGTCAAGATTCCATTTGATCCCTTGTGGATCTAATGGAATAAAGTCTGCACTAGACTGACGTGGGCCATTAGCCCGAAACGATGGTCTCTAGGTGGACGCTTTTCAGTATGCCAAAGCTGGTGCTGTGGCCTAGTCACCGACCCGAGGCCGCTAGTTGCGGCGACGGTCAATAGATGACGTCTAGTTTTGACGTCTATTTTGACGGGAGAGGCGACCTTTGTCTCTTTATATAAATTATTATATTTTAAATGTTTATTATATTGAGAGAAAATATATTAATTATTGCTGGACCGTGGCGGCGTGCGGTTGGCTTCGGCAACACTGGAGTTGACGTCACTTCCTGTTGATGTAACCCTGCAAGCGGCATCGCCACGCTGACTTATTCTCTTTCTCCATGTGTTTACTATTTAATCTATATATAATCCTTTTACCTTTAAGTTAATTAAACAATAATTAACGTTGAGCGCTGTGTGTAATCAATTGGAATACAACAAAGATTATGAGACTGAAGAAGCGCAAGGCCTAAAACGTGAGACTGAAGAAGCGCAAGACCTAAAACGTCAGACTGAAGAAGCGCAAGGCCTAAAACGTGAGACTGAAGAAGCGCAAGACCTAAAACGTCAGACTGAAGAAGCGCAAAGCTTAAAACGTGAGTAACCAAATTTCCTTTGATTACTTGGCCCATCCTTTTTCTACTTACCAAATATTTTGTAAAATGGCAAACACAACGATTACAAAATTAAATGGTGCTAATTACTCCAGCTGGAGCTTCCAGATGAACTCGTTCTAATCGAAAACGACTTGTGGAGTTTGATCAATCCAGAAGAGGCTAAGACTGACCCTAGTGACCTTGTTGCAACAAAACCTTTTTTTGTCGCGGGAGGGTAAGGCGTTTGCAAAAATTTGCCTCGGGATTAATGATGAACAACAATTGCATATTCAACATTTGAATACTCTGAAAGAGGTCTGGGAGGAACTGGAAAAAATTATACGCACTAAAGGATAGTAGATATCGAGCCGTACAATTAAGAAGGCAGTTATATGGCGAAAGTTTGACTCAGCACAGCAATATGGAAGGGTATATGGGGAAGATAAACCACATTTTAAAGAACTGGCCCAAATTGGCGACAAAATTGATGATGGCGATTTGGCTATGGCGTTTTTGGGTGGATTACCAGAGGATTGGGACACCGTTGTCTCAACCATATGTAACTTGCCTGATTCAGACTTCACGACCGCCCCAGTTGAAAGACGGCTGTTGGCAGAAGCAGAAAGGCGTTCGTCAAATCTACCAAAAGATGTGGGTGCCATGGTCGTTAATGCCTCTTCGAAGCCCATTGAAACAGAAAAACAATTTAAAACAAAGGTTGTTTGTTTCAAATGTGGAGATAAAGGCCATTATGCAAGGGAAAGCAAGAAGAAAGGAAAGAATGAACAAAGACCAAAGAGGTTTGGCCAAAACAAAACACAGAACTTGATGCAAATTCGTTGATCCTCCATTTCGGTGACTAACGGAATCGAAGCACGGGCAAAATGGCTTCACTACGAACAGCCGCTGATCGCGCTGTTGTGGCGCGTGATTTTTGAAAACTGGCAGGTCTCCAAGCCATGGGCGACGCTTGCGTTTGCCACAACCCAGGAGAAAAATATATTGAGTTTTCAGGATTTTATGAGCGAAGTGTCGAAACCTTTTGATCCGAGTAGTATTTCGATTGACCCAATCGTCCATCTTTTACGATGTTTTTTTGTTTTGAAGCATACAGCAGGTCGCGTGCTTCAGGTGCCCTGCTGTGGGTTTCAAAACAAAAAGAAAGACTATTAAAAGATGAGTCCATACTGGTGAGCTGACTCCTCGGGTAGTTGGCGTTCTGCGCTCCCTGGGTTATATATATCTCTAGAAAAATATGGACCTGATTAGTTCATTGAAATGTCGGATAAATAAAAACTCTAATTAAATCCAAATAAAACTTTATTTGTTAAAATATGGCGTGAGGACGCAAAATGTTTACCTGGAATTTTGAAAGCAGATATTTGGGATCACAAACAACTTGTCTTGATTATAGCAAACACGGTAAAACGTATACAACACAACGGACAAAGAAATCATAATCGAAGATCCTGAAACACTGCAATCCGATGCCTCTATATATACTCAATTATCTCTGTATGCTTTAAAAAATAAACGACCGTGGACATCACAATATGAAACTACCTTATGTTTTGAGCCAAAAGGCGATCCATTAAATAAGTTTATATATAAAAAGGGCGTACCTGGATCTGTAAAGAGAAAAAAAGCAAGTTTTTCTTAAAATATTTCGAGAGATTTCTCCTTCTTTATCAATTTATTGCATAGTAAACCTACATTATGATACATTAGCGAACTATTTGTTATGAGAATTCGAAACTGTTTCGAATTTTGACAGATAACAAAGACATTTTTGACATAATTTACAAATTTCTGAGTCGATAAATGCTGTAGGTACCTTGAGTTTCTATCTAATCATTGACAGCCCAGAGAGTCAAACAGAGGATGGAGAGAAATCGAAGGTTTTAAATATTTAAAGGTAACGCTTCTAGCAGCCGTCTCACTTGATTATTTAAACTGTTCTCCGTGATACCTCTTTCTGAAGCAGGCAAAGTTTTCTATCATATTTTGATCTCTTTTCTTTTTAAAATTTACTCTATTTGTTTCAATTAAACTCTAAAATTGATTGTTTTATATATATTGTAGAAAAGTATTTATTATTTTATTAACATATTATAATTTTTTATGTTTATATTTTGCTACTCTGTAAACTTCCCTCATTGCTTATTTTTTTGTTTGCCATTCATAAGTTGTTTTTGCCTGAAATAAATTGTTGTCTCATCCTGAAGTTGGCCTTCCCTAATGTATGTCGGCAATGTGCAACACTTTGTTTGGAGCTACCGCCGAGACCTGGATCATAGATTCTGGAGCGACGCACCATATGACTCCCAAGAGAGATTACTTCACATGTCTGAAAGAGTACACAAGCAATATGAGTTCCATCACTATTGCGAATGGCTCTTCTATAGATGCATGTGGTATCGGTACTGTCTGTGCCAATATTGTTGGACACAAGGGAGATGCCAGCAATTTGGTTGCCCAGAACACCTTGTACGTTCCAGATATGCGTCACAGTGTTCTGTCTGTACTCCAAATGATAGAAAACGGTAGAAAGGTTGTCTTCAACAGGAGTGGTTGCCACATTATGGACATAAAAGGTAAACTCTTGATAGAGGGAAAGAAGCTGGGTAGACTTCACTACGTCCAGACTACTCCATCCTCTCCGATAGATCAGAATGATCGTGTTTCTCTTGCATCTGAATGCAAGGAAGAGCTTACACTGGAACTTTGGCACAATAGGCTGTATACGATAGCAAAGATGGTCAAGAACCAAAGCGTAAGAGGACTTGATTGCAGCCCGGCAAAGCCAGAAAAGTGCGAAGACTGCTTGATCGGCAAGTCTTACCGTCTGCCATTCCTTCAGCACTCACACAAGGAGGAAAAAGAAATCATGCCGTTGGACTTGGTGCATGCGGACTTGATGGGTCCACTCGAGGTATTGAGCTGGGGAGGAGCCAAGTACGTCTTAACTATCATTGATGAATCTACGAGAAATACAAGTGTAATTTTCCTGAAAAACAAAGGCGGAACACTGGGAAAAGTCAAAGAGTGGATTCAAGAATGTGAGAAACAAACCAGCCGGAAACTAAAACGAATACGTACGGATAATGGCTTGGAATTTTGTTCCAAGGAATGGGACACTTTCTGCACGAGCGTTGGAATAGTTCATGAACACACTATGACGTATACACCCCAACAGAATGGTGTGGCAGAAAGAATGAATAGGACACTCCTAGATCTTGTCAGGAGCACTATATCTGGAAGTGGTCTGCCAAAGGCTTCCTGGGTGGAGCTGACTTACACCGCAGCCTATGTCAGAAACAGAGTTCTCAACAATCACAATGGTGAAAGCACGCCATATGAACTGTGGACAGGGAACAAGCCTAGTCTTAAACACATAAGAGCTATTGGCTGTCAAGTATTTGTCCATATTCCAAGACAAGTCCGTAAATCCAAACTCGAAAGGAGAGCTGTCAAAGGTAACCTTGTTGGATATGCACTCAGAGGACGTGGCTACAGAGTGTGGATTCCTGAGATGAATAAAGTGGTGGAATCTCGGGACTGTGTCTTCAAAGAGAGTGATGTATCGAGGAACGACAGCAACCGGGAGGTGCTTCCATCAGTTGAACACTACAGCTATGGGACTCAACGGGAGATTGAAGAGTATCCAGTGTCTATATTAGATCAAGAAGACGTGATACCTACAGAAGAGGACAGCCATAATGAAGATACTGTGAAGCCTTCTCCTACTCGGTCTCATCCAATGATCCTAAGGAACCAGAGAAATACTCAGAACTCAATTGAACTCCTCAGTACTGAAGTAAATAAAGGAGATCCTACTTTGTATAAAGAAGCTATCCAAGGCCCTGGAGCTGAGCATTGGCTTGAAGCAATCGAAGAAGAATTGGAATCCTTGAAAAAGCACAAAGTTTGGGAACTAACAGAACTGTAGCGGCTCCCATATATTAACATTAATATCATATTAATTGTTGTCATATCAATATAATAAAATAATTATACATCATTTTAAATATAAAACATAAATCATATAAAATTTAAATATTTATCTATAATATATCAAACACATATATCTAACATTATATAATCTAGAAATGATTTTTGACCACACACATATATACAAAAAATAACTTTAACGTGTAATATACACCAATTTAACCCTTCTGATAATTTGCGTAAATAAATGTAATTAAAAGTTGATTTTACAATAAATAATTTGTTATATGACTCCGCTTATAAATCAATGCCGCCCACATAAATTGGTGAGCCGCGTATTTAAAATATAAACTTTAACGAACATTTGCAAGCAATCAAACAAGAATTTCAATTCGATCAAAAGTGAAAAATAAAATTACTCATAATATCAAATTATAAATATTTAAGAAATACATATAAATATTTATATTTGAAACAAAAAATATAACATATTTCGCAATATTTAAAAACAACGAAAACGTACATCGTTTGGTATTTAATTCAAAGCAAATTTTCAACTTAAAACAAAATCGCTATCAAATATAATTTTAAGAAATTATTTATGTGGATTGTCGTTATTAACCACCACATAAATTGGTGAGCCGAACAAAAGAACCAGCACAACGAATTGATAAAATGAAAAGTGAGGAAACTGAGAAAGTTGAGACCTATAAGGTAAATATTAAACTTCCACCTTTCTGGATTGAAAGACCTGATATATGGTTCCATCAAGTGGAGGCTCAGTTCTTGATAAATAATATATATAAAGACAGAAAATACGAAATTCAATTATTTAATCGCTCAATTGGAACCAAAGTATGTCGAAAACCTCTGGGATATAATTACCTCTAAAGAAATAAATAAATATTCAGAGGCAAAAGAGAGACTTCTTAGAATATTTAAAGATGGCGAATCAAAAGGAATTCGAATACTGCTATCGGGAATTGAACTAGGTGATCTAAAGCCTAGCCAGCTGTTGCAGAAATTGAAATCATTAGCAACAGAGGACTTATCCGATAAATTTATAAAGACGCTATGGCTCGAAAAACTACCACAGGCAATTCAGCAAATTTTAATAATTAGCGAGGAAGAGCTCGACAAATTGGCAGTAATGGCTGATAGAATAGCCGAATTAAACCCCAAGGCGGAGATTTACGAGGCAGATAAACCGGAGAATGAAACAAAAATGTTATTAAAAAAATAGAATCTCTGGAACAGAAAATAGAAAGTATGAAAATGGAGCATCAAGGTAGATCTAGTGACCGAAGTTCACGTGATTATCGCTACAATGCACGCTCCCGTTCCCGATCTAAGGGCGGATATAATCCAAAGGGAAAATTTTGCTATTTCCATTATAGGTATGGAAAAAACTGCCTACCTGGAAAATGTAAAAAGCCATGTGAATGGGTCAATGCGGAAAACTCCAACCAGCAGTAAGTGGTGCGACGCACTCTGCTGCTGGACAGAACATACGTCGCAATAGCCGTTTATTTGCAAGTCACAAAAATACCGGCATGCGATTCTTAGTAGATAGTGGAGCTGATGTTTCCTTAATACCTTTCAAAGGAAAAATTGGGACCACCCTGAACGATTTCAAGCTATATGCAGCCAATGGAACGGAAATCTCCACGTACGGTACTCAAATATTATCTTTAGATTTTGGTCTACGGCGACATTTCCAATGGCCATTTGTAATAGCTAAAACCAACAAGGGTGTACTTGGAGCCGATTTTCTAAATAATTTCAAATTAATCCTCGATATTAATAGAAGACAATTGATTGACGGTATAACAAACCTGACAATAAAAGGTGATATCTGCTCAATCTCTGAAGAGACCTTTAGCTCTTATAGAACAACATTGAATTTTTCTAAACTATTGGCTAATTACCCAGATATTACGAGGCCCAACGTAGGAATAATGAAAGCTAATCACGATGTGAAGCACTTTATAATAACAAAAGGACCACCAGTGTTCTCTAGAGCTCGACAGTTGGATCCAAAAAGATTAAATGAAGCTAAACAAGAGTTCCAATTTATGCTCGAGCATGAAATAATCAGGCCATCAAATTCACAATGGGCTAGTCCACTTCACCTGGTCACCAAAAAAAGACGGCACATTAAGACCTTGTGGTGACTACAGAAAATTAAATTCTCAAACCTTGCCTGATCGCTACCCAATACCTAGATTGGAGGACTTTCAGCATATTTTAAGTGAAAAGATGATTTTTTTCTAGACTTGATTTGTTTAAAGCCTATTACCAGATCCCCATTGCTGAGGAGGACAAGCCTAAAACAGCCATAATAACTCCATTTGGGCTTTATGAGTTTAACGTCATGAGAGCTTTGGTCTTAGGAATGCACCAGCTACGTTTCAGCGTTTTATTCATGAAGTACTTCGTGGCTTGGATTTTACATTTCCCTATTTGGACGATATATTAGTGGCTTCAGAAACTTGTGAAGAACATGAAACCCATTTAAAATTGGTTCTCGAGAAACTACAAAACTATGGATTGCGCATAAACATCGCTAAATCTATCTTAGGAGTTGACCAATTGGAATTTCTAGGGCACTGGATAATTAATGGAGGGTCTCAACCGCTTCCATCAAAGGTTAAAACAATTCTAGATTATAAACTGCCAACGACGAACCGGGAATTGCGTACCTTCCTAGGTATGGTAAATTTTTATCGTAGATATCTTGAGAACGCAGCTTCTACGCAGGTTCTTCTTCATTATTATCTGAAAGATTCAAAAAAGAATGATAAAAGAAAAATCGATTGGTCATAAGAGGCCAAGTTGCAGTTTGAAAGATGTAAACAAGACTTAGCAAGTGCTGCATTATTATGCTACCCCAACCCTGCACTTCCATTATCGCTCTGTACAGACGCATCTAATAATGCTATTGGTTCAGTTTTGCAGCAATGTGAAAATAGTTGTTGGAAGCCAATAGCATTATTTTCGAAGAAGTTAAATAATGCTCAAAAGGTATACAGTACCTATGATAGAGAATTACTTGGAATATATTTGAGTATTAAAAAATTTAAATATATGTTGGAAGGAAGAGAATTCTATATATTCACTGATCATAAGCCATTAGTATATGCTTTCAAACAAAATAATGAAAAAGCTTCGCCAAGACAACAGAGACAGCTTCAATATATTTCACAATTTTCCACAGACATCCGGCATATTAGTGGTAAAGAAAACATTGTTACAGATACATTGTCTAGAATAGAAGCAGTTACAAGTATTGATTATGATAAAATTGCAGAGGAACAAAATAAGAGTGATGAATTACTTAATCTACGCAATGAAAATACATCGCTAAATTTTAAACAATATCCATTACAATCTGGCAAAATGCTTTGGTGTGATGTGTCAACAGAAAATATAAGACCGTTTATTCCAGAAAAATTCGAATTCAAATCTTTCATCAATTTCACGATTTAAATCATCCGGGTATAAAGGCTACAATTAATCAACTTAAATCAAAATTTATCTGGAAAGAAATAAAAAAAGACGTTCGAAAATGGTCCCAGGCTTGCATTAATTGTCAAAAAAAAGGTAACGAGGCACACAAAATCCCAAATTGGTACATTTCAAGAGCCCGACGAAAGATTCAGTGTGATTCATATTGATTTAATTGGGCCACTATCTCCATCAAATGGAAAGTATTATTGTCTCACTTGCATTGACAGAGATACGTCCTGGATGGAAGTGATACCCTTGGAGAACATAACATCTGAGAGTGTAGCCCTAGCCTTTTATAATAACTGGGTGTCAAGATTCGGAACTCCCTACACTATAGTTTCAGATCAGGGAAGACAATTTACATCTCAAGTATTCAAAGATCTTGCAGCTATATGCGGTATGAAACTGCTACATACTACTCCTTACCATCCTCAAAGTAAAGGTAAAATTGAACGTTTTAATCGGACACTTAAAACTGCTATTAAAGCTCATAATTCAGTCAAATGGACCGATTCTCTGCCGACAATACTTCTAGCGTTACGCGCTGCTATTCGAGAGGATACAGGTTTTTCAATATCACAGATGGTTTATGGAAAAACCATTAAATTACCTGGATAATTTTTTGAGAAGCCTGTAAGTCGAGTTGATTCCAGTTTATTTATATCGAACCTCATAGAGTATATGCATATGGTTAGACCAATAACAACGAATCACAATGTAACCAAAGATATTTTTATCCATAAAGATTTATTTAAATCTGATCAAGTTTTCTTGAGAATCAATAGAATTAGAAAGCCTTTAGAACCATATTACGAAGGACCTTATCCAGTTCATGAAAAATCTGATAATTTTTTTACGCTAAAAATTAAGAACAGGGAAGTGAAGATATCGATAGATCGATTAAAGCCCGCTTATATCTTGAGAGCACTAGATCAACCTGCCAGCAGTGGAGATCCCATCATACCTGTCAGCAGAGAAGATCCCATCATACCTGCCAGCAGAGAAGATCCCATCATACCTGCCAGCAGAGAAGATCCCATCATACCTGCCAGCAGAGAAGATCCCATCATACCTGCCAGCAGAGAAGATCCCATCATACCTGCCAGCAGTGAAGATCCCATCGGGCCTTCCAGTAAACCGCAACCATCTAAGCCTGGGATGCGGTTCGAATTGCCAAAGGAGACCCGCAGCGGAAGACGGATAAAAACTCCTTCCAGGTACAATGAGTCTATTGGACGTGACTTCCGTCACTGGAAGGGGAGTGATGTAGCGGCTCCCACATATATTAACATTAATATCATATTAATTGTTGTCATATCAATATAATAAAATAATTATACATCATTTTAAATATAAAACATAAATCATATAAAATGTAAATATTTATCTATAATATATCAAACACATATATCTAACATTATATACTCTAGAAATGATTTTTGACCACACACATATATACAAAAACGAACTTTAACGTGTAATATACACCAATTTAACCTCCTGATAATTTTTATAAATAAATGTGATTAAAAGTTGATTTTACAATAAATAATTTGTTAAATGACTCCGCTTATAAATCAATGCCGCCCACATAAATTGGTGAGCCGCGTATTTAAAATATAAACTTTAACGAACATTTGCAAGCAATCAAACAAGAATTTCAATTCGATCAAAAGTGAAAAATAAAATTACTCATAATATCAAATTATAAATATTTAAGAAATACATATTGAATATTTATATTTAAAACAAAAAATATAACATATTTCGCAATATTTAAAAACAACGAAAACGTATATCGATTGGTATTTAATTCAAGGCAAATTTTCAACTTAAAACAAAATCGCTATCAAATATAATTTTAAGAAATTATTTATGTGGATTGTCGTTATTAACCACCACAGAACTACCAAAAGACTCTACCCCAATTGCTTGTAAGTGGATACTACACAAGAAGACCAACGCCGAGGGTCAAGTAGTAAGATACAAGACCCGACTTGTGGCAAAGGGCTTCACTCAACAAAAGGGAATCGATTATGAAGAGATTTACTCACCTGTTTCTAGTTTTGAAATGACAAGACTGCTCACAGCAATAGGTATTGAAAATAACTGGTTCATAGACCAATATGACGTGAAAAGTGCTTATCTCTACGGCAAGCTTGACCGATTGATCTACATGGAACAACCAGAAGACTTTGTTAAACCTGGTGAGGAACATCTTTACTGCCAACTCAAAAGGTCTCTGTACGGACTGAAGCAAAGCGGCAGATGTTGGAACAAGTGCCTTGATGAGTGGTTGAAGAAAAAGGGATTTATGAGGAATCCAGTTGACCCTTGTGTCTACAAGCTCAAGCTGAACGAAGGAATTATAATCTTATCATTATACGTGGATGATATTCTTACTCTGACGGAGAATCAAGAAGTGAGAGAAAAGTGCATTGAACTGCTGAGAGGTAACTTCGAAACAAAGTACATCGGACCAGTATCCTACCTGCTTGGTGTCAACTTCACTCGATCAAAGGGTGGATGCGTAACTCTAACACAAAGAGCATATATAAAAAGTCTATTGGAACGGTTCAATCTTCAGGAAGGAAGAGAAGTCTCAACGCCGATGGAAACCAGACCAGAACTTCTTGAGGAAGAAGATGAAGAAAACTGCCAAGACCTTCCCTACCGTGAACTAATGGGTGAACTGCTCTACATTTCACAGCGGAAAAAGCCAGACATTGCCTATGCAGTAAGTCAATTGGCTCGCTATTGTTCAAAGTACACTAGAAAACACTGGGTTGCTGCGAAACGAATTTTAAGATACTTAAAATCTTCAGAGCATCTAGGCATCACCTATAGACGGACTGGGGAACAACTGTGTGTCTATTCGGATGTAGATTGGGGAACCAACCTAGAAGACAGAAAGAGCACATCGGGTTACGTAGTGATGTTTGCAGGTGCTCCAATCCTATGGCGAAGTTCAAAGCAAACTGTCACCGCCCTCAGCACAATGGAGGCGGAATACACTTCCCTATCATCGTCAGTCAGGGAAGTGACATGGATCAGTGAGTTTCTGAACCATTTGGATATTACACATAATATGGTTGAGCCAACTCCGGTGTGGTGCGATAACCAAGCGGCTATAGCACACGCCAAGAGCTACATCAGCCGATCCAAGAGCAGACTCATCGCTATTAGATATCACTTTGTCAGAGAAAAGGTGGATGACGGTGTGATTCAACTGGACTATGTTACAAGTGGAAGAAACTTAGCGGACATTTTGACCAAGCCACTGGGGATAAACCTACACGAACTTCATCGTTCGAGACTCTTAAGCGGCGAAGTGATCCATGAATAGGAGGTCACTTCGAGGGAGGAGATTGCTGGACCGTGGCGGCGTGCGGTTGGCTTCGGCAACACTGGAGCTGACGTCACTTCCTGTTGATGTAACCCTGCAAGCGGCTTCGCCACGCTGACTTATTCTCTTTCTCCATGTTTACTATTTAATCTATAGATGGAAATTTTGCCGGGAGGAAATTGATCTAAAGAGACAAGGGTCGCCTCTCCCGTCAAAATAGACGTCTAAAACCAGACGCCATCTATTGACCGTCGCCGCAACTAGCGGCCTCGGGTCGGTGACAAAGCCACAACACCAGCTTTGGCAAACTGAAAAGCGTCCACCTAGAGACCATGGTTTCGGGCTAATGGCCCTCGTCAGTCTAGGGCGGACTTTATTCCATGAGATCCGCACGGGATCTAATGGAATCTTGACAATCTGCCAAAGAGGTGTTTAGCTGGCAAAGTGGCTGGGCCATATCTATGGCTAAAATATAGATGGAATTTTTTTCAATTTCCTCCCGGCAAAATTTCCATCTATATTTTACATTATTATAAATAGTAATATAAAACAAATAGCAAACTTGTATACCATGGTTTCAGGCTTTGATTGAATAAATAAAATTCGCAATTATATCGCTTTTCATTATACATAATATAAGTTTGAGAAATTATTTTGAGATCAACATATACTACACGAATATAATATTATGAAGTGATAAGGTATTGTTGTTGTTGTGTCCAATGAAGAGCCTCAGATATCTCCATACATCTCTATCACAGCAGTCGCAATGTCCTCTATCTTGGGTGTGTATACTGTATTTTGTTGTTATTGTCGTGTCCAATTAAGAGCCTCAGATGTCTCTATACATCTCTATCACAGCAGTCGCAATGTCCTCTATCTTGGGTGTGTATACTGTATTTTGTTGTTATTGTCGTGTCCAATTAAGAGCCTCAGATGTCTCTATACATCTCTATCACAGCAGTCGCAATGTCCTCTATCTTGGGTGTGTAGAGCTGCTGCTCTGGGTCTATGCTGGACATGAGAATATGTGAGTAGATGTAAGTTCCACACCAAGACAGTTGTTACATGTCCTATAGGTTCTTGTGCCATCTGGATGCATTGTCATTCCTTTATAGTGTTTTGTTCTAAGTCTTGTTAATTTTTTTGTCAGTTTTCTCTCAGTAATAAGGTTTCATCTGTATATAAGAAATGGAAGAATTAAAGAACAAATATTTCTTTTAAACATAAAACAAACTTCTACTGCCCTTACTGCGATGAAAAAAATCATATATAAGTTTATGTCCAAAAGCTTATGTCCATAGTTTTCATGAATACCATTTCTGAGATTCCAACCTTCAGTGTAGCATATAAAAGCAGAATGATCCACTTTATTATTAGAACTCTAAGAAGTGGTCTGGTAGATTAAATTGGCGAAACCGCTGGGAGGGGTGCATCACTGATGAGTTAAACTTTCCTAATATTTATTTCATCGCAGTAAGGACAGTAAAGGTTTGTTTTATATTAAATAGAAACATTCCTACATTAATAGTTCCATTTCTTTTACAAGTATAATATATGTACACAATATTTGACTACAATCAACATGCATATCTATCTATCTATATATATATATATAAATGAATGTATGTGTGTCTGTCCTTTATGCCTGACCAAACCACTCATTGGAACGACATGAAACTTTGGGAAGTTATTTGTATAGTACTGGGAAGGTTTCTAGCAAATAATATTTTTGAAATAACTTTTCGCCAAAATATAATAAAGATAAATATTCTAATTTATCTGTTTTAATTCAACAATCTGCTCCAAATATTATTATGACGATACGATGATTTTGTAATGTAGAAAATTAGGAAAGACAAAATTCAGGATGACACGGCAGTTTATTTGAGACAAGAATAATGATACAATTCCAAGGCAAGACAGTATTCCTTTAACTTCCAATTACCGAGGGAACCAATTGATATTGATTTTATTCAACTTATCGAGTATTTTTCAAGGGACCGGGAAAAAATGTTCACTTTATCGAGAGATTCGTTAGACAAACCTTTGCTCGGGTAAAACCCAGGCGAAGCCGGGTATGTCCGCTAGTAAATTATAATCACAAGGTAATAAGACCAAATTCAAACTTGGTCTTATTTCCTTGTATTTATAATCAATAATCCAAATTGTGCCTTATCATGCATATAAATTAAAACTTTCAACCTCTCTTTTGAGAGATAAACTTCTAAACTAATGAAACAATTATCAAAATTCCTACATAAATTTTGATTATTTTAGTTTTATTTTTTTAAATTGTGAAATGTTTTCTTCTTTAGTTTTAAAAACATTATTAATTTAAAAATATATTAAATTATTTTTAAATAACTATAATTCAAAATTTATACCTAAAAACATTTAAAACATTGAAAAATTATCTTTTTAAAAGGAAGCGAATTATTTGACCCAAAATAGTTATAAATTCTGTTGGTAGATGACAGCACGTACCTTTTAAAAGTTCATTGTTATCAGTAAAATATTTTTAGGTTTTTCGTATTTATTTTTGAGATTGGCGACATTTCTGTTCTAAAATGTATTTTATTTTATTCATATTTAAAATATCTTTATATAAAATATTAATTAGGTAATTTATAAATAATTTTGAGATTAATTTTTGATTAGATCTAGGTCGAAAAGGCAGAATATTTCAAGCAGAATTAATTCTAAAATTGTGTTAATTCAATAAAATCGAAGATTTTTTTAAAGAAGTTGGTGAGTGGGTAACACCCTCGATTCCCGACAGCCATGAACCGGGATTGAATCCCGCGTTAACATTTGTTTAAATATATGTGAATAACCTTCACATTCATTGTTTCAATTATCATTAACTAGGTTGTTCTTGTTGAGCGGTACCTAATAAGTGATTTTGGAACCGATTTTTAAAATTTCTAATTTCAGAATAAGGAAAACTAGCTTCAGAACCCCCTATAATACAGAGAAATAAATAACCCAATATAATATTAAATTCGAAATTATTTTAAAGGCGTAAGATTCTTTTTGAAAATAAACAATATCTACTGCCCTTACTGCAATGGAAAAATTAATGGGTGGGCTTGGTGTTGTTTTGTTGATGATTGACAGACGTCTTTTTTTAAATGTATTATTTATTATAAATATATTACAATAAAAAACACAATAAATACAAAAGATAATAGTGGCTATATATATTTTTAATCAAGTTTTGTTCGTCACTTTTTAACAACGTTTTATTAGGTTATCATAATATCCAATCTCACAGAATATATATATTTATAAAATTAAATATTCCAACACCTGGCTCATCATTGCAGTAAGGGCAGTAGAAATTGTTTATTTTAAAAAAGAATCTTACGCCTTTAAAATAATTTCGAATTTTGATAACAGATGGCGCGCTAGTGCATCATAATATTAAATTAATTCATAAATATCCTCCTAAAGTACCTAAGAAATAAGAAAATATTTTTAATAATAAAAAAAAAATTAAACTTCTAAGATTCGAACCAACATTCTTTTATCTAAATTCGAAACTATTATAGACGCGTATGATTCTTTTTTGAAAATAAACCATTTCTACTGTTCTTACTGCAATGGAAAATTTGATGGGAGGGCCTAGCTGATCAGTGGTGAACCCTCCCAGCGGTTTCGCCAGTTTAATCTACCATACCGCTGTTATATTGAATTATTTTATCTAATATATAATTTTGTTGCTAAAATTTTATTTTTGGCGCAATGCTTGGTTAATTTTGACTTTAAAAT
>CP092883.1:67006910-67029519 GCA_030710605.1 Cordylochernes scorpioides
GTGATAAGATCCTGTCGACTTTCAATGTGTCAATATAGTGATAATAATGTGGTGGGGAAAGGGAAATAATCACGCCACAAATAGTTAGAGGAATTTGGAAGGCAACCAGAGAGAGATCGAGATGGCGGGCGACGGATCCGGCACCGCCAGGCGGCCGGCCGTTCGTGTCGAATACAATGCTCCAACTGTCTTAATTAGTCCTGAGGTTCTAAGAAAACGGGGCCCCAGTGGAATGTGGCTGATATCTCGAGTGACCGAGCCCCATATCCTGTCCCAATAGTCCCAATAATTTCGGGCATCTTGGAATGTCGGTAGTGGCTCAAATGACCGTACTTTAGCTGCTTTCTCTCTCTCTGGTTGACTGTAGATTTACTTTATTAATCCTAGAAGAGCATATATTATGACATATGGCCCCCGTTGAAGAAGGCTGAACATGGTTTAAGTATACTTAAAGCTGGAGAAGCCAGGAATAGAGAAAATAATTTTACAGTTGAAATTAGTTAAGGTAATGGTGACATAGTTTTATGTAAATAAAATATTGTATAGTACACAAGTAAATATTATTTACAAGCAGTTTTACAACACCGGAGGGTTTGATATTTAAGGGAAATTTTGAAAATATCAAGGTTATAAAAGGCTATATACAATAAATTCTAATGTATTATAAGGGAAATGCTATTGAGAGGTGTGAACAAGGAAAAGAAGAGTCACATACACATGATGAAAATATTGAGCCATTAAGACTGGGGAACTCTACACTTTACAACACCGGAGGGTTTGATATTTAAGGGAAATTTTGAAAATATCAAGGTTATAAAAGGCTATAAACAATAAATTCTAATGTATTATAAGGGAAATGCTATTGAGAGGTGTGAACAAGGAAAAGAAGAGTCACATACACATGATGAAAATATCGAGCCATTAAGACTCGGGAACTCTACACTTTAAGATATGTTTTCAGGCGGACATGGCAAGGGGAAGACTTGCGTGAGCTCAGGACTGAGGTAAATATAGAACTACATACAATGTTAGAATTTTGGCGAACAGAGCGAGGGGAAACTTGCTTTGGGCCATTCTACCTTATCTATGCAGTTACTCGTGTAGCGAGTCAGAGGAGAAAAGTCCCGTGTGTAGGTGAGGAAGTCGCATGGGCTTATAGTTAATTTGAGAAGATAAAATAGTTCGGGATACAAAGGTAGAATATAGGCGAACATAGCAAGGAGAAACTTGCTTTGGGCCTTTCCACCTTAATTATTTCGATACTATGAGACTTTAGTAGTTTTAGCTAATTGAAGGAAAGTATGTGCGCACAGTGCCAAAAATTGGGACGAAGACGGCGTTGTCCTTTACAAGTGACAAGCTGCTCGGACACGAGGTGTTTAAACCGTCGTGGGAGCTTGTGCGAGGCGATGGTTTCGCGGTGGGTTGAAGGAAAAACCCATGTCTGCGCGAAATAATTACGGACCGGACAAAATCAGCGACGATGTTTAACGTACCTCCGTGGGAAATATCAGAAGTAGGTTATATCGTGCTGGTTTGGACAAGGGACAAACATAGATTTGAAGACAGGGTCCGTGTGGCGAACATGTGGCGCGAGAAGAAGAAGCGAACTGTGCCGCTCGATGCAGATTGTTCAAGTGCGAACAAAAAGGAGTTGATAAACATCTAGCAGTTAGTCAATCTGCATCCTGTGACGAACACACCATTGGCTAGATGGTGTGGGTCGGTGGATAAGCTTGAGATGAACTACGAAATATATTATCATAAATGAAGGGCGAAGATTAGAATTTTGAATTGGCAATATAGAATTTCGATAATTGATTAATCAATAATTCTATACAAGGTCATAAGCTGGTATAAGGTTGACAAAGTTGTAAGAATGAGTGGGGCATGCATAGATATAATACCAAGTTTAAGGGATGACTTTAAAATGAAAAATATTTCACACAATAAAAAGACAATTATATTAAATTAGTATGGTAAGGTTACTAATTCAGTGGGTTTCACATAGCTAAATATAATATGGATAATAAGATCACTGTTAATAGGGGTGGAGGGATAAATGGAAATATTAAACATTTTTACATATTCACACATATTGAGCTAATTATGGAAATATTGGGACAATTTACAAGGAATGACTTATTTAAAGAATGAATGGTAGGAGTTAAAACAATTACACTCACGAGTTATGTTGGTTTAGGGCGCAGGTAAGTTCTTTGAGCTTCGGGAGAGTTCTGTCTGTGACACTGTGCGTACCAGTGTTGTACATCACAGTAGCGGCAGGGATATGGCGGAGTCTTGTCCATGATGGTGGAAGGTGTCCTGCCCTGGCACGGTGGTCGTTCTTGGGCAGATCTAGTGCTGGAAGAAGTGTGTGCAGCTCCATCTCTGTCGTAGGTGAATACTTCTTCGGGATCACTGTTCAAAAGTTGGTCGAAACAGAAGGTGAGAGCTCGAAGAGGAGCGGCTACAGTAGAGTAGGTCGTAGAGTCTGGTGGAACTTGGTTGTGGGTTTGTCCGATCATCGTGGTCTTGCTTCTTTTTTCTTCATCCGGTAGATATGGGAATTTGTTTCCAGGCCAGGTCTTATCCTGTCGACTTTCAATGTGGTAATAATAAAATAATAATGTGGGGAAAGAGAAATAATCACATCACAAATTGGAAGAGAAAGGACCCAGGCAACCAGAGAGAGCTGGAGGGCGACGGACCCGGCACCGCCAAGCGGCCGGCCGTTCGTGTCGAATACAATCCTCCAACTGTCTTAATTAGTCCTGAGGTTCTAAGAAAACGGGGCCCCAGTGGAATGTGACTGATATTTCAAGTGACCGGGCCCCATATCCTGTCCCAATAGTCCCAAGAATTCCAGGCCTCTTGGAATGTCGGTAGCAGCTCAAATGACCATACTTTAGCTGCCTTCTCTCTATCTGGTTGACTGTAGATTTACTTTATTATTCCTGGAAGAGCATATATTATGACATATATGTTATATTAAAATATTTTATTCAAAATTATGTTATATTAAAATTTAATATTATTTAAAATTATATTTCATCGATACAAATATTCTGTTAAATCGACCGCCAGAGGTCACGCTTCCCCTATAAATACTAATTGTTGTTGTTCTCCATTGGCCGGCTCAAAACTTTTGTACATTATGTAAATATTCTTTTTGTTTTCCTTATTTATTCGCCTTGAGCCAGGCAGCACTTTTATCAAATTGTTTTTTTTAATATATTCCTTTAACTCAAATTACTGATCAAAACATTTTTTAATTATTATTCTTTAAAGAATTTCAACCACGACTGCATTACCATACCATAATCCTCAACATGATCTAAATTCAAGCAGAAAATCTCTTCCTCGTAGGTCGTGATCCCTAGTCTTCCTCTCCGTCCTCTCTCGCTCCAATAACCAATCAAGATATATGTACAATAACAATATTACAAAAGGAATGAAACTATAAAAAGGAATGATGATAATCTGTTTTAAATGAATATTAAATATTATAGAATGTTTTGAATAAATGTAGGGCGCATTGATGCAACAATAAAGTCCTTTATAACTTGTCTCAATAGAGTTTTTTATTTACTTCAGTCACTCGTAGAGCTGTTGTTATGAGGTTTGTTTTTAATTTACAAATAGAGAAGTATTTTTCCTAAACAAAACGACATGTCTATAAAATACCTCTTAAAAATGGTTTTGTTTATAATTTAAAGTCAAAATTAACTAAACATTAGGCCAAAAATAATTTTTAGCAACAAAATTATATATTAGATAAAATAATTCAATATAACAGCGGTATGGTAGATTAAACTGATGAAACCGCTGGGAGGGTTTACCACTGATGAGCTAGGCCCTCCCATTAATTTTTCCATTGTAGTAAGGGCAGTAGATATTGTTTATAAAAAAAGAATCATACGCGTCTATAATAGTTTCGAATTTAGATAAAATAATGTTGGTTCAAATCTTGAAGTTCAAATTCGATTTGAAATAAATATTCTTTGCAATTTTATTTGCAAATTTTCTACTTTCAATCGCAAGCAGCGCCACTCGCGGTTTCTGGCTAAATTACAATCATAAATTGAAAAAAATGCTAAAATGTGTTCCAAGTATAATAAATTTAATTAGAAATATAGTAATATAATATTCCAAAGACGTTGTAAAAAAACTTGGCATTCCAATATTAATATATATTTAAAGAAAATATTGTAACGTTTTTGTGTTAAATGTTAAAATGTAATGTTAAAATATATTTTTACATTGTTAATTTATTTGTTGTTGTTTTATAATAATGAAGATGCAAATTACATTGTTTTTGTTGTTGTTTATTATCGTTTGTTTATATAAAAAATACATTGTATGTGATGATGATAACAAAATGAATTTTAAATTTATATACATAATTCTTTGAAAAAAAATATTATATAATTATAAAATCCACAAACGTGACAATATCTTATTTAAAAATTAATAAATGTTTTAAAAAAAATTATGTTTCAAAAATATATTCAAGCGCATATAACAATATTTATATATGTTTATAAATATACAAGGTATGTCCTATAAGTTCCCGGACTGGGTCCATAAAAAAAAAAGGTAAGATTTTTTTTTTTTAAATTATTAAAACTTTTTAAAGTAATCCCCCCTTGCTTCAACGCACCAGCGCCATCGTTTCCCCAAATTGTCGAAACAGTTTTTATAGAGCTCTTTTGGAATGCTCTTCAATGCCAACAGCGATTTTTCTATTATGTCATCCCTGGTGTCAAAATGTCTTCCTTTTAGAACTGCTTTAAGTTTGGGGAACAGGAAAAAGTCATTTGGTGCGATGTCTGGGGAATAGGGTGGTTGAGGTAGGATTTCTGTCCCGTTTTTAGCCAAAAAAACTCGTCACCAAGTGCGCTGTGTGAGGGCGGGCATTGTTATGGTGTAGGATCCAGTCACCATTAGGCTATTTTTCTGGCTTTTTTTTTCGAATCGCTTCCCTTAGATGGCGAAGAATGTCCAAATACATTTCCTTAATAACCGTTTGGCCTACAGGAAGATACTCGTGATGAACAATGCCCTTGTTATCCAAAAAAGCGACCAGCAACACCTTGTTTCTGGATTTCAATATCCTGGATTTTTTTGGTCTAGGATCACCCTGACCTCTCCACTCGGCATATTGACGCTTGGTTTCAGGGTCATAGTCATAGACCCATGTCTCGTCGCCTGTGATTATCTTGTCTTTCCATTCCGGATCCGTTCTTGTCATTTCCAACATGTTCTCACAGGTTGCAAGCCGACACAGTTTTTGCTCATTAGTGAGGAATCTTGGGATGAATTTTGCAGGAGTCTTTTTGAGCTTCAAATCTTTGGTTACGATCCTTCCAATCGTTGTTTTAGAGATGCCTGTGTCTTGCTCTAGCTCCAGCAAAGTGGTTCGAGGATTTTCTTTTATCAAATCGGTGATTTTTTGCACATTTTGGGCGTCCTTGCCGAGGTTCATCTTCAATGGAAATTCTGCCAGCTTTAAATCTAGAATGCCATTCAAAAACAGTTGTTCTCTTTGGAGAGTCATTGGGGAATACTTTATTAAGCATTTCAAAAGTTTCGGTTGCAGATATTTGAAGTTTCCCACAAAATTCTATGCAAATCCTCTGCTTCAATTTTTGTTCCATCGTAAAATCGCCGCAGCGCTAGGTGTGACCTTTAAATAAATTAGAATAACTTTGGCGCGCGCTAATGTACCGCCTCGATATTGGTACCACCGTGTTGCCAGATATTTTTTCTATAATAAACTGTCAAATTTATTTACATTTTTCATTTATTTATTTTATTTATGGACCCAGTCCGGGAACTTATGGGACATACCTTGTATATAGGTGGATTGGATATTTTCTAGAATCGTTTTAACAAATGTTCGTTAGACAAACTTTTACTCGGGAAAAAACCGGGCGAAGCCGGGTACATTCGCTGAATACAGTTATTTACAAATGTTCGTTTGTGGCAAGATACTATTCCTTCAACTTCAAATTACCGAGCGGACCAATTAATATTGATTTTATTCAACTTATCGAGTATTTTTAAAGGGACCTGGAAAAATTTTCAAATTATCGAGAGTATAGACAAGTGTAGATTCAATATAGGGATTGGATGTTTGCTAGAATCGTTTTAACAAATGTTCGTTAGGCAAACTTTTACTAGGATAAAACCGGCGAAGCCGGGAACATATATATATATTATATAAAGGGCGTACCTGGATCTGTAAAGAAAAAAACAAAACAATTTTTTTCTTTACAGATCCAGGTACGCCCTTTTATATAATCTTAATTAATGGATCGCCTTTTGACTCAACAATATATATATATATATATGTTTGTCGGCTATGCACGCCCTCAATATGTAATCGATCTCGCTGAAATTTGAACAGGACAGAGAGTTAAATCTGGAAGAGTTTTTTGTCCCCCTTTAACCAAGAAAAATTATAATTAACCAGGTACTGAGCAACAATATTTTTTTAGTCAGAAATGATGATGACAATATTGCTGTATCATGCTTGATTGACATAAACAAAATTCTTTAGGGGAATATTCACTAAAACAGACCACGGGCGAAGCCAGATAATAATTTCAGTAGTCAGGAACAAAATTCTACCTGCGAAACATTCACTCAAGCAGAAGACACACGAAGCCAGGTCATCTCTATGTATAAAATATCATTTCTCGGCCTTTTGGCTAAAGATCATGTAGTTTATCTCTAGATATTTTTATTTATATATATATTTTTAAAAATATATTCAGTAGAGAGAGTGGATATGTTTGCTCGAAAAATATATTTTATATATTATATAAATATATAACGTAACGAATATTATTATCATAATATTCTGTGTGTGTGTGACAATTTTGACAATTGAAAATAGTTTATTGTCTTCTAGACAATGTTACATCTCAACCAGGAGGGTGAAAAAGAAATATTTACATTGACAGGTTGTCAGGAATCAAGGCATCGCCGCCTAAGACTGGCCAAATCGGAGCTAACATCGGGATGGTTGCCCCGAGCCGGTTCTATGGCCGCGCTGAGGAACTCAGCGAGGACTCCCCTCATCGCAGGTGTCAGTCTCGCCATGAGGGGACTCTCTTCATCGATGAAGAGAATGGCATCCTTGATGTCATCCGGTTGGATCCCTGATGATATAAGGGCCTAGGCAGGTTAAGTGCTTCAGTTTCTTGAAGATTTCAATAACCATGCACTCCTCCCTCATGATCGGCGTCATCTCCTCCTCGTCGGGAGCAGGTGGTATCGGCCCGGCAGGCTGAGGCGCGGGCAGTGGGGGTGTTGGAGGCACTGCGGCTGGCGAGGTCTTGAGCGCCGCCCTAGATGTCGATGTCTCCTCGATTGACATCTCAACGTCCAGTGTAGGGACTGCAGGGCCCGTGACTCCCAGGAGCCCGCAGGGACGGAGCAGGGGCGACAGGTGGAGGGGCAGGAGGCGCCATCTCCGTAGGTATGGCCGGGGCCACTGGTGGTGATTGCCGGGGTGCTGCAGGTGGAAGCGCAGCTCGGCTTGTGGAGGGCACTTCGGAGACCTCCATGGCTGGACTGGGGGACGCCGGTGGTGGAGGCTGGGCGGATGGCTGCTGAGGCAGGCCAGGCGCAGGACGCTGAAGGGACGCTGGTGGGAGAGGTAGGTGTGGCCGGTCCAGGAGCGTTGGTTCGCCCTGCAAGCAGGGGGCAGTTGGCCCGGCGATGTCCTTGGCCTCGGCACCTGGAGCATCTAATCCCGGAGGATAGGTATGCGGGCCAGGCCTCGCCTTTGATGGTGATGTTGAGACGGGTGGGCAGTCCCTCGATGGTCATTCCTTCGCGGAGGATGATGAACGCCTCTCGGCGGCCGTCGTTATAGGTGTATGGGCCCGCTTTCATCAGCTTGGGGGCGATGGATGTAACTCGCCCAAGAGGTGTAAGGGCGCTGATGACGGCTGCATCCCCCACGAAGAAGGGGGAGGTTGCCCACCGTTATTAGCTCCGTCCTCTTGCGGAACGGGAAGACCCTGTGGAGTGTCCCCTCCACCTCGAGGCCTTCGTTGACGAGGCGCTCGGCCATGCCTCTGTTTGCCAGTCCCACCAGGAAGTGGCCGTTCATCTTGGTCACTTGGAAGACCTCCCTGGTACTCCCAAACATTCGATCCATGGCCCTCATGTAATGGTAGGGCTCCAGTTCAGGGCTGCGCTCTACGTAGACGCAGTGGTCTTCTGTTGAGGACGCCTGCCGCGCCCTGGCCTCCACGATGTGCGCTCGGGTAGTCCTGACTTCCTGGGCGCGCGGCGCCCATCCTGCCGAAGATTGCGGACGGCGGTTAGTTCTGGCACCTCCTAAATTGGAAGAAGGTGCGGCCGCTGGAGACGAATTCGCCGAGCCGCGACGTCTCTTTCTTTTCTGGACAATGGTGAAGTTGCCCTCATATTCGGAGTTGCTATCCTCCGCTAATTCTGCCCAGTTTCTATGGGCTTGGGCAGCAGCCTCAGAGGAAGAAGCAGCGGCAAAGTCGGTCGGCGCGGCCGGATTTGCATCCTTGCCGCCGGTAGCCGGATTTGCATATCTTTGATTCTTCGTCGATTTCATTGAAGAATTGAACTTCAAAGCGTTTCTCGCTGGTAACTCCGCACTGGGCTGTGCTTTCGAGCCGAGCCTTGCAGGCTTTTCCTCGGCTTTTGAAGGGCTTTCAGCCCGTGCCAAACTCGGCGTATTGCCGGAACTCATACATCCGCCAGAGGCAAAATACGCGGAGCTCGCGCGACGCGTGGCCGAACGGCCGAGTGTGTGTGTGTGTGTTCCGGAATATTATTATCAATTATCAATAATAAATATATTATCAATAATATTCGTAAGGCAAACTTCTACTCGAAAAAACCCGGACGAAGCCGGTACACATCCGCTAGTAAATATATGACATAATAAAAATATAATTTTTATTATTCATAAAATAATTAAAATTTTATAATCACAGAGTTAAATTTTAAAATGAAATGGAATCCTTAACAAAAGGAATATAACCTAATTTGCTTTTTTTTTTGTAAATAGATAATAACATTGTTAGTTGTAGATATGCAAAAATTGTTTGCTTTAAAAAATAATCAAAATAATAAATGTTTTTTGGGACAAAAGTTATCATCCATTTTTTACCATCCACGACTGCATGAATTGGTAAAGTAACTAGAATATACGTCTTTTTTTATGACATATATATATATATATATTCTGTGAGATTGGATATGATGATAACCTAATATAAAAAGTTGTTTTTAAAAAGTGACGAAAAAACTTGATTAAAAATATATATAGCCACTTTTGTCTTTTGTAATTATTGTGTTTTCTTATTGTAATGGATGTATAATAAATAATACATTTAAAAGAAGACGTCTGTCAATCATCAACAAAACAACACCAGGCCCTACCATTAATTTTTCCATTGCAATAAGGGCAGTAGTAATTGTTTATTTTCGGAAAGAATCTTACGCCTTTAAAATAATTTAGAATTTAATATTATATTGGCTCATTTTTTGTATTATAGGGAGTTCTGAAGCTTGTTTTCATTATTCTGTGATAGTTGAACCTGATAATTGAAACAATGAATGTGAAGGTTATTCACATATATTTAAACAAAATGTTAACGAGGGATTCAATCCCGGTTCATGGCTGTCGGGAATCGATGGTGTTACCCACTCATCTACTGACGTCTTAAAAAAAACTTCATTATTGAATTAACACAATTTTAGAATTAATTCTGCTTGAAACATTTCAACACTCATACTACAGCTAGATTCTACAGAAAAATTAATCTCGAAATTATTAATAAATTACCTAAATAATATTTTATATAAAGATATTTTAAAATATGAATAAAATAAATTACATTTTAAAACAGAAATGTCGCCAATCTCAAAAACAAATACGAAATACTTTAAGAATTATGCAGATAACTTGACAGACTATTAAAGAGTACGCGCTGCCATCTGCCAAAGTAATTTATGACTATTTTTTGAAAAAATAATTTGCCTCCATTAAAATGGATCGATTTTTCAATATCTCTGAATGTTTTTAAATACATTTTAAAAAAAAAATTATATTTAAAAAATACTCTAAATATAATTTATAAAAAATATGTATTATAAATTATTAAATAAATTTTGGCGTTAAACAAAAATGATTTATTGAAGGAATAAGCAATCGTAATTTCTATAGTAAAATGAGTATCTGGTAATGTGTTATATTTTTCTTTGTTTTTATTGACAAGATGGAAAGCTTCGAGGACAGTTCTTCGACTGGGTAAAGAAGGAAAGATTTTATCTAGAATAAATTAGCAATATCCCTATATATATATATAAGTCAGTGTATGTATGTATGTATGTTTGTTTGTCGGCTATACACGTCCACAATACGTAACTAATCTGACTGAACTTTTAATAGTATATAGAGTTGAATCTAAACAAACTTATAGTGAAATTTCAGGCCTCTATCCCGAATATTCTTCGAGTTATTTGCAAATTTGCCCTTTCGCTGCGAGAAGCGCTTCTAACGGGGAAGATTGGAGGTAATATCAGCTAACCTAATGTAATGTAAAGTTTTGAAGCGGGACACAAGAGTGACATCCACGGCGCCAATTTATAATTGTACAAATAGTATTCAAATAAAAAGATTTAATCGGTATAACCCGGGCGTTGCCCGGGTCCTTCGGCTAGATATGTATATGGCTATATATTGTTGCACCAAGTTGCAGCTTTGCAGAGTCATGGACCTTGGTTTCCTCCTTCTTGGTGTTATACACCGAGCGTGTTTCCATACTTAAAGTAAATAAAGAAAGTAAATAAATTACATTTTAAAGTTATTGTGTTTATTTATTCTTCCTCGTAGGTCGTGATCCGCAGTCTTCCTCTCCGTCCTCTCTCGCTCCAATAACAAATCAAGATATATATACAATAACAATATTACAAAAAGAATGAAACTATGAAAAGGAATGATGATAATCTAAATAATCTGTTCTAAATAATAATAAATATCATTGAATATTCTGAATAAATGTAGGGCGCATTGATGCAACAATAAACTCCTTTATAACTTGTCTCAATAGAGTTTTTTTATTTACTTCAGTCACTCGTAGAGCTGTTTTTCTGAGCCTTGTTTTTTAATTTACAAATAGAGAAGTATTTTTCCTTAACAAAACGATGTGTCTATAAAATACCTCTTAAAAATGGTTTTTTGTTTATAATTTAAAGTCAAAATTAACCAAGCATTAGGCCAAAATAAATTTTAGCAACAAAATTATATATTAGATAAAATAATTCAATATAACAGCGGTATGGTAGATTAAACTGGCGAAAACCGCTGGGAGGGTTCACCACTGATCAGCTAGGCCCTCCCATCAAATTTTCCATTGCAGTAAGAACAGTAGAAATGGTTTATTTTTAAAAAAGAATCATACGCGTCTATAATAGTTTCGAATTTAGATAAAAGAATGTTGGTTCGAATCTTAGAAGTTTAATTTTTTTTTGTATTATTAAAAATATTTTCTTATTTCTTAGGTACTTTAGGAGTATATTTATGAATTAATTTAATATTATGATGCACTAGCGCGCCATCTGTTATCAAAATTCGAAATTATTTAAAGGCGTAAGATTCTTTTTTAAAATAAACCAATTTCTACTGCCCTTACTGCAATGATGAGCCAGGTGTTGGAATATTTAATTTTATAAATATATATATATATATATCTCTGTGAGATTGGATATTATCATAACCTAATAAAACGTTGTTAAAAGAGACGAACAAAACTTGATTAAAAAAAATATATAGCCACTATTATCTTTTGTATTTATTGTGTTTTCTTATTGTAATGTATGTATAATAAATAATACATTTAAAAAAAGACGTCTGTCAATCATCAACAAAACAACACCAGGCCCACCCATTAATTTTTCCATTGCAGTAAGGGCAGTAGATATTGTTTATTTTCAAAAAGAATCTTACGCCTTTAAAATAATTTCGAATTTAATATTATATTGGGTTATTTATTTCTCGGTATTATAGGGGGTTCTGAAGCTAGTTTTCCTTATTCTGTAATTAGAAATTTTAAAAATCGGTTCCAAAATCACTTTATTAGGTACCGCTCAACAAGAACAACCTAGTTAATGATAATTGAAACAATGAATGTGAAGGTTATTCACATATATTTAAACAAATGTTAACGCGGGATTCAATCCCGGTTCATGGCTGTCGGGAATCGAGGGTGTTACCCACTCACCAACTTCTTTAAAAAATCTTCGATTTTATTGAATTAACACAATTTTAGAATTAATTCTGCTTGAAATATTCTGCCTTTTCGACCTAGATCTAATCAAAAATTAATCTCAAAATTATTTATAAATTACCTAATTAATATTTTATATAAAGATATTTTAAATATGAATAAAATAAAATACATTTTAGAACAGAAATGTCGCCAATCTCAAAAATAAATACGAAAAACCTAAAAATATTTTACTGATAACAATGAACTTTTAAAAGGTACGTGCTGTCATCTACCAACAGAATTTATAACTATTTTGGGTCAAATAATTCGCTTCCTTTTAAAAAGATAATTTTTCAATGTTTTAAATGTTTTTAGGTATAAATTTTGAATTATAGTTATTTAAAAATAATTTAATATATTTTTAAATTAATAATGTTTTTAAAACTAAAGAAGAAAACATTTCACAATTTAAAAAAATAAAACTAAAATAATCAAAATTTATGTAGGAATTTTGATAATTATTTCATTAGTTTAGAAGTTTATCTCTCAAAAGAGAGGTTGAAAGTTTTAATTTATATGCATGATAAGGCACAATTTGGATTATTGATTATAAATACAAGGAAATAAGACCAAGTTTGAATTTGGTCTTATTACCTTGTGATTATAATTTACTAGCGGACATACCCGGCTTCGCCTGGGTTTTTACCCGAGCAAAGGTTTGTCTAACGAATCTCTCGATAAAGTGAACATTTTTTCCCGGTCCCTTGAAAAAATACTCGATAAGTTGAATAAAATCAATATCAATTGGTTCCCTCGGTAATTGGAAGTTAAAGGAATACTGTCTTGCCTTGGAATTGTATCATTATTCTTGTCTCAAATAAACTGCCGTGTCATCCTGAATTTTGTCTTTCCTAATTTTCTACATTACAAAATCATCGTATCGTCATAATAATATTTGGAGCAGATTGTTGAATTAAAACAGATAAATTAGAATATTTATCTTTATTATATTTTGGCGAAAAGTTATTTCAAAAATATTATTTGCTAGAAACCTTCCCAGTACTATACAAATAACTTCCCAAAGTTTCATGTCGTTCCAATGAGTGGTTTGGTCAGGCATAAAGGACAGACACACATACATTCATTTATATATATATATATATATATATATATATAATAATAAATAGTTATTTAATTTTATAGTCCAGTTTTGTATATATTATATATATATATATAGATAGATAGATATGCATGTTGATTGTAGTCAAATATTGTGTACATATATTATACTTGTAAAAGAAATGGAACTATTAATGTAGGAATGTTTCTATTTAATATAAAACAAACCTTTACTGTCCTTACTGCGATGAAATAAATATTAGGAAAGTTTAACTCATCAGTGATGCACCCCTCCCAGCGGTTTCGCCAATTTAATCTACCAGACCACTTCTTAGAGTTCTAATAATAAATTGGATCATTCTGCTTTTATATGCTACCACTGAAGGGTGGAATCTCAGAAATGGTATTCATGAAAACTATGGACATAAGCTTTTGGACATAAGCTTATATATGATTTTTTCATCGAGGTAAGGGCAGTAGAAGTTTGTTTTATGTTTAAAAGAAATATTTGTTCTTTAATTCTTCCATTTCTTATATACAGATGAAACCTTATTACTGAGAGAAAACTGACCAAAAAATTAACAAGACTTTGAACAAAACACTATAAAGGAATGACAATGCATCCAGATGGCACAAGAACCTATAGGACATGTAACAATTGTCCTGGTGTGGAACTTACATCTACTCACATATTCTCATGTCCAGCATAGACCCAGAGCAGCAGCTCTACACACCCAAGATAGAGGACATTGCGACTGCTGTGATAGAGATGTATAGAGACATCTGAGGCTCTTCATTGGACACGACAATAACAACAAAATACAGTATACACACCCAAGATAGAGGACATTGCGACTGCTGTGATAGAGATGTATGGAGATATCTGAGGCTCTTCATTGGACACGACAACAACAACAATACAGTATACACACCCAAGATAGTGGACATAGCTGTTGCTGTGATAGAGATGTATGGAGATATCTGAGGCTCTTCATTGGACACAACAACAACAATACCTTATCACTTCATAATATTATATTCGTGTAGTATATGTTGATCTCAAAATAATTTCTCAAACTTATATTATGTATAATGAAAAGCGATATAATTGCGAATTTTATTTATTCAATTAAAGCCTGAAACCATGGTATACAAGTTAGCTATTTGTTTTATATTATTATTTATAATAATTGTTGTGTTCCAATTGATTCCACACAGCGCTCAACGTTAATTATTATTTAATTAACTACAAGGTAAAGGGATTATATATAGATTAAATAGTTCTTCCTCAAGAAGTTCTGGTCTGGTTTCCATCGGCGTTGAGACTTCTCTTCCTTCCTGAAGATTGAACCGTTCCAATAGACTTTTTATATGTGCTCTTTGTGTTAGAGTTACGCATCCACCCTTTGATCGAGTGAAGTTGACACCAAGCAGGTAGGATACTGGTCCGATGTACTTTGTTTCGAAGTGACCTCTCAGCAGTTCAATGCACTTTTCTCTCACTTCTTGATTCTCCGTCAGAGTAAGAATATGATCCACGTATAATGATAAGATTATCATTCCTTCGTTCAGCTTGAGCTTGTAGACACAAGGGTCAACTGGATTCCTCATAAATCCCTTTTTCTTCAACCACTCATCAAGGCACTTGTTCCAACATCTACCGCTTTGCTTCAGTCCGTACAGAGACCTTTTGAGTTGGCAGTAAAGATGTTCCTCACCAGGTTTAACAAAGCCTTCTGGTTGTTCCATGTAGATCAATCGGTCAAGCTTGCCGTAGAGATAAGCACTTTTCACGTCATATTGGTCTATGAACCAGTTATTTTCAATACCTATTGCTGTGAGCAGTCTTGTCATTTCAAAACTAGAAACAGGTGAGTAAATCTCTTCATAATCGATTCCCTTTTGTTGAGTGAAGCCCTTTGCCACAAGTCGGGGCCTTGCATCTTACTACTTGACCCTCGGCGTTGGTCTTCTTGTGTAGTATCCACTTACAAGCAATTGGGGTAGAGTCTTTTGGTAGTTCTGTGGTGGTTAATAACGACAATCCACATAAATAATTTCTTAAAATTATATTTGATAGCGATTTTGTTTTAAGTTGAAAATTTGCCTTGAATTAAATACCAAACGATATACGTTTTCGTTGTTTTTAAATATTGCGAAATATGTTATATTTTTTGTTTCAAATATAAATATTTAATATGTATTTCTTAAATATTTATAATTTGATATTATGAGTAATTTTATTTTCACTTTTGATCGAATTGAAATTCTTGTTTGATTGCTTGCAAATGTTCGTTAAAGTTTATGTTTTAAATACGCGGCTCACCAATTTATGTGGGCGGCATTGATTTATAAGCGGAGTCATATAACAAATTATTTATTGTAAAATCAACTTTTAATTACATTTATTTATGCAAATTATCAGAAGGGTTAAATTGGTGTATATTACACGTTAAAGTTATTTTTTGTATATATGTGTGTGGTCAAAAATCATTTCTAGATTATATAATGTTAGATATATGTGTTTGATATATTATAGATAAATATTTAAATTTTATATGATTTTGTTTTATATTTAAAATGATGTATAATTATTTTATTATATTGATATGACAACAATTAATATGATATTAATGTTAATATATGTGGGAGCCGCTACATCACTCCCCCTTCCAGTGACGGAAGTCACGTCCAATAGACTCATTGTACCTGGAAGGAGTTTTTATCCGTCTTCCGCTGCGGGTCTCCTTTGGCAATTCGAACCGCATCCCAGGCTTAGATGGTTGCGGTTTACTGGAAGGCCCGATGGGATCTTCACTGCTGGCAGGTATGATGGGATCTTCTCTGCTGGCAGGTATGATGGGATCTTCTCTGCTGGCAGGTATGATGGGATCTTCTCTGCTGACAGGTATGATGGGATCTCCACTGCTGGCAGGTTGATCTAGTGCTCTCAAGATATAAGCGGGCTTTAATCGATCTATCGATATCTTCACTTCCCTGTTCTTAATTTTTAGCGTAAAAAAATTATCAGATTTTTCAAGAACTGGATAAGGTCCTTCGTAATATGGTTCTAAAGGCTTTCTAATTCTATTGATTCTCAAGAAAACTTGATCAGATTTAAATAAATCTTTATGGATAAAAATATCTTTGGTTACATTGTGATTCGTTGTTATTGGTCTAACCATATGCATATACTCTATGAGGTTCGATATAAATAAACTGGAATCAACTCGACTTACAGGCTTCTAAAAAAATTCTCTAGGTAATTTAATGGTTTTTCCATAAACCATCTGTGATATTGAAAAACCTGTATCCTCTCGAATAGCAGCGCGTAACGCTAGAAGTATTGTCGGCAGAGAATCGGTCCATTTGACTGAATTATGAGCTTTAATAGCAGTTTTAAGTGTCCGATTAAAACGTTCAATTTTACCTTTACTTTGAGGATGGTAAGGAGTAGTAAGTAGCAGTTTCATACCGCATATAGCTGCAAGATCTTTGAATACTTGAGATGTAAATTGTCTTCCCTGATCTGAAACTATAGTGTAGGGAGTTCCGAATCTTGACACCCAGTTATTATAAAAGGCTAGGGCTACACTCTCAGATGTTATGTACTCCAAGGGTATCACTTCCATCCAGGACGTATCTCTGTCAATGCAAGTGAGACAATAATACTTTCCATTTGATGGAGATAGTGGCCCAATTAAATCAATATGAATCACACTGAATCTTTCGTCGGGCTCTTGAAATGTACCAATTTGGGATTTTGTGTGCCTCGTTACCTTTTTTTTTTGACAATTAATGCAAGCCTGGGACCATTTTCGCACGTCTTTTTTTATTTCTTTCCAGATAAATTTTGATTTAAGTTGATTAATTGTAGCCTTTATACCCGGATGATTTAAATCGTGAAATTGATGAAAGATTTGAATTCGAAATTTTTCTGGAATAAACGGTCTTATATTTTCTGTTGACACATCACACCAAAGCATTTTGCCAGATTGTAATGGATATTGTCTAAATTTTAGCGATGTATTTTCATTGCGTAGATTAAGTAACTCATCACTATTATTTTGTTCCTTTCAAACTGCAACTTGGCCTCTTATGACCAATCGATTTTTCTTTTATCATTCTTTTTTGAATCTTTCAGATAATAATGAAGAAGAACCTGCGTAGAAGCTGCGTTCTCAAGATATCTACGATAAAAATTTACCATACCTAGGAAGGTACGCAATTCCCGTTTCGTCGTTGGCAGTTTATAATCTAGAATTGTTTGAACTTTTGATGGAAGCGGTTGAGACCCTCCATTTGTTATCCAGTGCCCTAGAAATTCCAATTGGTCAACTCCTAAGATAGATTTAGCGATGTTTATGCGCAATCCATAGTTTTGTAGTTTCTCGAGAACCAATTTTAAATGGGTTTCATGTTCTTCACAAGTTTCTGAAGCCACTAATATATCGTCCAAATAGGGAAATGTAAAATCCAAGCCACGAAGTACTTCATGAATAAAACGCTGAAACGTAGCTGGTGCATTCCTAAGACCAAAGCTCTCATGACGTTAAACTCATAAAGCCCAAATGGAGTTATTATGGCTGTTTTAGGCTTGTCCTCCTCAGCAATGGGGATCTGGTAATAGGCTTTAAACAAATCAAGTCTAGAAAAAAATCATCTTTTCACTTAAAATATGCTGAAAGTCCTCCAATCTAGGTATTGGGTAGCGATTAGGCAAGGTTTGAGAATTTAATTTTCTGTAGTCACCACAAGGTCTTAATGTGCCGTCTTTTTTTGGTGACCAGGTGAAGTGGACTAGCCCATTGTGAATTTGATGGCCTGATTATTTCATGCTCGAGCATAAATTGGAACTCTTGTTTAGCTTCATTTAATCTTTTTGGATCCAACTGTCGAGCTCTAGAGAACACTGGTGGTCCTTTTGTTATTATAAAGTGCTTCACATCGTGATTAGC
Source organism: Cordylochernes scorpioides (assembly GCA_030710605.1). Taxonomy (NCBI): domain Eukaryota; kingdom Metazoa; phylum Arthropoda; class Arachnida; order Pseudoscorpiones; family Chernetidae; genus Cordylochernes; species Cordylochernes scorpioides. The sequence goes on from CP092883.1 coordinate 67,025,260, forward strand.
TTTCATTATTCCTACGTTGGGCCTCGTAATATCTGGGTAATTAGCCAATAGTTTAGAAAAATTCGATGTTGTTCTATAAGAGCTAAAGGTCTCTTCAGAGATTGAGCAGATATCACCTTTTATTGTCAGGTTTGTTATACCGTCAATCAATTGTCTTCTATTAATATCGAGGATTAATTTGAAATTATTTAGAAAATCGGCTCCAAGTACACCCTTGTTGGTTTTAGCTATTACAAATGGCCATTGGAAATGTCGCCGTAGACCAAATCTAAAGATAATATTTGAGTACCGTACGTAGAGATTTCCGTTCCATTGGCTGCATATAGCTTGAAATCGTTCAGGGGGTCCCAATTTTTCCTTTGAAAGGTATTAAGGAAACATCAGCTCCACTATCTACTAAGAATCGCATGCCGGTATTTTTGTGACTTGCAAATAAACGGCTATTGCGACGTATGTTCTGTCCAGCAGCAGAGTGCGTCGCACCACTTACTGCTGGTTGGAGTTTTCCGCATTGACCCATTCACATGGCTTTTACATTTTCCAGGTAGGCAGTTTTTTCCATACCTATAATGGAAATAGCAAAATTTTCCCTTTGGATTATATCCGCCCTTAGATCGGGAACGGGAGCGTGCATTGTAGCGATAATCACGTGAACTTCGGTCACTAGATCTACCTTGATGCTCCATTTTCATACTTTCTATTTTCTGTTCCAGAGATTCTATTTTTTAATAACATTTTTGTTTCATTCTCCGGTTTATCTGCCTCGTAAATCTCCGCCTTGGGGTTTAATTCGGCTATTCTATCAGCCATTACTGCCAATTTGTCGAGCTCTTCCTCGCTAATTATTAAAATTTGCTGAATTGCCTGTGGTAGTTTTTCGAGCCATAGCGTCTTTATAAATTTATCGGATAAGTCCTCTGTTGCTAATGATTTCAATTTCTGCAACAGCTGGCTAGGCTTTAGATCACTAGTTCAATTCCCGTAGCAGTATTCGAATTCCTTTATTCGCCATCTTTAAATATTCTAAGAAGTCTCTCTTTTGCCTCTGAATATTTATTTATTTCTTTAGAGGTAATTATATCCCAGAGGTTTTCGACATACTTTGGTTCCAATTGAGCGATTAAATAATTGAATTTCGTATTTTCTGTCTTTATATATTATTTATCAAGAACTGAGCCTCCACTTGATGGAACCATATATCAGGTCTTTCAATCCAGAAAGGTGGAAGTTTAATATTTACCTTATAGGTCTCAACTTTCTCAGTTTCCTCACTTTTCATTTTATCAATTCGTTGTGCTGGTTCTTTTGTTCGGCTCACCAATTTATGTGGTGGTTAATAACGACAATCCACATAAATAATTTCTTAAAATTATATTTGATAGCGATTTTGTTTTAAGTTGAAAATTTGCCTTGAATTAAATACCAAACGATGTACGTTTTCGTTGTTTTTAAATATTGCGAAATATGTTATATTTTTTGTTTCAAATATAAATATTTAATATGTATTTCTTAAATATTTATAATTTGATATTATGAGTAATTTTATTTTTCACTTTTGATCGAATTGAAATTTGTTTGATTGCTTGCAAATGTTCGTTAAAGTTTATATTTTAAATACGCGCGGCTCACCAATTTATGTGGGCGGCATTGATTTATAAGCGGAGTCATATAACAAATTATTTATTGTAAAATCAACTTTTAATTACATTTATTTATGCAAATTATCAGAAGGGTTAAATTGGTGTATATTACACGTTAAAGTTATTTTTTGTATATATGTGTGTGGTCAAAAATCATTTCTAGATTATATAATGTTAGATATATGTGTTTGATATATTATAGATAAATATTTAAATTTTATATGATTTATGTTTTATATTTAAAATGATGTATAATTATTTTATTATATTGATATGACAACAATTAATATGATTTAATGTTAATATATGGGAGCCGCTACAGTTCTGTTAGTTCCCAAACTTTGTGCTTTTTCAAGGATTCCAATTCTTCTTCGATTGCTTCAAGCCAATGCTCAGCTCCAGGGCCTTGATAGCTTCTTTATACAAAGTAGGATCTCCTTTATTTACTTCAGTACTGAGGATTCAATTGAGTTCTGAGTATTTCTCTGGTTCCTTAGGATCATTGGATGAGATCGAGTAGGAGAAGGCTTCACAGTATCTTCATTATGGCTGTCCTCTTCTGTAGGTATCACGTCTTCTTGATCTAATAAAGACACTGGATACTCTTCAATCTCCCGTTGAGTCCCATAGCTGTAGTGTTCAACTGATGGAAGCACCTCCCGGTTGCTGTCGTTCCTCGATACATCACTCTCTTTGAAGACACAGTCCCGAGATTCCACCACTTTATTCATCTCAGGAATCCACACTCTGTAGCCACGTCCTCTGAGTGCATATCCAACAAGGTTACCTTTGACAGCTCTCCTTTCGAGTTTGGATTTACGGACTTGTCTTGGAATATGGACAAATACTTGACAGCCAATAGCTCTTATGTGTTTAAGACTAGGCTTGTTCCCTGTCCACAGTTCATATGGCGTGCTTTCACCATTGTGATTGTTGAGAACTCTGTTTCTGACATAGGCTGCGGTGTAAGTCAGCTCCACCCAGGAAGCCTTTGGCAGACCACTTCCAGATATAGTGCTCCTGACAAGATCTAGGAGTGTCCTATTCATTCTTTCTGCCACACCATTCTGTTGGGGTGTATACGTCATAGTGTGTTCATGAACTATTCCAACGCTCGTGCAGAAAGTGTCCCATTCCTTGGAACAAAATTCCAAGCCATTATCCGTACGTATTCGTTTTAGTTTCCGGCTGGTTTGTTTCTCACATTCTTGAATCCACTCTTTGACTTTTCCCAGTGTTCCGCCTTTGTTTTTCAGGAAAATTACACTTGTATTTCTCGTAGATTCATCAATGATAGTTAAGACGTACTTGGCTCCTCCCCAGCTCAATACCTCGAGTGGACCCATCAAGTCCGCATGCACCAAGTCCAACGGCATGATTTCTTTTTCCTCCTTGTGTGAGTGCTGAAGGAATGGCAGACGGTAAGACTTGCCGATCAAGCAGTCTTCGCACTTTCTGGCTTTGCCGGCTGCAATCAAGTCCTCTTACGCTTTGGTTCTTGACCATCTTTGCTATCGTATACAGCCTATTGTGCCAAAGTTCCAGTGTAAGCTCTTCCTTGCATTCAGATGCAAGAGAAACACGATCATTCTGATCTATCGGAGAGGATGGAGTAGTCTGGACGTAGTGAAGTCTACCCAGCTTCTTTCCCTCTATCAAGAGTTTACCTTTTATGTCCATAATGTGGCAACCACTCCTGTTGAAGACAACCTTTCTACCGTTTTCTATCATTTGGAGTACAGACAGAACACTGTGACGCATATCTGGAACGTACAAGGTGTTCTGGGCAACCAAATTGCTGGCATCTCCCTTGTGTCCAACAATATTGGCACAGACAGTACCGATACCACATGCTTCTATAGAAGAGCCATTCGCAATAGTGATGGAACTCATATTGCTTGTGCACTCTTTCAGACATGTGAAGTAATCTCTCTTGGGAGTCATATGGTGCGTCGCTCCAGAAACTATGATCCAGGTCTCGGCGGTAGCTCCAAACAAAGTGTTGCACATTGCCGACATACACTGCGTGACATTGAAAATGGAACACCAAGAAATAGTGGCCAGAAAGTGATGAAACTCGGCAGACAGAGAGAGACAGGGACGAACAATAAGTGATCTTTATTTCATAATGATAGTCATAATACAGAGCGAGAACGGCGTCGGCTTAGTAGCAAGTAGGACCACCGCGGACGGCGATGCACGCAGCAACACGTCTAGGTATAGAGTCAATCAGAGTACGGATGGCGTCCTGAGGGATGGCTCTCCATTCCCTCTCAACCATTTGCCACAGTTCGTCTTCTGAACGCGGCTGTGGCAAGGCATGCAAACGGCGTCCAATGATGTCCCAGACGTGCTCGATTGGTGAGAGATCAGGAAGTACGGTGGCCAGGGAAGCATCTGTACATCTTGCAGAGCTTGTTGGCTAATGCGAGCAGTGTGCGGTCGGGCGTTATCCTGCTGATAAAGGGCATTGGGTACCCCCTGAAGGTAGGGGAGTGTCACCGGTCGCAGCACATCATCAACGTATCGTTGGGCCGTCATAGTGCCCTGAATACGAAGTAAAGGTGACCTGGAATCATACGCGATTGCGCCCCAAACCATGATTCCACGTTGTCCGCAC
>CP092883.1:67029619-67055418 GCA_030710605.1 Cordylochernes scorpioides
AACAAAACACTATAAAGGAATGACAATGCATCCAGATGCACAAGAACCTATAGGACATGTAACAACTGTCTTGGTGTGGAACTTACATCTACTCACATATTCTCATGTCCAGCATAGACCCAGAGCAGCAGCTCTACACACCAAGATAGAGGACATTGCGACTGCTGTGATAGAGATGTATAGAGACATCTGAGGCTCTTAATTGGACACGACAATAACAACAAAATACAGTATACACACCCAAGATAGAGGACATTGCGACTGCTGTGATAGAGATGTATAGAGACATTGAGGCTCTTAATTGGACACGACAATAACAACAAAATACAGTATACACACCCAAGATAGAGGACATTGCGACTGCTGTGATAGAGATGTATGGAGATATCTGAGGCTCTTCATTGGACACAACAACAACAATACCTTATCACTTCATAATATTATATTCGTGTAGTATATGTTGATCTCAAAATAATTTCTCAAACTTATATTATGTATAATGAAAAGCGATATAATTGCGAATTTTATTTATTCAATCAAAGCCTGAAACCATGGTATACAAGTTTGCTATTTGTTTTATATACTATTTATAATAATGTAAAATATAGATGGAAATTTTGCCGGGAGGAAATTGAAAAAAATTCCATCTATATTTTAGCCATAGATATGGCCCAGCCACTTTGCCAGCTAAACACCTCTTTGGCAGATTGTCAAGATTCCATTAGATCCCGTGCGGATCTCATGGAATAAAGTCCGCCCTAGACTGACGAGGGCCATTAGCCCGAAACCATGGTCTCTAGGTGGACGCTTTTCAGTTTGCCAAAGCTGGTGTTGTGGCTTTGTCACCGACCCGAGGCCGCTAGTTGCGGCGACGGTCAATAGATGGCGTCTGGTTTTAGACGTCTATTTTGACGGGAGAGGCGACCCTTGTCTCTTTAGATCAATTTCCTCCCGGCAAAATTTCCATCTATAGATTAAATAGTAAACATGGAGAAAGAGAATAAGTCAGCGTGGCGAAGCCGCTTGCAGGGTTACATCAACAGGAAGTGACGTCAGCTCCAGTGTTGCCGAAGCCAACCGCACGCCGCCACGGTCCAGCAATCTCCTCCCTCGAAGTGACCTCCTATTCATGGATCACTTCGCCGCTTAAGAGTCTCGAACGATGAAGTTCGTGTAGGTTTTATCCCCAGTGGCTTGGTCAAAATGTCCGCTAAGTTTCTTCCACTTGTAACATAGTCCAGTTGAATCACACCGTCATCCACCTTTTCTCTGACAAAGTGATATCTAATAGCGATGAGTCTGCTCTTGGATCGGCTGATGTAGCTCTTGGCGTGTGCTATAGCCGCTTGGTTATCGCACCACACCGGAGTTGGCTCAACCATATTATGTGAATATCCAAATGGTTCAGAAACTCACTGATCCATGTCACTTCCCTGACTGACGATGATAGGGAAGTGTATTCCGCCTCCATTGTGCTGAGGGCGGTGACAGTTTGCTTTGAACTTCGCCATAGGATTGGAGCACCTGCAAACATCACTACGTAACCCGATGTGCTCTTTCTGTCTTCTAGGTTGGTTCCCCAATCTACATCCGAATAGACACACAGTTGTTCCCCAGTCCGTCTATAGGTGATGCCTAGATGCTCTGAAGATTTTAAGTATCTTAAAATTCGTTTCGCAGCAACCCAGTGTTTTCTAGTGTACTTTGAACAATAGCGAGCCAATTGACTTACTGCATAGGCAATGTCTGGCTTTTTCCGCTGTGAAATGTAGAGCAGTTCACCCATTAGTTCACGGTAGGGAAGGTCTTGGCAGTTTTCTTCATCTTCTTCCTCAAGAAGTTCTGGTCTGGTTTCCATCGGCGTTGAGACTTCTCTTCCTTCCTGAAGATTGAACCGTTCCAATAGACTTTTTATATATGCTCTTTGTGTTAGAGTTACGCATCCACCCTTTGATCGAGTGAAGTTGACACCAAGCAGGTAGGATACTGGTCCGATGTACTTTGTTTCGAAGTTACCTCTCAGCAGTTCAATGCACTTTTCTCTCACTTCTTGATTCTCCGTCAGAGTAAGAATATCATCCACGTATAATGATAAGATTATAATTCCTTCGTTCAGCTTGAGCTTGTAGACACAAGGGTCAACTGGATTCCTCATAAATCCCTTTTTCTTCAACCACTCATCAAGGCACTTGTTCCAACATCTGCCGCTTTGCTTCAGTCCGTACAGAGACCTTTTGAGTTGGCAGTAAAGATGTTCCTCACCAGGTTTAACAAAGTCTTCTGGTTGTTCCATGTAGATCAATCGGTCAAGCTTGCCGTAGAGATAAGCACTTTTCACGTCATATTGGTCTATGAACCAGTTATTTTCAATACCTATTGCTGTGAGCAGTCTTGTCATTTCAAAACTAGAAACAGGTGAGTAAATCTCTTCATAATCGATTCCCTTTTGTTGAGTGAAGCCCTTTGCCACAAGTCGGGTCTTGTATCTTACTACTTGACCCTCGGCGTTGGTCTTCTTGTGTAGTATCCACTTACAAGCAATTGGGGTAGAGTCTTTTGGTAGTTCTGTGGTGGTTAATAACGACAATCCACATAAATAATTTCTTAAAATTATATTTGATAGCGATTTTGTTTTAAGTTGAAAATTTGCCTTGAATTAAATACCAATCGATATACGTTTTCGTTGTTTTTAAATATTGCGAAATATGTTATATTTTTTGTTTTAAATATAAATATTCAATATGTATTTCTTAAATATTTATAATTTGATATTATGAGTAATTTTATTTTTCACTTTTGATCGAATTGAAATTCTTGTTTGATTGCTTGCAAATGTTCGTTAAAGTTTATATTTTAAATACGCGGCTCACCAATTTATGTGGGCGGCATTGATTTATAAGCGGAGTCATTTAACAAATTATTTATTGTAAAATCAACTTTTAATCACATTTTTTATAAAAATTATCAGGAGGTTAAATTGGTGTATATTACACGTTAAAGTTCGTTTTTGTATATATGTGTGTGGTCAAAAATCATTTCTAGAGTATATAATGTTAGATATATGTGTTTGATATATTATAGATAAATATTTACATTTTATATGATTTATGTTTTATATTTAAAATGATGTATAATTATTTTATTATATTGATATGACAACAATTAATATGATATTAATGTTAATATATGTGGGAGCCGCTACATCACTCCCCTTCCAGTGACGGAAGTCACGTCCAATAGACTCATTGTACCTGGAAGGAGTTTTTATCCGTCTTCCGCTGCGGGTCTCCTTTGGCAATTCGAACCGCATCCCAGGCTTAGATGGTTGCGGTTTACTGGAAGGCCCGATGGGATCTTCACTGCTGGCAGGTATGATGGGATCTTCTCTGCTGGCAGGTATGATGGGATCTTCTCTGCTGGCAGGTATGATGGGATCTTCTCTGCTGGCAGGTATGATGGGATCTTCTCTGCTGGCAGGTATGATGGGATCTTCTCTGCTGACAGGTATGATGGGATCTCCACTGCTGGCAGGTTGATCTAGTGCTCTCAAGATATAAGCGGGCTTTAATCGATCTATCGATATCTTCACTTCCCTGTTCTTAATTTTTAGCGTAAAAAAATTATCAGATTTTTCATGAACTGGATAAGGTCCTTCGTAATATGGTTCTAAAGGCTTTCTAATTCTATTGATTCTCAAGAAAACTTGATCAGATTTAAATAAATCTTTATGGATAAAATATCTTTGGTTACATTGTGATTCGTTGTTATTGGTCTAACCATATGCATATACTCTATGAGGTTCGATATAAATAAACTGGAATCAACTCGACTTACAGGCTTCTCAAAAAATTCCAGGTAATTTAATGGTTTTTCCATAAACCATCTGTGATATTGAAAAACCTGTATCCTCTCGAATAGCAGCGCGTAACGCTAGAAGTATTGTCGGCAGAGAATCGGTCCATTTGACTGAATTATAGCTTTAATAGCAGTTTTAAGTGTCCGATTAAAACGTTCAATTTTACCTTTACTTTGAGGATGGTAAGGAGTAGTATGTAGCAGTTTCATACCGCATATAGCTGCAAGATCTTTGAATACTTGAGATGTAAATTGTCTTCCCTGATCTGAAACTATAGTGTAGGGAGTTCCGAATCTTGACACCCAGTTATTATAAAAGGCTAGGGCTACACTCTCAGTTATGTTACTCCAAGGGTATCACTTCCATCCAGGACGTATCTCTGTCAATGCAAGTGAGACAATAATACTTTCCATTTGATGGAGATAGTGGCCCAATTAAATCAATATGAATCACACTGAATCTTTCGTCGGGCTCTTGAAATGTACCAATTTGGGATTTTGTGTGCCTCGTTACCTTTTTTTTGACAATTAATGCAAGCCTGGGACCATTTTCGAACGTCTTTTTTTATTTCTTTCCAGATAAATTTTGATTTAAGTTGATTAATTGTAGCCTTTATACCCGGATGATTTAAATCGTGAAATTGATGAAAGATTTGAATTCGAAATTTTTCTGGAATAAACGGTCTTATATTTTCTGTTGACACATCACACCAAAGCATTTTGCCATATTGTAATGGATATTGTTTAAATTTTAGCGATGTATTTTCATTGCGTAGATTAAGTAATTCATCACTATTATTTTGTTCCTCTGCAATTTTATCATAATCAATACTTGTAACTGCTTCTATTCTAGACAATGTATCTGTAACAATGTTTTCTTTACCACTAATATGCCGGATGTCTGTGGAAAATTGTGAAATATATTGAAGCTGTCTCTGTTGTCTTGGCGAAGCTTTTTCATTATTTTGTTTGAAAGCATATACTAATGGCTTATGATCAGTGAATATATAGAATTCTCTTCCTTCCAACATATATTTAAATTTTTTAATACTCAAATATATTCCAAGTAATTCTTTATCATAGGTACTGTATACCTTTTGAGCATTATTTAACTTCTTCGAAAATAATGCTATTGGCTTCCAACAACTATTTTCACATTGCTGCAAAACTGAACCAATAGCATTATTAGATGCGTCTGTACAGAGCGATAATGGAAGTGCAGGGTTGGGGTAGCATAATAATGCAGCACTTGCTAAGTCTTGTTTACATCTTTCAAACTGCAACTTGGCCTCTTATGACCAATCGATTTTTCTTTTATCATTCTTTTTTGAATCTTTCAGATAATAATGAAGAAGAACCTGCGTAGAAGCTGCGTTCTCAAGATATCTACGATAAAAATTTACCATACCTAGGAAGGTACGCAATTCCCGTTTCGTCGTTGGCAGTTTATAATCTAGAATTGTTTGAACTTTTGATGGAAGCGGTTGAGACCCTCCATAGTTATCCAGTGCCCTAGAAATTCCAATTGGTCAACTCCTAAGATAGATTTAGCGATGTTTATGCGCAATCCATAGTTTTGTAGTTTCTCGAGAACCAATTTTAAATGGGTTTCATGTTCTTCACAAGTTTCTGAAGCCACTAATATATCGTCCAAATAGGAAATGTAAAATCCAAGCCACGAAGTACTTCATGAATAAAACGCTGAAACGTAGCTGGTGCATTCCTAAGACCAAAGCTCTCATGACGTTAAACTCATAAAGCCCAAATGGAGTTATTATGGCTGTTTTAGGCTTGTCCTCCTCAGCAATGGGGATCTGGTAATAGGCTTTAAACAAATCAAGTCTAGAAAAAAATCATCTTTTCACTTAAAATATGCTGAAAGTCCTCCAATCTAGGTATTGGGTAGCGATTAGGCAAGGTTTGAGAATTTAATTTTCTGTAGTCACCACAAGGTCTTAATGTGCCGTCTTTTTTTGGTGACCAGGTGAAGTGGACTAGCCCATTGTGAATTTGATGGCCTGATTATTTCATGCTCGAGCATAAATTGGAACTCTTGTTTAGCTTCATTTAATCTTTTTGGATCCAACTGTCGAGCTCTAGAGAACACTGGTGGTCCTTTTGTTATTATAAAGTGCTTCACATCGTGATTAGCTTTCATTATTCCTACGTTGGGCCTCGTAATATCTGGGTAATTAGCCAATAGTTTAGAAAAATTCGATGTTGTTCTATAAGAGCTAAAGGTCTCTTCAGAGATTGAGCAGATATCACCTTTTATTGTCAGGTTTGTTATACCGTCAATCAATTGTCTTCTATTAATATCGAGGATTAATTTGAAATTATTTAGAAAATCGGCTCCAAGTACCCTTGTTGGTTTTAGCTATTACAAATGGCCATTGGAAATGTCGCCGTAGACCAAATCTAAAGATAATATTTGAGTACCGTACGTAGAGATTTCCGTTCCATTGGCTGCATATAGCTTGAAATCGTTCAGGGTGGTCCCAATTTTTCCTTTGAAAGGTATTAAGGAAACATCAGCTCCACTATCTACTAAGAATCGCATGCCGGTATTTTTGTGACTTGCAAATAAACGGCTATTGCGACGTATGTTCTGTCCAGCAGCAGAGTGCGTCGCACCACTTACTGCTGGTTGGAGTTTTCCGCATTGACCCATTCACATGGCTTTTTACATTTTCCAGGTAGGCAGTTTTTTCCATACCTATAATGGAAATAGCAAATTTTCCCTTTGGATTATATCCGCCCTTAGATCGGGAACGGGAGCGTGCATTGTAGCGATAATCACGTGAACTTCGGTCACTAGATCTACCTTGATGCTCCATTTTCATACTTTCTATTTTCTGTTCCAGAGATTCTATTTTTTAATAACATTTTTGTTTCATTCTCCGGTTTATCTGCCTCGTAAATCTCCGCCTTGGGGTTTAATTCGGCTATTCTATCAGCCATTACTGCCAATTTGTCGAGCTCTTCCTCGCTAATTATTAAAATTTGCTGAATTGCCTGTGGTAGTTTTTCGAGCCATAGCGTCTTTATAAATTTATCGGAAAGTCCTCTGTTGCTAATGATTTCAATTTCTGCAACAGCTGGCTAGGCTTTAGATCACCTAGTTCAATTCCCGATAGCAGTATTCGAATTCCTTTTGATTCGCCATCTTTAAATATTCTAAGAAGTCTCTCTTTTGCCTCTGAATATTTATTTATTTCTTTAGAGGTAATTATATCCCAGAGGTTTTCGACATACTTTGGTTCCAATTGAGCGATTAAATAATTGAATTTCGTATTTTCTGTCTTTATATATTATTTATCAAGAACTGAGCCTCCACTTGATGGAACCATATATCAGGTCTTTCAATCCAGAAAGGTGGAAGTTTAATATTTACCTTATAGGTCTCAACTTTCTCAGTTTCCTCACTTTTCATTTTATCAATTCGTTGTGCTGGTTCTTTTGTTCGGCTCACCAATTTATGTGGTGGTTAATAACGACAATCCACATAAATAATTTCTTAAAATTATATTTGATAGCGATTTTGTTTTAAGTTGAAAATTTGCCTTGAATTAAATACCAAACGATGTACGTTTTCGTTGTTTTTAAATATTGCGAAATATGTTATATTTTTTGTTTCAAATATAAATATTTAATATGTATTTCTTAAATATTTATAATTTGATATTATGAGTAATTTTATTTTTCACTTTTGATCGAATTGAAATTTTTGTTTGATTGCTTGCCAATGTTCGTTAAAGTTTATATTTTAAATACGCGGCTCACAATTTATGTGGGCGGCATTGATTTATAAGCGGAGTCATATAACAAATTATTTATTGTAAAAATCAACTTTTAATTACATTTATTTATGCAAATTATCAGAAGGGTTAAATTGGTGTATATTACACGTTAAAGTTATTTTTGTATATATGTGTGTGGTCAAAAATCATTTCTAGATTATATAATGTTAGATATATGTGTTTGATATATTATAGATAAATATTTAAATTTTATATGATTTATGTTTTATATTTAAAATGATGTATAATTATTTTATTATATTGATATGACAACAATTAATATGATATTTAATGTTAATATATGGGAGCCGCTACAGTTCTGTTAGTTCCCAAACTTTGTGCTTTTTCAAGGATTCCAATTCTTCTTCGATTGCTTCAAGCCAATGCTCAGCTCCAGGGCCTTGGATAGCTTCTTTATACAAAGTAGGATCTCCTTTATTTACTTTCAGTACTGAAGAGTTCAATTGAGTTCTGAGTATTTCTCTGGTTCCTTAGGATCATTGGATGAGATCGAGTAGGAGAAGGCTTCACAGTATCTTCATTATGGCTGTCCTCTTCTGTAGGTATCACGTCTTCTTGATCTAATAAAGACACTGGATACTCTTCAATCTCCCGTTGAGTCCATAGCTGTAGTGTTTCAACTAATGGAAGCACCTCCCGGTTGCTGTCGTTCCTCGATACATCACTCTCTTTGAAGACACAGTCCCGAGATTCCACCACTTTATTCATCTCAGGAATCCACACTCTGTAGCCACGTCCTCTGAGTGCACATCCAACAAGGTTACCTTTGACAGCTCTCCTTTCGAGTTTGGATTTACGGACTTGTCTTGGAATATGGACAAATACTTGACAGCCAATAGCTCTTATGTGTTTAAGACTAGGCTTGTTCCCCTGTCCACAGTTCATATGGCGTGCTTTCACCATTGTGATTGTTGAGAACTCTGTTTCTGACATAGGCTGCGGTGTAAGTCAGCTCTACCCAGGAAGCCTTTGGCAGACCACTTCCAGATATAGTGCTCCTGACAAGATCTAGGAGTGTCCTATTCATTCTTTCTGCCACACCATTCTGTTGGGGTGTATACGTCATAGTGTGTTCACGAAACTATTCAACGCTCGTGCAGAAAGTGTCCCATTCCTTGGAACAAAATTCCAAGCCATTATCCGTACGTATTCGTTTTAGTTTCCGGCTGGTTTGTTTCTCACATTCTTGAATCCACTCTTTGACTTTTCCCAGTGTTCCGCCTTTGTTTTTCAGGAAAATTACACTTGTATTTCTCGTAGATTCATCAATGATAGTTAAGACGTACTTGGCTCCTCCCCAGCTCAATACGTCGAGTGGACCCATCAAGTCCGCATGCACCAAGTCCAACGGCATGATTTCTTTTTCCTCCTTGTGTGAGTGCTGAAGGAATGGCAGACGGTAAGACTTGCCGATCAAGCAGTCTTCGCACTTTTCTGGCTTTGCCGGGCTGCAATCAAGTCCTCTTACGCTTTGGTTCTTGACCATCTTTGCTATCGTATACAGCCTATTGTGCCAAAGTTCCAGTGTAAGCTCTTCCTTGCATTCAGATGCAAGAGAAACACGATCATTCTGATCTATCGGAGAGGATGAGTGTAGTCTGGACGTAGTGAAGTCTACCCAGCTCTTTCCCTCTATCAAGAGGTTTACCTTTTATGTCCATAATGTGGCAACAAACTCTGTTGAAGACAACCTTTCTACGTTTTCTATCATTTGGAGTACAGACAGAACACTGTGACGCATATCTGGAACGTACAAGGTGTTCTGGGCAACCAAAATTGCTGGCATCTCCCTTGTGTCCAACAATATTGGCACAGACAGTACCGATACCACATGCCTTCTATAGAAGAGCCATTCGCAATAGTGATGGAACTCATATTCTTGTGTACTCTTTCAGACATGTGAAAGTAATCTCTCTTGGAAGTCATATGGTGCGTCGCTCCAGAAACTATGACCAGGTCTCGGCGGTAGCTCCAAACAAAGTGTTGCACATTGCCGACATACACTGCGTGGACATTGAAAATGGAACACCAAGAAATAGTGGCCAGAAAGTGATGAAACTCGGCAGACAGAGGAGAGACAGGGACGAACAATAAGTGATCCTTTATTTCATAATGATAGTCATAATACAGAGCGAGAACGGCGGTCGGCTTAGTAGCAAGTAGGACCACCGCGGGACGGCGATGCAACGCAGCAACACGTCTAGGTATAGAGTCAATCAGGAGTACGGATGGCGTCCTGAGGGATGGCTCTCCTTTCCCTCTCAACCATTTGCCACAGTTCGTCTTCTGAACGCGGCTGTGGCAAGGCATGCAAACGGCGTCCAAATGATGTCCCAGACGTGCTCGATTGATGAGAGATCAGAAGAGTACGGTGGCCAGGGAAGCATCTGTACATCTTGCAGAGCTTGTTGGCTAATGCGAGCAGTGTGCGGTTCGGGCGTTATCCTGCTGATAAAGGGCATTGGGTACCCCCTGAAGGTAGGGGAGTGTCACCGGTCGCAGCACATCATTAACGTATCGTTGGGCCGTCATAGTGCCCTGAATACGAAGTAAAGGTGACCTGGAATCATACGCGATTGCGCCCCCAAACCATGATTCCACGATGTCGCACGGTGGGGCGTTCCACAATTGCTGCCGGATTGGACCTTTCTCCACGTCGACGCCGCACGCGTACACTGCGACTATCACTGGACAAGCAGAAACGCGAACTCATCTGAGAAACACGACCCTGTGCCATTTCAGTCATCCACGTCGATCTAGACCGGCACCATTCCAAACGTTGGCGCCTATTCGGTGGGGTCAATGGCAAGTCTTCTTAGCGGACGGCATGAGTGCAAGCCATTAGCAAACCAATCGACGGGAAATGGTTCTGGTCGAGATGGAATGATCTAGGGTGTCTTGCACATGTTGCAGGACTGGCGGTACAAGTGGCTTGTGGGGCCGCCACTGCTTGTCGAAGGATCCGCCGATCCACACGTGCTGACGTCACTCTGGTTGAACCGACATTCCTATAAATTGCCACATTTCCTTGTTCCAACCATCTTCTCCACAGTCGGTGCACCGTGGACGCACCAAGGTGTGTATCAGCTGCGATTTGACGTATGGACCAACCTGCCCTTTTCAGTCCGATCACCATGCCCCCTCGTAAAAGCGTCTGTCTGCTTGAACTGCCTCCGTTTACGATGACCTGGCATTCTCTGTTATTACCCGTGTCTTTTGACACAAGAACAAAATTTCTACAATGATTTTCCTTGAAGAAATAACGACACGAATACTGTCCTTTCTGCAAATTCCTTCCCTTATATCTTACTCCATGTGCGCACGAGAGCTGAACATTTTACATCATTTGCATAACTCGGTTTAGGCGCGTCTACCCTGAAATTTGCATAATTTTCTGGCCACTATTTCTTGGGGTTCCATTTTCAATGTCACGCAGTGTATATTGGCACGGGGAAAATTAGGGAAGGCCAACTTCAGGATGAGACAACAATTTATTTCAGGCAAAAACAAGTTATGAATGGCAAACAAAAAAATAAGCAATGAGGGAAGTTTACAGAGTAGCAAAATATAAACATAAAAAAATTATAATATGTTAATAAAAATAATAAATACTTTTCTACAATATATATAAAACAATCAAATTTAGAGTTTAATTGAAACAAATAGAGTAAATTTTAAAAAGAAAAGAGATCAAAATATGATAGAAAACTTTGCCTGCTTCAGAAAGAGGTATCACGGAGAACAGTTTAAATAATCAAGTGAGAGGCTGCTAGAAGCGTTACCTTTAAATATTTAAAACCTTCGATTTCTCTCCATCCTCTGTTTGACTCTCTGGGCTGTCAATGATTAGATAGAAACTCAAGGTACCTACAGCATTTATCGACTCAGAAATTTGTAAATTATGTCAAAAATGTCTTTGTTATCTGTCAAAATTCGAAACATTTTTTCGAATTCTCATAACAAATAGTTCGCTAATGTATCTAATGTAGGTTTTACTATGCAATAAATTGATAAAGAAGGAGAAATCTCTCGAAATATTTTAAGAAAAACTTGCTTTTTTTCTCTTTACAGATCCAGGTACGCCCTTTTTATATATAAACTTATTTAATGGATCGCCTTTTGGCTCAAAACATAAGGTAGTTTCATATTTTGATGTCCACGGTCGTTTATTTTTTAAAGCATACAGAGATAATTGAGTATATATAGAGGCATCGGATTGCAGTGTTTCAGGATCTTCGATTATGATTTCTTTGTCCGTTGTGTTGTATACGTTTTACCGTATTTATCTATAATCAAGACAAGTTGTTTGTGATCCCAAATATCTGCTTTCAAAATTCCAGGTAAACATTTTGCGTCCTCACGCCATATTTTAACAAATAAAGTTTTATTTGGATTTAATTAGAGTTTTTATTTATCCGACATTTCAATGAACTAATCAGGTCCATATTTTTCTAGAGATATATATAACCCAGGGAGCGCAGAACGCCAACTACCCGAGGAGTCAGCTCACCAGTATGGACTCATCTTTTAATAGTCTTTCTTTTTGTTTTGAAACCCACAGCAGGGCACCTGAAGCACGCGACCTGCTGTATGCTTCAAAACAAAAAACATCGTAAAAGATGGACGATTGGGTCAATCGAAATACTACTCGGATCAAAAGGTTTCGACACTTTGCTCATAAAATCCTGAAAACTCAATATATTTTCTCCTGGGTTGTGGCAAACGCAAGCGTCGCCCATGGCTTGGAGACCTGCCAGTTTTCAAAAATCACGCGCCACAACAGCGCGATCAGCGGCTGTTCGTAGTGAAGCCATTTTGCCCGTGCTTCGATTCCGTTAGTCACCGAAATGAAGGATCAACGAATTTGCATCAAGTTCTGTGTTTTGTTTTGGCCAAACCTCTTTGGTCTTTGTTCATTCTTTCCTTTCTTCTTGCATTCCCTTGCATAATGGCCTTTATCTCCACATTTGAAACAAACAACCTTTGTTTTAAATTGTTTTTCTGTTTCAATGGGCTTCGAAGAGGCATTAACGACCATGGCACCCACATCTTTTGGTAGATTTGACGAACGCCTTTCTGCTTCTGCCAACAGCCGTCTTTCAACTGGGGCGGTCGTGAAGTCTGAATCAGGCAAGTTACATATGGTTGAGACAACATGTCCCAATCCTCTGGTAATCCACCCAAAAACGCCATAGCCAAATCGCCATCATCAATTTTGTCGCCAATTTGGGCCAGTTCGTTTACAATGTGGTTTATCTTCCCCATATACCCTTCCATATTGCTGTGCTGAGTCAAACTTTCGCCATATAACTGCCTTCTTAGTTGTACGGCTCGATATCTACTATCCTTTAGTGCGTATAATTTTTTCCAGTTCCTCCCAGACCTCTTTCGGAGTATTCAAATGTTGAACATGCAATTGTTGTTCATCATTAATCCCGAGGCAAATTTTTGCAACGCCTTACCCTCCCGCGACAAAAAAAAGTTTTGTTGCAACAAGGTCACTAGGGTCAGTCTTAGCCTCTTCTGGATTGATCAAACTCCACAAGTCGTTTTCGATTAGAACGAGTTTCATCTGGAAGCTCCAGCTGGAGTAATTAGCACCATTTAATTTTGTAATCGTTGTGTTTGCCATTTTACAAAATATTTGGTAAGTAGAAAAAGGATGGGCCAAGTAATCAAAGGAAATTTGGTTACTCACGTTTTAAGCCTTGCGCTTCTTCAGTCTGACGTTTTAGGTCTTGCGCTTCTTCAGTCTCACGTTTTAGGCCTTGCGCTTCTTCAGTCTGACGTTTTAGGTCTTGCGCTTCTTCAGTCTCACGTTTTAGACCTTGCGCTTCTTCAGTCTCATAATCTTTGTTGTATTCCAATTGATTACACACAGCGCTCAACGTTAATTATTGTTTAATTAACTACAAGGTAAAAGGATTATATATAGATTAAATAGTAAACACATGGAGAAAGAGAATAAGTCAGCGTGGCGATGCCGCTTGCAGGGTTACATCAACAGGAAGTGACGTCAACTCCAGTGTTGCCGAAGCCAACCGCACGCCGCCACGGTCCAGCAATAATTAATATATTTTCTCTCAATATAATAAACATTTAAAATATAATAATTTATATAAAGAGACAAAGGTCGCCTCTCCCGTCAAAATATACGTCAAAACTAGACGTCATCTATTGACCGTCGCCGCAACTAGCGGCCTCGGGTCGGTGACTAGGCCACAACACCAGCTTTGGCATACTGAAAAGCGTCCACCTAGAGACCATCGTTTCGGGCTAATGGCCCACGTCAGTCTAGTGCAGACTTTATTCCATTAGATCCACACGGGATCAAATGGAATCTTGACAATCTGCCAAAGAGGTGTTTAGCTGTTAATGAGGCTGGGCCAATTCTATAGCTAAAATATAGATGGAATTTTAAAAAAATATATATAAATATATATGATAAGGTGTTATCAGTCTTCTTTACTAGGGCAATGGACATAATGAGAATCATTCTGATACATTTTTAAAGGGAGAGGTGCCTCTTTTGGTACATGAATATCAACCTCCTTTATGATTTTCTATTGTATCAGAGGAATTCTTGTAAAACTTTAATGCCACGTTGATAGGAACATTCTTTTCCCGCGAAGCCAGGGTACAAAGAAGAATATTTTGACATATACTAGATTCAAAATTTGATTTCATTTAACTATATTTGCATACCAACCCTTTGTACATATTTAAATTGTGTTTATTTATTACCAGTTAAGAAACGCTATATCCGATCTGGATAATTGCGCGTGAAACTATTTACAATAATTGTAGTAGAGTAGGTAACAGAATTGTCAAAATAAAATAAACAATTAAGAAAAAGAGCTTTGGATAAACATATACATTAAACAAATAAGCAACAACATAAGCAGATAGACCGCAAGGTAGTTATTTACAGTATGTTAAGCAATAATGGAAGTTGATGAAGTTATCTGTAATAATTAGTATCGTGGCGATTTAAATAGTGTTGATATTTTTATCTTTTCATCTAACTAAAAAATAGGTAGATGAGTGGGTAACACCCTCGATTCCCGACAGTCATGAACCGGGATTGAATCCCGTGTCAACATTTTGTTTTAATATGTGAATAACCTTCACAAATTATTCATTGTTGTAATTATAATAAGCTAGGTTGTTCTTGTTGAGCGGTACCTAATAAAGTGATTTTGAAACCAAATATCTAACCAAAACTTGCATACTAAATCTTGTACATATTTCAAATATCTTTATTTTCTTTCAATCTTTAGTTTACCTTTGTAGTGAAAGTCTCCCTAGGGGAACATAGCGCTTTAAGTCGAAATAAAGAAATCATGGATACCATTTCTACATATCTCACGTTTTAAGTAAACGTCCTTCTTCCAATATATTTAGCAGCTTTCAGGATAAATGGCCATCATCAAATGACACGCTAAGTCTTTGCTCGATCGTACAGCATATTTTTTATTAAATTCCTATAGAGATAGTTGGAATAAAAGTTCCAACACTGAATCCCAAATTTTAAAAATTATTTTAATGATTTATAAATTAGAGAGATTATCTTTCTCTAGATATATATATGTGATGATTTAAGACCATGTAATTGTTGTAAATAGTCCAGATATCTACTACCACATGTTCCACCACGTGACTGTATATAACTTGTTATTTACTGGAATTAGAAAGCTTCAAGTTACATCAATCTTAACCGCGTAAGAATCTAATAAAATATAGCAACTGTACAGATAGAAGGAATGGAGACTAACAGGAGAAAATTAAGGTTAAAACTAATCAGGCTTAGGTGAGAATAGGAAAGCAGGCCTAGCAAGCCCAGTCCAAATTTTACGAAGTCGTGGCCCTCCTGGATAATATAACTTCCCCCCACCCTGTTTACGTCAGAAAAGAGCAGTGACCTGTTCGGACCCAGCTCAGCTATAAAAGGAGGCCCCGAGCCTCAGTTAGGCAGTCCTTAGCCAACCTTTGTTTCAGCCCCAGTCCGCCGGATGCTCCGATAGAGGTAAACCCTTTCCTACCAGAAATCTCCTTGTCCCATTCCTTCTTGACGTTCAGACGCTTCTTAGTGGAATCTCTGTTTGTTTATTTCACCTTTGGCCCAGCTGTGTCGCCTTCCACCACGACTGCACGGTAGAGTTGACATCGAGGTTCGTCTAGCATCAGGTAACACTGGTCCCAGAGGTCCCAAGATATATCACATATATATTTTAAAAAATTTCCATCAATCATTAAAATTTATAATACTTATTTTTGACAATTTGTTTTTTTTTCACATACCATATATTATCTCTAGGATATATTGGTACAGGCCATGATAATCATGGTGGTTAGAGGTAGGCAATTGCTTTTACTATAAGTACACCACATGTCTACACATGTGAAAAGCAGTTCGACTTTTACACTTACAAATATGCCAGAGCCCCGTTTGTTTACTTGCACTCGCTGTTGGGGTTTGACTTTTGCAAGAATCGGGAGCCATTGGAGCTTTTTTTTTTTTAAATCAATACATATATATATATATACATAGATACATATGCATTTTTACATGCATATACACGTATACAAAATGTATATATATAGGTATATATATTTATAATTAAAAAGGCATATATTGGATCAAAATATCATTTATTTCACCAATATTTCAGTTGGCTGAACGCCATCTGAATCAAGGTATTATCAAGGTATTTTAACATATTTAATGTGTAAAACGAAAATTGAAATTATACCGCGAATGTTTCTTTTATAAAAATCGAAATTTATTTTCAAAGAGAAATAGCGACATTTCTAACTTTGAGGATGAGGTATGGAAAGGTGAAACATGAAGAGTAATGGCGAACGGAAAAATAAAAAGTATACCTTGGAATCGATTCCCGCCCCTGGACACTCTTTATTTTTCCGTTCGCCATTACTCTTCATGTTTCACCTTTCCATACCTCATCCTCAAAGTTAGAAATGTCGCTATTTCTCTTTGAAAATAAATTTCGATTTTTATAAAAGAAACATTCGCGGTATAATTTCAATTTTCGTTTTACAATCATCAGCCGCGTTATATTATATTTAATGTGTGTCAACAACAAACTCAGCGCCACATAACTTCAACAGAATTAAGTTTCAAATCTGTCTTAATTCTGTTGACGTTATATGACCCTGAGTTTGTTAGCGTAACGTAACGCCTTTTGATGCAACAATATTCATAAACTCCTTTATAACTTGTCTCGATAGAGTTTTTTTTATTTACTTCAGTCTCTCGTAGAGCTGTTGTTCTGGGGCTTGTTTTTTTTAAATTTACAAATAGAGAAGCATTTCACATTTTTCCTTAACAAAACGACATGTTTATAAAATACGTCTAAATAAAGGGTTTTTGTTGAAAATTTAAGGTCAAAATTAACCAAACATTAGGCAAAAATAAATATTTAGCAACAAAATTGTATATTAGATAAAAAGAATGCAATATAACAGCGGTATGGTAGATTAAACTGGCGAAACCGCTGGGAGGGTTCACCACTGATGAGCTAGGCCCTCCCATTAATTTTTCCATTGCAGTAAGGGTAGTAGATACTGTAAATAATTACCTTGTGATTTCTTCTATCTGTTTATGTTGTTGCTTATTTGTTTAATGTATATGTTTATTTAATGCTATTAATTGTTTATTTTCTTTTTGATAATTATGTTACCTACTCTACTAAAATTATTGTAAATAGTTTCACACCCAATTATCCAGATCGGATATAGCGTGTCTTAACTGGTAATAAATAAAAAAGGGTAGTAGAAATTGTTTTATTTTTAAAAAAGAATCATTCGCGTCTATAATAGTTTCGTATTTAGATAAAATAATGTTGGTTCGAATCTTATAAGTTCCATTTTTTTGTACTATTAAAATATTTTCTCATTTCTTATGTACCTAAGAAATGTATTTATGAATTAATTTGATATATTATATAGGCGCGCGTATTTGTTCTTTGTATTGTTGCACCAGGTTGCGGCTTGGCAGACTTTTCAACCTTGATTCTCTCCTGTGCCGGGTCTTGTATCTTACCAGAGCGTGTTTCAACCATCCTACAAATTTATATAAGGGAATAATGAGATAACTTTAAGTAACTTCCAGAATAATTTATTTATTTCTCACATCAAAGAGAGCAGTGAAGTCACACCGTGTACCTAAATACAAATGGTGGTTTTATAATACATATATTTTGTTTAATAAAATAAATAAATATGATATATAAATTTGAATTTAATATATATGAGAAATAATATTACAAATTAAAATAAAATAGATTCATTAGCCATGATGCAACAGTATTACAGAGAGTTCTGAGGCTTGTTTTCCTTATTCTGTGATTAGAAATTTAAAAAATCGGTTCCAAAATCACTTTAATAGGTACCGCTCAACAAGAGCAACCTAGTTTATGATAATTGAAACAATGAATAATATGTGAAGGTTATTCACATATTAAACAAAATGTTAACACGGGATTCAATCCCGGTTCATGGCTGTCGGGAATCGAGGGTGTTAGCCACTCACCAACTTCTTTAAAAAAATCTTCGATTTTATTGAATTAACACAATTTTAGAATTAATTCTGCTTGAAACATTCAGACGAGTGAGTTCGTTCAGGTTCCTTCTCAAAAATTAATCTCAAAATTATTTATAAATTACCTAATTAATATTTTATATATAAAGATATTTTAAAATATGTATAAAATAAAATACATTTTAAAACAGAAATGTCGCCAATCTCAAAAATAAATACGAAATACATAAAAAATATTTTACTAATAACAATGAACTTTTAATGGGTACGTGCTGCCATCTACCAACAAATTTTATAACTATTTTGGGTTAAATAATTCGCCTCCATTGAAATAGATCGTTTTTTCAATGTTTTAAATGTTTTTAGGTATAAATTGTGATTTATTTATTTTTAAAAATTATTTTATATGTTTTTAAATATCGAATGTTTTTAATACTAAAGAAGAAAACATTTCTATTAAAAAAATAAATTTAAATAATCAAAATTTATGTAGGAATTTTGATTATTGTTTCATTAGTTTAAAAGTTTATCTCTCAAATGAGAAAGTTTTAATTTATATGCATGATAAGGCACAATTTGGATTATAGATTATAAATACAAGGTTATAAGACCAAGTTTAGATTTGGTCTAATTACCTTGTGTTTATAATTTATATGCAGGTTGATTGTAGTCAAATATTGTGTAAGATATACTTGTATAAGAAATGGAAGTATTAAAGTAGGAATGTTTCTATTGAATATACAACAAACATTTACTGTCCTTACTGCGATGAAAAAATATTAGGAAAGTTTAGCTCATCAGTGATGAACCCTCCCAGCGGTTTCGCCAATTTATCTATCAGACCGCTTCTTAGAGCTCTAATACTATATTGGATCATTCTGCTCTCATATGCTGCAATGAAGGGTTGAATCTCAGAAATGGTATTCAAGAAAACTATGGACATAGGCTTTTAGGACAGAATAAATATATACGAGTTTTTCATCGCAGTAAGAACAGTAGAAGTTCATTTTATGTTTAAAAGAAATATTCGTTTCTTCTATTTCTTATATACAGATGACACCTTATTAATGAGAGAAAACTGACAAAAATTTTAACAAGACTTAGAACAAAACACTCGTGGCCACGACACCCATTTTCCAATGAAGAGCAAGATAGTGGATATTGCTGCTGCTGTGATGGAGATGCATGGAGACATCTAAGACTCTTCTTTGGACACGACAACAACAACAACAGCAAAACACTATAAAGGAATGAAAATACATCCAGATGGCACAATAACCTAGAGGACATGTAACAACTGTCCTGGTGTGGAAATAACACCTACCCACATATTCTCATGTCCAGCAATGACCCACAGCCTTGCAGAAAATTGACATGGACATAGAGCAACAGTTTTACACACCCAAGACAGTGGATATTGCTGCTGCTGTGATAGAGATGTATGGAGACATCTGAGGCTTTTATTGGACACGACAACAACAACAATACAATATACATACCCAAAATAGTGGACATTGCTGTCGCTGTGATAGAGATGCATGGAGACATCTGAGGCTCTTCATTGGACGCGACAACAACAATACAGTAAACACACCAAGATAGAGGACATTACGACTGCTGTGATAGAGATGTATAGAGACATCTGAGGCTCTTCATTGGACACGACAACAATACAGTATACACACCCAAGTTAGAGGACATTGCTGCTGCTGTGATAGAGATGTATGGAGACATCTGAGGCTCTTCATTGGACACAACATAAACAACAACAATACAGTATACACACCCAAGATAGTGGACATTGCTGCTGCTGTGATAGAGATGTATGGAGACATCTGAGGCTCTTCATTGGACACAACAAAAACAACAACAATACAGTATACACACCCAAGATAGAGGACATTGAGACTGCTGTGATAGAGATGCACGGAGACATATGAGGCTCTTCATTGGACACACCAACAACAACAATACCTATTCACTTTATAATATTATATTAGTGTAGTATATGTTGATCTCAAAATAATTTCTCAAACATATATTATGTATAATGAAGAGCGATATAATTGCGAATTTTATTTATTCAATCAAACCCTGAAACCATGGTATACAAGTTAGCTATTTGTTTTATATTATTACTTATATTAATTAATATATTTTTTCTCAATATCATAAACATTTAAAATATAATAATTTATATAAAGAGACAAAGGTCGCCTCTCCCCGTCAAAATAGATGTCAAAACAAGAAGCCATCTATTGACCGTCGCCGCAACTAGCGGCCTCAGGTCGGTGACAAAGCCACAACACCAGCTTTGACAAACTGAAAAGCGTCCACCTAGAGACCATTGTTTCGGGCTAATGGCCCTCGTGAGTCTAGGGCGGACTTTATTCCATGAGATCCACACGGGATCTAATGGAATCCTCACAATCTGCCAAAGAGGTGTTTAGCTGGCAAAGTGGCTGGGCAATTCTATAGCTAAAATTTAGATGGAATTTAAAAAATATATAGGAATATATATGATAAGGTGTTATTAGTTACTCAAGTATTACTAGTAAAGTTTCTTTACTAGGGCAATGAACATAATGTAATCATTCTGATGTATTAATTAAAGGGAGAGGTGCCTCTTTTAGGTACATGAATATCATCCTCCCGCAACTTTATGATTGTCTATCATCAAATATTATCTCTACAGACCTTACTGCAATGATATGAGTTATTGAATGAGAGGGCTGGGCTCATCAGTAAGGAACACTCTCAGCGGTTTCGCCAAATTAATCTCTAGACCGCTCTACTATTGTATTGGATTGGTTTGGAATATACCCTGTATTTTCTATGGAAGGCAGCTTAGGGGTGTTTAGTGAACTATGGACATAAGCTTATAGGTCTGTAGAGGTACATACATATAATTTCAAGGTATTGCATCGAGCAAAGCTCTTCCGCAAATATGTTTTCATAATTGTCTATTGTATCAGACGAATTCTTGAACAAACTTTGACATGTCACGTTGATAGGTACATTCTTTTCCCCGAAGCCAAGGTACTAAGAAGAAATCTTTGACATATCCTAGAATTTAAAATTTAATTTCATATAACTATATTTGCATACCAACCCTTTGTACATATTTAAATTGTGTTCATTTATTACCAGTTGCAAATAAGACACGTTATATACGATCTGGATAATTGCGCGTGACACTATTTACAATAATTGTAGTAGAATAGGTAACATATTTATCGAAAAGAAAATAAACAATTAAGAAAAAGAGCATTGAATAAACATATACATTAAACAAATAAGCAACAAATAAGCAGATAGAAGAAATCTCAAGGTAGTTATTTACAATATGTTAAGCAATGATGGAAGTTGAGTTAATGAAGTTATCTGTAATAATTAGTATCGTGGAGATTTAAATTGTTATGATTTTGGCTTTATGTTGGTACTCATGTCTCTGACTTATGCCGACGAGCTCGGCTATTCTGAATGTTTACTTAATTATTGACAGCTGCTTTGCTTGCAGGTGTTTTGGATCGTCTTCGATTTTTAACTATTAAAAAAAATGGATCAAAGAACCTGTATCAAATTTTGTGTGAAAAAACGAAATTAAGTGCGCGGATGCATTCCGAATGTTGACTGTGGCATACGGAGAAGCTACCTTGGACCGAAGCAACGTTTATCGGTGGTACAAAATGTTCTCAGAAGGTCGAGAAGATGTGAACGACGAAGAGCGTGCCAGGACGCACGAGCACTTCAACAACAGACGAAAAAATTAATGAAGTGGAGAAAATGATATTGGCCAATCGCCGAATCACCGTTAGAGAAGTTGCTGAGGACCTAAACATATCGATTGACTCGTGCCATTCGATTTTTATCAATGATTTGGGCATGAGACGGGTTCGCCGCGAAATTCGTACCAAAATTGCTCAATTGCGACCAAAAACAGCATCGCAATGAACATTGCTAATGAGATGTTCGACTCTGTCCCGCGACGACCCAAATTTGCTCCAGAGGGTCATAACTGGTGACGAAGCGTGGGTTTATGGTTATGACGTGGAAACCAAAGCTCAATCATCATTTCAACGGAAGCTGCCGCACCAACCAAGACCGAAAAAAGCGCGCCAAGTTCGGTCGAATGTGAAAGTTTTGCTGACAGTTTTCTTCGATTGCAGGGGCCCGGTGCATCATGAGTTCTTACCACAGGGTAGAACGGTCAATATGGAATATTACCTGCAAGTTATGCGCAATTTGCGCGAAGCAATCCGCCAGAAACGCCCGGATTTGTGGAAGAACAAAAATTGGCTTTTGCACCACGATAACGCTCCTGCTCACACATCGTGCTTGTGCGCGACCTTTTGGCCAAAAACAACACATTAATGATGCCACAGCCACCGTATTCCACAAATCTGGCCCCCTGTGACTTTTTCTTGTTCCCTAAACTGAAGAGGCCCATGAAAGGACGACGTTACCCTACGCTTAACGAGATAAAGACGGCATCGAAGGAGGAGCTGAAAAAGATTTTGAAATATGATTTTTTGAAGCGCTTCGGAAATAAGAAAAACCGTTGGCACAAGTGTATAATATATCATGGGGATTACTTTGAAGGGGACAAAATAGGTATTCATGAATTAAAAAATAATTTTTGAAAAAACACAAAAGTCGAGATACCTTTTGAACACACCTCGTATTATTCATTGTTACAATTATCATAAACTAGGTTGTTGTTTTTGAGCGGTACCTAATAAAGTGATTTTGGAACCAAACATCTAACTAAAACTTGCATACTAATTCTTGTACATATTTCATATATCTCTTTTTCCTTTCTATGTTTAGTTTACCTTTGTAGTGCAAGAGTCTCTAGTGGGACATAACGCTCTGAGTCGAAATAAAGAAATCCTGGATACCATCTCTACATATCTCACGTTTTAAGTAACTGCCCTTCTTCAATATTCTGAACAGATTTCAGGGATAAATATTCATCGTCGAATGAAACGCTGAGCCTTTGCTCGATCGTACCATATATTTTAACAAATTTCTATAGAGATAATTGAAATAAAAGTTCCATCAATTAAACATAAATCTTTTAAATTATTTTTATCATTTATATTGCCACGTAGAAAATTAGGGAAGACCAACTTCAGGATGAGACAACAATTTATTTCAGGGAAGGACAAACTAGGAATGGTAAACAAAAGATAAGCCATGAGGGAAATTTACAGAGTAGCAAAATATAAACATAAAAATGACCACTCTGTTAATAAAAAAAAATAAATACTCTGTTACAATATATCAGAGAGATTATCTTTCTCTAGATATATATATATATGTAGTAATATATTCCAATATATACCTGTATCCGCATGTATTATATAGTTATAATGTAATTGTCAAGTTGACAGAAATAAAATTTCGAGTGAGTGACAGTCGGCGCCAGTAGAGGAAAAAGGTCCGAAAAACAAGTCGGGTTACCAGGTGTGCCCCTTTCTTGCTCAAACAGATCAGTCCGCTTTGAGACACGAGGATTGACAGACCCCTCTAGACAGATCTCCCCTGACTGGTGTCGGCTACACTTACTCTCTCGCCATCTCTGTGGTGCCATCCAACATATCTCGTTCTTTTGTGTAATCCCAATCACACCTGAACCCACTCTAAACATTGTGGCCAGCACGACTGCAACCAACATGCCACACTACAGTCATCCAACAGGATAACAACAAACTACATTACTACATATATATTAAATAAAAAGGCATATATTGGATCAAAATATCATTTATTTCACCAATATTTCGGTGGCTGAACACCAACTTTTATCAAGATATTATAACATATTAATATGTGTCAATAAAAACCTCAGCGCCAAATAACGTCAAAAGAATTAAGTTTTAAATCTGTCTTAATTCTATTGACGTTTTGTGAGGCTGAGTTTGTTGTTCACACACAATAATATGTTATAATACCTTGATAAAGGTTGGTGTTCACCCAACTGAAATATTGGTGAAATAAATGATATTTTGATCCAATATATGCCTTTTTAATTAAAAAAAAATACATATATACGTGTATATGTATATAAAAATGTATATGTATCTATGTATTGATTAAAAAAAACTCCAATGGCCCCCGATTCTTGCAAAAGTCCAACCCCACCAGCGAGTGCAAGTAAACAAACGGGGCTCTGGCATATTTGTAAGTGTAAAAGACGAACTACTTTTCACATGTGTAGACATGTGGTGCACTCACAGTAAAAGCAGTCATCTACCTCTAACCACCATGATTATCATGGCCTGTACCAATATATCCTAGAGGTAATATTTGGTATGTGAAAAGGAACACATTGCCAAAAATAATTATTACAAATTTTAACGATAGATGGCATTTAAATTTTAAAAATAAATATTTAATAATAAAAATAAAGCCTTAAAAAATTGGCATAATGTTTTAAAAAGATAATCCTGGTAATATAATATAAATTTTATTATATTATCTTATAGAGAAATACCTGACATCCCGTTTTAAAGATTTCAACATTGTTTGATTTGTTGATTGCAATTTTTAACAATAGGGAGAAAGTTATAATTTTGATTTTTCGAGCTAATAAAATTATGTAATAGAGCAAATATATGCAAATAGATTTGTGAGATAATTACATACTGGCAGTGAATTCTTAAATTACACTCATGGACAAAAACTTAAGCAAATGGAAAGTCTTTTATCTCGCCGGTCGTCTTTTTTTTTAAAGGAGACGGCGGCTATTTTTTTTTTCACTTGATTGTCTCATGTGTTTTCAATAAAGATCACTGTGTATCAAATATCTTTGTGAGTTTTTGTCTCAATCCCGATATACACGCTAAAAGGTACAAATACCTTAAGTTTTGTCCATGAGAAGCATTTTGCATTTTTCCTAAACAAAACGACATGTCTATAAAATACCTCTTAATAAATGGTTTTTGTTGTTAATTTAAAGTCAAAATTAACCATGCATTAGGCAAATATAAATTTTTAGCAACAAAATTATATATTAAACTTAAAAAATGCAATATAACAGCGGTATGGTAGATTAAACTGGCGAAACCGCTGGGAGGGTTCACTACTGATGAGCTAGGCCCTCCCATTAATTTTTCCATTGCAGTAAGGGTAGTAGATACTGTGAATATTTACCTTACGATTTCTTCTATCTGCTTATGTTGTTGCTTATTTGTTAATGTATATGTTTATTTAATACTCTTTTTCCTAATTGTTTATTTTCTTTTTGACAATTCTGTTATCTACTCTACCACAATAATTGTAAATAGTTTCACGCCCAATTATCCAGTTTGGATATAACGTGTCTTGTTTGCAACTGGTAATAAATAAATAAGGGTGGTAGAAATTGTTTTATTTTTAAAAAAGAATCATACGCGTCTTATAATAGTTTTAAAATTTAGATAAAAGAATGTTGGTTCGAAACTTTGAAGTTCCATTTTTTTTTACTATTAGAAATATTTTCTCATTTCTTATGTACTTTAGAAATGTATTAATAAATTAAGGTGATATTATATAGGCGTATTTGTTCTTTGTATTAT
>CP092883.1:67064232-67294510 GCA_030710605.1 Cordylochernes scorpioides
TTCTTATAACAGATGACACCTTATAATGAGAGAAAACTGACAAAAAATTTAACAATACTTAGAACAAAACACTCGTGGCCACGGCACCCATTTTCCAATGAAGAGCAGATAGTGGATATTGCTGCTGCTGGGAGAGCATGGAGACTCTAAGACTCTTCTTTGGACACGACAACAACAACAACACAAAACACATAAAAGGAATGAAAATACATCCAGATGGCACAAACCCAGAGACATGTAACAACTGTCCTGGTGTCTAACACCTACCCTCATATTCTCATGTCCAGCAATGACCCACTGAGGCTTTTGACATAGACATAGACAACAGTTTTACACACCCAAGACAGTGGACATTGCTGCTGCTGTGAGAGATTAGGAACATCTGGAGCTTATTACACGACAACAACAACAATACAGTAAACATACCCAAGATAGTGACATTGCTGCTGCTGTGATACAGATGCATGAGACATCTGAGGGCTCTTCATTGGATACGACCACAACAAGATAAAATTGATATTGACCCAGAGCAGCATCTTTACCCTCCCAAGATAGTGGACATTGCGACTGCTGTGATAGAGATGTATGGAGACATCTGAGGCTCTTCATTGGAAACACAACAACAACAATACAGTATACACACCCAAGATAGTGGACATTGCTGCTGCTGTGATAGAGATGCATGGACATCTGAGGCTCTTCATTGGATACGACAACAACAACATAATATTGACATGACCCAGAGCACCCTCCCATGATAGTGGACATTGCTGCTGCTGTGATAGAGATGTATGGAGATATCTGAGGCTCTTTATTGGACACAACAACAACAACAATACAGTATACACAACCAAGATAGTGGACATTGCTGCTGCTGTGATAGAGATGCATGGAGACATCTGAAGCTCTTCAGTGACACAACACAACAACAACACCTTATCACTTTATAATATTATATTCGTGTATTATATGTTGATCTCAAAATAATTTCTCAAACTTATATTATGTATAATGAAAAGCGATATAATTGCGAATTTTATTTATTCAATCAAAGCCTGAAACAATGGTATACAAGTTAGCTATTTGTTTTATTATTATTTATAATAATTTGTATATTTATCTCAATATCATAAATATTTGAAATAACGCGAATAATAATTTATATATAAAAATGATATTTATTAATAATTTGTTAACGTGATAATCCTGTTGAAGGACTAACAAATCCGAAAACTTGAAAATAAATAGTTGTACAAGAAACTTAGCCCTGGAAGCTTTATTTATTTTATAAAGTTAGTTATTTGTTTCTTCTTTCTTATCTCCACTCAATCATATTAGGGTATCAGGTGTGACCATTGATGGTGTCTGTTTGACAACCATCATGACTGGGTGAAGTAGAATGTGTCTGCCTTTGTCATTAAGACTGGGAGCACTACTCAGTGGCAGGCCAACTTAGCTCTAAAATAAATGGCCGCCTCTGACATGAGGAACAGACGCCATGTGCAGCCACTCCTAACATGGAGTACAAACGCTGCTCATCCTGTATCCCTGTATTAGGAGCCCTTACAGGGTACTATCAGCCGGCCAGCTGAGCCCAGGTTTTTAGCAAGCTTGTTACTGCTCCCCCTCCTCCTTTTTCATCCAAGCTTGGGACCGGCAAAGGCGGAGTTGTTATTTGTTTGAATTTGCCAAACTGGTTTAATGGCTCATTTCTTATCACCTCTAGTACGAGGTGTGTTCAAAGAGTATCGCGACTTTTGAATCTTTCGGGTTACGTATATTCGAATTTCGATCTTTTTGTGGCTTTATGTTGGTACTCATGTCTCTCACTTATGCCGACAAGCTCGGCCATTTTGAATGTTCACTTAATTGTTGACAGCTGCTTTGCTTGCAGGTGTTTTGGATCGTCTTCGATTTTTACCTATTAAAAAAATGGATCAAAGAACCTGTATCAAATTTTGTGTGAAAAACGAAATTAAGTGCGCGGATGCATTCCGAATGTTGACTGTGGCATACGGAGAAGCTACCTTGGACCGAAGCAACGTTTATCGGTGGTACAAAATGTTCTCAGAAGGCCGAAAGATGTGAACGACGAAGAGCGTGCCGGACGCCCGAGCACTTCAACAACAGACGAAAAAATTAATGAAGTGGAGAAAAATATTGGCCAATCGTCGAATCACCGTTAGTGAAGTTGCTGAGGACCTAAACATATCGATTGGTTGTGCCATTCGATTTTTATCAATGTTTTGGGCATGAGACGGGTCGCCGCGAAATTCGTACCAGAATTGCTCAATTGCGACCAAAAACAGCATCGCATGAACATTGCTAATGAGATGTTGGACTCTGTCCGCGACGACCCAAATTTGCTCCAGAGGGTCATAACTGGTGACGAAGCGTGGGTTTATGGTTATGACGTGGAAACCAAAGCTCAATCATCTCAATGGAAGCTGCCGCACGAACCAAGACCGAAAAAAGCGCGCCAAGTTAGGTCGAATGTGAAAGTTTTGCTGACAGTTTTCTTCGATTGCAGGGCGTGGTGCATCATGAGTTCTTGCCACAGGGTAGAACGGTCAATAAGGAATATTACCTGCAAGTTATGCGCTAATTTGCGCGAAGCAATCCGCCAGAAACGCCCGGATTTGTGGAAGAACAAAAATTGGCTTTTGCACCACGATAACGCCCCTGCTCACATATCGTTGCTTGTGCGCGACCTTTAGGCCAAAAACAACACACTAATGATGCCGCAGCCACCGTATTCCCCATCTGGCCCCCTGTGACTTTTTATTGTTCCCTAAACTGAAGAGGCCCATGAAAGGACGACGTTACGCTACGCTTGACGAGATTAAGACGGCATCGAAGGAGGAGCTGAAAAATATTTTAAAAATGATTTTTTGAAAGCTTCGAAAATTGGAAAAACCGTTGGCACAAGTGTATAATATTCATGGGATTACTTTGAAGGGAAAAAATAGGTATTCATGAATAAATAAATTATTTTGAAAACACAAAGGTCGCGATACTTTTTGAACACACCTCGTAAATATTTTACTGGGATTATAAATATATTTCTCATAGTTGTAATACATAAAAATGAGAGGTGCTCTTTTAGTACATTTATATATATTTGTATTCAAGCTCGGCCCTTGTCCACATCACCAGTTTAAACACCTGTTTGGTAAATTTGACCTATTCCATAACCGCTCTCGTAGGATGGTATGAAATCGAAGCCGTCCCTGTACTGATGAGGGCCATAGTCCGAAACCATGGTATACAGGTTGTTGGTTTTTGTCTGAATTTACCAGAACTGGTGTTGTGGTTCATTCCTTAATACCATTAGTAAAGTCTTTTACTAGAGTGATAAACATAAAACATCGTTCTGACACATAATTAAAGGGAGAGGTGCCTCTTCTGGTACATGAAGATCATCCTTCCCGTAACTTTATGATTGTCTATTGTCAAATATTATCTCTACAGACCTTACTACAATGATATGTTATTGAATGAGAGAGAGGGCTTGGCTCATCAGTAGTGAACCCTCTCAGCGGTTTCGCCAAATTAATCTCTAGACCGCTCTACTATTGTATTGGATTGGTTTGGAATATACCCTGTATTTTCTATGGAAGGCAGCTTAAGGGTGTTTAGTGAACTATGGACATAAGCTTATAGGTCTGTAGAGGTACATACATATAATTTCAAGGTATTGCATCGAGCAAAGCTCTTTCCGCAAAATATGTTTTCATAATTGTCTATTGTATCAGACGAATTCTTGTAAAACTTTGACATGTCACGGTAATAGGTACATTCTTTTCCCCCGAAGCCAAGGTACTAAGAAGAATACTTTGACATATCCTAGATTCAAAAATTTAATTTCATATAACTATATATTTGCATACCAACCCTTTGTACATATTTAAATTGTGTTCATTTATTACCAGTTTCAAATAAGACACGTTATATACGATCTGGATAATTGCGCGTGACACTATTTACAATAATTGTAGTAGAGTAGGTAACAGAATTGTCCGAAAAGAAAATAAACAATTAAGAAAAAGAGCATTAAATAAACATAAAAATTAAACAAAAAGGCAAAAACATAAGAAGATAGAAGAAATCGCAAGGTAGTTATTTACAATATGTTAAGTAATGATGGAAGTTGATGAAGTTATCTGTATAATTAGTATCGTTAAGATTTATATTGTGTTGATATTTTTCTTTAACACAAAGCAATAACGCGCCATCTATACATATAAAATGAAATGATTTAAAAGCACGAATGTTACTTTTATACACAATACAAAATACAAAATTAAATTGGCGGAAACCGCTGGGAGGGTTCACCACTGATGAGTCAAGCCCTCCCAATATATTTTTCATCGCAGTAAGGGCAGTAGAAAGTTTGTTTTATGTATAAAAGAAATATTTGTGCTTTTAAATCCTTTCATTTTATATTTTTCTCTTTTCATCTAACTAAAAAATAGGTGTACAAGTGGATAACACCTCCATTTCTGATAGCCATGAACCAGAATCGAATCCAGTGTTAACATTTTGTTCAATATGTGAATTACCTTCATATATTATTCATTGTTGCAATTATCATAAACTAGGTTGCACCTAATAAAGTGATTCTGGAACCAAACATCCAACTAAAACTTGCATACTAAATCTTGTACATATTTCAAATATCTTTCTTTCTTTCCTTTCAATGTTTAGTTTACCTTTGTAGTGCCAGTGTTCCTAGGGGGACATAGTGCTCTAAGTCGAAATAAATAAATCCTGGATTCCATCTCTACATATCTCACTTTCAAGTAACCTTCCTTCTTCCAAAATTCTGAGCAGATTTCAGGGATAAATATTCATCATCGAATGAAACGCTAAACTTTTGCTCGATCGTATCATATATTTTATCAATTCCTATAGAGATAGTAGGAATAAAAGTTCCAACACTGAATCCCAAATTTTAAAAATTATTTTAATGATTTATAAATTAGAGAGATTATCTTTCTATAGATATATATATATATTAAAAAAATTGCCATCTATCGTTAAAATTTATAATACTTATTTATGGCAATGTGTTTATTTTCACATACCAAATATTATCTCTAGGATATATTGGTACAGGCTATGATAATCATGGGTGGTTAGAGGTAGGCAACTGCTTTTACTGTAAGTACACCACATGTCTACACATGTGAAAAGCAGTTCGACTTTTACACTTACAAATGTGCCTGAGCCCCGTTTGTTTAATTGCACTCGCTGGTGGGGTTGGACTTTTGCAAGAATCGTGAGCCATTGGAGCTTTTTTTAAAATCAATTCATAGATATATACATAGATACATATACATTTTTACCATGCATATACACGTATACAATATATATATATATATATATATATATCTACATTAATTAAAAAGGCATATATTGGATCAAAATATCATTTATTTCACCAATATTTTCAGTTGGCTGAACGCCAACCTTTATCAAGGTATTTTAACATTTTTAAAGTGTGTCAACAATAAACTCAGCGCCACATAACGTCAACAGAATTAAGACAGATTCAAAACTTAATTCTGTTGACGCGTTATATGACCCCTGAGTTTGTTAGCGTAATGTAACGCCTTTTGATGCAACAATATTCTAAAATACTTTATAACTAGTCTCGATAGAGTTTTTTTATTTACTTCAGTGTCTCGTAGAGCTGTTGTTCTGAGGCTTGTTTTTTTTTTTTTAATTTACAATAGAGAAGCATTTCACATTTTTCCTCTAACAAAACGACATGTTTATAAAAACTACGTCTAAATAGTAAACTGGCGAAACCGCTGGGAGGGTTCACCACTGATGAGCTAGGCCCTCCATTAATTTTTTCATTGCAGTAAGGGGTAGTAGATACTGTAAATAATTACCTTGTGATTTCTTCTATCTGTTTATGTTGTTGCTTATTTGTTTACTGTATATGTTTATTTAATGCTATTAATTGTATATTTTCTTTTTTGATAATTATGTTACCTACTCTACTAAAATTATTGTAAATAGTTTCACACCCCAATTATCCAGATCGGATATAGCGTGTCTTAACTGGTAATAAATAAAAAAGGGTAGTAGAAATTGTTTTATTTTTAAAAAGAATCATTCGCGTCTATAATAGTTTCGTATTTAGATAAAAGAATGTTGGTTCGATTCTTATAAGTTTCCCTTTTTTTTTGTACTATTAAAATATTTTCTCATTTCTTATGTACCTAAGAAATGTATTTATGAATTAATTTGATATATTATATAGGCGCGCGTATTTGTTCTTTGTATTGTTGCACCAGGTTGCGGCTTGGCAGACTTTTCAACCTTGATTCACTCCTGTGCCGGGTCTTGTATCTTACCCAGAGCGTGTTTCAAACCATCCTACAAATTTATATAAGGGAATAATGAGATAACTTTAAGTAACCTCCAGAATAATTTATTTATTTCTCACATCAAAGAGAGCAGTGAAGTCACACCGTCGTACCTAAATACAACTGGTGGATTTTATAATACATATATTTTGTTTAATAAAATAAATAAATATGATATATAAATTTGAATTTAATATATATGAGAAAATAATATTACAAATTAAAATAAAATAGATTCATTAGCCATGATGCAACAATATTACAGAGAGTTCTGAGGCTTGTTTTCCCTTATCTGTGATTAGAAATTTAAAAATCGGTTCCAAAATCACTTTATTAGGTACCGCTCAACAAGAGCAACCTAGTTTATGATAATTGAAACAATGAATAATATGTGAAGGTTATTCACATATTAAACAAAATGTTAACACGGGGATTCAATCCCGGTTCATGGCTGTCGGGAATCGAGGGTGTTACCCACTCAACAACTTCTTTAAAAATATCTTCGATTTTTTTGAATTAACACAATTTTAGAATTAATTCTGCTTGAAACAATCTGGCGAAGCCCTCTTTGGTGAGATTCTACTCAATAATTAATCTCAAAATTATTTATAAATTACCTTATTAATATTTTGAATAAGTATATTTTAAAATATGAATAAAATAAAATACATTTAAAAACAGAAATGTCGCCAATCTCAAAAATAATACGAAATACCTAAAAATATTTTATTGATAACATTGAACTTTTAATGGGTACGTGCTGCCATCAATCAACAAATTTTATAACCATTTTGGTTATATAAATATCTTCTTTTGAAATAAATCGTTTTTCTCAATGTTTTAAATGTTTTTAGGTATAAATTTTAAATTATAGTTATTTAAAAAATGATTTAATATATTTTTAAATTTATAATGTTTTTATAATTAAAGACGAAAACATTTCTATTAAAAAATAAATCTAAAATAATCAAAATTTATATAAAAGTTTGATAATTGTTTCATTAGTTTATAAGTTTATCTCAAAAGAGAGGTTGAAAGTTTTAATTTATATGCATGATAAGGCACAATTTGGATTATAGATTATAAATACAAGGTAATAAGACCAAGTTTAGATTTGGTCTTGTGTTTATAATTTATATGCATGTTGATTGTAGTCAAATATTGTGTACATATACTTGTATAAGAAATGGAAGTATTAAAGTAGGAATGTTTCTTTTGAATATAAAACAAACTTTTACTGTCCTTACTGCGATGAAATAAATATTAGGAAAGTTTAGCTATCAGTGATCAGTCCTCCCAGCGGTTTCGCCAATTTAATAAACCAGACCGCTTCTTAGAGCTCTAATACTATATTGGATCAGTCTGCTTTTATATGCTGCAATGAAGGGTGACATCCTAGAAATGGTTTTCAAGAAAACTATGGACATAAGCTTTTAGGACAGTAGAATTATACTATGATTTTTTCTCATCGCAGTAAGGACAGTAGAGTTTGTTTTATGTTTAAAAGAAATATTCGTTTCTTCCATTTCTTATATACAGATGACACTTATTAATGAGAGAAAACTGACAAAAAATTTAACAAGACTTAGAACAAAACACTCGTGGCCACGGCACCCATTTTCCAATGAAGAGCAAGATAGTGGATATTGCTGCTGCTGTGATGGAGATGCATGGAGACATCTAAGACTCTTCTTTGGACACGACAACAACAACAACAGCAAACACTATAAAGGAACTGAAAAATACATCCAGATGGCACAAACCCCTAGAGGACATGTAACAACTGTCCTGGTGGTGGAACTAACACCTACCCACATATTCTCCTGTCCAGCAATGACCCACAGCCTTGCAGAAAATTGACATGGACATAGAGCAACAGTTTTACACACCCAAGACAGTGGACATTGCTGCTGCTGTGATAGAGATGTATGGAGACATCTGAGGCTTTTATTGGACACGACAACAACAACAATACAGTAAACATACCCAAGATAGTGGACATTGCTGCTGCTGTGATACAGATGCATAGAGACATCTGAGGCTCTTCATTGGATACGACCACAACAAGATAAAATTGATATTGACCCAGAGCAGCATCTTTACCCTCCCAAGATAGTGGACATTGCGACTGCTGTGATAGAGATGTATGGAGACATCTGAGGCTCTTCATTGGAAACATCAACAACAACAATACAGTATACACACCCAAGATAGTGGACATTGCTGCTGCTGTGATAGAGATGCATGGAGACATCTGACGGCTTTTCATTGGATACGACAACAACAACATAATATTGACATGGACCCAGAGACCCCTCCCATGATAGTGGACATTGCTGCTGCTGTGATAGAGATGTATGGAGATATCTGAGGCTCTTTATTGGACACAACAACAACAACAATACAGTATACACAACCAAGATAGTGGACATTGCTGCTGCTGTGATAGAGATGCATGGAGAC
Organism: Cordylochernes scorpioides; assembly: GCA_030710605.1. Taxonomy (NCBI): domain Eukaryota; kingdom Metazoa; phylum Arthropoda; class Arachnida; order Pseudoscorpiones; family Chernetidae; genus Cordylochernes; species Cordylochernes scorpioides. Next base: position 67,073,076 of record CP092883.1, read on the forward strand.
ATCTGAAGCTCTTCAGTGAACACAACAACAACAACAATACCTTATCACTTTATAATATTATATTCGTGTATTATATGTTGATCTCAAAATAATTTCTCAAACTTATATTATGTATAATGAAAAGCGATATAATTGCGAATTTTATTTATTCAATCAAAGCCTGAAACAATGGTATACAAGTTTGCTATTTGTTTTATATTATTATTCATAATAATTTGTATACTTTATCTCAATATCATAAATATTTGAAATATACGCGAATAATAATTTATATATAAAAATGATATTTATTAATAATTTGTTAACGTGATAATCCTGTTGAAGGACTAACAAATCCGAAAACTTGAAAATAAATAGTTGTACAAGAAACTTAGCCCTGGAAGCTTTATTTATTTTATAAAGTTAGTTATTTGTTTCTTCTTTCTTATCTCCACTCAATCATATTAGGGTATCAGGTTGTGACCATTGATGGTGTCTGTTTGACAACCATCATGACTGGGTGAAGTAGAATGTGTCTGCCTTTGTCATTAAGACTGGGAGCACTACTCAGTGGCAGGCCAACTTAGCTCTAAAATAAATGGCCGCCTCTGACATGAGGAACAGACGCCATGTGCAGCCACTCCTAACATGGAGTACAAACGCTGCTCATCCTGTATCCCTTGTATTAGGAGCCCTTACAGGGTACTATCAGCCGGGCCAGCTGAGCCCAGGTTTTTAGCAAGCTTGTTACTGCTCCCCCTCCTCCTTTTTCATCTAAGCTTGGGACCGGGCAAAGGCGGAGTTGTTATTTGTTTTAAATTGCCAAACTGGTTTAATGGCTCATTTCTTATCACCTCTAGTACGAGGTGTGTTCAAAGAGTATCGCGACTTTTGAATCTTCGCGGGTTACGTATATTCGAATTTCGATCTTTTTGTGGCTTTATGTTGGTACTCATGTCTCTCACTTATGCCGACAAGCTCGGCCATTTTGAATGTTCACTTAATTGTTGACAGCTGCTTTGCTTGCAGGTGTTTTGGATCGTCTTCGATTTTTACCTATTAAAAAAAATGGATCAAAGAACCTGTATCAAATTTTGTGTGAAAAACGAAATTTAGTGCTCGGATGCATTCCGAATGTTGACTGTGGCATACGGAGAAGCTACCTTGGACCGAAGCAACGTTTATCGGTGGTACAAAATGTTCTCAGAAGGCCGAGAAGATGTGAACGACTAAGAGCGTGCCGGACGCCCGAGCACTTCAACAACAGACGAAAAAATTAATGAAGTGGAGAAAATGATATTGGCCAATCGTCGAATCACCGTTAGTGAAGTTGCTGAGGACCTAAACATATCGATTGGTTGTGCCATTCGATTTTTATCAATGTTTTGGGCATGAGACGGGTCGCCGCGAAATTCGTACCAGAATTGCTCAATTGCGACCAAAAACAGCATCGCATGAACATTGCTAATGAGATTTTGGACTCTGTCCGCGACGATCCAAATTTGCTCCAGAGGGTCATAACTGGTGACGAAGCGTGGGTTTATGCTTATGACGTGGAAACCAAAGCTCAATCATCTCAATGGAAGCTGCCGCACGAACCAAGACCGAAAAAAGCGCGTCAAGTTAGGTCGAATGTGAAAGTTTTGCTGACAGTTTTCTTCGATTGCAGGGGCGTGGTGCATCATGAGTTCTTGCCACAGGGTAGAACGGTCAATATGGAATATTACCTACAAGTTATGCGCAATTTGCGCGAAGCAATCCGCCAGAAACGCCCGGATTTATGGAAGAAACAAAAATTGGCTTTTGCACCACGATAACGCCCCTGCTCACATATCGTTGCTTGTGCGCGACCTTTAGGCCAAAAACAACACACTAATGATGCCGCAGCCACCGTATTCCTCACATCTGGCCCCCTGTGACTTTTTATTGTTCCCTAAACTGAAGAGGCCCATGAAAGGACGACGTTACGCTACGCTTGACGAGATTAAGACGGCATTGAAGGAGGAAGCTGAAAAATATTTAAAAATATTATTTTTTGAAAGGCTTCGAAAATTGGAAAAACCGTTGGCACATGTGTATAATATATCATGGGGATTACTTCGAAGGGGACAAAATAGGTATTCATGAAATAAATAAATTATTTTTGAAAACACAAAGGTCGCGATACTTTTCGAACACACCTCGTAAATATTTTACTGGGATTATGAATATATTTCTCATAGTTGTAATACATAATTAAAGTGAGAGGTGCTCTTTTAGTACATTTATATATATTTGTATTCAAGCTCGGCCCTTGTCCCATCACCAGTTTAAACACCTGTTTGGTAAATTTGACCTATTCCATAACCGCTCTCGTAGGATGGTATGAATCGAAGCCGTCCCTGTACTGATGAGGGCCATAGTCCGAAACCATGGTATACAGGTTGTTGGTTTTTGTCTGAATTTACCAGAACTGGTGTTGTGGTTCATTCCTTAATACCATTAGTAAAGTCTTTTACTAGAGTGATAAACATAAAACATCGTTCTGACACATAATTAAAGGGAGAGGTACCTCTTCTGGTACATGAATATCATCCTCCCGTAACTTTATGATTGTCTATTGTCAAATATTATCTCTACAGACCTTACTGCAATGATATGTTATTGAATGAGAGAGGGCTTGGCTCATCAGTAGTGAACATTCTCAGTTGTTTCGCCAAATTAATCTCTAGACAGCACTACTATTGTATTGGATTGGTTTGGAATATACCCTGTATTTACTATGGAAGGCAGCTTAAGGGTGTTTAGTGAACTATGGACATAAGCTTATAGGTCTGTAGAGGTACATACATATAATTTCAAAGTATTGCATCGAGCAAAGCTCTTCCGCAAATATGTTTTCATAATTGTCTATTGTATCTGTGGAATTATTGTAAAACTTTGACATGTCACTTTAATAGGAACATTATTTCTTTCGAAGGACAAAAAAGAATACTTTGATATATCTTATATTCAAAATTTTATTTTATTTAACCATATTTGCATACCAACCCTTTGTACATATTAAATTGTGTTTATTTATTACCAGTTGCAAATAAGACACGCTATATCCGATCTGGATAATAGCGCGTGAAACTATTTACAATAATTGTAGTAGAGTAGGTAACAGAATTATCAAATAGAAAATAAACAATTAAGAAAAAGAGCATTGAATAAATATATCCATTAAACAAATAAACAACAACATAAGCAGATAGAAAAAATCGCAAGGTAGTTATTTACAGTATGTTAAGCAATGATGGAAGTTGATTTAATGAAGTTATCTGTAATAATTAGTATCGTGGAGATTTAAGTTGTTTTGATATTTTTCTCTTTTCATCTAACTAAAAAATAGGTAGACAGTTGGGTAACACCCTCGATTCCTTACAGCCATGAACCGGGATTGAAACCCGTGTTAACATTTTGTTTAATATGTGAATAACCATCACATATTATTTATTGTTGTAAATATTATAAACTAGGTTGTTCTTGTTGAGCGGTACCTAATAAAGTGATTTTGGAACCAAACATCCAGCTAAAATTTGCAAACTAATTCTTGTATATATTTCAAATATCTTTCTTACCTTTCAATGTTTAGTTTACCTATGTCGTGCAAGTGTCTCTATGGGGACATAGCTTTCTTATTCGAAATAAAGAATGGTGGATTCCATCTCTACATATCTGACTTTTAAGTAACCATCCTTATTCCAATATTCTGAGCAGATTTCAGGGATAAATATTCATCATCGAATGAAACGCTAAGCCTTTGCTCGAGCGTACAGTATATTTTTATCAAATTTTTATAGAGATATTTGGAATAAAAGTTCCAACACTGAATCCCAAATTTAAAAAAAAATATTTTAATTATTTATAAATTAGAGAGATTATCTTTCTCTAGATATATATATGTGATGATTTAAGACCATGGAATTGTTGTAAATAGTCCAGATATCTACTGCCACATGTTGCACCACGTGACTGTATATAACTTGTTATTTACTGCAATTAGAAAGCCTCAAGTAACATCAATCTGTACCGCGTAAGAATCTAATAAAGTTTAGCAACTGTACAGATAGAAGGAATGGAGACTAACAGGAGAAAATTAAGGTTAATACTAATCAGGCTTAGGTGAGAATAGGAAAGCAGGCCTAGCAAGCCCAGTCCAATTTTTACGAGGGTCGTGGCCCTTCTGGATAATATAACCCCCCCCCTGTTTACGTCAGAAAAGGGCAGTGACCTGTTCTGACCCAGCTCAGTTATAAAAGGAGGCCCCCAAGCCTCAGTTAGGCAGTCCTTAGCCAACCTTTGTTTCAGCCTCAGTCCGCCGGACGCTCCGATAGAGGTAAACCCTTTCCTACCAGAAATCTCCTCGTCCCATTCCTTCTTGACGTCCAGACGCTTTTTAGTGGAATCTCTGTTTGTTTATTTCACCTTTGGCCCAGCTGTGTCGCCTTCCACCACGACTGCACGGTAGAGTTGGCATCGAGGTTTGTCTAGCATCAGGTAACACTGGTCCCAGAGGTCCACATATATATCACATATATATTTTTAAAAATTTTCCATCTATCGTTAAAATTTATAATACTTATTTTTTACAATGTGTTTATTTTCACATACCATATATTATCTCTAGGATATATTGGTACAGGCTATGATAATTGTTGAGGGTTCAGGCAAGAATCCTCACGCGCCTAGCGGCGCCAGTGTGGCGGCGGGAACCGGCCGAGACTGGATCCCGGCAGTTTGTTTTGGTGTCGGCTGCGAGCGGAGGACTAACTCCGCGTCTGGCTGTGTGTGGTGTTCTCCCTTATGTTCCGGCACTGGTTATAAATAAAACCAGTACCAAGGGAGCTCCGACGACTCAGAGTGAATTAATGACAAAACAACGGGCACAACACAACATGGTGGCAGCGCCGGGATCGTGAAGAGCCCAAGTAAGTGCCTTTTTAAATAATTCCACTCCTGTGCAATCAAATCTGACATGGAATCAAATTCCTTTCTTCCGCATCCTAACTTCAGTTTCGACGCCAAAGATTGGCCAAGCTGGAAACAGCGATTTTCTCGATACAGACTTCTCTCCAACTTGAACGCCAAGGAACAAGAATATCAGATCACAGCATTGATATATCTTATGGGGGAGAGGGCTGAGGAAATCCACTCTGCGTTCAATCTCTCAGCAGATGACGCAAAGAACCTCGACAAAGTCATTGAAGCGTTCGACAACCACTTTATTGGCAAACGCAACGTGGTGTATGAGCGGGCTTTGTTCGGATTAAGGAGTAAACGATCGGAAGAAACCATTGAGGAATTTGTAACAGTCTTGCACAGAATATCTGAGCACTGCGAATACGCTAATCTGCGCGAGGAGCTTATTCGTGATCGTATAGTGCTTGGAGTAAAAGATTGGAAGTTGTCGGAGAAACTGATTGCTAAACGAAAACCTGACCTTGGCCAAAGCAGTCGAGATCGCCCGTCAGTGGGAAGCTGTGATGCGTGAACAACAGGATCTTAACCCTTCTACATCGCACGTCGACACAACGCGGAAAGTGGCCAAGCAGAAGCCTAATGCATCAGGTCATGGCAAGGACAATGGCAGATCAACGTCTAGACAAACAGACAGTGCAAAGGAAACAGACGAAGGTGAAAAATTTCCAACTTGCTTTAACTGTGGGACTACCAAACATCATTATCGTTACAGAGATAAGTGCCCCGCTAAGGACAAAGTCTGTGGAAAGTGCGGGAAAAAGGGCCATTACACTAATCTCTTCCAGGACAACCACTTCCAGGTCATCTTCCCGAAGATGAAGAGCTCCAGGAAGAAGTTGAACATTTTGTGCGTAGCATCGTCCTGCATCAATCCACGACAGACGACCGACTTGCCAAAATAGCCCTCAACCAGAAGCTGGAGCCAACCCTTCAAAATGTGGCATTTTATTCCAAAAACGGTTGGCCCGCCAAATGTCAGCTCTCCCTTAGAACGTTCGTTCTACGATGTTCGCGACGAGATAGGGGAAGAGAACGGCTTACTAATGAGAGGACTGCGAGTGATCATCCCCTCTAACATGCGAAAAGATGTTTTGAACCGCATCCACGCAGGTCATCAAGGAATAACAAAATGTCGAGCAAGAGCAAAGGATCATGTTTGGTGGCCAGGAGTAGGTCAAGAAATCCAGGATATGGTAAATACCTGTGAGAAATGCATCGAGAATCAACCTCTAAAGCACGAACCACTCATCCCCAACGACTTTCCGGAAAGACCGTGGCAAAAAGTCGGGATGGATCTCTTCCATTACGAAGGAAGTGAGTATTTAGTCGTCGTAGACTACTTTTCTCGATTTATCGAGGTCGTACGACTTACTAAACTTTCCTCGGAAGCTGTGGTAGATCACTGCAAAGCCATCTTTGCTCGTCATGGCATCCCTGACATTTTAATCAGTGATAACGGACCACAATTTCGCCCATCAACAACTTCAGCTTTTACGAAGTTTGCCTCTGAAGTTGGGTTTCGACACATCACTTCTAACCCAAAGCATCTAAAATCAAATGGTCAAGCAGAGGCTGCTGTCAAAATTGTGAAAAACCTGATGAAAAAGAATAAAGATCCGGTCCTAGCACTCATGGAGTATTGGGCAACACCCCTGGCAAATGGACTCTCCCCTGCGGAACTTCTATTTGGACGGAAAATTCGCACTATGGTTCCCTGCACTTCATCATCACTAACCCCTAAAACAGTGGATCAATCCAAACTCAGGGGGGAAGAGGAGCAGCGGAAGATGGCGCAGAAAACGGCTTTTGACAGACGCCATGCGGCCACGAAAAAGGCGGAACTAATTGCGGGAGAGAAGGTTTGGGTGAAGGATCTTCGAGCGTGGGGAAGTGTCCTCGAGAAGGCTTCAGCGCCCCGCTCATACATCGTGGAAACTCCTGTAGGGATCTACAGGCGGAACTCTCTTATTCTGGCTTCTTCCCAACAACAGGTCGACCCCAGTGAGACATCTCCTGACAGTGAACTCCCCGCTGAAACGGAGGAAACTCCGGGAAATGAACTGCCTGCAGAGGAGCTACAACAGCTGCCAGCAATCGCTCCAGAGATAAAGCAGCTGTCTCCCTCACTTGGGAAAGTGTCGCGGTATGGGAGAAGATACAAGCGTGTCCAGCGCTAACCTCCTCTAAACCTTTTGGGGGAGATGTTGAGGGTTCAGGCAAGAATCCTCACGCGCCTAGCGGCGCCAGTGTGGCGGCGGGAACCGGCCGAGACTGGATCCCGGCAGTTTGTTTTGGTGTCGGCTGCGAGCGGAGGACTAACTCCGCGTCTGGCTGTGTGTGGTATTCTCCCTTATGTTCCGTCACTGGTTATATATAAAACCGGTACCAAGGGAGCTCCGACGACTCAGAGTGGATTAATGACAAAACAACGGGCACAACACAACAATAATTATGGTGGTTAGAGGTAGGCAACTGCTTTTATTGTAAGTGCACCACATGTCTACACATGTGAAAAGCAGTTCGACTTTTACACTTACAAATGTGCCAGAGCCCCGTTTGTTTACTTGCACTCGCTGGTGGGGTTGGACTTTTGCAAGAATTGGGAGCCATTGGAGCTTTTTTTTTAAATCAATACATAGATATATACACAGATACATATACAATTTTACATGCATATACACGTATACAAAATGTATATATATATATATTTATTTTTTTCAAAAAAAGGCCTATTTTGGATTTAAATACGATTATTTATTTACCGATATTTCGATGGATCAATCTTCCATCTTTTACGAGGTGTTTTGCAGTGAAGCACGCAGCAGGTCGCGCGCCCCAGGTGAGCCACTAGACGTCTTCTAAGCTTATTGGGCGATAAACCATCTAATATATACATTCTAAACAGAGTAAATATAATCAAAATAAAAAAGTGATATATGTAAATGACTATTGAAAATTAAGAGATATCAAATTAATTAAAGAAAAAAGTGATATATGTAAATGACTAATGAAAATTAAGAGATATAGAATTAATTAAACAAATAAAATATCATGAAAATAGAAATAACTGTGAAATAAATATACAAATAACAGTAATGAATATCCGATTTAAAAATGAAATAAAATAACCATGTAAATAGCATAATCATCTAACAGGTTCTAAACTGAGTATATACATCTGGCAAGTCAATCTTTCTATTGATACTATTTTTATTTTCTAATGAGCTCCAGCTTTCCAAAAATAAACGGCAATGTTTTTCTTTGATATTTTGATGTATTATCGATGTGTGATCGAAGTCTGGAGTGTGACTATTGTTGAATGCATGATCTACCAGTAGGGATGTCGGGTTATGGCGCTTTAGTGCGGATTTGTGTTGGTTAATTCTTTCAGATAAAGGTTTGCTGGTTTCTCCTATGTATATTGCCTGGCAGGATTTGCATGGTATTTTATAAACCACATTCGCTCTATCTTCTGGCTTGTAGATTTGTTTTGTATCAGGGTGACGGAAGATGCTTATTAAATTCTGGTTGGGTTGATATCTGGATGTAATATTGTGTTTTTTTAAACTTCTGGCTATTCTTTCACAGCCATAGCTGTAAGGTAGGGAGCAAAACATGTTCAGGGTTGAGATCTGTCTATTGTTCGTGGATGGAATTTTTGGTGCATATAATTGCTTTTTGATGAATTCTTTAGGATAATTATTGCTTTGTAGTTCTTGAAATAATCTAGCTCTTTCAATTTTTTCATCAGTTTTATCCGTAAAATGTGTAGTCAACCTCTTGGAAAGTGTTTTGACCACCGCAACCTTATGACAGATAGGACCAAAAGAATTGAAGTTCAGGTAACTTCCTGTGTGGGTTGGTTTTCGATAAATTTTCGTTTCAATTTTATTTTGATGTCTGGTCAGTTGTAAGTCCAAAAATGGTAGAGACCCATTTTCTTCTAATTCATAAGTGAATTTCAGAAAGGGTCTAAGACTATTAAGAAAATTTATAATTATGGAAACATCCACCTCTGTGATGCATAATACATCATCAATGTAGCGTTTCCACATTAAAATTTTTAGTTGTGTGGATTCAACGATTAACTTATCAATCTTATCCATGAAGACATTGGCTAATGCAGATGATATAGGATTTCCCATTGGAAGTCCCTTGACCTGTTTGAAATATCTGTTCTTATAGAAGAAGTAATTAAATGATAGGCAGAGTTTGATCAGTTCTATGAGAGCCTCCTTTGGGATGGGGAGGGGTAAGTCTGGGTGGGAATTTATGAATTCTTGTAGAGCAAGAATTGCTTCGTCATGTGGGATGGAAGTATAAAGGGATTCTATATCAAAAGATATGATCCGGCTGCCTGGTGAAACTGGAGTATTTTTGATTGCTTCAATAGCTACTATTGGATTGGGGACTGTTTGGAGAAGTTTCTTATGGAATGGTGATATAATTGATGACAGAAATTTGGTGATGGGGTACAGGGGCGAGCCAGAATATGACACTATGGGACGTAATGGGGTATTGGGCTTATGAACTTTTGGTAGACCGTGTAAATTTGGAAGATTTTGAGCCGTGGCTTTTAAACTGTCGAAGGTTTTGTTATCTAGCTTGTATTTGCGCTTGATTTTGTTAAATTGTCTGTTGAAATCTTTTGTAAGATTGGTTAGGGGATTCTTAGTTAAAGGTTCGTATATATCTTTATCTTGAAGTAACTGTTCTATTTTGTTATTTTATTCTATTGCATCCATGATTACCGTGTTTCTACCTTTATCTGAAGGTGCTATGATTATTTGTTTGTTTTCTTTCAATTGTTTTATGGCATTCTTTTCTTCTTTACTTAAATTAGTCTTGTTATGTTTTTCTAATTTCTTTATAATTGGTGCTATTTCTGTTCTAATTTTTGACTTTTGTTCATCTGGGAAATTTTTAATTGAATTCTCTATTGCGGCTAATGTTTTAGGAGTGTTTATCTTTTGAGATGGCACAAAGTTCAAACCTCTTGATAATAGAGTTGTTGCTTCTGGGGTGAATGATTGGGTTGAGAGATTAATCACAGTGTTATGGTGTGTGAGACGTTGAGATTTGTTCGCCCAGTTGTTAATTTTTTTGGAATGTCTTTGTTGTATAGATTCTCTTTTGTTTTGGCACTTACTGGCTATAAATGTGTTCAACTTTTCAAAATAATCATCGCTGATCAATGGTTTCAAATTAGGAATAATTATTTCAATATTCGATTTTGATTTGTTTATGTTATAGTGACAGTTTTTGATGCGAGCATTTAAAAGTTTTTTTCCCGTTTGATACAGAATTTTGCGCGAAAATGTCGTTCGTACAGGATCTTTTAGAATCAAGGAAGGGGGAATAATTCCATTAGAGAGACAGCTATGGTTGAAGTGCAGATGTACCTTCCAACTGCTTAAAGATAGATGGAATCTTTCCAATTTTCTTGAGAGACGAAGGGCATCAGAACCAAAACTGGTTGCAATCATTCTGAATATAGAGCAATCTATAATACATTTATATTTAAAAAATAAGCCCTATTTTGGATTTTATTACGATTATTTATTAATCCGATATTTCGATGGATCAATCTTCCATCTTTTACGAGGTGTTTTGCCGTGAAGCACGCAGCAGGTCGCGTGGCCCAGGTGAGCCACTAGACGTCTTCCAAGCTTATTGGGTGATAAACCATCTAATATATATATTCTAAACAGAGTAAATATAATCAAAAGAAAAAAGTGATATATGTAAATAACTATTGAAAATTAAGAGATATCGAATTAATTAAACAAATAAAATATCATAAAAATTGAAATAACTGTGAAATAAATATACAAATAATAGTAATAATATCCGATTAAAAATGAAATAAAATAAACATGTAAATAGCATAATCATCTAGGAGGTTCTAAACTGAGTATATACATCTGGCAAGTCAATCTTTCTATTGATACTATTTTTATTTTCTAATGAGCTCCAGCTTTCTAAAAATAAACGGCAATGTTTTTCTTTGATGTTTTGATGTATTATAGATGTGTGATCGAAGTCTGGAGTGTGACTATTGTTGAATGCATGATCTACCAGTAGGGATGTCGGGTTATGGTGTTTTAGTGCGGGTTTGTGTTGGTTAATTCTTTCAGATAAAGGTTTGCTGGTTTCTCCTATGTATATTGCCTGGCAGGATTTGCATGGTATTTTATAAACCACATTCGCTCTATCTTCTGGCTTGTAGATTTGTTTTGTATCAGGGTGACGGAAGATGCTTATTAAATTCTGGTTGGGTTGATATCTGGTTGTAATATTGTGTTTTTTTAAACTTCTGGCTATTCTTTCACAGCCATAGCTGTAAGGTAGGGAGCAAAACATGTTCAGGGTTGAGATCTGTCTATTGTTCGTGGATGGAATTTTTGGTGCATATAATTGCTTTTTGATGAATTCTTTAGGATAATTATTGCTTTGTAGTTCTTGAAATAATCTAGCTCTTTCAATTTTTTCATCAGTTTTATCCGTAAAATGTGTAGTCAACCTCTTGGAAAGTGTTTTGACCACCGCAACCTTATGACAGATAGGACCAAAAGAATTGAAGTTCAGGTAACTTCCTGTGTGTGTTGGTTTTCGATAAATTTTCGTTTTAATTTTATTTTGATTTCTGGTCAGTTGTAAGTCCAAAAATGGTAGAGACCCATTTTCTTCTAATTCATAAGTGAATTTCAGAAAGGGTCTGAGACTATTTAGAAAATTTATAATTATGGAAACATCCACCTCTGTGATGCATAATACATCATCAATGTAGCGTTTCCACATTCCAGAAGAAACTTCTCCATACAGTCCCCATTCCAATAGTAGCTATTGAAGCAATCAAAAATACTTCAGTTTCACCAGATAGCCGGATCATATCTTTTGATATAGAATCCCTTTATACTTCCATCCCACATGACGAAGCAATTCTTGCTCTACAAGAATTCATAAATTCCCACCCAGACTTACCCCTCCCTATCCCAAAGGAGGCTCTCATAGAACTGATCAAACTCTGCCTATCATTTAATTACTTCTTCTATAAGAACAGATATTTCAAACAGGTCAAGGGACTTCCAATGGGAAATCCTATATCATCTGCATTAGCCAATGTCTTCATGGATAAGATTGATAAGTTAATCGTTGAATCCACACAACTAAAAATTTTAATGTGGAAACGCTACATTGATGATGTATTATGCATCACAGAGGTGGATGTTTCCATAATTATAAATTTTCTTAATAGTCTTAGACCCTTTCTGAAATTCACTTATGAATTAGAAGAAAATGGGTCTCTACCATTTTTGGACTTACAACTGACCAGACATCAAAATAAAATTGAAACGAAAATTTATCGAAAACCAACCCACACAGGAAGTTACCTGAACTTCAATTCTTTTGGTCCTATCTGTCATAAGGTTGCGGTGGTCAAAACACTTTCCAAGAGGTTGACTACACATTTTACGGATAAAACTGATGAAAAAATTGAAAGAGCTAGATTATTTCAAGAACTACAAAGCAATAATTATCCTAAAGAATTCATCAAAAAGCAATTATATGCACCAAAAATTCCATTCACGAACAATAGACAGATCTCAACCCTGAACATGTTTTGCTCCCTACCTTACAGCTATGGCTGTGAAAGAATAGCCAGAAGTTTAAAAAAACACAATATTACATCCAGATATCAACCCAACCATATTTTAAGAAGCATCTTCCGACACCCTGATACAAAACAAATCTACAAGCCAGAAGATAGAGCGAATGTGGTTTATAAAATACCATGCAAATCCTGCCAGGCAATATACATAGGAGAAACCAGCAAACCTTTATCTGAAAGAATTAACCAACACAAACCCGCACTAAAACACCATAACCCGACATCCCTACTGGTAGATCATGCATTCGACAATAGTCACACTCCAGACTTCGATCACACATCTATAATACATCAAAACATCAAAGAAAAACATTGCCGTTTATTTTTAGAAAGCTGGAGCTCATTAGAAAATAAAAATAGTATCAATAGAAAGATTGACTTGCCAGATGTATATACTCAGTTTAGAACCTCTTAGATGATTATGCTATTTACATGGTTATTTTATTTCATTTTTAAATCGGATATTTATTACTGTTATTTGTATATTTATTTCACAGTTATTTCAATTTTCATGATATTTTATTTGTTTAATTAATTCTATATCTCTTAATTTTCATTAGTGATTTACATATATCACTTTTTTCTTTACTTAATTTGATATCTCTTAATTTTCATAAGTCATTTACATATATCACTTTTTTATTTTGATTATATTTACTCTGTTTAGAATGTATATATTAGATGGTTTATCGCCCAATAAGCTTAGAAGACGTCTAGTGGCTCACCTGGGGCGCGCGACCTGCTGCGTGCTTCACTGCAAAACACCTCGTAAAAGATGGAAGATTGATCCATCGAAATATTGGTAAATAAATAATCGTATTTAAATCCAAAATAGGCCTTATTTTTAAAATATAAATGTATTATGGATTGATCTATATTTAGAATATATATATATTAAAAAACGAAAGAAAAAAATAAAAGATAAAAATATCAAGGGTTGAAATCATTATTGAAAATGGCATATCCTGACCAGGAGCACATGTGCTTTTTAGAAGGCAGAGCGCCATCTGGTGGAACAGAAATCAACTAAACTTTAAAGAAGAAAATGGGTGTCTATACAAGAAAAATCCAAATCCTGAAAGTAGGGCATGGTTGCTGGTAGTGCGAAAGAAGAGAAGGAAGAAAATCATGAGTGAATACCACAACCATATGCTGAATGGCCTTCTGGGCGTCGCCAGAACCACTTACCGATTGAAGAATAAATACTATTGGCCTTCCATGTTGAAAGATGTTTCAGAATTTGTAAAGACGTGCCATCTTTGCCAAAGTTGGAAAGGTTCAAATCACTTGCCTTCTGGACTTTTACAACCTATTCCCCCCAGCTAACTACCCTTTTGAAATAATCGGAATTGACTTTGTTGGCCCCTTGCCATCAACGAAAAGAAGAAGGAAGTGGATAATTGTGTTGACGGAGTTTTATACCAAGTATGCTTAAACAAAGGCAGTATCATAAGCAACCGTGAAAGAAGTCTCTACATTTTTATCTAACATATTATTTCACGTCACGGGGCCCCAAGATTTCTTATTAGCGATAGAGGTTTCACAATTCACTAGCAATTTGATGAAGGAGTTAATGATAATGTGCAAAGTTAAACACTGCTTCACAACGAGCTACCACCCCCAGACTAACGGACTAACGGAACAGCTAAATAGAACTTTAATCAATATGATCAGCATGTATGTGAACACAGACCAGAAGAACTGGGACGAAATCCTTCCTTTTATCACCCACGCGTATAAAATCACGATTCAAGAAACCACAGGCCACTCTCCATTTTTCCTATTGTTTGGAAGGGAACCCATGTCCCTCTTAGACGACGAAAATATCCCAACGGACAGTAACATGTGTGGACGATTACGACGAATATATAGAAAACTACTTAGATAAAATAGCAAGCACGAGACATGTAGTCATTAACAACACAGAGAAGACTCAGGAAAGAATGAAAATAAACTATGACAAAAAACACGAGGAGAAAATATATGAACCAGGACATTTAGTGGCAGTTTGGACACCAGTCAGGAAAATCGGAAAATGTGAAAAACTATTGAGAAAATACTTTGGCTCATATCGAATATTAAAGAAGCTGTCTAACATAAATTACTTAATTGAGCCGAAATATAATCCTGGCCAAGACCGATTGATTGTCCATGTATCAAGACTCACACCCTATTTTGAGAGAATTGATTAGGTAACTCACGAGGACGGGACGACCTCTGGAGAGGGGGAAGTGTTGCATCATGGCTAATGAACCTATTTTATTTTAATTTGTAATATTATTTTTCATATATTTTATATTAAAAATTATATTTTATATTTATTTATTTTTTCAAACAGAATATATGTATTATAAACAGAATATATGTATTATAGAATCATCATTTGTATTTAGGTACACGTGTGACTTCACTGCTCTCTTTGATGTGAGAAATAAATAAATAATTCTGAAGGCTACTTAAAGTTATCTCATTATTCGCCTATATAAATTTGTAGGATGGTTGAGACACGTTCTGGTAAGATACAAGACCCAGCACAGGAGAGAATCAAGGTTGAAGAGTCTGCCAAGCCGCAACCTGAGCAACAATATAGACGTATTTGTTCTTTGTATTACAGAGAGTTCTGAGGCTTGTTTTCCTTATTCTGTAATTAGAAATTTAAAAAATCGGTTCCAAAATCACTTTATTAGGTACCGCTCAACAAGAACAACCTAGTTTATGATAATTGAAACAATGAATAATATATGAAGGTTATTCACATATTAAACAAAATGTTAACGTGGGATTCAATCCCGGTTCATGACTGTCGGGAATCGAGGGTGTTACCCACTCGTCCACTGACTTCTTTAAAAAAAATCTTCGATTTTATTGAATTAGCACAATTTTAGAATTAATTCTGCTTGAAACATTGTGGAAAACCTTTTCTGGTCAGATTCTACTCAAAAATTAATCTCCAAAAATTATTTATAAATTACCTAATTAATATTTTATATAAAGATATTTTAAAATATAAATAAAATAAAATGCATTTTTAAATCGAAATGTCGCCAAATCTCAAAAATAAATACGAAAAACATAAAAATATTTTACTGATGATAATGAACTTTTAATGGATACGTGCTGCCATCTACCAACAAATTTTATAACTATTTTGAGTCAAATAATTCGGGTCCTTTGAAATAGATCGTTTTTTTCAATGTTTTAAATGTTTTTAGGTATAAATCATGAATTATGGTTATTTAAAAAAAATCTAATATATTTTTAAATATCGAATGTTTCTAAAACTGAAAAAGAAAACATTTCTAATAAAAAAAATCTAAAATAATCAAAATTTATATAGGATTTTCGATAATTTTTTTTGTTCCATTATTTTAGAAGTTTATCTCAAAAGAGAGTTTGAAAGTTTGAATTTATATGCATTATAAGGCACAATTTGGATTATAGATAATAAATACAAGGTAATAAGACCAAGTTTGGATTTGATCTTATTACCTTGTGTTTATTTGTAAGTGCAAAGTCGAACTGCTTTTCACATGTGCAGATATGTGGTGCACTATGGCCACAGTCTTGCAGAAAATTGACATAGACCCAGAGCAGCAACTTTACACACCCAAGATAGCGAACATTGCTGTGATAGAGATGTATGGAGACATCTGAAGCTCTTGGTTTGACACGACAACAACAATACAGTATACACACCCAAGATAGTGGACATTGCGACTGCTGTGATAGAGATGTATGGAGACATAAGAGGCTCTTCATTGGACACGACAACAACAATACAGTATACACACCCAAGATAGTGGACATTGGTACTGCTGTGATAGAGATGTACGGAGACATAAGAGGCTCTTCATTGGACACGACAACAACAATACAGTATACACACCCAAGATAGTGGACATTGGTACTGCTGTGATAGAGATGTACGGAGACATAAGAGGCTCTTCATTGGACACGACAACAACAATACAGTATACACACCCAAGATAGTGGACATTGGTACTGCTGTGATAGAGATGTATGGAGACATCTGAGGCTCTTCATTGGGCACGACAACAACAATACAGTATACAGTATACTCTAGTTACATGAATATATAGATGAAAATTTTGCCGGGTGGATAATGATCTAAAGAGACATGGGTCGCCTCTCCCGTCCAAATAGACGTCCAAAACCAGACGCCACCTATTGACCGTTGCCGCAAACTGGGGTTCGGGTCGGTGACAAAGCCACAATACCAGCTTTGGTAAACTGAAAAGCATCCACCTAAAGACCATGGTTTCGGGCTAATGGCCCTCGTCAGTCTAGGGCGGACTTTATTCCATGAGATCTACACGGGATCTAATGGAATCTCCACAATCTGCCAAAGAGGTGTTTAGCTGGCAATGTGGCTGGGCCAAATCTATAGCTAAAATATAGTTGGAATTATTTTTAAAAATATATTTAGGAATATATATGATAAGGTGTTATTAGATACTCAAGTATTACTAGTAAAGTTTATTTACTAGGGTAATGAACATAATGTATCGTTCTGATACATTTTTTAAAGGGAGAGGTGTCTCTTTATGTACATGAATATAATTCTTTCGCAACTTTATGTTTGTCTATTGTATCAGTGGAATTCTTGTAAAACTTTGACATGTCACGATGATAGGAACATTATTTCCCCCGAAGCCGAAGGACAAAGAAAAATACTTTGACATATCCTAGATTCAAAATTCGATTTCATTTAACTATATTTGCATACCAACCCTTTTTACATATTTAAATTGTTTTATGAAAAAGGCATCTCCTTATCGTGCAACTGAAAGTTGCTGATGGCTTGCGCCATCTATCGGAATAAATAATAACTATTCTCGTTTATTTTTAATTATTCCAGAATTGGCCAAATACCCATTCTTAATTAATCAAGAAAAGCTAACCACGGGTGCGTTTCGAGCTGTTGGCCCTCATCAGCGTGGTGCAAGCTGTACCTCAACGACCAAAAAACTGGTCATTCAGGCATCCTGAAAAATCATGAAACGGGTAAATTGTTCTTGATATTTTCCCCTTTTCATCTAACTAAATGCCACGTGGAAAATTAGGGAAGACAAAATTCTTCAGGAGGAGACAACAATTTATTTCAGGCAAGAACAAACTATGAATGGTAAACAAAAGATAAGCCACGAGATAAATATACAGAGTAGCAAAATATAAACGTAAAAATGACCACTCTGTTAATAAAAAAATTGAATACTTTGTTACAATATATCAGAGATATTATCTTTCTCTAGATATATATGTATGTAGTAATATATTCCAATATATACCTGTATCCGCTTGTATTATATAGTTATAATGTAATTGCCAAGTTGACAGAAATAATATTTCGAGTGAGTGACAGTCGGCGCCAGTAGAGGAAAAAGGTCCGAAAAACAAGTCGGGTTACCAGGTGTTCCCTTTCTTGCTCAAACAGATTAGTTCGCTTTGAGACACGATGATTGACAGACCCCTCTAGACAGATCTCCCCTGACTGGAGTCGGCTTCACTTACTCTCTCGCCATCTCTATGGTGACATCCAACATGTCTCGTCCTTTTGTGTAATCCCAATCACGCCTGAACCCACTCTAAACATTGTGGCCACCACGACTGCAACCAACATGTCACACTACATTCATCCTACAGCATGAACAACACTACATTACTACATATACATTAAATAAAAAGACATATTGGATCAATATATCATTTATTTCACCAATATTTCAGTTGGTTGAAGGCCAATCTTTATCAAGGTATTATAATATATTTAATGTATGTCAACAACAAACTCAGCGCCACATAACGTCAAAAGAATTAAGTTTTAAATCTATCTTAATTCTGTTGAGGTTATGTTGCACTGAGTTTGTTGTTGACACACATTAATATGTTATAACACCTTGATAAAGGTTGGCGTTCAGTCAACTGAAATATTAGTAAAATAAATGATATTTTGATCCAATATATGCCTTTTTAATTAAAAATATATATACATATATACGTGTATATGTTTGTAAATATGTATATGTATCTATCTATATATCTATGTATTGATTTAAAAAATGCTTCAATGGCCCCCGATTCTTGCAAAAGTCCAACCCCACCAGCGAGTGCAAGTAAACAAACGGGGCTCTGGCACATTTGTAAGTGCAAAAGTCGAACTGCTTTTCACATGTGTAGACATGTGGTGCACTCACAGTAAAAGCAGTCGTCTACCTCTAACCACCATGATTATCATGGCCTGTACCAATATATCCTAGAGATAACATTTAATATGTGAAGTGAAACACATTGCCAAAAATAAGTATTACAAATTTTAACGATAGATGGCAATTATATTTTTAAAATAAATATTTAATAATGAAAATAAAACCTTAAAAAAATTGGCATAATGTTTTAAAAAGATAATCCTGGTAATATAATATAAATTTTAATATATTATCTTATAGAGAAATACCTGACATCCCGTTATAAAGATTTCAACATTGTTTGAATTGTTGATTGTAATTTTTAACAATAGGGATAAAGTTAGAGTTTTTGATTGTTTTTTCGAGCTAATAAAATTATGTAATAGAGCAAATATATGTAAATAGTGTTACGATGTACTAGAGCGCCATATGTTATCAAATTATAAAACTATTTTAGAGGCGTAATATTCTTTTTAAAATAAAACAATTTCTACTGTCCTTACTGTATATGTAAATAGATTTGTGAGATAATTACATACTGGCAGTGAATTCTTAAATTACACTCATGGACAAAAACTTAAGCAAATGGAAAGTCTTTTATCTCGCCGGTCGTCTTTTTTTTTTAAGGAGACAGCAGCTATTTTTTTCACACTTGATTATCTCATGTGTTTTCAATAAAGATCACTGTTTATCAAATATCTTTGTGAGTTATTGTCTCAATCCCGATAAACACGCTAAAAGGTACAACTTCCTTAAGTTTTGTCCATGAGAAGCATTTTGAATTTTTTCTAAACAAAATGACATGTCTATAAAATACCTCTTACTAAATGGTTTTTGTTGTTAATTTGAAGTCAAAATTAACCAAGCATTAGGCAAATATAAATTTTTAGCAACAAAATTATATATTAAATTAAAAAATGCAATATAACAGCGGTATGGTAGATTAAATTGGCGAAACCGCTGGGAGGGTTCACCACTGATGAGCTAGGCTCTCCCATTAATTTTTTCATTGCAGTAAGGGTAGTAGATACTGTAAATATTTACCTTACGATTTCTTCTATCTGCTTATGTTGTTGCTTATTTGTTTAATGTATATGTTTATTCAATGCTCTTTTTCTTAATTGTTTATTTTCTTTTTGATAATTCTGTTACCTACTCTACTACAATTATTGTGAATAGTCTCACGCGCAGTTATCCAGTTTGAATATAACGTGTCTTGTTTGCAACTGGTAATAAATAAATGAGGGTTATAGAAATTGTTTTATATTTAAAAAATAATCATACGCGTCTATAATAGTTTCGAATTTAGATAAAAGAATGTTGGTTCGAATCTAAAAAGTTCCATTTTTTTGTACTATTAAAATATTTTCTCATTTCTTATGTACTTTATAAATGTATTTATGACTTTTTAATTTAATATCATATAGGCGTATTTGTTTATTGTATTACATAGAGTTCTGAAGCTTGTTTTCCTTATTCTGTGATTAGAAATTAAAAAAAAATCGGTTCCAAAATCACTTTATTAGGTACCGCTCAACAAGAGCAAACTAGTTTATGATATTTGCAACAATGAATAATATACTAGTATGATTGTTATTCACATATTAAACAAAATGTTAACATGGGATTCAATCCCAGTTCATGACTGTCGGGAATCGAGGGTGTTACCCACTCGTCCACTAACTTCTTTAAAAAAACTTCGATATTATTGAATTAACACAATTTTAGAATAAATCTGCTTGAAACATTTGGCAAAGCCCCTTTGGTGAGATTCTACTCAATAATTAATCTCAAAATTATTTATAAATTACCTTATTAATATTTTAAATAAGTATATTTTAAAATTTGAATAAAATAAAATACATTTTAAAATCGAAGTATCGCCAATCTCAAAAAAAAATACGAAATACCTAAAAATATTTTACTAATAACAATGAACTTTTAATGGGTATGTGCTGCCATCTACCAACAAATTTAATAACATTTTGAGTCAAATAATTCGCCTCCTTTGAAAAAAATTGTTTATTCAATATTTTATATGTTTTTAGGTATACATTTTGAATTATAATTATTTTAAAAATAATTTAATATATTTTTTAATTTATAATGTTTTCAAAACTAAATAAGAAAACATTTCCTCACAAAAATAAATCTACAACAATCAACATTTATGTAGGAATTTTGATAATTGTTTCATTCGTTTATAAGTTTATTTCAAAGGAAAGGTTGAAAGTTTTAATTTATATGCATGAGATAAGGCACAATTTGGATTATAGATTATAAATACAAGGTAATAAGACAAGTTTGGATTTGGTCTTATACCTTGTGTTTATAATTTATATGCATGTTGATTGTAGTCAAATATTGTGTACATATACTTGTATACGAAATTGAAGTATTAAAGTTGGAATGATTCTATTGAATATTAAACAAACTTTTACTGTCCTTACTGCGATGAAAAAATATTGGGAGGGTTTGACTTATCAGTGGTGAACCCTCCCAGTGGTTTCACCAATTTAATCTACCAGTCCGCTTCTTAGAGCTCAAATACTGTATTGAATCATTCTGTTTATATATGCTAAACTGAAGAGTGGAAATCAGAAATTGTATTTAATCAAACTATGGACATAAGCTTTTAGGACAGTAGAATTATATATGATTTTTTCATCGCGCAGTAAGGACAGTAGAGTTTGTTTTATGTTTAAAAGAAATATTTGTTATTTAATTCTTCCATTTATTATATACAGAAGACACCTTATTACTGAGAGAAAACTGACAAAAATTTTAACAAGACTTAGAACAAAACACTCGTGGCAACGACACCCATTTTCCAATGAAGAGCAAGATAGTGGATATTGCTGCTGCTGTGATGGAGATGCATGGAGACATCTAAGACTCTTCTTTGTACACGACAACAACAACAACAGCAAAACACTATAAAGGAATGAAAATACATCCAGATGGCACAAGAACCTAGAGGACATGTAACAACTGTCCTGATGTGGAACTAACACCTACTCACATATTCTCATGTCCAGCAATGGCCGCAGCCTTGCAGAAAATTGACATGGACATAGAGCAACAGCTTTACACACCCAAGATAGTGGGCATTGCTGCTGCTGTGATAGAGATGTATGGAGACATCTGAGGGTCTTCATTGGACACGACCACAACAACATAAAATTGACATGGACCCAGAGCAGCATCTTTACCCTCCCAAGATAGTGGACATTGCTGCTGCTGTGATATAGATGTGTAGGGGATATGTAAAATTATTGTTTTGTATTTTTATTTTATGTAAATTTTATTTGCTTTTAAAAAATCTTATTTGTTTGTTGCAAATATGCAAAAATTTTTTTGTCTAAATTATATATATAGTTTCCTTTTTGATTGAATTTTTAGTAGTATTGTTATTCTGCCTCTCATTCTGTTGGTTGCCATAACAAAACCAGCCATAGCGGTGTAGCCATAAGTGATTCGAATAAAGGCTTGATTTTTGCAAGAAATTATTTATGTGAGTGTAATTGCTTAACCACCACATAAGCTAGTAAGCCGGACAAAGAATGTCTACATAAATTGGTGAGCCGAACAAAAGAACTAGCACGACGAACTGATAAAATGAAAAGTGAAGAATCTGAAATAGTTGAGACCTATAAGGTGAATATCAAACTTCCACCTTTCTGGATTGAAAGACCGGATATATGGTTCCATCAAGTAGAGGCTCAGTTCTTGATAAATAATATAAAGACAGAAAATACGAAATTCAATTATTTGATCGCTCAATTGGAGCCAAAATATGTCGAGAACCTCTGGGATATAATTATCTCTAAAGAATTAAATAAATATTCAGAGGCAAAAGAGAGACTTCTGAGAATATTCAAAGATGGCGAATCTAAAAGAATTCGAAAACTGTTATCAGGAATCGAACTAGGTGATCTAAAGCCTAGCCAGCTGTTGCAGAAATTGAGGTCATTAGCAACAGAGGACTTATCCAATAAATTTATAAAAACGCTATGGCTCGAAAAACTTCCACAGGCAATTCAACAAATTTTGATAATTAGCGAGGAAGAGCTCGACAAATTGGCAGTAATGGCAGATAGAATAGCCGAATTAAACCCCAAGACGGAGATCTATGAGGCAGCTAAGCCGGAGAATGAAACACAAATGTTGTTAAAAAAAATAGAATCTCTGGAACAAAAAATAGAAAGTATGAAAATGGAGCATCAAGGTAGATCTCGTGACCGAAGATCACGTGATTATCACTATAATTCGCGCTCTCGTTCCCGATCTAAGGGCGGATATAATCCAAGGGGAAAATTCTGCTATTTCCACTATAGGTATGGAAAAAATGACTACCTGGAAAATGTAAAAAGCCATGTGAATGGGTAAATGCGGAAAAACTCCAACCAGCAGTAAGTGGTGCGACGCACTCTGCTGCTGGACAGAACATACGTCGCAATAGCCGTTTATTCGTAAGTGACAAAAAAACTGGCATGCGATTCTTGGTGGATAGTGGAGCCGATGTTTCCTTAATACCTTACAAAGGAAAACTTGGGACCACCCTGAACGATTTCAAGCTCTATGCAGCCAATGAAACGGAAATTTCCACGTATGGTACTCAAATATTATCTTTCGATCTTGGTCTACGGCGACAATTCCAATGGCCATTTGTAATAGCTAAAACCAATAGGGGTATACTCGTAGCCGATTTTCTAAATAATTTCAAATTAATCCTCCATATTAATAGAAGACAATTGATTGACAGTATAACAAACCTGACAATAAAAGGTGATATCTGCTCAATCTCTGAAGAGACTTTTAGCTCTTATAGAACAACATCAAATTTTTCTAAACTATTGGCTAATTACCCAGATATTACGAGGCCCAACGTAGGAATGATGAAGGCTAATCACGATGTGAAGCACTTCATAATAACAAAAGGACCGCCAGTGTTCTCTAGAGCTCGACCATTGGATCCAAAAAGATTAAATGAAGCTAAACAAGAGTTCCAATTTATGCTCGAGCATGGAATAATCAGGCCATCCAAATCACAATGGGCTAGTCCACTTCACCTGGTCACCAAAAAAGACGGTACATTAAGACCTTGTGGTGACTACAGAAAACTAAATTCTCAAACCTTGCCTGATCGCTACCCAATACCTAGATTGGAGGACTTTCAGCATATTTTAAGTGGAAAGTTGATTTTTTCTAGGCTTGATTTGTTTAAAGCCTATTTCCAGATCCCCATTGCCGAGGAAGACAAGCCTAAAACAGCCATAATAACTCCATTTGGACTTTATGAATTCAACGTCATGAGCTTTGGCCTTAGAAATGCACCAGCTACGTTTCAGCGTTTTATTCATGAAGTACCTCGAGGCTTGGATTTTACATTTCCCTATTTGGACGATATATTAGTGGCTTCAGAAACTTGTGAAGAACATGAAACCCATTTAAAATTGGTTCTCGAGAAACTACAAAACTATGGATTGCGCATAAACATCGCTAAATCTATCTTAGGAGTTGACCAATTGGAATTTCTAGGGCACTGGATAACTAATGGAGGGTCTCAACCGCTTCCATCTAAGGTTCAAACAATTCTAGATTATAAATTGCCAACGACGAAACGGGAGTTGCGTACCTTCCTAGGTATGGTAAATTTTTATCGTAGATATCTTGAGAACGCAGCTTCTACGCAGGTTCTTCTTCATGATTATCTGAAAGATTCAAAAAAGAATGATAAAAGAAAAATAAATTGGACAGAAGAAGCCAAGTTGCAATTTGAAAGATGTAAACAAGACTTAGCAAGTGCTGCATTATTGTCCTACCCCAACCCTGCACTTCCATTATCGCTCTGTACAGACGCATCTAATAATGCCACTGGTTCAGTGTTGCAGCAGTGTGAAAATAGCTGTTGGAAACCAATAGCATTCTTTTCGAAGAAGTTAAATAATGCTCAAAAGGTATACAGTACCTATGATAGGGAATTACTTGGAATTTATTTGAGTATTAAAAAATTTAAATATATGTTGGAAGGAAGATAATTCTATATATTTACTGATCATAAGCCATTGGTATATGCTTTCAAACAAAATAATAAAAAAGTATCGCCAAGACAACAGAGGCAGCTTAATATATTTCACAATTTTCCACAGGCATCCGGCATATTAGTGGTAAAGAAAACATTGTTGCAGATACGTTGTCTAGAATAGAAGCAATTACAAGTATTGATTATGATAAAATTGCAGAGGAACAAAATAAAAGTGATGAATTACTTGATCTACGCAAAGAAAATACATCGCTAAAATTTAAACAATATCCTTTACAATCTGGCAAAATGCTTTTGTGTGATGTGTCAACAGAAAATATAAGACCATTTATTCCCGAGGGATTTCGAATCCAAATCTTTCATCAATTTCACGATCTAAATCATTCGGGTATAAAGGCTACAATTAATCAACTTAAGTCAAAATTTATCTGGAAAGAAATCAAAAAAGACGTTAGAAAATGGTCCCAGGCCTGCATAAATTGTCAAAAAACAAAGGTATCAAGGCACACAAAATCCGAAATTGGTACATTTCGAGAGCCCGACGAAAGATTCAGTGTAATTCATATTGATTTAATTGGGCCACTACCTCCATCAAATGGAAAATATTATTGTCTCACTTGCATTGACAGATATACGTCCTGGATGGGAGTAATACCTTTGGAGAACATAACATCTGAGACTGTAGCCCTTGCCTTTTATAATAACTGGGTGTCAAGATTCGGAACTCCCTACACTATAGTTTCAGATCAAGGAAGACAATTTACATCTCAAGTATTCAAAGATCTTGCAGCTATATGCGATACAAAACTGCTAGATACTACTCCTTACCATCCTCAGAGTAATGGTAAAATTGAACGTTTTAATCGGACACTTAAAACAGCTATTAAAGCTCATAATTCAGTTAAATGGACCGATTCTTTGCCGACAATACTTCTAGCGTTACGCGCTGCTATTCGAGAGGATACAGGTTTTTCAATTTCACAGATGGTTTATGGAAAAACCATTAAATTACCTGGAGAATTTTTTGAGAAGCCTGTAAGTCGAGTTGATTCCAGTTTATTTATATCGAACCTCATAGAATATATGCATATGGTTAGACCAATAGCAACAAATCACAATGTAACCAAAGATATTTTTATCCATAAAGATTTATTTAAATCTGATCAAGTTTTCTTGAGAATAAATAGAATGAGAAAGCCTTTATAACCATATTACGAAGGACCTTATCCAGTTCTTGAAAAATCTGATAAATTTTTTACACTAAGAATTAAAAACAGGGAAGTGAAGATATCGATTGATCGGTTAAAGCCCGCTTACATCTTGGGAACACTAGATGAACCTGCCAGCATAGAAGGTCCCATCGGGCCTTCCAGTGGACCGCGACCTGCTAAGCCTGGGGTGCGGTTCGAATTGCCAAAGGAGACCCGCAGCGGAAGACGGATAAAACCTCCTTCCAGGTACAATGAGTCTATTGGACGTTACTTCCTTCACTGGAAGGGGAGTGATGTAGGGGATATGTATAATTATTGTTTTGTATTTTTATTTTATGTAAATTTTATTTGCTTTTAAAAATCTTATTTGTTTGTTGCAAATATGCAAAAATTTTATTGTCTAAATTATATATATAGTTTCCTTTTTGATTGAATTTTTAGTAGTATTGTTATTCTGCCTCTCATTCTGTTGGTTGCCATAACAAAACCAGCCAAAGCGGTGAAGCCATAAGTGATTCGAATAAAGGCTTGATTTTTGCAAGAAATTATTTATGTGAGTGTAATTGCTTAACCACCACATAAACTAGTAAGCCGGACAAAGAATCGCTACAGATGTATGGTGACATCTGAGGCTCTTTATTGGATACGACAACAACAACATAAAATTGACATGGACCCAGAGCAGCAGCTTCACACATCCAATATAGTGGACATTGCTGCTGTGATAGAGATGCATGGAGACATCTGAGGCTCTTCATTGGATACGACAACAACAACAATACAGTATACACACCCAAGAAAGATTACATTGCTGCTGCTGTGATATAGATGTATGGAGATATCTGAGGCTCTATATTGAACACAACAACAACAACAATACAGTATACACACCCAAGATAGAGGACATTGCGACTGCTGTGATAGAGATGTATGGAGATATCTGAGGCTCTTCATTGAACACAACAACAACAATACAGTATACACACCCAAGATAGAGGACATTGCGACTGCTGTGATAGAGATGTATGGAGATATCTGAGGCTCTTAATTGAACACAACAACAACAATACAGTATACACACCCAAGATAGAGAATTTTGCTGCTGCTGTGATAGAGATGTATGGAGATATCTGAGGCTCTTCATTGAACACAACAACAATACCTATTCACTTTATAATATTTTATTCTTGTAGTATATGTTGATCTCAAAATAATTTCTCAAACTTATATTATGTATAATGAAAAGCGATATAATTGCGAATTTTATTTATTCTTTTAAAGGCTTAAACCATGGTATACAAGATAGCTATTTTTTATATTATTATTTATATTAATGTAATATATTTTTCTCTCAATATCATAAATATTTAAAATACGTAAATAATAATTTATATTTAAAAAAAATATTTATTAATAAATATATAAAAAAAGAATATATATGATAAGGTGTTATTAGTTACTCAAGTAATACTAGTAAAGTTTTTTACTAGGGTAATGAACATAATGTATCATTCTGATACATTTTTAAAGGGAGAGGTGCCTCTTCTGGTACATGAACATCATCCTCTCAAAACTTTATGATTGTCTATTGTATCAGAGGAATTCTTGTAACAAACTTTGACATGTCACGTTGATAGGAACATTCTTTTCTCCCCGAAGCCAGGGTACTAAGAAGAATATTTTGACACATCCTAGATTCAAAATTTGATTTCATTCAACTATATTTGCATACCAACCCTTTGTACATATTTAAATTGTGTTTATTTATTACCAGTTAAGACACGTTATATCCGATCTGGATAATTGCGCGTGAAACTATTTACAATAATTGTAGTAGAGTAGGTAACAGAATTATCAAAAGGAAAATAAACAATTAAGAAAAAGAGCATTAAATAAACATAAAAATTAAACAAAAAGGCAAAAACATAAGAAGATAGAAGAAATCGCAAGGTAGTTATTTACAGTATGTTAAGCAATGATGGAAGTTGATTTAATGAAGTAATCTGTAATAATTAGTATCGTGGAGATTTAAGTTGTGTTGATATTTTTCTCTTTTCATCTAACTAAAAAATAGGTAGACGAGTGGGTAACACCCTCGATTTCCGACAGCCATGAACCGGGATTGAATCCTGTGTTAACATTTTGTTTAATATGTGAATAACCATCACATATTATTCATTGTTGTAATTATCATAAACTAGGTTGTTCTTTTTGAGCGGTACCTAATAAAGTGATTTTGGAACCAAACATCTAACTAAAACTTGCATACTAATTCATGTACATATTTCAAATAGCTTTCTTTTCTTTAAATGTTTAGTTTACCTTTGTGGCGCAAGTGTCCCTAGGGGGATGTAGCACTCTAAGTCGAAATAAAGAAATTCTGGATACCATCTCTACACATCTCACGTTTTAAGTAACCTTCCTTCTTCCAATATTCTGAGCAGATTTCAGGATAAATGGCCATCATCAAATGACACGCTAAGCCTTTGCTCGATCGCACCATATATTTTAACAAATTTCTATAGAGATAATTGAAATAAAAGTTCCATCAATGAAACATAAATCTTTCAAATTATTTCTATCATTTATATTTTGCCACGTAGAAAATTAGGGAAGACAAAATCTTCAGGATGAGACCACAATTTATTTCAGGCAAGGACAAACTATGAATGGTAAACAAAAGATAAGCCACGAGGGAAATTTATAGAGTAGAAAATATAAACATAAAAATAACCACTCTGTTAATAAAAATAATAAAATTAATAAATACTTTGTTACAATATATCAGAGAGATTATCTTTCTCTATAACTATATATATAATATATATATGTTGTAATATATTCCAATATATACCTGTATTCGCATGTATTATATATTTATAATGTAATTGCCAAAGTGACAGAAATAATATTTCGAGTGAGTGACAGTCGGCGCCAGTAGAGGAAAAGGGTCCGAAAAACAAGTCGGGTTCCCAGGTGTGCCCCTTTCTTACTCAAACAGATTAGTCCGCTTTGAGACACGATGATTGAAAGACCCCTCAAGACAGTTCTCCCCTGACCGGTGTCGGCTTCACTCACTCTCTCGCCATCTCTGTGGTGACATCTAACATGCCTTGTCCTTTTGTGTAATCCCAACCACACCTGAACCCACTCTAAACATTGTGGCCACCAGGACTGCAACCAAAATGCCACACTACAGTCATCCAACAAAATACAAAAACTACATTACTACATATACATAAATTAAAAAGGCATATATTGGATCAAAATATCATTTATTTCACCAATATTTCAGTTGGCTGAACACAAACCTTTATCAAGGTTTTATAACATATCAATGTTTGTCAACAACAAACTCAGCGCCACATAACGTCAAAAGAAACAAGTTTTAAATCTGTCTTAATTCTATTGACGTTTTGTGGCACTGAGTTTGTTGTTGACACACATTAATATGTTATAATACCTTGATAAAGGTTGGTGTTCAGCCAACTGAAATATTGGTGAAAAAAATGATATTTTGATCCAATATATGCCTTTTTAATTAAAATATATATATACATATAAACGTGTATATGTATGTAAAAATGTATATGTATCTATGTATATATATCTATGTATTGATAAAAATAAAACTCCAATGGCCCCCGATTCTTGAGAAAGTCCAACCCCACCAGCGAGTGCAAGTAAACAAACGGGGCTCTGGCACATTTGTAAGTGTAAAAGACGAACTACTTTTCACATGTGTAGACATGTGGTGCACTTACAGTAAAAGCAGTCGTCTACCTCTAACCGTCATGATTATCATGGCCTGTGTTTAATATGTGAAGTGAAACACATTGCCAAAAATAAGTATTACAAATTTTAACGATGGATGGCAATTAGATTTTTAAAATAAATATTTAATAATAAAAATAAAACCTTAAAAAATTTGCATAATGTTTTAAAAAGATAACCCTGGTAATATAATATAAATTTTAATATATTATCTTATAGAGAAATACCTGACATCCCGTTATAAAGATTTCACCATTGTTTGAATTGTTGATTGCAATTTTTAACGATAGGGATAATGCTAGAGCTTTTGATTGTTTTTTCGAGCTAATAAAATTATGTAATAGAGCAAATATATGCAAATATTTTGTGAGATAATTACATAATGGCAGAGAATTCTTAAATTACACTCGTGGACAAAAACTTAAGCAAATGGAAAGTCTTTTATCTCGCCGGTCGTCTTTTTTTTTTTTAAGGAGACAGCGGCTATTTTTTTCACTTGATTATCTCATGTGTTTTCAATAAAGATCACTGTGTATCAAATATCTTTGTGAGTTATTGTCTCAATCCCGATATACACGCTAAAAGGTACAACTTCCTTAAGTTTTGTTCATGAGAAGCATTTTGCATTTTTCCTAAACAAAATGACATGTCTATAAAATACCTCTTAATAAATGGTTTTTGTTGTTAATTTAAAGTCAAAATTAACCAAGCATTAGGCAAATATAAATTTTTAGCAACAAAATTATATATTAAATTAAAAAAATGCAATATAACAGCGGTATGGTAGATTAAACTGGCGAAACCGCTGGGAGGGTTCACCACTGATGAGCTAGGCCTTCCCATTAATTTTTCCATTGCAGTAAGGGTAGTAGATACTGTAAATATCTACCTTACGATTTCTTCAATCTGCTTATGTTGTTGCTTATTTGTTTAATGTATATGTTTATTCAATGCTCTTTTTCTTAATTGTTTATTTTCTTTTTGATAATTCTGTTACCTACTCTACTACACTTATGGTGAATAGTGTCACGTGCAGTTATCCAGATCAGATATAGCGTGTCTAAACTGGTAATAAATAAATAAGGGTGGTAGAAATTGTTTTATTTTTAAAAAATAATCATACGCGTCTATAATAGTTTCGTATTTAGATAAAAGAATGTTGGTTCGAATCTAAAAAGTTCCATTTTTTTTTGTACTAATAAAAATATTTTCTCATTTCTATGTACCTTAGAAATGTGTTTATGAATTATTTAATATTATATAGGCGTATTTGCTTTTTGTATTATAGAAAGTTCTGAAACTTGTTTTCCTTATTCTGTGATTATAAATTTAAAAAATCGGTTCCAAAATCACTTTATTAGGTACCGCTCAACAAGAACAACCTAATTTATGATATTTACAACAATGAATAATATGTGAAGGTTATTCACATATTAAACAAAATGTTAACGTGGGTTTCAACCCCGGTTCATGACTGTCGGGAATCGAGGGTGTGGCCACTCGTCCACTTCTTTAAAAAAAAACTTCGATATTATTGAATTAACACAATTTTAGGATTAATTCTCTTGAAACATTTTGGCAAAGTTTCACCCTTGATCTACTCAAAAATTAATCTCAAAATATTTATAAATAACCTTATTTATATTTTATATGAAGATATTTTAAAATATGAATAAAATAAAATAATTTTAAAACCAAAATGTCGCCAATCTCAAAAATAAATACGAAATACCTAAAAATATTTTACCAATAACAATGAACTTTTA
The DNA here is from genome assembly GCA_030710605.1 of Cordylochernes scorpioides. NCBI lineage: Eukaryota > Metazoa > Arthropoda > Arachnida > Pseudoscorpiones > Chernetidae > Cordylochernes > Cordylochernes scorpioides. The sequence goes on from CP092883.1 coordinate 67,104,734, forward strand.
ATGGGTACGTGCTGCCATCTACCAACAAATTTTATAACATTTTGAGTAAAATAATTCGCCTCCTTTGAAAAAAAATCGTTTTTTCAATGTTTTAAATGTTTTTAGGTAAACATTTTGAATTATATCTATTTTAAAAATAATTTAATATATATTTTTAAATTTATAATGTTTTTAAAACTAAACAAGAAAACATTTCCTCACAAAAAATAAATCTAAAACAATCAACATTTATGTAGGAATTTTGATAATTGTTTCATTCGTTTATAAGTTTATCTCAAAAGAGAGGTTGAAAATTTTAATTTATATGCATGATAAGGCACAATTTGGATTTTAATTATAAATACAAGGTAATAAGACCAAGTTTAGATTTGGTCTTATTACCTTGTGTTTATAATTTATATTAATGTTGATTGTAGTCAAATATTGTGTACATATAATATACTTGTATAAAAAATGGAAATGAAGATTTAAATTGTGTTGATATTTTTCTCTTTTCATCTAACTAAAAAATAGGTAGACGAGTGGGTAACACCCTCGATTCCCGACAGTCATGAAGTGGAATTGAATCCCGCGATAACATTTTGATTAATATGTGAAAAACCTTCATATATTATTCATTGTTGTAATTATCATAAACTAGGTTGTTCTTTTTGAGCGGTACCTAATAAAGTGGTTCGGGAAACAAACATCTAACTGAAACTTGCATATTAATTCTTGTACATATTTCAAATATCTTTCTTTTTTTTTCAATGTTTAGTTTACCTTTGTAGTGAAAGTCTCCCTAGGGGAACATAGCGCTTTAAGTCGAAATAAAGAAATCATGGATACCATTTCTACATATCTCACTTTTAAGTAACCTTCCTTTTTCCAATATATTTAGCAGCTTTCAGGATAAATGGCCATCATCAAATGACACGCTAAGTCTTTGCTAGATCGTACCGTATATTTTATTAAATTCCTATAGAGATAGTTGGAATAAAAGTTCCAAGACTGAATCCCAAATTTTAAAAATTATTTTAATGATTTATAAATTAGAGAGATTATCTTTCTCTCTCTATATATAAATATATATATATTTATATATTTAAATTTTTTCCATCTTTCGTTAAAATTTATAATACTCATTTTTGACAATGTGTTTCTTTTCGCATATCAAATATTATCTCTAGGATATATTGGTACAGGCCATGATAATCATGGTGGTTAGAGGTAGGCAATTGCTTTTACTGTAAGTACACCACATGTCTACACATGTGAAAAGCAGTTCGACTTTTACACTTACAAATATGCCAGAGCCCCGTTTGTTTACTTGCCTCGCTGGCGGGGTTGGACTTTTGCAAGAATCGGGAGCCATTGGAGCTTTTTATTTGAAAATCAATACATATATATATATATACATAGATACATATGCATTTTTACATGCATATACACGTATACAAAATGTATATATATATATATATATATGTATATGAAATGTAAATAATAAAGTTTATCAAATAAAATTTTAAATCTTAAATATAATTTAAATTAAGTTGATATTATAGAGTGAGTTAAGATGGATTTATATATTGATATAACTATATTTAAAACTTTTAATAATAGTAATATTTATATATAAAAAGGAAATTCTATTAGATTAGCAAGCTAAATCTAAATTAATTATATAAGATAAAAGTTGATAATTATTTTTGTGTTTAAGTTAGATGAGATTAAAAAGTTCTTTATATGTATTATATTTATATCTTATTTAGGAGAGAAAAATGTAATAAAAGTAATTATATGTTAGAATAATATGTTTTTATTTTAGATAGAAAAAAAAAAATTTGAAAAATAAAAAGAAAATTTAACAAGAAAAGAAGATTTAACAACGTAACGTCTTTTAGCATCGGCTTTTACCCGTCATTTAGACATACTCTTAAAATAAATAGGAATAAAGAAGAGATTTATAATGATTATATATTTATTTTTTAGTAAAAGAGAGGAAAGAGATAAAGAAAGAACCATACACTTTTTTTTTCAAACAGGTAGAGAATTGAAAGGTTGTTAGTATTTTTTTTTTAGTTAATTAATAGTTTTTGTAATTTTTTTATATAATTTTTTTTTTCCTATATAATTTTAGATTTTTTTTTTTTCCTAAGAGTAAGAATAATATGAAATAATATTTTTGCCTAGTTAAGGATAGATAAACATATTTTAAATCTTTGCCTATTAGAAATTATTTTTTGGAACCCTAATGGTAGACCAGGACATTACACAAAAGGAGATTTGGAAAATCTATTGGAGAGAGAAATCTGTGGTACCAGGGCTCTTCAGATGAAAATACCACAACCCATTTCACCCTTACTTCATTATGGATTGATTTCTCTTCGACCATTAAACTGTATAATCAAATTAATATTAGATATCATAGAAGGAGGCTGTTTACTTACTTATTCAAAGTGGCGTCTGCCGCTCCCTCGAGACAGCGCACATGTGTGGATGTAACATCTGTCTGTCAGGGACCCTCGACACTGTTCTAAAAGTGTATGGTTCTTTCTTTATCTCTTTCCTCTCTTTTACTAAAAAATAAATATATAATCATTATAAATCTCTTCTTTATTCCTATTTATTTTAAGAGTATGTCTAAATGACGGGTAAAAGCCGATGCTAAAAGACGTTACGTTGTTAAATCTTCTTTTCTTGTTAAATTTTCTTTTTATTTTTCAAATTTTTTTTTTCTATCTAAAATAAAAACATATTATTCTAACATATAATTACTTTTATTACATTTTTCTCTCCTAAATAAGATATAAATATAATACATATAAAGAACTTTTTAATCTCATCTAACTTAAACACAAAAATAATTATCAACTTTTATCTTATATAATTAATTTAGATTTAGCTTGCTAATCTAATAGAATTTCCTTTTTATATATAAATATTACTATTATTAAAAGTTTTAAATATAGGTATATCAATATATAAATCCATCTTAACTCACTCTATAATATCAACTTAATTTAAATTATATTTAAGATTTAAAATTTTATTTGATAAACTTTATTATTTACATTTCATATAAATTCATACGAGCTTGCTCAATGATAATAACTTAATTTAAGTTATATTTAAGATTTCAATTTTTAATAGACAAACTCTGTTATTTACATATCCAAAAGGTATAATTTATATCTTAAAGGAAAGATTAAAATATAAAAGTAATTATGATCACATAATACTCACAGAATTTTTTTTTTCTCAGTGTTTTAGTCAGTTTAAAGATGTTTTTTATTAGTTATTCTTACAATTACTACAGATATACATACAACAATCTATATTTATTATCAAACAAATTATTAATTATTTCAACTAACATCTATAGCAAATAATTTTTAATAAAAAAAAAAACGTTTTAAAGAATAACAAGCTAAAAAACTTTAAAAAAAACTACAAACATTTTTGGGTTAGCACCCCTTCTATGTTCTCTAAACTCGCTAAAAATTGTCTAAATAAGAAATGTCAAACTTGCCCAACTTTCAAGAACCATGACACATTTCAAACACCTAGTTGTAAGATAGAAAACACTATTTATAAATTAACTTGCCAAACTTGTCAACTTTCATATATAGGACAAACTTGCAATCCTTTAAACATAAGAATAAATTTACATAGAAACCACTCGAAAAAATCAATTGGTAACACATACATGAAACAACACAATAAAATACATACCTTTAACAATTACATGATAGAAATACTTGACATTTGTCAAGACAAAAAACAACGATTATTATTAGAAAACAATTACATTTATCAACACAACACTTTATACCCTTATGGACTTAACGATGAACTTAACCACACATACACACCACAACCATCTGAAATATCAATCTATGAAATTAGTAATAAATACAAAAAACATAACTCTAATAATAACTCAGTCAAAACCAGAGGTAAAACTACCAACAAATTAGGCTTCATAAACTTTAATAACTTATTAGACACAAACAAAATGTACACAAAAAATTTCATTGAAAATTTTATTAAAACATTATTCAAATTAAATAATAGCAAACTTATAAAACTTGTAGAACACATTAAAATTCACAATCTTTCTAATAGATTAACAGATATCACAAACGACATCTTCAAATACAGAAAAATTAAACAAAATAATAACCAAATTAACATTATTATTAAATTCAATAACAAATTATTTGATCATTTCAAATTTAATGATATATTTAATGACCAATCTATTAACAGTTTATTTCCTATAAAAGGTTTAAATTTTAAAACTACCTGGAAATATAACAAGAATATTGGCAGTATATTATGCAATTATAACCCGTTTATTAATAATCTAACAAATTTTAAAAAATCTAAATGTAATTGCCACAATGTTCTAGATAAATATAAATTCACAGGACATATTTTAACTAGCGATTATACTTTTTTGGAACCAAAACTCCAAAACATTTTAAACAGAGGATATAAATATATACCTCAGATCAAACACAATTTCAATAATACAATTAAATCTATATTAAAAGACATCGATATATTCATTAATAAAACTAGTATAAAACACAAAATTCCTGAATTTACTTTCCTAGAATGGAAATATAAATTAAGTAAAGAAATAAAAAACTATTATAACAACACACTAAAATACACAATCCCTAATGAATCGGAAATTAATTCCTTAAAAGACAATTTTGAAAACTTACAAAAAGATTTTATCATATGTCCAATAGATAAATGTTCAAATAATTTATCTATTATATGTAAAAACTTATATCATGACCTTCTAAAAAATGAAATTAATAACAACAGTAAATACACTTTCATAAAAACAACTGAAACTAAAATCAAAAAAGATATTAAAAATGTAGAAAACACACAAAAAATCATTAATTACAACAAAAACACAAACATACCGAAATTTTATATTATTCCTAAATTACATAAAACACCAATCTCATTTAGAACAATCACATCAGGAATAAACTCAGTCATAAAAAACATAGATTTAAGACTAGCTTCAACACTTTAATTCATAATAAATAAAATAACTAACAAACATAATTATAAATTCATAGATTCTAATAAAAAAATCATTAACTTCCTAACAAATAACCTACAAAAGATCAATACAGTTCATACATTTGATTTTGAAGATCTTTACTCTAACATACGTTTAGAAGACCTTAATAATAAAATACACAGCTTAATAAATGAATTCATTAATGATAAAACATTCCATATTCAAATTATTCACAACAAATACAAAACATTTAAATTAGATAACAAAACAGCAAAAACATTACTTGAAACCTTCTTAAACTTTAATTATATTAATTTTAAAAACAAAATATACATTCAATCTAAAGGTGTTCCAATGGGAACTTCATCCAGTCCACTACTAGCAAACTTATTACTTTTTTGGTATGAAAGAGAGTTCTTCCTACAGAATGATGTAAATTGGCATATGTTCCGCTATGTAGATGACATCATTATCTTGAATAACCCACAATTCAATAATGTCATTTACAAAATATACCCTAAATATTTGAAACTTAAAAATAATGAAAAGATAACTAATAACAAGGAGGTTAACTTTTTAGACTTAAATATAAACCTTGCAAACAAGTCAATTGGAACATATGACAAAAGAAATTGTTATAATTTTAAAATTATTAAATTCTGTAACGTCAATTCCAACATATCATCAAATTGCTGCAAAGGCATATATTTTGGTCAATTTTTAAGATTTTATAGAATCAACAACATTAAAACAAACTTTATTAAAGACATTAAAAATCTTAATAAAGAGTATTTAAACAATGGTTTTAAATACAAAACAGTAAAGTTTTACAATAGGCTGTCAATACACAAATACCTAAGCAATAATAAATATAATTATAAATTTGAAACTTCAAACTTCTCCAATTAATCTAACCAACAACTTATATTCTACTCTTATACTAAAACAAATGATAGAATTACTGAATATATTTCCTATGACTTTAAATATATTAATTATATGATAACGATTATAAAGCATTAAATTCATTCAATTTGATCTCCAGTTACTGTGGGAGGGAACTGGAAAACAAATATAAATGAATTTGAAGCATAATAAATGTTTTATTATTCAATTAATTTATAATTTTAATAAAATGTAACTTATATCAATGAAAACAAAATTTTAATACATATTTTCACAATCTTTAAAATTTCTAATGATTCTTTTCTGACAGCTTTTCTAACTTCTAACAATTTTTAAAAATAAGATTTCCTAGAAAAGGGAAGGTTACTTTTAGAACAGTGTCGAGGGTCCCTGACAGACAGATGTTACATCCACACATGTGCGCTGTCTCGAGGGAGCGGCAGACGCCACTTTGAATAAGTAAGTAAACAGCCTCCTTCTATGATATCTAATATTAATTTGATTATACAGTTTAATGGTCGAAGAGAAATCAATCCATAATGAAGTAAGGGTGAAATGGGTTGTGGTATTTTCATCTGAAGAGCCCTGGTACCACAGATTTCTCTCTCCAATAGATTTTCCAAATCTCCTTTTGTGTAATGTCCTGGTCTACCATTAGGGTTCCAAAAAATAATTTCTAATAGGCAAAGATTTAAAATATGTTTATCTATCCTTAACTAGGCAAAAATATTATTTCATATTATTCTTACTCTTAGGAAAAAAAAAAAAATTATATAAAAAAATTACAAAAACTATTAATTAACTAAAAAAAAAAATACTAACAACCTTTCAATTCTCTACCTGTTTGAAATAAAAGTGTATGGTTCTTTCTTTATCTCTTTCCTCTCTTTTACTAAAAAATAAATATATAATCATTATAAATCTCTTCTTTATTTCTATTTATTTTAAGAGTATGTCTAAATGACGGGTAAAAGCCGATGCTAAAAGACGTTACGTTGTTAAATCTTCTTTTCTTGTTAAATTTTCTTTTTATTTTTCAATTTTTTTTTCTATCTAAAATAAAAACATATTATTCTAACATATAATTACTTTTATTACATTTTTCTCTCCTAAATAAGATATAAATATAATACATATAAAGAACTTTTTAATCTCATCTAACTTAAACACAAAAATAATTATCAACTTTTATCTTATATATATATATGTATATATATTTATAATTAAAAAGGCATATATTGGATCAAAATATCATTTATTTCACCAATATTTCAGTTGGCTGAACGCCAACCTTTATCAAGGTATTATAACATATTTAATGTGTGTCAACAACAAACTCAGCGCCACATAACTTCAACAGAATTAAGTTTCAAATCTGTCTTAATTCTGTTGACGTTATATGACCCTGAGTTTGTTAGCGTAACGTAACGCCTTTTGATGTAACAATATTCATAAACTCCTTTATAACTTGTCTCGATAGAATTTTTTTTATTTACTTCAGTGTCTCGTAGAGCTGTTGTTCTGTGGCTTTTTTTTTAAATTTACAAATAGAGAAGCATTTCACATTTTTCCTTAACAAAACGACATGTTTATAAAATACTTCTAAATAAAGGGTTTTTGTTGAAAATTTAAGGTCAAGATTAACCAAACATTAGGCAAAAATAAATATATATCAACAAAATTGTATATTAGATTAAAAAGAATGCAATATAACAGCGGTATGGTAGATTAAACTGGCGAAACCGCTGGGAGGGTTCACCACTGATGAGCTAGGCCCTCTCATTAATTTTTCCATTGCAGTAAGGGTAGTAGATACTGTAAATAATTACCTTGTGATTTCTTCTATCTGTTTATGTTGTTGCTTATTTGTTTAATGTATATGTTTATTTAATGCTCTTTTTCTTAATAGTTTATTTTCTTTTTGATAATTCTGTTACCTACTCTACTACAATTATGGTATATAGTTTCACGCGCAGTTATCAAGATCGGATATAGCGTGTCTTAACTGGTAATAAATAAAAAAGGGTAGTAGAAATTGTTTTATTTTTAAAAAAGAATCATTCGCGTCTATAATAGTTTCGTATTTAGATAAAAGAATGTTGGTTCGAATCTTATAAGTTCCATTTTTTACTACTATTAAAATATTTTCTCATTTCTTATGTACCTAAGAAATGTATTTATGAATTAATTTGATATATTATATAGGCGCGCGTATTTGTTCTTTGTATTGTTGCACCAGGTTGCGGCTTGGCAGCCTTTCAACCTTGATTCTCTCCTGTGCCGGGTCTTGTATCTTACCAGAGCGTGTTTCAACCATCCTACAAATTTATATAAGGGAATAATGAGATAACTTTAAGTAACTTCCAGAATAATTTATTTATTTCTCACATCAAAGAGAGCAGTGAAGTCACACCGTGTACCTAAATACAAATGGTGGTTTTATAATACATATATTTTGTTTAATAAAATAAATAAATATGATATATAAATTTGAATTTAATATATATGAGAAATAATATTTCAAATTAAAATAAAATAGATTCATTAGCCATGATGCAACAGTATTACAGAGAGTTCTGAGGCTTGTTTTCCTCATTCTGTGATTAGAAATTTAAAAAATCGGTTCCAAAATCACTTTATTAGGTACCGCTCAACAAGAGCAACCTAGTTTATGATAATTGAAACAATGAATAATATGTGAAGGTTATTCACATATTAAACAAAATGTTAACACGGGATTCAATCCCGGTTCATGGCTGTCGGGAATCGAGGGTGTTACCCACTCACCAACTTCTTTAAAAAAATCTTCAATTTTATTGAATTAACACAATTTTAGAATTAATTCTGCTTGAAACATTCAGACGAGTGAGTCGTTCAGGTCCTTCTCAAAAATTAATCTCAAAATTATTTATAAATTTCCTAATTAATATTTTATATATAAAGATATTTTAAAATATGTATAAAATAAAATACATTTTAAAACAGAAATGTCGCCAATCTCAAAAATAAATACGAAATACATAAAAAATATTTTACTAATAACAATGAACTTTTAATGGGTACGTGCTGCCATCTACCAACAAATTTTATAACTATCTTGGGTTAAATAATTCGCCTCCATTGAAATAGATCGTTTTTTCAATGTTTTAAATGTTTTTAGGTATAAATTGTGATTTATTTATTTTTAAAAATTATTTTATATGTTTTTAAATATCGAATGTTTTTAATACTAAAGAAGAAAACATTTCTATTAAAAAAATAAATTTAAATAATCAAAATTTATGTAGGAATTTTTATTATTGTTTCATTAGATTAAAAGTTTATCTCTCAAATGAGAAAGTTTTAATTTATATGCATGATAAGGCACAATTTAGATTATAGATTATAAATACAAGGTAATAAGACCAAGTTTGTATTTGGTCTTATTACTTTGTGTTTATAATTTATATGCATGTTGATTGTAGTCAAATATTGTGTACATATACTTGTATAAGAAATGGAAGTATTAAAGTAGGAATGTTTCTATTGAATATAAAACAAACTTTTACTGTCCTTACTGCGATGAAATAAATATTAGGAAAGTTTAGCTTATCAGTGATCAGTCCTCCCAGCGGTTTCGCCAATTTAATAAACCAGACCGCTTCTTAGAGCTCTAATACTATATTGGATCATTCTGCTTTTATATGCTGCAATGAAGGGTGACATCCTAGAAATAGTTTTCAAGAAAACTATGGACATAAGCTTTTAGGACAGTAGAATTATGTATGATTTTTTTCATCGCAGTAAGGACAGTAGAAGTTTGTTTTATGTTTAAAAGAAATATTCGTTCTTTAATTCTTCCATTTCTTATATACAGATGACAGATTATTAATGAGAAAAACTCACAAAAAATTTAACAAGACTTAGAACAAAACACTCGTGGCCACGGCACCCATTTTCCAATGAAGAGCAAGATAGTGGATATTGCTGCTGCTGTGATGAAGATGCATGGAGACATCTAAGACTCTTCTTTGGACACGACAACAACAACAACAACAAAACACTATAAAGGAATGAAAATACATCCAGATGGCACAAGAAGCTATACGACATGAAACAACTGTCCTGGTGTGGAACTAACACCTACCCACATATTCTCATGTCCAGCAATGACCCACAGCCTTGCATAAAATTGACATGGATTCAGAACAACAGCTTTACACACCCGAGATAGAGGACATTGCTGCTGCTATGATAGAGATGTATGGAGACATCTGAGGCTCTTCATTGGACACAACAACGACAATACAGTATACAAACCCAACACAGAGAACATTACGACTGCTGTGATAGAGATGTATGGAGACATCTAAGGCTCTTCATTGGACACGACAACAACAACATAAAATTGACATGGACCCAGAGCAGCATATTTACCCTCCCAAGATAGAAGACATTGCTGCTGCTGTGATAGAGATGTATGGAGACATCTGAGGTTCTTCATTGGACATGACAACAGCAACAGAAAATTGACATGGACCCAGAACAACAGCTATAAACACCCAAGATAGATTACATTGCGACTGCTGTGATAGAGATGTATTGAGACATCTGAGGCTCTACATTGGACACGACAACAACAACAGAAAATTGACTTGGACCCAGAGCAACAGCTTTACACACCCAAGATAGAGGACATTGCGACTGCTGTGATAGAGATGTATGGAGACATCTGAGGCTCTACATTGGACAAGACAACAACAACAGAAAATTGACATGGACCCTGAGCAGCAGCTATAAACACCCAAGACAGAGAACATTGCGACTGCTGTGATAGAGATTTATGGAGACATCTGAAGGCTCTACATTGGACACGACAACAACAACAGAAATTTGTCATGGACCCAGAGCAGCAGCTATAAACACCCAAGATAGATTACATTGCGACTGCTGTGATAGCGATGTATGGAGACATCTGAGGCTCTACATTGGACACGACAACAACAACAGAAAATTGACATGGACCCAGAGCAGCAGCTATAAACACCCAAGATGGAGGACATTGCGACTGGTGTGATAGCGATGTATGGAGATATATGAGGCTCTACATTGGACACGACAACAACAACAGAAAATTGACATGGACCCAGAGCAGCAGCTATACACACCCAAGACAGAGAACAATGCGACTGCTGTGATAGAGATGTATGGAGACATCTGAGGCTCTTCATTGGACACGACAACAACAACAATACCTTATCACTTTATAAAATTATATTCGTGTAGTTTATGTTTTGATCTAAAAATAATTTTTCAAACTCAAATATATATAATAAAAAGTGATATAATAGCGAATTCTATTTATTAAACCAGATTTCTAAACCATGGTATACAAGTTAGCTATTTGTTTGAATTTGCCAAACTGATTTTATGGGTTATTTCTTATTATCTCTCGTGCATTTTATATGTATGCAAGTATATATATATATATATATGTATGTTATATTAAAATTATATTTCATTTCAAATTATATTTCATAGATTCTAATATTTTGTTAAGTATACCGCCAGATGTCGCGACTTCCCTTTATATAACCTATTGTTGTTGTTTCCCGTTGGCCGGCTCAAACCTTTTGTAAATTATGTAAATAAGTTTATTTTTTTATTATTACGCCTTAAGCCAGGCAGTACTTTTATCAAATTATGTTTTTTTTTATATATTCCTTTAGTTCAATTAAAGAAATAATGATAAAAAAGAAAATATATTTTTTTTATAATATATATACATACATACGTGTATATGTAAGTAAAAATGTATATGTATCGATGTATATATCTATGTATTGATAAAGAAAATGCTCCAATGGCCCCCGATTCTTGCAAAAGTCCAACCCCACCAGCGAGTGCAAGTAAACAAACGGGGCTCTGGCACATTTGTAAGTGTAAAAGACGAACTGCTTTTCACATGTGTAGACATGTGGTGTACATGTGGTGAAAGCAGTCGTCTACCTCTAACCACCATGATTATCATGGCCTGTACCAATATATCCTAGAGATAATATTGAAGCGATGCAGCAGAGAAATAGAAGAGAAGACGTGGGGAAGCCAAGAGAGAAGGTATGCCGGGGCTCCCTCAGGGAAGTGTGGATTGACAAATGCCAGAGTAAGGGGTGGCAGACAGCAGAGGGAGTCCAGCTGACGCCGCCGCCGGGAAGGGATCAGCCGAGGCCAGCTGGTGCCGCGGTGGAAGGAAGTCGGCCGGCCTGCCGGGAGATTGGTGTGTGCCGACCAGACATGGCAGTCTGGGGGAAGAAGTCTGTCTGGTGACAACGGAACCTGCAGCAAGGAGAACGGCGGTGGTGGCAACAGACGCAGCAGGTGGGCACCGAACGTGTGGCCGTATGGACTGACCGGGAAGACGGTAGCGGAGAAGGATCCCTCTAGTGGCGGACATTGAAGGCAAGTTAATCTTCTACTGTATAGTTACTTATCTACTCTTTTAAGCTCTTGTAATAAATATACCGCACTAAGCTGTATCCTAAAGAATTCACATTGTCTTCTCAGTAAACCTTGAACGCAAACATCGACGGCTGAGAAGCGTCGTAACAATATTTAATATGTGAAGTGAAGTATTACAAATTTTAACGATAGATGGCAATTAGGTTTTTAAAATAAATATTTAATAATAAAAATAAAACCTTAAAAAATTGGTATAATATTTTTAAAAAATAAACCAGGTGATGTAATCTCAATTTTATTATGTTATCTAATATAGAGAAATACGTGACATCCCGTTATAAAGATTTCAACATTGTTTGAATTGTTGATTGCAATTTTTTAACAATAGGGAGAAAGCTAGAATTTTTTATATATTTTTTTCGAGCTAATAAAATTATGTAATAGAGCAAATATATGAAAATAGATTTGTGAGATAATTACATACTGGCAGTGAATTCTTAAATTACACTCATGGACAAAAACTTAAGCAAATGGAAAGTCTTTTATCTCGCCGGTCGTCTTTTTTTTTAAGAAGACAGCGGCTATTTTTTTTTCACTTGATTGTCTCATGTGTTTTCAATAAAGATCACTGTGTATCAAATATCTTTGTGAGTTATTGTCTCAATCCCGATATACACGCTAAAAGGTACAACTTCCTTAAGTTTTGTCCATGAGAAGCATTTTGCATTTTTCCTAAACAAAACGATGTCTATAAAATGCCTCTTAATAAATGGTTTTTGTTGTTAATTTAAAGTCAAAATTAACCAAGCATTAGGCAAATATAAATTTTTAGCAACAAAATTATATATTAAATTTAAAAAATGCAATATAACAGCGGTATGGTAGATTAAACTGGCGAAACCGCTGGGAGGGTTCACCACTGATGAGCCAGGCCTTCCCATTAATTTTTCCATTGCAGTAAGGGTAGTAGATACTGTAAATATTTACCTTACGATTTCTTCTATCTGCCTATGTTGTTGCTTATTTGTTTAATGTATATGTTTATTCAATGCTCTTTTTCTTAATTGTTTATTTTCTTTTTGATAATTCTGTTACCTACTCTACTACAATTATGGTAAATAGTTTCACGTGCAGTTATCCAGATCGGATATAGCGTGTCTAAACTGGTAATAAATAAATAAGGGTAGTAGAAATTGTTTTATTTTTGAAAAATAATCATACGCGTCTATAATAGTTTCGTATTTAGATAAAAGAATGTTGGTTCGAATCTAAGAAGTTCCATTTTTTTGTACTAATAAAAATATTTTCTCATTTCTATGTACCTTAGAAAAGTATTTATGAATTAATTTATAATTATATAGGCGTATTTTCTTTTTGTATTATAGAAAGTTTTAAAACTTGTTTTCCTTATTCTGTGATTAAAAATTTAAAAAATCCGTTCCAAAATCACTTTATTAGGTACCGCTCAAAAAGAGCAACCTAGTTTATGATAATTTCAACAATGAATAATAAGTGAAGATTATTCACATATAAAACAAAATGTTAACATGAGATTCAATCCCGGTTCATGGCTGTCGGGAATCGAGGGTGTTACCCACTCGTCCACTGACTTCTTTTAAAAAAATCTTCGATTTTATTGAATTAGCACAATTTTAGAATTAATTCTGCTTGAAACATTCTGGAAAGCTAGCTCGGGGCAGATTCCACTCAAATATTAATCTCAAAATTATTTATAAATTACCTAATTAATATTTTATATAAAGATATTTTAAAATATAAATAAAATAAAATACATTTTAAAATCGAAATGTCGCCAATCTCAAAAATAAATACGAAATACATAAAAAATATTTTACTAATAACAATGAACTTTTAATGGGTACGTGCTGTCATCTACCAACAAATTTTATAACTATTTTGAGTCAAATAATTCGCTTCTTTTGAAATAGATCGTTTTTTTCAATGTTTTAAATGTTTTTAGGTATAAATCGTGAATTATGGTTATTTAAAAAATTAATCTAATATATTTTTAAATATCGAATGTTTTTAAAACTAAAAAAGAAAACATTTCTATTAAAAAAAATAAATCTAACATAATCAAAATTAATGTAGGATTTTTGATAATTGTTCCATTATTTTAGAAGTTTATCTCAAAAGAGAGTTTGAAAGTTTGAATTTATATGCATGATAAGGCACAATTTGGATTATAAATAATAAATACAAGGTAATAAGACCAAGTTTGGATTTGGTCTTATTACCTTGTGTTTATTTGTAAGTGCAAAGTCGAACTGCTTTTCACATGTGCAGATATGTGGTGCACTATGGTCACAGTCTTGCAGAAAATTGACATAGACCCAGAGCAGCAACTTTACACACCCAAGATAGTGAACATTGCTTTGATAGAGATGCATGGAGACATCTGAAGCTCTTCATTTGACACGACAACAACAATACATTATACACACCCAAGATAGTGGACATTGCGACTGCTCTGATAGAGGTGTATGGAGACATAAGAGGCTCTTCATTGGACACGACAACAACAATACAGTATACACACCCAAGATAGAGGACATTGCTACTGCTGTGATAGAGATGTATGGAGACATCTGAGGCTCTTCATTGGACACGACAACAACAATACAGTATACACACCCAAGATAGAGGACATTGCTACTGCTGTGATAGAGATGTATGGAGACATCTGAGGCTTTTCATTGGACACGACAACAACAATACAGTATACACAGTATACTCTAGTTACATGAATATATAGATAGAAATTTTGCCGGGTGGATAATGATCTAAAGAGACATGGGTCGCCTCTCCCGTCCAAATAGACGTCCAAAACCAGACGCCATCTATTGACCGTTGCCGCAAACTGGGGTTCGGGTCGGTGACAAAGCCACAAAACCAGCTTTGGTAAACTGAAAAGCATCCACCTAAAGACCATGGTTTCGGGCTAATGGCCCTCGTCAGTCTAGGGCGGATTTTATTCCATGGGATCTACACGGGATCTAATGGAATCTTCGCAATCTGCCAAATGGGTGTTTAGCTGGCAATGTGGCTGGGCCAAATCTATAGCTAAAATGTTGGAATTATTTTAAAAAATATATTTGTGTAATATATATGATAAGGTGTTGTTAGTTACTCAAGTATTACTAGTAAAGTTTTTTTACTAGGGTAATGAACATAATGCATCGTTCTGATGTCTAATTGAAGAGAGAGGTGTATCTTTATGTACATGAATATAATTCTTCGCAACTTTATGTTTGTCTATTGTATCAGTGGAATTCTTGTAAAACTTTGACATGTCACGATGATAGGAACATTATTTCCCCCGAAGCCGAAGGACAAAGAAAAATACTTTGACATATCCTAGATTCAAAAGCTTTTGATAAATTAGAGGGTCTGATAGAATTTTAAAGCAGGAAGTTAAAAATGCAGAACGCATTTCCTTTGTTGCTGAAGGATTTGAACCTTCCCTTCCTCTAAAACAGGGAAAGAGAGAAAATAATCCCCCTAAGATCCACACAGCGTCTGCATTATTTGTTGGAAAGACCAACTTACCCTGTTTATTTTGTGACAAAGATAACCATCTTAGCCAAAACTGCTTTAAGGCAGCCAAGATGTTGGAATCAGACAGATTAAAGAGGGTACAGGATGCGAAAGTTTGCTTTAAATGCTTGAGAAATAATCATTTGAAGAAGGATTGTAGATCTTTTGTAAGATGCAAGCGTTGCCAAGGACCTCATTTTGAGATAATGTGCAGAGGATCCTCACATAGTCAGGAAAATTTAAATTGGAGGTCAGATAACAGATCTCACAATAGTTTAGCAGAGCAGAATGAGGGGATCAGTGAGCTGGTAACAGCAATGGCGAATCAAGTATGCACAAATAATATCTCTTTAATGACTCTAATTGTAAAACTTAAAGGGCCGAAACGTTCCAAAATGGTAAGAGTGCTTTTAGACTCTGGTAGTCAAAAATCTTACATCAGAAGGTCTCTAGCTAAGGAGTTAGACTTACCCAAGGTGGGAGAAGTCAAATTGAATAAATTTTTGTTTGGAGGGCAAACCACAGGAGAAAAGGCTCATTCAATATTTTATTTCCAGTTGGACAATGTTTATGAGGGAAAGGCTTTCAAAATGGAAGCGTCAGAGGAAACAATAATTTGTGGCAATATTTCACCTGTTGAAACAGGACCCAGGCAATGGGAATTGGATAAGAAAGGAATCACTTTGACTAAGGTAGACAATAATAAAACCGAAATAGACATCCTAATCGGTGGAGACTATTATGGGCAGCTTCTCACAGGAAAAATTGAACAGCTGGCAGGAGGATTGACCGCAATTCAAACAGTTCTTGGTTGGACTTTAATAGGTAATACCTCATCAGAGAGACCAGAGACAAGTGCTCAAATGGTTATCACCTTACTTACAACCCAACAGAGAGTAGCATCCTTATGGGAATTAGAAACAATAGGGATACGAGATCCTACAGAGGTCATCTCTGAGAAAGAGAAAAATGTTCTCATGCAAGAAAAGTTTCGTGAGAAAATTTGTCGAGGCCATAATGGACGTTATCTTGTATCTCTTCCATGGAAGGAAGGAATTGGGACGATGCCTAATAACTTGGAAATAGCCAAAAGGCGCTTGGAGGCTATGACTCAAAAGTTGACACAAAAGGGTCAGTTTGTTCCTTATGATGAAGTCTTCCGATCCTGGTTCAGGGAAAACCTTATAGAAGAAGTTGACGGGGAAGACATCAAACCTATTGGACATTATCTACCACATCGCCCGATATATAAGGTTCAGAGTGAGACTACTCCTATTAGACCCGTTTACGACGCATCATGTAAAGCAAGTAAGAGAAGTTTTGTCTCTAAATGAATGTTTAAGGACTGGACCTAATCTGATTGAACTTTTACCTGAAATCCTGATAAGATTTAGGGAAAAGAAAATAGGAGCCATCGCTGACATCCGCAAAGCTTTTCAGACCGTAGGTATAGATGAGAAGGAAAGATTCCACAAGGAAAACCTCGCCATGCTCGTACAAAAGGGGAATGAAACAGAGGGTAGAAGGTTTCTTCCAGGCGAAGTTGTGCTGATTGGTCGAGATGATCAAAAAAGAATATTCTGGCCACTAGGCAGAATCTTGGAACTGTACCCCGGGAAGGATGGCAGAGAACGTGTAGCTAGAGTTAGGACTGCTACGGGTGAATTTGTAAGACTGTTAAAGAGACTTTTCTCTTTGGAACTTGGCTCTGATATTTCCAGGGAGGTGAGATTACCTAAGACAGAAGGGATCAAAGCCCAGGAGATATCAACAGATGGAGAACAGTCAATTTTAACTAGGTCTGGAAGAGAAGTGAAAAAACCTACGAGATTGGGGGTGTACACCAATAATCTTTCCTAATTAAGATTTTTTTTTTGTATTCCCATACAAAAAGGTGGGAGTATGTTAAAAATAGATAATTTATAATTGTATGCTTTATAGATTTTCCTCTATTATTATTATGTATATATTTTTATTTTATTTTTGTTGCCTCTTTCTCTTAATGGGTGGAAAGGAATAAAGAATGGAAGGAGCAAAATTTGTAAACAAACAAGACATCGCCCCCATCCCATGCGCGAGCACCTATGCGCGGTGATGGGGAGAAAAAAGAAGAAAGGACAACCGGCAGCACTGGTGAAATATGAGCTCGGGGAAATACGAGCTCGGGGAAATATGAGCTCCCTGCCTCAGAAGGAATGAGTAACCACGTGTGAATGAAACAAAGAAGAGAACGCGAGGAGCGTCATTATAGAATTGCGCACCAATTAAGTGGGTTGCGATATAGTTTCCTGATAAGGAACAGAAGAATTAATCTGGAAAATTATCTCAAGTGAAGAATTATTTCAAGTGAACTCTTGATCAAATTTATCGACAGAATTGAAAACAAGATTTGTTTTTTTACAAAACGGAAGCTTAGATAAGTATTTGCAAACTTTGTTTGAAAAAGATTTTGCCTTTCCACCCCTAGTTATTTTGCTCTCTACATTATTTGTTTGTATGTATATTTAACTTGTATCACTTGTTTTGTTTATTCTAATTTTAAATATATCTAACCTTTTGGCCAATTTGATTATCACCCTTTTTATCTGTTTATTTATTTTTATTGCCCAGTCATTTTTGATAAGCAAAATAAAATATATATTTAGGCCATTTTTGTTAAATTGTATTTCTACAACTTGTGCAAACACAACTGGTGAATCTCTATTTTCAATCTGGGTAAGATTGACCTTCCCCACATTTATTTTTTTTTTCAAATTCAACATTTTGAGTATACAGAGTAGCAAAATATAAACGTAAAAATGACCACTCTTTTAATAAAAAAATTGAATACTTTGTTACAATATATCAGAGATATTATCTTTCACTAGATATATAATATATATATGTTGTAATATATTCCAATATATACCTATATTCCCCATGTGTTATATAGTTATAATGTAATTGTCAAAGTGACAGAAATAATATTTCGAGTGAGTGACAGTCGGCGCCAGTAGAGGAAAAAGGTCCGAAAAACAAGTCGGGTTCCCAGGTGTTCCCTTTCTTGCTCAAACAGATCATTCCGCTTTGAGACACCACGATTGACAGACCCCTCTAGACAGTTCTCCCCTGACTGGTGTCGGCTACACTTACTCTCTCGCCATCTCTGTGGTGACATCTAACATGCCTTGTCCTTTTGTGTAATCCCAACCACACCTGAACCCACTCTAAACATTGTGGCCACCACGACTGCAACCAACATGCCACACTACAGTCATCCAACAAAATACAAAAACTATATTACTACATATGCATAGATTAAAAAGGCATATATTGGATCAAAATATCATTTATTTCACCAATATTTCATTTGGCTGAACACCAACCTTTATCAAGGTGTTATAACATATCAATGTTTGTCAACAACAAACTCAGCGCCACATAACGTCAAAAGAATTAAGTTTTAAATCTGTCTTAATTCTATTGACGTTTTGTGGCACTGAGTTTGTTGTTGACACACATTAATATATTATAATACCTTGATAAAGGTTGGTGTTCAGCCAACTGAAATATTGGTGAAATAAATGATATTTTGATCCAATATATGCCTTTTTAATTAAAAAAATATATATACATATATACGTGTATATGTATGTAAAAATGTATATGTATCGATGTATATATCTATGTATTGATAAAAAAAAATCCAATGGCCCCCGATTCTTGCAAAAGTCCAACCCCACCAGCGAGTGCAAGTGAACAAACGGGGCTCTGGCACATTTGTAAGTGTAAAAGACGAACTTCTTTTCACATGTGTAGACATGTGGTGCACTCACAGTAAAAGCAGTCCTCTACCTCTAACCACCATGATTATCATGGCCTGTACCAATATATCCTAGAGATAATATTTAATATGTGAAGTGAAACACATTGCCAAAAATAAGTATTACAAATTTTAACGATAGATGGCAATTAGATTTTTAAAATAAATATTTAATAAAAAAATAAAACCTTAAAAAAATTGGCATAATATTTTAAAAAGATAATCCTGGTAATATAATATAAATTTTATTATATTATCTTATAGAGTAATACCTGACATCCCGTTATAAAGATTTCAACATTGTTTGAATTGTTGATTGCAATTTTTAACACTAAGGATAGAGATTTGACTTTTTTTTTTTTTTTTTTCGAGCTATTAAAATTATGTAATAGAGCAAATATATGCAAATAGATTTGAGAGATAATTACATTCTGGCAGTGAATTCTTAAATTACACTCATGGACAAAAACTTAAGCAAATAGAAAGTCTTTTATCTCGCCGGTCGTCTTTTTTTTTTTTTTAAGGAGACAGCGGCTATTTTTTTTTACTTGATTATCTCATGTGTTTTCAATAAAGATCACTGTGTATCAAATATCTTTGTGAGTTATTGCCTGAATCCCGATATACATGCTAAAAGGTACAACTTCCTTAAGTTTTGTCCATGAGTGTATCTTTCAGAGTTATTGTTTGAATCCCAATATACATGCTAAAAGGTACAACTTCCTTAAGTTTTGTCCATGAGTGTATCTTTCAGAGTTATTGTCTGAATCTCGGTATACATGCTAAAAGGTGCAACTTATTTAAGTTTTTTCTATGAGTGTATCTTTCAGAGTTATTGTCTGAATACCGATATACATGCTAAAAGTTAAAACTTCCTTAAGTTTTGTCCACGAGTGTATCTTTCAGAGTTATTGTCTCAATCCCGATATACACGCTAAAAAGTACAACTTCCTTAAGTTTTGTCCACGAGCGTATCTTTCAGTGTTATTGTCTCAATCCCGATATACACGCTAAAAGGTACAACTTCCTTAAGTTTTGTCCATGAGTGTATCTTTCAGAGTTATTGTCTCATTCCCGATATACATGCTAAAAGGTACAACTTCCTTAAGTTTTGTCCATGAGTGTATCTTTCAGGGTTATTGTCTGAATCCCGATATTCATGCTAAAAGGTACAACTTTCGTAAGTTTATCCATGAGTGTATCTTTCAGAGATATTGTTTGAATCCCGATATACATGCTAAAAGGTACAACTTTCTTAAGTTTTGTCCATGAGTGTATCTTTCAGAGTTATTGTCTCAATCCCGATATACATGCTAAAAGGTACAACTTCCTTAAATTTTGTCCATGAGTGTATCTTTCAGAGTTATTGTCTGAATCCCGATATACATGCTAAAAGTTAAACTTCCTCAAGTTTTGTCCATGAGTGTATCTTTCAGAGGTATTGTCTTAATCCCGATATACATGCTAAAGGGTACAACTTCCTTATGTTTTGTCCATGAGTGTATCTTTCAGGGTTATTGTCTGAATCGCCATATACATGCTAAAAGGTACAACTTCCTTAAGTTTGGTCCATGAGTGTATCTTTCAGAGTTATTGTCCTGATATACATGCTAAAAGGCACAACTTCCTTAAGTTTTGTCCATGAGTGTTTTATTAATTCCAGGATTTTCGGTATGAATATTTGCAAAAGATAAAAAGATGAAATGCTTTTTACATAATAAATATGTGCTATAATATATTTACATGTTAACTTGGAAAATGTATAAATACAGATATTTAATGATATAGTAAAATAATCATGTGTATTTATACTCAATGTAAAATATAACCAGTAGCAATGCGTTTCCCATTTTCTCAACTTAAAGCTATACCCGTGGAAGGATTATAAAGATCCGAAAACTTTCACTTTGGACGAATAAAGAAATGCTACTGTTTATTTTTTACTTTACCGCATTTTTCTCTTTCAATATACTCAATGTATTTATAATTGAATCAATTTGAATTGAAGGCGATAAAAACGTGGTGATTTTCTTTTAATGGTAAAAAACAAGCTTTCAGGCAAAAATGCCCTTCTTCAGGTTACAACTTGGCAATATTTTAAAACTATGGACATGAAAGATAGCCAAATAAAGTAGGTAAATAGTTCAGCTGGGGGGATTGGCGAGGTAAAACACGGAGTATTGGGGTGGGAGGTCGATTTTTTGGTTGAAACTGGGCGTGCAGTGCGAGATTAAAGATTCAAGGACTAGGCGCTGATACTTGTTCCCGACGCCCTTGTAAACGCATACAGCGCTGTCCAAATTGAACGAGTGGCGAAATTCTGTGATGTGTTGGCATAAGAGAGACTTGCGGTCGTTGGTGCGTATGTTGCGGCTGTGTTCAGATAATCTGGTGCAGATAGATCGACCGATTTCTCCGATGTAACACTGTTCGCAATCAAGACAGGAAATTTTGTAAATTGCGTTGGTGGCGGTTAGGGGATTCGTTTTAATCGAACTTTTTGTAATCGGATGGCGTAAGGAAGTAAAGAGGGAAGGGGTATTATTAAAATAGATACGTATTCCGAATTTGCGTAAAAAGAAAGAAA
Organism: Cordylochernes scorpioides; assembly: GCA_030710605.1. Taxonomy (NCBI): domain Eukaryota; kingdom Metazoa; phylum Arthropoda; class Arachnida; order Pseudoscorpiones; family Chernetidae; genus Cordylochernes; species Cordylochernes scorpioides. Next base: position 67,127,057 of record CP092883.1, read on the forward strand.
TGTCGGAGTTCCTGGCCGAAAACGGGAGAACACAAAGGTCTTTGTAGGGGGGAGGGACTGTTTTGGTGGAATTAGGCGAGTAAAAATGATGACGGATAAAATCATGAGGATAACCGGCGGATGAGAGACGTTTCTCAATACGTTTCTCATTCTTTTTCAAACAGTCGAGAGAACAGTGAGTGTATATTCGCTTGGAAATGGTTTTTACAGTGGTGATTTTGTGGGAAATCGGGGCGTGGGACTTGAAATGTATGTAGGAGGGGGCGGAATTGGGTTTACGGTAAATGGTTGTGTGGAAGGTGTGTTCGGTATTTACGATTAAAACATCTAAAAACGGGATGCAATTAAATCGTGACGGGTTGTGTGTAAAACGAAGATCGGGATTATAAGAATTTAAAGCATTAGGAATGGGGAGGTAGTCTGTATCTCGGTGGAGGCAGAAAATGTCGTCGACGTACCCACCATGATTATCATGGCCTGTACCACGTATACTAGGAGTACTAAAAAAATAATCAAGAAAATCTTTTAAATAAGAGAAAGGAAACTATGTCAACATTTTTATAATTGGTTCGAAATTTCTAAGATTAGAAACAACATCTTTTGGACGTCAATTTTGAATGCTTAAAATGATAAATAATAATGAAAAAACTGTATATATATATTATAGATTAGAAATTTTTTGTGTGTTTGATTGTTGAAAAGAGGTGCAGTCGTGGAAAAGTAAAGATAATTATTTACCTTTCAAGCAGATTTTTATTTTGAATCTCTTGAAGTAAAAATATACATAAAATTATTTATATCACAGGAATATAGAATTTATATAATGAATTCTATAATTGTGAATAAAAGATAGGTAGGGTTAAATATACATATTTACAACAAATAATAATTTTAAAAAATGGTATGTTTTGAATATATGGTCAAAAATGCAGAACAGTCAATGAATGAAAAAATAAAATATATGTTTAAAAAAATATATATAAAATATTTGTATTTTAGATTATATAATATATATATATATTTAAATAGAGCAATCGATAATTAAATTTTTGAATCAATTTATAAACTAAACACTCGTTCCAATCGGTTCAAAATCACATTAATAGGTATCGCTCAGCAAGAGCAACCTAGTGCATGATAATTGAAACAGTGAATAATATGTGAAGGTTATTTACATATTAAACAAAATTTTAACGCGGGATTCAATCCCGGTTCATGACTGTCGGGAATCGAGGTTGTTACCCACTCGTCCACCTTAAAACTAAACACTGAATTTATACACATTTTTGAGACACATTATTATATAACAGATAAATAATGAATAAACAAAAATACAACAAATATGTGTATATCTCAAGTTTTACTGACTATATGATGTATCTATGCCTTTTATAAATGATGACATATAATGTAATCTTATATATTGATTATAATTTCACATGCCCTGCCCAGAAGACCTCCTCTACGTGGCGGGCGGGAGAAGCAGCACAAGTAAGGGACTGCCCTGTAGTACGGTGTCGTGAGCCGCTACGGTAACCGTGAACAGGGAACTCTGAAATGTAGCTGACTAACGGGGCAATGGCATTCCCCTTTCCATGGAGTGGACAAGTCACCACCATAATTTCACATGAAAATTATCGATGCCCCAAAAGTAATAATTTTTTCAAACTATCCCTAGTACATTTGTTACAGGCCATGATAATCATGTTTATTAGAAGTTGGCGATTGCTTGTACTGTAAGTGTACCACATGTCTACACATGTGAATAATTTATATATAGAAAAACACATTGAATCAAGACTGCTTCTCATAAGTGTAGACATGTGGTACACTTACATTACAAGCAGTCGCCAACTTCTATTAACCATGATTATCATGGCCTGTTACACGTATACTAGGGATACTAAAAATACAATATTACAAAAGGAATGAAATTATAAAAGGGAATGATGATAATCTGAAAAATCTGTTTTAAATAAATATATTAAATATCATAGAATATTTTGAATAAATGAAGGACGCATTGATGCAACAATAAACTCCTTTATAACTTGTCTCGATAGAGTTTTTTTTTATTTACTTCATTCTCTTGTAGAGATGTTGTTCTCAGGCTTGTTGTTCAATTTACAAATAGAGAGACATTTCACATTTTCCTTAACAAAACGACATGTCTATAAAATACTTCTTAATAAATGGTTTTTGTTTATATTTTAAAGTCGAAAATAAGCAATCATTAGACCAAAAATAAATTTTTATCAACAGAATTGTATATTAGATAAAAGAATGCAATATAACAGCGGTATTGTAGATTAAACTGGAGAAACCGCTGGGAGGGTTTACCACTGATGAGCCAGGCTCTCTCATTAATTTTTCCATTGCAGTAAGGGTATTAGATACTGTAAATATTTACCTTGCTATTACTTCTATCTGCTTATGTTGTTGATTATTTGTTTAATGTATATATTTATTTAATGCTATTAATTGTTTATTTTCTTTTTGATAATTCTGTTACCTACTCTACTACAATTATTGTAAATAGTTCCACGCCCAATTATCCAGTTCAAATAAAACGTGTCTTGTTTGTGTGTGTTGTGTGTGTGTGTGTGCTACTGGTAATAAATAAATAAGGGTAGTAGAAATTGTTTCATATTTAAAAAAAGAATCATACGCGTTTATAAAAAGTTTAGAATTTAGATAAAGAATGTTGGTTCGAATCTTAGAAGTTCTTTTTTTTACTATTAAAAATATTTTCCTATTTCCTATGTATTTTAGAAATGTATTTATGACTTAATTTGATATTATATAGGCGAATATTTGTTCTTTATATTATAGAAAGTTCTGAAGCTTGTTTTCCTTATTCTGTGATTAGAAATTTAAAAAAATCGGTTCCAAAATCACTTTATTGGGTACCGCTCAACAAGAACAACCTAGTTTATGATAATTGAAACAATGAATAATATGTGAAGGTTATTCACATAATAAACAAAATAAACAAAATGTTAACACGGGATTCAGTCCCGGTTCATGACTGTCGGAAACGAGGGTGTTACCCACTCGTCCACTGACTTCTTTAAAAAAATCTTCGATTTTATTGAATTAACACAATTTTAGAATTAATTCTGCTTGAAACATTCTGGCGAAGATTTCTTCGGTTAGATTCTGAAAAATTAATCTCAAAATTATTTTTAAATTGCCTTATTAATATTTTATATAAAGATATTTTAAAATATGAATAAAATAAAATACATTTTAAAACAGAAATGTAGCCAATCTCAAAAATAAATACGAAATACCTAAAAATATTTTACTGATAACAATGAACTTTTAATGGAAACGTGCTGCCATCTACCAATAAATTTTATAAATATTTAGAGTTAAATATTTCGCTTCCTTTGAAATAGATCGTTTTTTTCAATGTTTTAAATATTTTTAGGTATAAATTTTAAACTATAGTTATTAAAAAAATAATTTTATATATTTTTAAATATCGAATGTTTTCAAAACTAAATAAGAAAACATTTTCTAACAAAAAATAAATCTAAAACAATCAAAATATGTATGTAGGAATTTTGAGAATTGTTTTATTAGTTTATAAGTTTATATCTCAAAAGTGAGGTTGAACGTTTTAATTTATATGTATGATAAGGCACAATTTGGATTTTAATTATAAATAAAAGGTAATAAGACCAAGTTTTGATTTGGTCTTATTACCTTGTGTTTATAATTTATATGCATGTTGATTGTAGTCAAATATTGTGTACATATATTATACTTATATAAAAAATGGAAGTATTAAAGTACGAATGTTACTTTTGAACATAGAACAAACTTCTACTGTCCTTACTGCGATGAAAAAATATTAGGAGGGCTTAGCTCATCAGTGGTGAACCCTCCCAGCGGTTTTGCCACTTTAATCTGTGATGTATTGGCGGATTAGTTTAATATTTGTTTTTATTTATTTGTTGTCACAGAGTTGATGATGATAATTGTGTATATATGGATATATATAGTGTTTGTGTTTTTAGTAGTCAGTTATTTTTCTAATGTGATTGTGTTAACTTTGTTTGTTTCTTGGCATTAAAAAGATATACAATTTCAAGTCTTTTGTCTGGAAACATTGCATTGGCGACGAGGATTTAAGAGTAAGTACCCAAGCGATGGTATAGGGTAATATGAAGAATTTTGTTTAATATTAAAGAAGAAATAAGTTATTGGAAATTTACAAAAGAAAAATTATTTCATGATGGCTCATTACCATTTTAGGGAATTTGAAGAAAAAAATGAAATTTTTTGCTCATTTATCGAGCGTTTGGAGCAGTTTCTAATTCTAGAAGAGGCTAGTGAAGAAAAGAAAAAAGCCTATGTGTTGACTCTAATTGGCGGGAAAGCGTATGATACATTGAAAAATTTATGTAGCCTGAAGTTGCCTAAAGAGTATAAATATGAAGAATTGATTGAGAAACTGGTTGAATATTTTGTTGATGTTTATTATTTAAAATATTCATTTTCATTCTATGATTTAATTAATCTGTGAACTAATTTATTCTGTGGTGTTGTGTGTATATAAATATATGTATTTCTTTGAGTGAGAGTGTGGGAGAAAGTATATGAGGAGACGTTTAGGTGTAAGAGTTATTTTGATTTATTATAGTAATTTATAGTCATAGTTATTTGTGCCTTCAATAAAGAAGTTTTAAGTTTTAAAAGAGAGTAATTATTAAGATTCTCCCAACAATTGGTAGCAGAGAGCGGTTGACTAAAATTGATGCAAATCAAGATTAATTGAATAATTTTTAGAAAAATCAAAGATGCAAAATTTTAACTTATCTCAAATTGAAAAATTATCTGACAAAAACTACTTGATCTGAGCAAATAGAATTGAAAGTGAATTGAGAAGTTTGAAATTATGGAGAAGCATCATAGAAGGAAAAGAGATAGAAAAGCCTATAGAAACAGACGAAATATTTGAACAAAAAGTGAAAATCTGGGAAGATTGGGATGACGACAATGCAATTGCAAGAAATGTGATGAACAGAACTATGAATGACACTCAAATTTTAAAATATTCAAGTGAAAGAAGTGAAAAACGATTATGGTATAGCATTAAAGAAGAAATGGCAACTAAGAATGAAGATATGCAAATGAAAAATAGAATTATAAAAATTGAAAATGAAGGAAGATGAAACGGTTGATGACTACTTGAATAGAGCATTAATTATAAAGAGCAGAAGCATTCAAGCAGGAGATGAGATAAAAGATAGAGAATTGATCTGTTTTGTTTTAGAAGGTTTGAGAGTAGAATTTGATTTTGACGTAAAAATTATCAAATCAGATAAAGAAAAGAATATGAACTCAATACGACAAATCTTAAAGGAAACTGAAGAAAAAATAAAATATAGGAAACTAGAAAAGTAGAAAAACAGGAGATTGCATCTAAAGCTAGAGAAGGCTGGTCGGAAAGAAGAAAATTTATTTAATGTTATAACTGTGGAAAGATAGGTCATATCTCTAAAGAATGTAGAAATAAGATAAAATGTTTTAAATGTGGAGGATTTGGGCATGAATCGAAAATATGTAAAAAGTATAGGAATGAAAGTCATGCAAAGTATAATTTTAATGGGCCTAAAAGAGGAATAAACAGACAAAATTATAGAGAATCCACAAATCATGTGATAGAAACAAATGGAGTTAATTACGAAGAAGATCAAGGGGAAGATAAAATAAAATGGACAATGGATTCTGGAGCCTCTAGTCATATGGTTAGCAAAAAAGAACTATTTATAGAATATAAAGAGGAAGAAAGAATAATAGCGACAGCTGAGAAAGGTGCAATAATGAAATCATCAGGAATTGGATCGATAAGAATGAAGTCAAATGTAAATGAAAGATTCATAAAATTTGAAAATGCTTTACATATACCTAATTTGAGAGAAAATTTATTGTCAGTTACAAAAATTATAGATCATGATTTTAATGTATTATTTAGTAAAAATAAAGCTGAAGTAATAGACAAAAATGGTGAGATTTTATATGAAGCAAAAAGAGTAGGTGATGAATTTGAAGTTGAAGGAATCCTAAATATGGAAATCGCTAGGAAAGCAGAAGTAGATGATATGCTATGGCATCAAAGACTTGCTCATGTAAATTTTCAGAAATTAAAAGAAATGTATGATAATTCAACGGTATTCGGATTGAAAAATTTACATAATTTCAAAGGGAATTGCGAATCGTGTACATTGGGAAAATTACATAGAAAATCTTACAAAAGTATTCAATATAAACAATCTGAAAATATTTTGGATCTATGGCATACCGACATAGTTGGACCTTTAAACGATTCTTTTGGATATAAGTATTTCATTACCATTGTTGATGACTATAGTAATTTTACTTTCGTTATACCAATTGCTAATAAATCTCAAACAGCAGATTCCATAATAAACTTGATTATGCAAGAAGAAAGACAGACTGGAAAGAAATTGAAGAGAATTCGAAATGATATTGGTGGAGAATATATTTCAAATTATTTGAAGAGATGGTTATCTAGTAAGGGCATCAAACAAGAAATCACCACATCTTATACTCCTGAAAGTAATGGAAAAGCCGAAAGATTTAATAGAACCATAGTTGAGTCAGCAAGAACCATGCTAATTGATTCTAAATTACCTAAAAATTTTTGGAGTGAAAGTGTTAAGGTAGCTGTTCATATAAATAATATAACTTATGAAATTAAACGTTTGAAAGATTACCAAGAAGCACTAAATTCAGAAGAAATGAAAGCGGACCATCTCACCAAGAGTGTGGATGCTGTCAAGATTAAGAACTGCATAAGTGGTGGAGTTATTTTTGAGGAATGAAAATTGAAAATTTGAAGGGGAGATTTGTTGATGTTTATTATTTAAAATATTCATTTTCATTCTATGATTTAATTAATCTGTGAACTAATTTATTCTGTGGTGTTGTGTATATATAAATATATGTGTAGGATGGTTGTTGTGAGATGTGCTGGTGTGGCTTGTGGAAAGGCTGCTGATAAAATTTTAATTGAAATTAATTTATTTAAAGCAAGACATTATAAAGAGAAAAGAAGCAACGGTTGAAATAACGGCCGCCAGCTTAAGCCTTCTTGTTTACCGCGTCAGTCGGCAGAGTCTCTGATGACGTCCCGCGCGCATGCGTAGTGAAGTTGACGCCCGTGCATGCGTAGTGAAATGTTCTCCCAACACGTGCTCGCCAAGCTTCTGCCCGTATGTGTTTTGAAGCTTTGTCCCACTTCGCTGAAGCAAAGTGCGGTCGCCACACTACTCCCCCTCCAGTAGGATCTTTAAAGATCCTATGTAGTCGTAGAGGGAACTCTTGGTAGGGTGCCTTGTTGGGTTGGGATCTGGTCTTGGGGGCTTGAGGGAGGCACCTGTCCTTTTCAAATGTTGTCCGGATGTAATGGCTGGCGACCATCTTGTTAGCTTGCAGGGACACGATGGGTTGCTCAGCGATGGGTGTAGTCGCCGCGAGTACCGGTGGAGCTATTGGTATTGGGGAAGTAGTGACTCTTGCTTCAATGGGAGGTGATGAATGTTGGAGTGAGTTTTGAGGTTGGAGAGGTTGTGTTACCGAAGTTTGGGCGGGCTGCAAGTGGAGAGGAGTCGTTGCAGCAGCGTTATTGGTTTCTTCTAGGAAGAGTGGATGTTTCTGCTCGCAGGATGGAGGCAAGGGCTCTTCGTGAGACGGCGGTTGCTGGGGCAAGGGCTCTTCGTGAGACGGCGGCTGCTGGGGCAAGGGATTGTCACTGTGCACTGGGGTGGAGAAAAAAGTTTCAGGGGGGCACGAGATGGTGTCCGAAGGCAGGTTGGAGCAGAACGATGAGGAGTCCAGGGATGAAGAGTCACTCAGAGAGCTGTTGGGAGAAGTCAAGGTGGAGCTTGAGTTGGTGTCTTCAACGTTATGGACTGTAGTCACCGGGGCAGTTGTTGTGACATTCATGTCACGGGGAAAACCTCTCTGCTCCAGGTGTTGGAGGCTATTGGAGGTGGGAGTACAGGGGTCAAAGTGCTGAGATGGAGGTGGTTTGGACAATTCAACCAGGATAATCGAGGGTCTCTGATCAGCAATGGGCTTAGTTTCTGAGACTTGAGCTGTTCTTACCTGGCGTGACCGGCCAAATCGCAGGAGAAGTCGTTCTTTGAGCGCCGCATATTTTCCTGAAACTGGTGGGTTCTCTACAATGTCGAAGACGCAGATGAGAGCCAGTTCATCCAAATTAACGATTATTGTGTTATACTTGAAATCGTCGTCGCTGGCGATGTTTGCAAAATTAAAGGCAGCTTCCAGTTGGTTGAGCCACAATGGAATGTCTTTGGGCAAGAAGGGTGGAGCTCGAAAAATCAATTTTGATATTTGAGATTGGGTGAGTTCCATCGTGAATGTTTGAGATTCCAAGATTGCCCTTGACGTTGGCCGTTAATTCTTCATTCGAGTCGTCCGGCTCACCAATTTGTAGAATGGTTGTTGATGTGCTGTGTTGTGTGGCTTGTGGAAAGGCTGCTGATAAAATTATAATTAAAATTAATTTATTTAAAGCAAGAAATTATAAAGAGAAAAGAAGCAACGGTTGAAATAACGGCCGCCAGCTTAAGCCTTCTTGTTTACCGCGTCAGTCGGCAGAGTCTCTGATGACGTCCCGCGCGCATGCGTAGTGAAGTTGACGCCCGCGCATGCGTAGTGAAATGTTCTCCCAACACGTGCTCGCCAAGCTTCTGCCCGTATGTAATTGAAGCTTTGTCCCACTTCGCTGAAGCAAAGTGCGGTCGCCACACTACTCCCCCTCCTAGGATGGTTGTTGTGAGATGTGCTGGTGTGGCTATTGGAAAGGCTGCTGATAAAATTTTAATTAAAATTAATTTATTTAAAGCAAGAGACATTATAAAGAGAAAAGAAGCAACGGTTGAAATAACAGCCGCCAGCTTAAGCCTTCTTGTTTACCGCGTCAGTCGGCAGAGTCTCTGATGACGTCCCGCGCGCATGCGTAGTGAAGTTGACACCCGCGCATGCGTAGTGAAATGTTCTCCCAACACGTGCTCGCCAAGCTTCTGCCCGTATGTGTTTTGAAGCTTTGTCCCACTTCGCTGAAGCAAAGTGCGGTCGCCACATATGTATTTCTTTGAGTGAGAGTGTGGGAGAAAGTATATGAGGAGACGTTTAGCTGTAAGAGTTATTTTGATTTATTATAGTAATTTATAGTCATAGTTATTTGTGCCTTCAATAAAGAAGTTTTAAGTTTTAATAGAGAGTAATTATTAAGATTCTCCCAACATATTTTTCCCCAAGGTGATCTATAATCGTAGAGAGATTCATGTTTTTTTGGAAGAATACAAAAGGAAACGGAAAATGTTTCAGAATATCTGGTGGAAATCGAGCGGCTAGCCTCAACGTGTGGATTTGGCGAATTTTTGAAGGAATCCTTAAGGGACAAATTGGTGTGCGGATTGAGAAATGCAAAAATTCAGAGGAGGATCTTGTCTGAAGGAGATGTGCCGTTGGCAAGAGTAGTTGAAATTGCGTTGTCGATGGAGGCAGCAGAAAAAATACCAGAATATTCCATGTCAATGAGCCTGCAGATAGCGTGGACAAAATACGCGCAGAAGTCAGGAATAGATATGATAGAGTGCAAAAGAGAAAGTGCATACATTGCGGGAGGTTGCATAAAGACTTATGCAGATTTAGAGAGGCGTCCTGTTTCAGATGCGGGAAAAGAGGTCACTTGGCAACCATCTGCAGGAGCCGTGGGGAACATACAAGCGAAAGACAGGTGAGCCGGTTTCTGAACCAGAGAAAGATTAATCAAATCGAGGATCAAGAGGAGGAGGAGGAAGAATCCGTTCAAAGAATGGTCTTCATGAGGACGTATGATTATAGAGTCAAGTATGCTACGAATGACCCTCCCTATGTGATTAAGGTGAGAGTAGAGGACACTTTGATGACTTTTGAAATCGATACGGGTAGCTGTCTGACTTTAATATCGGAGAAGGATTTCAAAAGATACCTCCCAGACGTGCAGGTAAAAGAAGCGGGAATAATTGTTAAGACCTATGACGGAACTGTGGTACCGATTCTGGGTAAAATAGATGTCAAGGTCGATTTTCGTGGAACGATCGCTATGCTTAGAGCTGTCGTGGTGAGAGGAGAAAGGAAGGCCTTGTTGGGGGGAGAATGGATCAATGTTTTGAAAATTGGAAATTATTTTGTGAATCAGATGCCTTTGGAGGACACGTTGGCGGAATTATTGAGTGAACACCAGGTTGTGTTCGGGGAGACTACAAGTCCAATAAAGGGATTCACATTTGCAGTGAATATTCAGGATGTAAACCCCATATTTCATAAGGCCCGACCAGTTCCCTTTGCGATTAGAACGGCGGTAAACGAGGTACTAGAAAGAATGGTGGAGAAGGACTACTTGTATCAAGTACCCAGCAGCAAGTGGGCAACTCCAGTGGTGGTTGTGCCCAAGAAGAATAAAGAGTTTAGGATTTGCTGTGATTTCAAAATAACTTTAAATAGGTTCTTGGATACTGCGGCCTATCCGCTGCCTACTCAGCAGGACCTGTTTTCCGTCTTGGCTAGAGGGAAGTATTTCTCTAAACTAGATTTGAGCAATGCATACCTTCAATTAGAGATGAACCCTAGCACCCAGCCACTCCTGACTATTAATACGCATGAGGGGCTTTTTAGGTTTAAAAGAATGCCTTTTGGATTGGCAAATGCCCCTAGTTTTTTTCAGTCAGTTATGGATAGAATATTGGCGGGAATTAATGGGGTTATTTGTTACATTGACGATGTACTCGTATCCACGGCGTCAGTGGTGGAACATATGGCGGTATTAAAAACTATTTTTGTTCGGTTGCAGAAGCACAACATAAAATTAAAAAGGGAAAAATGAGAATTTCTGCGAAGAGAAATACAGTATTTGGGACATCTCATCAAAGAAGATGGTATTCGGCCTTTAGAGGACAAGATACAAGGGCTACAGAAAGCCAAAAGCCCGACAAATGTCTCGGAATTGAGATCTTTTCTGGGAATGGTGAACTATTATGGAAAGTTTATTCCGAATTTGCCAGAGCTGTTGGAGCCACTTCACAAGCTGCTGAAAAATAATAGTTATTGGAAGTGGACAGGGGAGTGTGAGGAGGCGATCTCGGAGTGTAAAAAAATAATTACCTCCGAGAAAGTGTTGGTGCCATATGATGCCACGTTACCTTTATCTTTGGCCACGGACGCATCTCAGATTGGAGTGGGGGCGGTGCTGTCCCATGTTATCGAGGGCCAAGAGAAACCAATCATGTTTGCCTCACGAACACTTTCCGGGGCCGAACGTAATTATTCACAAATAGAAAGAGAAGCTCTAGCAATAATATATGGTGTGACTAAGCTCCACCAGTCAAGATTGCAGAGATGGGGACTGACTTTATACATATGAAATTAAGTTCTGAAGAACTCAAGATCATGGAAACGCAGACCTTCTCTCACGGTTGCCAGTAGAGAGTGACGAAAAACCGGTTTTGAATCAAACGTTCATATTATCATACATGGAAGATTTGCCGGTTACAGCAGCAGAAATAGGTGTGGAAACTAAAAAAGATGAAGTATTGTCAGTGGTGAAGCGCTATTCGCAGCAAGGCTGGCCTGAAAGAGTTGGGGAATACCTCAGACCCTACTTTCAGAGAAAGTTGGAGTTAACTATGGACGGGGAATGCTTATTGTGTGAAATGCGAGTGATCATCCCGTCTTCTCTTAGGAAAAATATGTTGAGTTGTCTACACGAGACCCATTCGGGGATGGGCAAAATGAAGGCGGTTGCTAGGTCGCATTTTTGGTGGCCGAATCTTGACAACCAGATTGAATGCATGGTAAATGGGTGTAAAAATTGCCAGCAAACTCAGACAGGCCCAAGTAAAGTAAACTGGAGACCGTGGGTGTGGGCAACCAGGCCCTGGCAACGGATCCATATGGATTTTGCATTTAAAGATGGAGTGAATTTGTTAATTGTGGTGGATAGCCACTCAAAATGGGTCGAGGCGATCCCGATGAGAGAGATAACCGCAAGAAAGACGATTGAGCAGTTAAGAAGATTGTTTTCAGCGTATGAGTTACCAGAGGAAGTGGTGTCGGATAATGGCCCACAGTTTACAGGGGTAGAGATGAAGAATTTTTCGAAAGAAATGGAGTCAAACAAACTCTGATTCCAGCATACCATCCACAGAGTAATGGTTTAGCGGAAAGAGCGGTTCAATTGATAAAGATGGTCTTGGAAAAAATAAAAGGAAGTTTGAAGATACCATTCAAGATACACTGTCAAGAATTCTCCTCACGTATCGATGCACGCCGCATGAGACAACTGGGAAGACCCCATCAGAGCTGTTTATGGGTCGGTCTCTGCGGACCAGACTGACATTAATACACCAGAGCCTGGACAATAGGGTGAGGGAACGACAGGCCAGGCAGATGAGGTATGATCGAGGAAGAGGCCAAGAGGAGTTCGAGGTGGACGATAAGGTGTGGTGTAAGAATTTTAGAGGTGTCGGATGGATCCCAGGAAGAAAAGTGGGCAGAAAGGGGAGCAGAGTCTATACAGTTTTGATAAATGGACAGGTGAAGACCTACCACCGAGATCAGATAAGGAGAAGATGGACTAGTGGTGAAGATGGAGATGAGGCCAGAGAGAAAAGAGAGGAGGAAGATGACCCAATATGGATTGCTCCTGAGAGTATGAACAGCCGGAGGGACAGAGAATCGTTTTCGTCGGAAACAGCTGGACTGCCGCAGGATCCAGTGTCCGGGGACCAAGGTGTGGAGATTGAAAGCAGCCCAAGGGAATCCGCGTGTTCCTCAGACAAAGAAGCCCGGACGGAGGAAAGGCCCCTGCCAAGAAGAAACCCTCCAAGGGATCGGAGACCTCCTGTGCGATATTAAAGCATGTAGGGGGAAGATGGTGTGATGTATTGGCGGATTAGTTTAATATTTGTTTTTATTTATTTGTTGTCACATAGTTGATGATGATAATTGTGTATATATGGATATATATAGTGTTTATTATGAATCATGTATATAGTCTATTATTATTGATATTTATGTGTATATATTTAAATTTTAGCCCCAGAGTTGTAAATATTTTATATATCGTCGCGTGAAGGCATCGCGTGATCATACGAAGCAGTTTAAAAACAAGAAACGCCCTGATGAGTTTGGCGTATAGCCTATTGAAATATTGGCATTTTTATATTAAATAAAATGTTTGTTTTATATTAGATCCAAAATATGCCCTTTAATTAATATAGTGTTTGTGTTTTTAGTAGTCAGTTATTTTTCTAATATGTAATTGTGTTAACTTTGTTTGTTTCTTGGCATTAAAAAGATATACTATTTTCAAGTCTTTTGTCTGGAAATATTGCATAATCTACCAGACCGCTTCTTTATAGCTCTAATATTATATTGAACGATTCTGCTTATATAGGCTACACTGAAGAGTGAAATCTTAAAAATGGTATTCAATAAAACTGTGGACATAAGCTTTTAGGACAGTAGAATTATATCTGATTTTTTCATCGTAGTAAGGACAGTAGAGGTTTATTTTATGTTTAAAAGAAACATTCCTCCTTTAATTCTTTCATTTCTTATAGATAGATAAGACCTTATCACTGAGAGAAAATTACAAAAAAAAACTATAATAAGACTCAGAACGAAAAACTATAAAGGAATGACAATACATCCAGATGGCACAAGAACCTATAGGACATGTAACAACAGTCCTGGTGTGGAAATGACATCTACCAATAAAATGGATCAAAAAACCTGTGTCAAATTTTGTGTGAAAAACGAAATTAAGTGCGCGGATGCATTCCGAATGTTGACTATGGCATACAGAGAAGCTACCTTGGACCGAAGCAACGTTTATCGGTGGTACAAAATGTTCTCAGAAGGCCGAGAAGATGTGAACGACGAAGAGCGTGCCGGACGTCCGAGCACTTCAACAACAGACGAAAAATATAATGAAGTGGAGAAAATGATATTGGCCAATCGTCGAATCACCGTTGCTGAGGACCTAAACATATCTATTGGCTCGTGCCATTCGATTTTATCAATGATTTGGGCATGAGACGGGTCGCCGCGAAATTCGTACCAAAATTGCTCAATTGCGACCAAAAACAGCATCGCATGAACATTGCTAATGAGATGTTGGACTCTGTCCGCGACGACCCAAATTTGCTCCAGAGGGTCATAACTGGTGACGAAGCGTGGGTTTATGGTTATGACGTGGAAACCAAAGCTCAATCATCTCAATGGAAGCTGCCGCACGAACCAAGACCGAAAAAAGCGCACCAAGTTAAGTCGAATGTGAAAGTTTTGCTGACAGTTTTCTTCGATTGCAGGGGCGTGGTGCATCATAAGTTCTTGCCACAGGGTAGAACTGTCAATAAGGAATATTACCTGCAAGTTATGCGCAATTTGCGCGAAGCAACCCGCCAGATACGCCCGGATTTGTGGAAGAACAAAAATTGGCTTTTGCACCACGATAACGCCCCTGCTCACACATCGTTGCTTGTGCGCGACTTTTTGGCCAAAAACAACACACTAATGATGCCGCACCACCGTATTCCCCAGATCTCCCCCCTGTGACTTTTTCTTGTTCCCTAATCTGAAGAGGCCAATGAAAGGACGACGTTACGCTACGCTTGACGAGATAAAGACGGCATCGAAGGAGGAGCTGAAAAAGAATTTAAAAAATGATTTTTGAAGTGCTTCGAAGATTGGAAAAACCGTTGGCACAAGTGTGAAATATCTCATGGGGATTACTTTGAAGGGAACAAAATAGGTATTCATGAATAAATAAATTATTTTTGAAAAACACAAAGGTCGCGATACTTTTTGAACACACCTCGTAAATATTTTACTGGGATTATAAATATATTTCTCATAGTTGTAATACATAATTAAAGTGAGAGGTGCTCTTTTAGTACATTTATTTATATTTGTATTCAAGCTCGGCCCTTGTCACATTACCAGTTTAAACACCTGTTTGGTAAATTTGACCTATTCCATAACCGCTCTCGTAGGATTGTATGAAATCGAAGCCGTCCCTGTACTGATGAGGGCCATAGTCCGAAACAATGGTATACAGGTTGTTGGTTTTTGTCTGAATTTACCAGAACTGGTGTTGTGGTTCATTCCTTAATATCATTAGCAAAGTATTTTACTAGAGTGATAAACATAAAACATCGTTCTGACACATAATTAAAGGGAGGGGTGCCTCTCTAGTTACATGGGTATATAGATAGATATTTTGCCGGGAAGATAATGATCTAAAGAGACAAAGGTCGCCTCTCCCATCCAAATATACGTCAAAACCTCATGCCATCTATTGACCGTCGCCGCAAACTAGCGGCCTCGGGTCGGTGACAAAGCCATAAAGGCGGATTTTATTCCATGAGATCGACACGGGATCTAATGGAATCTTGACAATCTGCCAAAGAGGTGTTTAGCTGTCAATGTGGCTGGGCCATATATATAGCAAAATAAAGATGAAATTTAAAAAATATATATATATGAATATATATGATAAGGTGTTATTAGTTACTCAAGTATTACTAGTAAAGTTTCTTTACTAGGGCAATGAACATAATGAATCGTTCTGATACATTTTTAAAGGGAGAGGTACTTCTTTTGGTACATGAACATCATCCTCTCACAACTTTATGATTGTCTATTGTATCAGAGGAATTCTTGTAACAAACTTTGACCTGCCACGTTGATAGGAACATTCATTTCCCCGAAGCCAGGGTACAAAGAAGATAATTTTGACACATCCTAGATTCAAAATTTGATTTCATTTAAATATATTTGCATACGAACCCTTTGTACATATTTAAATTGTGTTTATTTATTACCAGTTGCAAATAAGACACGCTATATCCGATCTGGATAATTCCGGGTGAAACTATTTACAATAATTGTAGTAGAGTAGGTAAAAGAATTGTCAGAAAAGAAAATAACCAAATAAGAAAAAGAGCATTAAATAAACATATACATTAAACAAATAAGCATTAACATAAGCAGATAGAATAAATCGCAAGGTAGTTATTTACAGTATGTTAAGCAATGGTGGAAGTTGATTTAATGAAGTTATTTGTAATAATTAGTATTGTGAAGTTTTAAATTGTTTTGATATTTTTCTCTTTTCATCTAACTAAAAAATAGGTAGACGAGTGGGTAACACCCTCGATTCCCGACAGTCATGAACCGGGATCGATTTAATATGTGAATAACCTTCACATAATATTCATTATCGAAAAGATAGAGGTTGCCTGGACGGCATTCATATTTATATAAAAAAAAGACACTCCGGCCAGTTGGAATCAAATTGTCTATTTTTTATATAAATATTATTCATTGTTGTAAATCTCTATATATATATATATAAATGAATATTTGTCTGTCTGTCTGTCTGTGTGTACTCTATAGATTCAAAAACCGTATATCCAATCGCCGTGAAAATTTGGGATATTATTAGGCATATCCCCGGAAAGGTTTTCGAAAAATAATATCTTGAATATCTTTAATATCCTTAGAGTTATTTGCAGATTTGTAGCTTCAACTCTCAAGCAGCGCCACCTTGCGACGGAGATAGGCTTAGGTCTGCCCCACCCCGTCGAGAGAATGGATTCGTCCTGCCACCGGCCGGATGGACAGTCCAAGTACCCACCGACCAATCAGGGCAGAGTTGGTGACACAGCTGTGCCAAGTAGACAAGAAAAAAAGCCTCGCGGGTGCTTGCCCAAGATGACCTCCGGGAACTTCGTCCATCTTCCATAAACGACCATGAATTTATTCAACCTTATCGAGTATTTTTCAAGGGACCGGGAAAAAATGTTCACTAGATAAAACGATGATTTTGTAATGTAGAAAATTAGGAAAGACAAAATTCAGAATGACACGGCACACAGGGACCGGGAAAAAGTGATCACTTTATCAAGAGATTCAAATTTACGAGTTTCAAATTATCAAAATATATCTATTTCTTTTTATAAGTTTATAGAGAATTGTTTTAACAAATGTTCGTTAGACAAACCTTTACTTGGGTACCGATTAATATTGATTTTATTCAACTTATCGAGTATTTTTCAAGGGACCGGGAAAAAATGTTCACTTTATCGAAAGATTCGTTAGACAAATCTTTACTCGGGTAAAACACGGGCGAAGCCGGGTACATCCACTAGTATATCATAAAATAGGTTGTTCTTAATAATAAAAGGTGATTTCAACACCTGATCTTTTTATCTTTTATTTTTTTATTTCGTTTTTTAATGTGCTAAGCGTATTTACGCAAGTTTGGCCTTAAATACCCATTTCTTGGTTTTTCGGGAAGCCATTGGGATCAAAAATTAATTTTTGGTCGCAATGGTTCAGCCTACTCCACGCTGACGAGAGCCAAAAAGCGCGAAACGCGTTCGTGGATGGCTTTTCTTGATTTATAGTGTAGGTCAAACCTGTAGAAGGGCGTTTGCCCGAAAGCTCGTAACGTTTACAAATAAAAGATACCTATCTTCCATTTAATGATACGTTTATTCACAAATTTAATTATCAAAACATTGCCTCCAAATGAATTACAAAAATATCGAATCTTTTCCCGACACTCCCAAACAACTTATTACATTTACCCACATGAAACATGTATCCAACTCACACCCAACACAACAGACCTTAGAATCTTAGACAACACATAAAAATCATGTTCCACATTTCTCACGAAAACTTATAACATTTATCCACAAATTCACACAAGAGACAAAAAATCTACAAGGGCATCAAAACTCAGAAGTCTCCGCGTGCCCTAGATACACTGGCATTCCACTCTTACCATTAAATATACTTTTGTGTAGCTCTCTACATAATTTTTTTTCTTTTTCTCACCCCATTTATTTGCATTTTTTTATTTTTGAAATCCAAATGCTTAATCAAATATTTACCATTTATATAATAACTAACATACCATTTTTTCTTCTCTCTCACCCAACTTTTTTACATTATTTTTATTTTTTCTGAATTAATCAATGCTCAATCAAAATATTTACCATTTTTATAACAACTTCTTTTTTTATTTTTCTTATAAACCAATTTTACTTTTTCAACCACTCAACAATTTTTTTTAAACGAAAACTCGCTTTGATTTCTTTTAATTATTATTATTTTATTTTGATTTCCCGAAGCCCTAACAGAAAATTCCCTCGATTTAGTTTTCCATACCTCGAGTTGAATAATTGTATAGGCATAATTTTTATTCTTTTCTTACTCAACAATTCCATCAACGCGCGTTCACTTTGGTTTCTTTTAATTATTATATTTTTATTTTGATTTCATAAAGCCCTAACAGAAAATTCCCTTGATGTAGCTTTCCATGCACCAAGTTCAATTGTATAGGCATCTTTTTTATTTTTTTCTCTTACTCAACAATGCACCAACGCGCATTCACTTTGATTTCTATTAATTATTAATTTTTTTATTTCCCAAAGCCCTAACAGAAATTTCCTTCGATGTAGTTTTCCATACCTCGAGTTGAATAATTGTATAGGCATCATCATTTTTTTTCTCCCTTCTACTCAACAATAATTTCACCAGCACAATTCGCTTTTACCCTTTTTATTTCACCTACCATACTTGTATATAGCCTCACAGTGCCCCTAATTAATTTTCCCCCACAAAATTACTTTTCTCTCACAGAATTCAATTCAGGATACCCCTTTTTGAATTCTTCACATGTAGGGGACGCATTTGTGATAATTTGTATATAGCAATATGTAATCCCACCACAATCTATGCAATGTATCGTCAAAAGATTTAATAAAAGTTAAGCTTCGCGAAAGAGGGAACAACAATTAACAGGATTGCATCATCCAGGAAGTAAAGGTCACTGCCCAGAACCAAAAATCTAAAGTTCAAAGACCTTCTTCCTGGAAGATTGCAATCATGGCGACAATGGAGGTACTAAGCCAATCACAGTTAATCATGACCAACAAATCGCGAATCAGAAGTAGGCACGTAGAATGATCTCCACCAATGTGAAGCCGAGATAGTTAATGACGATTATCTCGGACAAGAAGTTAGAGAGAAGGTAGGTGACCGGGCTAGAAGCAAGGTGTGCTCAACTTAGGCTCCAACCAAGGTAAAATCTTCTCGATCATGTGAAGGGCAAAGGTACCTCCTCCAGTCACAACTCTCTCCCTTTCGCAAAGTCCATGTTCTATCTCATCCAGGTGTGCTCGTTATTTCCCCTGTGGAAACCCACCATTCGACCAAGACTTCGCAATCAATCACCAATTTCCACAATTCACCAGGACTCTCATAGTAAGACGACAGGAGTCAACAGGATCTTACACAGGTAAACAACAGGCCCCGACAGAGAGTCGAAAGGATCCAATCCCATTATTATATATATTTTTAAAAATTATCCATCTATCGTTAAAATTTATAATACTTATTTTTGACAATGTGTTTCTTTTCACATATCAAATATTATCTCTAGGATATTTTGGTACAGGCCATGATTATCATGGTGGGTAGAGGTAGGCAACTGCTTTTACTGTAAGTACACCACATTACACCTACAAATGTGCCAGAGCCACGTTTGTTTACTTGCACTCGCTGGTGGGGTTGGACTTTTGCAAGAATCGGTAGCCATTGGAGCATTTTTTGAATCAATACATAGATATATACACAGATACATATTTACATACATATACACGTAAACATTAATTAAAAAGGCATATATTGGATCAAAATATCAATCATTTCACAAATATTTCAGTTGGCTGAACACTAACCTTTATCAAGGTATTATAACTTACTAATATGTGTCAACAACAAACTCAGCGCCACAAAACGTCAACAGCATTAAGTTTAAATCTGTCTTAATTCAGTTGACGTTTTGTGGCGCTGAGTTTGTTGTTTACACACATTAATATTCTATAAAATAATCCCTTGCATAAATATTGAGCAAAATCAATCATTCCTCCAGGGAAGAAGACACTCTTCCCTGGAGGAATGATTGATTTTGCTCAACACATTAATATGTTATAATACCTTGATAAAGGTTGGCGTTCAACCAACTGATATATTAGCAAAATAAATTATATTTTGATCCAATATATGCCTTTTTAATTGCAAAAGTCCAACACCACCAGAGAGTGCAACTAAACAGAAGGGGCTCTGGCAAATTTGTAAGTATAAAAGACGAACTGCTTTTCACATGTGTAGACATGTGGCGCACTTACAGTAAAAAACAGTCGCCTACCATTAACCACGATGATTTTCATAGCCTGTACCAATATATCCTAGAGATAATATTTGATATGTGAAAAGAAACACATTGCCATAAATAAGTATTACAAATTTTAACGATAGATGGCAATTATATTTCAAAAATAAATATTTAATAATAAAAATAAAACATTAAAAAATTGGTATAATGTTTTAAAAAATGAACCAGGTAATGCAATCTCAATTTTATCATGTTATCTAATATAGAGATATACGTGACGTCCCGTTATAAAGATTTCAACATTGTTTGAATTGTTGATTGCAATTTTTAACAAATAGGCACAAAGCGAGTGATTAGGGTATTTTTTTTTAGCTATTAAAAAGATGTAATAGAGCAAAATATATGCAAATATATATTTGTGAGCTAATTACATACTGGCAGTGAATTCTCAAATTACACTCATGGACAAAAACTTAAGCAAATGGAAAGTCTTTTATCTCGCCGGTCGTCTTTTTTAGGGAGACAGCGTCTATTTTTTTTCACACTTGATTATCTCATGTGTTTTCATTAAAGGTCACTGTGATATCTTTCAGAGTTATTGTCTGAATCCCAATATACATGCTAAAAGTTAAAACTTCCTTAAGTTTTGTCCATGAGTGTATCTTTCAGAGTTATTTTCAGAATCCCGATATACATGCTAAAAGTTAAAACTTCCTTAAGCTTTGTCCATGAGTGTATCTTTCAGAGGTATTATCTGAATCCCGATATACATGCAGAAAGGTACAACTTCCTTGAGTTTTGTCCATGAGTGTATCTTTCAGAGTTATTGTCTGAATCCCGATATACATGCTAAATGGTACAACTTCCTTAATTTTTGCCCATGAGTGTATCTTTCAGAGTTATTGTCTGAATCCCGATATACATGCTAAATGGTACAACTTCCTTAATTTTTGCCCATGAGTGTATCTTTCATAGTTATTTTCTGAATCCTAATATACATGCTAAAAGGTACAATTTCCTTTTGTCCATGAGTGTTTTATTAATTCCCGGATTTTCGGTATGAACATTTGCAAAATATAAAATGATAAATTAAATAAAAAGCTTGATTTCATAGATTTCAAATTTTCTTTGTTTTCCTTTATATTATTCGATTCATTATGCACTGAGTGTATTATCAGTATTTTCAGATATAAGAAATTTGCCTTTATAAAAATATTTGAAAAACCTTACGCAATATGTTTCCTTATTACGAAAACACCGCGACACTCGCTCTTCAACTGGGAAAATAACTCCGCCTTTGCCGGTCCCAAACCCGGATAAAAAAGGAGAAGGGAGAGCAGTAACAAGCTCGCAAAAAAACCTAGGATCTGCTGGCCCGGCTGATGGTACCCTATAAAGACTCCAGGGATACAGGATGAGCAGCGTTTGTACTCCATGTTAGGAGCGGCTGCACATGGCGCCTGTTCCTCATATCAGAGGTGGGCATTTTTTTGGAGCTAAGTCGGCCTGCTACTGAGTAGTGCTCCCAGTCTTAATGACAAAGGCAGACGTATTCTACTTTACCCAGTCATAATCTCAAGCTTTACAAGCTTGATACCCTAATATGATAGAGTGGAGATAAGAAAGAAGAAAAAGAACAAGCAAAATTATAATCTAAGAGTGGGGCGAGATGTTATATAGAGAGTGATACGTCTTTCATTCATTTTCTTTCATTATTTTAATAATTTAGGTAAACGAGTATTTCTCTTTGGAAAGTGTGAAAATGTAACCTTTTACAAAACCACTTAAATTTGAGGCATTTCGAATATTTAAAAATCGATTTTTTTCATTAAATATAAATTGATGCTTGTGTTTTTTCAAATAAATAAATAATTCAAACAGGTGATCTCAATCAACCAATCAGCGTGCAATGTTTTTAAATCAAGTGTGCTGTATTAAAATAAAAGAATTTCGGTTCGATTCTCGGAAGTTTTATTTATATTTTTTTAATTACTAAAAATAATTTATTTGTTGTCATTCTATTGGTTTACTTAAAAATATATATTGTACACTCATAGCTACGCTCAGTACATTGTATAATTCCTGGCTATCTCAATTATTTAATACACTCATGGACAAAACTTAAGGAAGTTGTACTTTTAGCATGTATATCGGGATTCAGATAATAAGTCTGAAAGATAAACTCAAGGACAAAACTTAAGGAAGTTGTAACTTTTAGCATGTATATCGGGATTTAGACAATAACTCTGAAAGATACACTCATGGACAACTCTTAAGGAAGTTGTAACTTTTAGCATGTATATCGGGATTCAGACAATAACTCTGAAAGATACACTAATGGACAAAACTTAGGAAGTTGTACCTTTTAGCATGTATATCGGGATTTAGACAATAACTCTGAAAGATATTACAGTGACCTTTATTGAAGACACACAAAATAACCAAATGTGGACAAAATTTCCTCTGTCTTTTTAAAAAATAGACGACAGGCGACATCAAAAACTTACCTCTTCCTAAAGTTTTGTCTATGAGTGTATTTATGAAATATTTTGATATTAGGTCAATTTATTATTTGTATTATAGGAGGTCTCTGACGCTTGATTTCAATATTCTGCAATGGGAAATCAGAGCGTCTCAAGGACATTTTATTGTATTTATGTAGTATTTGGTTTATGCTTGAAACATTTTGTTAAAAATCCAGGTTGGGGAAATCACACTGATATTTAACTCATAATTATATATAACATAATTATTATTATAAAAAGGATATAAGAATATATAAAAAGTAATATGAATAAAATAATAAAATTATAAACGAAGTGTAAACCATTATGAAAAATAAATACGAAATACTTTAAGAATTATGCAGATAACTTGATAGACTATTAAAGAGTACGTGCTGTCATCTACCAACAAATATTATAACTATTTTTGAAAAAATAATTTTCTCCATTAAAATGGATCGATTTTTCAATATCTTTGAATGTTTTAACAGTAGATAGGGTAGAATCTGGAAAAACTTATAGTAAAAATTTCAGGTCTCTATCCAGAATATTCTTCGAGTTATTTGCAAATTTGCCCTTTCGCTCCCGAGCAGCGCCTCTAGCGGTGATAATGGGAGGTAATATCAGCTGACCTAATGTACATGTAAAGTTTGAAGCGGGACGTTTCACAAGAGACATCCACGGCGCCAATTTATAATTGTAACGAATATTATTCAAATAAAAACATTTTATCGGGTAAAATCGGGCGTTGCCCGGGTCCTTCGGCTAAATATGTATATGGCTATATATTGTTGTACCAAGTTGCAGGTTTGCAGAGTCATCGACCTTGGTTTCCTCCTTCTTTGTGTTATACACCGAGCGGGTTTACATACATAAAGTAAATAAAGAAAATCAAATAAATTGCATTTTAAAGTTATTGTGTTTATTTATTCTTCCTCGTAGGTCGTGATCCGCAGTCTAGGTTCTCTCTCGCTCCAATAAACAATTAATATATATGTACAATAACAATATTATAAAAGGAATGAAACTATAAAAAGGAATGATGAAAATCTAAATATTCTGTTTAAAAAAAATTGAATATCATTGAATGTTTTGAATAAATGTAGGGCGCATTGATGCAACAATAAATTCCTTTATAACTTGTCTCGAAGAGTTTTTTTATTTACTTCAGTTTCTCGTAGATCTGTTGTTCTGAGGCTTATTTTTTGATTTACAAATAGAGAAGCATTTTTCCTTAACAAAACGACATGTCAATAAAATACCTCTTAATAAATGTTATTTGTTTATTACTTTAAAGTCAAAATTAACCAAGCATTAGGCCAAAATAAATTTTTAGCAACAAAATTATATATTAGATAAAATAATTCAATATAACAGCGGTATGGTAGATTAAACTGGCGAAACCGCTGGGAGGTTCATTACTGATGAGCTAGGCCCTCCCATTAATTTTTCCATTGCAGTAAGGACAGTAGAAATTGTTTATAAAAAAAAAAAGAATCATACGCGTCAATAATAGTTTCGAATTTAGATAAAATAATGTTGTTTCGAATCTTAGAAGTTCCATTTTTTTGTACTATTAAAAATATTTTCTTATATCTCAGGTACTTTAGGAATATATTTATGAATTAATTTAATATTACGATGCACTAGCGCGCCATCTGTTATCAAAATTCGAAATTATTTTAAAGGCGCAAGATTCTTTTTGAAAATAATCAATTTCTACTGCCCTTACTGCAGTGATAAGCCAGGTTTTGGAATATTTAATTTTTTAAAAATAAATAAATAAATATATATATGTGATATCTTGGGACCTCTGGGAACAGTGTTACCTGATGCTAGACGAACCTCAATGTCAACTCTACCGTGCAGTCGTGGCGGAAGGCGACACAGCTGGGCCAAAGGTGAAATAAGCAAACAGAGATTCCACTTAGAAGCGTCTGAACGTCAAGAAGGAATGTGACGAGGAGATTTCTGGATGGAAAGGGTTTACCTTATATCGGAGCGTCCGGCGGACAGGCGCTGAAACAAAGACTAACAAAGGACTGACTAACTGAGGCTCGGGGCATCCTTTTATAGCTGAGCTGGGTCCATGCAGGTCACTGCCCTTTTCTGGCGTAAACAGGGGGGAAAGTTATATTATCCAGGAGGGCCACGACCTCGTAAAAGTTGGACTGGGTTTGCTAGGCCTTCTTTTCTATTCTCACCTAAGCCTGATTAGTTTTAACCTTAATTTTCTCCTGTTAGTCTCCATTCCTTCTATCTGTACAGTTGCTATACTTTATTAGATTCTTACGCGGTACAGATTGATGTTAGTTGAGGCTTTCTATTGGCAGTAAATAAGAAGTTATATACAGTCACGTGATGGAACATGTGGTAGTAGATATCTGGACTATTTACAACAATTCCATGGTCTTAAATCATCACATATATATATATATATATTGTGAGATTGGATATGATGATAACCTAATATTAAAAAAAGTTGTTGTTGTTAAAAAGTGACGAACAAAACTTGATTAAAAATATATATAGCCACTATTATCTTTTGTATTCATTGTGTTTTCTTAGGGTAATATATGTATAATAAATAATACATTTAAAATAAGACTTCTGTCAATCATCAAAAAAACAACACCAGGCCCTACCATTAATTTTTCCATTGCAGTAAGGGCAGTAGATATTGTTTATTTTCAAAAAGAATCTCACGCCTTTAAAATAATTTCGAATTTAATATTATATTGGGTTATTTATTTATCTGTATTATAGGGAGTTCTGAAGCTTGTTTTTTTTATTCTGTAATTAGAAATTTTAAAAATCGGTTGCAAAATAACTTTATTAGGTACCGCTCAACAAGAACAACCTAGTTAATGATAATTGAAACAATGAATGTGGAGGTTATTCACATATTTAAACAAAATGTTAACGCGGGATTCAATCCCGGTTCATGACTGTCGGGAATCGAGGGTGTTACCTTCTGGTCAACTCACTTCTTTAAAAAAAACTTCGATATTATTGAATTAAAACAATTTTAGAATTAATTCTTCTTGAAATATTCTGCCTTTTCGCCCTAGATATACTCAAAAATTAATCTCAAAATTATTTATAAATTACCTATTTAATATTTTATATAAAGATATTTTAAAATATGAATAAAATAAAATACATTTTAAAACAGAAATGTCGCCAATCTCAAAAATAAATACGAAAAACCTAAAAATATTTTACTGATAACAATGAACTTTTAAAAGGTACGTGCTGTCATCTACCAACAGAATTTATAACTATTTTGGGTCAAATAATTCGCTTCCTTTTAAAAAGATAATTTTTCAATGTTTTAAATGTTTTTAGGTATAAATTTTGAATTATAGTTATTTAAAAATAATTTAATATATTTTTAAATTAATAATGTTTTTAAAACTAAAGAAGAAAACATTTCAATTAAAAAAAATAAAACTAAAATAATCAAAATTTATGTAGGAATTTTGATAATTGTTTCATTAGTTTAGAAGTTTATCTCTCAAAAGAGAGGTTGAAAGTTTTAATTTATATGCATGATAAGGCACAATTTGGATTATTGATTATAAATACAAGGAAATAAGACCAAGTTTGAATTTGGTCTTATTACCTTGTGATTATAATTTACTAGCGGACATACCCGGCTTCGCCTGGGTTTTACCCGAGCAAAGGTTTGTCTAACGAATCTCTCGATAAAGTGAACATTTTTTCCCGGTCCCTTGAAAAATACTCGATAAGTTGAATAAAATCAATATCAATTGGTTCCCTCGGTAATTGGAAGTTAAAGGAATACTGTCTTGCCTTGGAATTGTATCATTATTCTTGTCTCAAATAAACTGCCGTGTCATCCTGAATTTTGTCTTTCCTAATTTTCTACATTACAAAATCATCGTATCGTCATAATAATATTTGGAGCAGATTGTTGAATTAAAACAGATAAATTAGAATATTTATCTTGATTATATTTTGGCGAAAAGTTATTTCAAAAATATTATTTGCTAGAAACCTTCCCAGTACTATACTAAATAACTTCCCAAAGTTTCATGTCGTTCCAATGAGTGGTTTGGTCAGGCATAAAGGACAGACACACATACATTCATTTATATATATATATATATATAGATATGCATGTTGATTGTAGTCAAATATTGTGTACATATATTATACTTGTAAAAGAAATGGAACTATTAATGTAGGAATGTTTCTATTTAATATACAACAAACATTTACTGTCCTTACTGCGATGAAATAAATATTAGGAAAGTTTAACTCATCAGTGATGCACCCCTCCCAGCGGTTTCGCCAATTTAATCTACCAGACCACTTCTTAGAGTTCTAATAATAAAGTGGATCATTCTGCTTTTATATGCTACACTGAAGGGTGGAATCTCAGAAATGGTATTCATGAAAACTATGGACATAAGCTTTTGGACATAAGCTTATATATGATTTTTTCATCGAGGTAAGGGCAGTAGAAGTTTGTTTTATGTTTAAAAGAAATATTTGTTCTTTAATTCTTCCATTTCTTATATACAGATGAAACCTTATTACTGAGAGAAAACTGACAAAAAAATTAACAAGACTTAGAACAAAACACTATAAAGGAATGACAATGCATCCAGATGGCACAAGAACCTATAGGACATGTAACAATTGTCCTGGTGTGGAACTTACATCTACTCACATATTCTCATGTCCAGCATAGACCCAGAGCAGCAGCTCTACACACCCAAGATAGAGGACATTGCGACTGCTGTGATAGAGATGTATAGAGACATCTGAGGCTCTTAATTGGACACGAAAATAACAACAAAATACAGTATACACACCCAAGATAGAGGACATTGCGACTGCTGTGATAGAGATGTATAGAGACATCTGAGGCTCTTAATTGGACACGCCAATAACAACAAAATACAGTATACACACCCAAGATAGAGGACATTGCGACTGCTGTGATAGAGATGTATGGAGATATCTGAGGCTCTTCATTGGACACGACAACAACAACAATACAGTATACACACCCAAGATAGTGGACATAGCTGCTGCTGTGATAGAGATGTATGGAGATATCTGAGACTCTTCATTGGACACGACAACAACAACAATACAGTATACACACCCAAGATAGTGGACATAGCTGCTGCTGTGATAGAGATGTATGGAGATATCTGAGGCTCTTCATTGGACACAACAACAACAATACCTTATCACTTCATAATATTATATTCGTGTAGTATATGTTGATCTCAAAATAATTTCTCAAACTTATATTATGTATAATGAAAAGCGATATAATTGCGAATTTTATTTATTCAATCAAAGCCTGAAACCATGGTATACAAGTTAGCTATTTGTTTTATATTATTATTTATAATAATTGTTGTGTTCCAATTGATTCCACCCCGCGCTCAACGTTAATTATTATTTAATTAACTACAAGGTAAAGGGATTATATATAGATTAAATAGTAAACATGGAGAAAGAGAATAAGTCAGCGTGGCGAAGCCGCTTGCAGGGTTACATCAACAGGAAGTGACGTCAGCTCCAGTGTTGCCGAAGCCAACCGCACGCCGCCACGGTCCAGCAATCTCCTCCCTCGAAGTGACCTCCTATTCATGGATCACTTCGCCGCTCGAACGAGTCTCGAACGATGAAGTTCGTGTAGGTTTTTCCCCAGTGGCTTGGTCAAAATGTCCGCTAAGTTTCTTCCACTTGTAACATAGTCCAGTTGAATCACACCGTCATCCACTTTTTCTCTGACAAAGTGATATCTAATAGCGATGAGTCTGCTCTTGGATCGGCTGATGTAGCTCTTGGCGTGTGCTATAGCCGCTTGGTTATCGCACCACACCGGAGTTGGCTCAACCATATTATGTGGAATATCCAAATGGTTCAGAAACTCACTGATCCATGTCACTTCCCTGACTGACGATGATAGGGAAGTGTATTCCGCCTCCATTGTGATGAGGGCGGTGACAGTTTGCTTTGAACTTCGCCATAGGATTGGAGCACCTGCAAACATCACTACGTAACCCGATGTGCTCTTTCTGTCTTCTAGGTTGGTTCCCCAATCTACATCCGAATAGACACACAGTTGTTCCCCAGTCCGTCTATAGGTGATGCCTAGATGCTCTGAAGATTTTAAGTATCTTAAAATTCGTTTCGCAGCAACCCAGTGTTTTCTAGTGTACTTTGAACAATAGCGAGCCAATTGACTTACTGCATAGGCAATGTCTGGCTTTTTCCGCTGTGAAATGTAGAGCAGTCCACCCATTAGTTCACGGTAGGGAAGGTCTTGGCAGTTTTCTTCATCTTCTTCCTCAAGAAGTTCTGGTCTGGTTTCCATCGGCGTTGAGACTTCTCTTCCTTCCTGAAGATTGAACCGTTCCAATAGACTTTTTATATATGCTCTTTGTGTTAGAGTTACGCATCCACCCTTTGATCGAGTGAAGTTGACACCAAGCAGGTAGGATACTGGTCCGATGTACTTTGTTTCGAAGTGCACTCTCAGCAGTTCAATGCACTTTTCTCTCACTTCTTGATTCTCCGTCAGAGTAAGAATATCATCCACGTATAATGATAAGATTATCATTCCTTCGTTCAGCTTGAGCTTGTAGACACAAGGGTCAACTGGATTCCTCATAAATCCCTTTTTCTTCAACCACTCATCAAGGCACTTGTTCCAACATCTGCCGCTTCGCTTCAGTCCGTACAGAGACCTTTTGAGTTGGCAGTAAAGATGTTCCTCACCAGGTTTAACAAAGTCTTCTGGTTGTTCCATGTAGATCAATCGGTCAAGCTTGCCGTAGAGATAAGCACTTTTCACGTCATATTGGTCTATGAACCAGTTATTTTCAATACCTATTGCTGTGAGCAGTCTTGTCATTTCAAAACTAGAAACAGGTGAGTAAATCTCTTCATAATCGATTCCCTTTTGTTGAGTGGAGCCCTTTGCCACAAGTCGGGCCTTGTATCTTACTACTTGACCCTCGGCGTTGGTCTTCTTGTGTGGTATCCACTTACAAGCAATTGGGGTAGAGTCTTTTGGTAGTTCTGTGGTGGTTAATAACGACAATCCACATAAATAATTTCTTAAAATTATATTTGATAGCGATTTTGTTTTAAGTTGAAAATTTGCCTTGAATTAAATACCAAACGATATACGTTTTGGTTGTTTTTAAATATTGCGAAATATGTTATATTTTTTGTTTTAAATATAAATATTCAATATGTATTTCTTAAATATTTATAATTTGATATTATGAGTAATTTTATTTTTCACTTTTGATCGAATTAAAATTCTTGTTTGATTGCTTGCAAATGTTCGTTAAAGTTTATATTTTAAATACGCGGCTCACCAATTTATGTGGGCGGCATTGATTTATAAGCGGAGTCATATAACAAATTATTTATTGTAAAATCAACTTTTAATTACATTTATTTATACAAATTATCAGAAGGGTTAAATTGGTGTATATTACACGTTAAAGTTCGTTATATTATAGATAAATATTTACATTTTATATGATTTATGTTTTATATTTAAAATGATGTATAATTATTTTATTATATTGATATGACAACAATTAATATGATATTAATGTTAATATATGTGGGGGCCGCTACATCACTCCCCTTCCAGTGACGGAAGTCACGTTCAATAGACTCTTTGTACCTGGAAGGAGTTTTTATCCGTCTTCCGCTGCGGGTCTCCTTTGGCAATTCGAACCGCATCCCAGGCTTAGATGGTTGCGGTTTACTGGAAGGCCCGATGGGATCTTCACTGCTGGCAGGTATGATGGGATCTTATCTGCTGGCAGGTATGATGGGATCTTCTCTGCTGGCAGGTATGATGGGATCTTCTCTGCTTACAGGTATGATGGGATCTCCACTGCTGGCAGGTTGATCTAGTGCTCTCAAGATATAAGCGGGCTTTAATCGATCTATCGATATCTTCACTTCCCTGTTCTTAATTTTTAGCGTAAAAAAATTATCAGATTTTTCAAGAACTGGAGAAGGTCCTTCATAATATGGTTCTAAAGGCTTTCTAATTCTATTGATTCTCAAGAAAGCTTGATCAGATTTTGTTGAAGTTTGAGATTGAATCAAGGAATAAAAAGATTATTTATTAAACAAAGTAACTTAAAACAAGATGTTAAAGTAGCAACATTTTAAAGGCAAGTATATATAGGAAAGCAGAGACAAAGACTATATATATTGACGTCGACCGCAGCGCCGCCGCGGCCGTTGATTGGTCGATCCTCCAATGCTCTCCGCAGAGGTCCGTGGATCGCTATTCCAACACTCCTTCTCGATCCAAAATGTTCAGTAGACCTCTTAAGTAGTGGAATTTGCTTCGTGGAAGAGGTTCAGTCATTATATCAGCTAGCTGTTCTGAGCTGCAAACATGATACACTTTAAGTTCACCTTCTTCATGTTTGGATCTAATGAAGTGGTAGCGAACATCAATATGTTTCGTTCGTTTGTGGAATACTGGATTTTCAACAAGTTTTATTGCTGCTTGGTTGTCGATATAAAGTTCAGTTTCTTTAGTAATATCACAGCCGATGCCCTGTAGAAGTCTTCTGATCCAAATCAATTCCTTAGCAGCACTGCAGGCAGCGATGTATTCACTATCGGTGGTCGAAAGTGCGATAATTGGTTGTCGTTGGCTTGCCCAAGAAACAGTTCCTCCGTTCATCATGAAGGCATAACCAGTCGTACTTTTTCTGGAGTCAACATCACGAGCAAAATCACTATCAGAGTAGCCAACAAGTTGGTCTTGTCCAGTGAAGAGAATTCCCATGTGTGGAGTGCCTTTCAGATAACGGAAAATATTCTTCACTGTTGTACAATGTGCAGGTCCTGGATATTCTAGGAATTTACTCACTTGTGAAACTGCATAAGTGATATCTGGACGTGAAACACATGATGCAAACATAAGGGATCCAACAGCTTCTCGAAAAGGGAATTTAGGCATCTTTTCCTTTTGTTCTGGAGTAGGACAGTCCTGCTTTGTTAAGATGACAGAAGGATCCATAGGCACCGAAGCAGGAATACAGTCAGCCATATTAAATTTACTCAAAATTTTGTCAATATATGATGACTGGTGAATGAAAATACTTGCCCTATCTTCTGACTGCTCTATTTGTAGCCCAACAAAAAAGTTAACACTTCCAGATGTAATTTCAAATGCGTGTTCTAACTCATCCATTATAATAGCTATTGCCTCTTTATCTTTAGATAGAATAATTCCATCATCAACATAGAGAGCTAAGATAACATTTGAATCATTGTGTGTTCCAATGAAAATGCACGGGTCGGCGTCTGATGTTTTGAAATTATGGCTATTCAAAAAATTGGTAAATTTCTTATTCCAATTTCTAGAAGATTGTTCAAGACCATACAGACTTTTATGTAATCTATAGCAGCTATTATCATCTCTCTTGTAGCCTTCTGGTTGTTCAAGATA
The DNA here is from genome assembly GCA_030710605.1 of Cordylochernes scorpioides. Taxonomy (NCBI): domain Eukaryota; kingdom Metazoa; phylum Arthropoda; class Arachnida; order Pseudoscorpiones; family Chernetidae; genus Cordylochernes; species Cordylochernes scorpioides. The sequence continues at coordinate 67,159,356 of CP092883.1, forward strand.
AACAAGTTCCTCTAATTCGCCATTGAGAAAAGCTGTATTTACATCGAATTGCTTAAGAAACATCCTTTCAGAAGCAGCGTGTGATAAAAGAATGCGTAACGAATCATACCTGACTACTTGGCTAAACGTATCGAAATAGTCAACATTTTTGATTTGAGAATAGCCTTTTGCAACTAATCTGGCTTTGAACCGTTGAATTGTACCATCGGACTCCGTTTTAATTTTATAAACCCATTTACAACCGATAGGTTTATGACCATCTGCCAGACGTTCTAAAGTCCATGTTTTATTTTTATTTAATGCATCAATCTCTTCATCCATGGCTAATTTCCATCTTTCTGAATCTGAACTCGTTATTGCATCTATATAGTTACTGGGTTCATCAGCGAGCGCAAAGTTACATTGGCTATTCGAAACTTTAGAGCGTGTTATCATTGGATGCGAACTGATATCGGATACTGGCGGCATTTCCTGCACTGGAATGTTTGCTGTCGCAACTGGTGATTCATTCGGAGCGCTGTTAATCTGAAATATTATTTCTTTCGGTTTGGTAGATTCTCTATCTGAATGTAGAGTAGTTTTCTCATCGAATGTGACATCTTTAGAAATTCTTATTTTTCTAGTTTTCGAATCCCATAATCTAAAATTTTTGCTTGTATTCTCATAACCAAAAAACATAAGTTTTATCGATTTATTATCCCACTTTTTACGGTTTTCTTTGGGAATATGCATATAAGCATTACAGCCAAATATTTTATAGTTAGCTACATTAGGCTTTGTGCCAAAGAAAAGTTCATAAGGTGTCGTTCCAGGGGTTTGCTTAGTCGCACTTCTATTTAGAATATTAGTGGCTGTGTTACATGCCTCAGCCCAAAAAAATCCTGGAAGATTTCGTGAATTTAGCATGGACCTGGCTGCTTCCACAATCGTACGATTGTCTCTTTCTATACGTCCTATCTGTTCGTGCACATAAGGTGCAGTGAACTCGTGAATTATCCCAAATCTTTTACATAAATCTGCAAAATTATCGCTTTTGAATTCTAGCGCATTATCAGTCCTAAGAACTTTTATCTTATTTCCAGTTTGAGTATAGATTAGAGTAGCATATTCTTTGAATATATCTAGCACATCTGATTTGTTTTTAATAAAATAAATGTGGCGATAACTACTAAAGTAATCTTTAAATAAGCAGAAATACAGATATTTACTTAATGATTGAGTCTGCATTGGGCCACAAATATCAGCATAAATAAACTCACCTAGCTGGTAGTTTTTGCCATCTGAGGGATAGCACGACTTTCTATGGGCTTTTCCAAGTTGGCATCCTTCACAGAAGAAAAATTCTCCCTCTAAATCTTGAGGCTGCAGACCATCCACCAATCCTTTGGTCGCCATCTCTCGAAGTGTAGCAACTGGAAGATGCGCAAGTCTCTCGTGCCACAACTGAAGCTTGTTCTCGCTGGTGATGTATCCTTGTGATGATGACGTAACCTTGAAGAGCATCCTGTAGAGGCCGTCATGACGCACTCCTACGGCTTTTAGGTCATTATCCATGAAGATCTGTAGCTTGTCATGTTTGATAATGACGTTGAATCCTCTTCTTGTGGACGTAGAAAGGCTATACAAATTTTTCTTTAGTTGCGGCGAGTAGAGCACATTTCTTATGTACGTATTATACCATCCACCGTCGACGTAGGCTTGAATCTCGATGTCTCCCATTCCTTCTGCAAGTAGTGTCGAGTTGTCTCCCAAGTGGATTGGATGATCACTGGTGAACGGCGTGTAGGTCTTGAACCACTCTCGTCGAAATGTCATGCTGCAGCTTGCACCGCTGTCAGCATACCAAATATCATTGGGCTCTACTTGATTATCGCACAAAATAAGTCCATAATCACTTGAACTTCCTTTTGAATCATGAAGATTTTTGGATTTATTTTTCTCATTAGCTAATCTTTTTCTACATTCGCGGCTCCAATGTCCAATTTTGTGACAATAGTGGCATTTAGGGTTCTTCTTGGCATCTTGAAAAGAACGTTGTGTATCTTTAGGCTTAGTTCGTGCTTGCCTGTGTAATAAGGCCTCATCTTGTTTAGAAGAACGGCTTTGTTGATTCCTTGTTTCTTCAATCAAAAGTCTTGCAGTTAAATTGTTAAGAGTTTGAGCTTTCGGATCTAATGATTCCCACGCTGCAACAAAGTAGCGCATACTCGAAGGCAAAGTATTTAAAATTTTTGCTACCTTTTGATCTTCCGTTATGGTTCCGCCCATTTGTGAAATTTGTGCAGAAATATTTTCAATTTTTGCTATGTAATCACTTATTGTTTCCGATGTCAATCGTGCATCGAAGAATTGTTGCCAAAGTAGGCCAATAGTAAATTCGGATTTTTGTTCATGAATAGCAAGTAATTTCTGCCACATTTGTGAAGCGGAAGTACAGTTCATCAGGGGCTGAAGAAACTTTAATTCGATTGCCTGTGATAACAACATCCTTGCCTTAACGTCCTTTGATTTCCAATTCTGTAGTGTACTTTCAGAGTTACTGTCGGAGGAAACAACATTCGGCTTTATTTCTAAGCCTTTCAATAATTCTAGTAATTTTTGTTGTTCCATAAGAAGCCTGAATTGGAATTTCCATAGTGAAAAGTTTTCACCATTAAAAACTTTAATCCTTGAAAGGCAATCTTCGCTCATCTTCTTTGTCTTGGAATCGGCCAACGACAAAAAGAAACTAGGGTTATGGTTGGCGGTTGACGCCTAAACTTCGAGCAAAACAAAGGCTTACTCACTGCTGGCAGTTAATCCTTTTAGGCGCAGTGGAAGCGTGCTGGGCCCATAACCTGTTGAAGTTTGAGATTGAATCAAGGAATAAAAAGATTATTTATTAAACAAAGTAACTTAAAACAAGATGTTAAAGTAGCAACATTTTAAAGGCAAGTATATATAGGAAAGCAGAGACAAAGACTATATATATTGACGTCGACCGCAGCGCCGCCGCGGCCGTTGATTGGTCGATCCTCCAATGCTCTCCGCAGAGGTCCGTGGATCGCTATTCCAACAGATTTAAATAAATCTTTATGGATAAAAATATCTTTGGTTACATTGTGATTCGTTGTTATTGGTCTAACCATATGCATATACTCTATGAGGTTCGATATAAATAAACTGGAATCAACTCGACTTACAGGCTTCTCAAAAAATTCTCCAGGTAATTTAATGGTTTTTCCATAAACCATCTGTGATATTGAAAAACCTGTATCCTCTCGAATAGCAGCGCGTAACGCTAGAAGTATTGTCGACAGAGAATCGGTCCATTTGACTGAATTATTAGCTTTAATAGCAGTTTTAAGTGTCCGATTAAAACGTTCAATTTTACCTTTACTTTGAGGATGGTAAGGAGTAGTATGTAGCAGTTTCATACCGCATATAGCTGCAAGATCTTTGAATACTTGAGATGTAAATTGTCTTCCCTGATCTGAAACTATAGTGTAGGGAGTTCCGAATCTTGACACCCAGTTATTATAAAAGGCTAGGGCTACACTCTCAGATGTTATGTACTCCAAGGGTATCACTTCCATCCAGGACGTATCTCTGTCAATGCAAGTGAGACAATAATACTTTCCATTTGATGGAGATAGTGGCCCAATTAAATCAATATGAATCACACTGAATCTTTCGTCGGGCTCTTGAAATGTACCAATTTGGGATTTTGTGTGCCTCATTACCTTTTTTTTTTGACAATTAATGCAAGCCTGGGACCATTTTCGAACGTCTTTTTTATTTCTTTCCAGATAAATTTTGATTTAAGTTGATTAATTGTAGCCTTTATACCCGGATGATTTAAATCGTGAAATTGATGAAAGATTTGAATTCGAAATTTTTCTGGAATAAACGGTCTTATATTTTCTGTTGACACATCACACCAAAGCATTTTGCCATATTGTAATGGATATTGTTTAAATTTTAGCGATGTATTTTCATTGCGTAGATTAAGTAATTCATCACTATTATTTTGTTCCTCTGCAATTTTATCATAATCAATACTTGTAACTGCTTCTATTCTAGACAATGTATCTGTAACAATGTTTTCTTTACCACTAATATGCCGGATGTCTGTGGAAAATTGTGAAATATATTGAAGCTGTCTCTGTTGTCTTAGCGAAGCTTTTTCATTATTTTGTTTGAAAGCATATACTAATGGCTTATGATCAGTGAATATATAGAATTCTCTTCCTTCCAACATATATTTAAATTTTTTAATACTCAAATATATTCCAAGTAATTCTTTATCATAGGTACTTTATACCTTTTGAGCATTATTTAACTTCTTCGAAAATAATGCTATTGGCTTCCAACAACTATTTTCACATTGCTGCAAAACTGAACCAATAGCATTATTAGATGCGTCTGTACAGAGCGATAATGGAAGTGCAGGGTTGGGGTAGCATAATAATGCAGCACTTGCTAAGTCTTGTTTACATCTTTCAAACTGCAACTTGGCCTCTTATGACCAATCGATTTTTCTTTTATCATTCTTTTTTGAATCTTTCAGATAATAATGAAGAAGAACCTGCGTAGAAGCTGCGTTCTCAAGATATCTACGATAAAAATTTACCATACCTAGGAAGGTACGCAATTCCCGTTTCGTCGTTGGCAGTTTATAATCTAGAATTGTTTGAACTTTTGATGGAAGCGGTTGAGACCCTCCAATAGTTATCCAGTGCCCTAGAAATTCCAATTGGTCAACTCATAAGATAGATTTAGCGATGTTTATGCGCAATCCATAGTTTTGTAGTTTCTCGAGAACCAATTTTAAATGGGTTTCATGTTCTTCACAAGTTTCTGAAGCCACTAATATATCGTCCAAATAGAGAAATGTAAAATCCAAGCCACGAAGTACTTCATGAATAAAACGCTGAAACGTAGCTGGTGCATTCCTAAGACCAAAGCTCTCATGACGTTAAACTCATAAAGCCCAAATGGAGTTATTATGGCTGTTTTAGGCTTGTCCTCCTCAGCAATGGGGATCTGGTAATAGGCTTTAAACAAATCAAGTCTAGAAAAAAATCATCTTTTCACTTAAAATATGCTGAAAGTCCTCCAATCTAGGTATTGGGTAGCGATTAGGCAAGGTTTGAGAATTTAATTTTCTGTAGTCACCACAAGGTCTTAATGTGCCGTCTTTTTTTGGTGACCAGGTGAAGTGGACTAGCCCATTGTGAATTTGATGGCCTGATTATTTCATGCTCGAGCATAAATTGGAACTCTTGTTTAGCTTCATTTAATCTTTTTGGATCCAACTGTCTAGCTCTAGAGAACACTGGTGGTCCTTTTGTTATTATAAAGTGCTTCACATCGTGATTAGCTTTCATTATTCCTACGTTGGGCCTCGTAATATCTGGGTAATTAGCCAATAGTTTAGAAAAATTCGATGTTGTTCTATAAGAGCTAAAGGTCTCTTCAGAGATTGAGCAGATATCACCTTTTATTGTCAGGTTTGTTATACCGTCAATCAATTGTCTTCTATTAATATCGAGGATTAATTTGAAATTATTTAGAAAATCGGCTCCAAGTATACCCCTGTTGGTTTTAGCTATTACAAATGGCCATTGGAAATGTCGCCGTAGACCAAAATCTAAAGATAATATTTGAGTACCGTACGTAGAGATTTCCGTTCCATTGGCTGCATATAGCTTGAAATCGTTCAGGGTGGTCCCAATTTTTCCTTTGAAAGGTATTAAGGAAACATCAGCTCCACTATCTACTAAGAATCGCATGCCGGTATTTTTGTGACTTGCAAATAAACGGCTATTGCGACGTATGTTCTGTCCAGCAGCAGAGTGCGTCGCACCACTTACTGTTGGTTGGAGTTTTCCGCATTGACCCATTCACATGGCTTTTTACATTTTCCAGGTAGGCAGTTTTTTCCATACCTATAATGGAAATAGCAAAATTTTCCCTTTGGATTATATCCGCCCTTAGATCGGGAACGGGAGCGTGCATTGTAGCGATAATCACGTGAACTTCGGTCACTAGATCTACCTTGATGCTCCATTTTCATACTTTCTATTTTCTGTTCCAGAGATTCTATTTTTTTAATAACATTTTTGTTTCATTCTCCGGTTTATCTGCCTCGTAAATCTCCGCCTTGGGGTTTAATTCGGCTATTCTATCAGCCATTACTGCCAATTTGTCGAGCTCTTCCTCGCAAATTATTAAAATTTGCTGAATTGCCTGTGGTAGTTTTTCGAGCCATAGCGTCTTTATAAATTTATCGGATAAGTCCTCTGTTGCTAATAATTTCAATTTCTGCAACAGCTGGCTAGGCTTTAGATCATCTAGTTCAATTCCCGATAGCAGTATTCGAATTCCTTTTGATTCGCCATCTTTAAATATTCTAAGAAGTCTCTCTTTTGCCTCTGAATATTTATTTATTTCTTTAGAGGTAATTATATCCCAGAGGTTTTCGACATACTTTGGTTCCAATTGAGCGATTAAATAATTGAATTTCGTATTTTCTGTCTTTATATATTATTTATCAAGAACTGAGCCTCCACTTGATGGAACCATATATCAGGTCTTTCAATCCAGAAAGGTGGAAGTTTAATATTTACCTTATAGGTCTCAACATTCTTAGTTTCCTCACTTTTCATTTTATCAATTCGTTGTGCTGGTTCTTTTGTTCGGCTCACCAATTTATGTGGTGGTTAATAACGACAATCCACATAAATAATTTCTTAAAATTATATTTGATAGCGATTTTGTTTTAAGTTGAAAATTTGCCTTGAATTAAATACCAAACGATGTACGTTTTCGTTGTTTTTAAATATTGCGAAATATGTTATATTTTTTGTTTCAAATATAAATATTTAATATGTATTTCTTAAATATTTATAATTTGATATTATGAGTAATTTTATTTTTCACTTTTGATCGAATTGAAATTTTTGTTTGATTGCTTGCAAATGTTCGTTAAAGTTTATATTTTAAATACGCGGCTCACCAATTTATGTGGGCGGCATTGATTTATAAGCGGAGTCATATAACAAATTATTTATTGTAAAATCAACTTTTAATTACATTTATTTATGCAAATTATCAGAAGGGTTAAATTGGTGTATATTACACGTTAAAGTTATTTTTTGTATATATGTGTGTGGTCAAAAATCATTTCTAGATTATATAATGTTAGATATATGTGTTTGATATATTATAGATAAATATTTAAATTTTATATGATTTATGTTTTATATTTAAAATGATGTATAATTATTTTATTATATTGATATGACAACAATTAATATGATATTAATGTTAATATATGGGAGCCGCTACAGTTCTGTTAGTTCCCAAACTTTGTGCTTTTTCAAGGATTCCAATTCTTCTTCGATTGCTTCAAGCCAATGCTCAGCTCCAGGGCCTTGTATAGCTTCTTTATACAAAGTAGGATCTCCTTTATTTACTTCAGTACTGAGGAGTTCAATTGAGTTCTGAGTATTTCTCTGGTTCCTTAGGATCATTGGATGAGATCGAGTAGGAGAAGGCTTCACAGTATCTTCATTATGGCTGTCCTCTTCTGTAGGTATCACGTCTTCTTGATCTAATAAAGACACTGGATACTCTTCAATCTCCCGTTGAGTCCCATAGCTGTAGTGTTCAACTGATGGAAGCACCTCCCGGTTGCTGTCGTTCCTCGATACATCACTCTCTTTGAAGACACAGTCCCGAGATTCCACCACTTTATTCATCTCAGGAATCCACACTCTGTAGCCACGTCCTCTGAGTGCATATCCAACAAGGTTACATTTGACAGCTCTCCTTTCGAGTTTGGATTTACGGACTTGTCTTGGAATATGGACAAATACTTGACAGCCAATAGCTCTTATGTGTTTAAGACTAGGCTTGTTCCCTGTCCACAGTTCATATGGCGTGCTTTCACCATTGTGATTGTTGAGAACTCTGTTTCTGACATAGGCTGCGGTGTAAGTCAGCTCTACCCAGGAAGCCTTTGGCAGACCACTTCCAGATATAGTGCTCCTGACAAGATCTAGGAGTGTCCTATTCATTCTTTCTGCCACACCATTCTGTTGGGGTGTATACGTCATAGTGTGTTCATGAACTATTCCAACGCTCGTGCAGAAAGTGTCCCATTCCTTGGAACAAAATTCCAAGCCATTATCCGTACGTATTCGTTTTAGTTTCCGGCTGGTTTGTTTCTCACATTCTTGAATCCACTCTTTGACTTTTCCCAGTGTTCCGCCTTTGTTTTTCAGGAAAATTACACTTGTATTTCTCGTAGATTCATCAATGATAGTTAAGACGTACTTGGCTCCTCCCCAGCTCAATACGTCGAGTGGACCCATCAAGTCCGCATGCACCAAGTCCAACGGCATGATTTCTTTTTCCTCCTTGTGTGAGTGCTGAAGGAATGGCAGACGGTAAGACTTGCCGATCAAGCAGTCTTCGCACTTTTCTGGCTTTGCCGGGCTGCAATCAAGTCCTCTTACGCTTTGGTTCTTGACCATCTTTGCTATCGTATACAGCCTATTGTGCCAAAGTTCCAGTGTAAGCTCTTCCTTGCATTCAGATGCAAGAGAAACACGATCATTCTGATCTATCGGAGAGGATGGAGTAGTCTGGACGTAGTGAAGTCTACCCAGCTTCTTTCCCTCTATCAAGAGTTTACCTTTTATGTCCATAATGTGGCAACCACTCCTGTTGAAGACAACCTTTCTACCGTTTTCTATCATTTGGAATACAGACAGAACACTGTGACGCATATCTGGAACGTACAAGGTGTTCTGGGCAACCAAATTGCTGGCATCTCCCTTGTGTCCAACAATATTGGCACAGACAGTACCGATACCACATGCTTCTATAGAAGAGCCATTCGCAATAGTGATGGAACTCATATTACTTGTGCACTCTTTCAGACATGTGAAGTAATCTCTCTTGGGAGTCATATGGTGCGTCGCTCCAGAAACTATGATCCAGGTCTCGGCGGTAGCTCCAAACAAAGTGTTGCACATTGCCGACATACACTGCGTGACATTGAAAATGGAACACCAAGAAATAGTGGCCAGAAAGTGATGAAACTCGGCAGACAGAGAGAGACAGGGACGAACAATAAGTGATCTTTATTTCATAATGATAGTCATAATACAGAGCGAGAACGGCGTCGGCTTAGTAGCAAGTAGGACCACCGCGGACGGCGATGCACGCAGCAACACGTCTAGGTATAGAGTCAATCAGAGTACGGATGGCGTCCTGAGGGATGGCTCTCCTTTCCCTCTCAACCATTTGCCACAGTTCGTCTTCTGAACGCGGCTGTGGCAAGGCATGCAAACGGCGTCCAATGATGTCCCAGACGTGCTCGATTGATGAGAGATCAGAAGAGTACGGTGGCCAGGGAAGCATCTGTACATCTTGCAGAGCTTGTTGGCTAATGCGAGCAGTGTGCGGTCGGGCGTTATCCTGCTGATAAAGGGCATTGGGTACCCCCTGAAGGTAGGGGAGTGTCACCGGCCGCAGCACATCATCAACGTATCGTTGGGCCGTCATAGTGCCCTGAATACGAAGTAAAGGTGACCTGGAATCATACGCGATTGCGCCCCAAACCATGATTCCACGATGTCGCACGGTGGGGCGTTCCACAATTGCTGCCGGATTGGACCTTTCTCCACGTCGACGCCGCACGCGTACACTGCGACTATCACTGGACAAGCAGAAACGCGACTCATCTGAGAACACGACCCTGTGCCATTCCGTCATCCACGTCGATCTAGACCGGCACCATTCCAAACGTTGGCGCCTATTCGGTGGGGTCAATGGCAGTCTTCTTAGCGGACGGCATGAGTGCAAGCCATTAGCAACCAATCGACGGGAAAAGGTTCTGGTCGAGATGGAATGATCTAGGGTGTCTTGCACATGTTGCAGGATGGCGGTACAAGTGGCTTGTGGGGCCGCCACTGCTTGTCGAAGGATACGCCGATCCACACGTGCTGACGTCACTCTGGTTGAACCGACATTCCTATAAATTGCCACATTTCCTTGTTCCAACCATCTTCTCCACAGTCGGTGCACCGTGGACGCACCAAGGTGTGTATCAGCTGCGATTTGACGTATGGACCAACCTGCCCTTTTCAGTCCGATCACCATGCCCCTCGTAAAAGCGTCTGTCTGCTTGAACTGCCTCCGTTTACGATGACCTGGCATTCTCTGTTATTACCCGTGTCTTTTGACACAAGAACAAAATTTCTACAATGATTTTCCTTGAAGAAATAACGACACGAATACTGTCCTTTCTGCAAATTCCTTCCCTTATATCTTACTCCATGTGCGCACGAGAGCTGAACATTTTACATCATTTGCATAACTCGGTTAGGCGCGTCTACCCTGAAATTTGCATAATTTTCTGGCCACTATTTCTTGGGGTTCCATTTTCAATGTCACGCAGTGTATATTGGCACGGGGAAAATTAGGGAAGGCCAACTTCAGGATGAGACAACAATTTATTTCAGGCAAAAACAACTTATGAATGGCAAACAAAAAAATAAGCAATGAGGGAAGTTTACAGAGTAGCAAAATATAAACATAAAAAATTATAATATGTTAATAAAATAATAAATACTTTTCTACAATATATATAAAACAATCAATTTTAGAGTTTAATTGAAACAAATAGAGTAAATTTTAAAAAGAAAAGAGATCAAAATATGATAGAAAACTTTGCCTGCTTCAGAAAGAGGTATCACGGAGAACAGTTTAAATAATCAAGTGAGAAGGCTGCTAGAAGCGTTACCTTTAAATATTTAAAACCTTCGATTTCTCTCCATCCTCTGTTTGACTCTCTGGGCTGTCAATGATTAGATAGAAACTCAAGGTACCTACAGCATTTATCGACTCAGAAATTTGTAAATTATGTCAAAAATGTCTTTGTTATCTGTCAAAATTCGAAACAGTTTCGAATTCTCATAACAAATAGTTCGCTAATGTATCATAATGTAGGTTTACTATGCAATAAATTGATAAAGAAGGAGAAATCTCTCGAAATATTTTAAGAAAAACTTGCTTTTTTTTCTCTTTACAGATCCAGGTACGCCCTTTTTATATATAAACTTATTTAATGGATCGCCTTTTGGCTCAAAACATAAGGTAGTTTCATATTTTGATGTCCACGGTCGTTTATTTTTTAAAGCATACAGAGATAATTGAGTATATATAGAGGCATCGGATTGCAGTGTTTCAGGATCTTCGATTATGATTTCTTTGTCCGTTGTGTTGTATACGTTTTACCGTGTTTGCTATAATCAAGACAAGTTGTTTGTGATCCCAAATATCTGCTTTCAAAATTCCAGGTAAACATTTTGCGTCCTCACGCCATATTTTAACAAATAAAGTTTTATTTGGATTTAATTAGAGTTTTTATTTATCCGACATTTCAATGAACTAATCAGGTCCATATTTTTCTAGAGATATATATAACCCAGGGAGCGCAGAACGCCAACTACCCGAGGAGTCAGCTCACCAGTATGGACTCATCTTTTAATAGTCTTTCTTTTTGTTTTGAAACCCACAGCAGGGCACCTGAAGCACGCGACCTGCTGTATGCTTCAAAACAAAAAACATCGTAAAAGATGGACGATTGGGTCAATCGAAATACTACTCGGATCAAAAGGTTTCGACACTTTGCTCATAAAATCCTGAAAACTCAATATATTTTCTCCTGGGTTGTGGCAAACGCAAGCGTCGCCCATGGCTTGGAGACCTGCCAGTTTTCAAAAATCACGCGCCACAACAGCGCGATCAGCAGCTGTTCGTAGTGAAGCCTTTTGCCCGTGCTTCGATTCCGTTAGTCACCGAAATGGAGGATCAACGAATTTGCATCAAGTTCTGTGTTTTGTTTTGGCCAAACCTCTTTGGTCTTTGTTCATTCTTTCCTTTCTTCTTGCATTCCCTTGCATAATGGCCTTTATCTCCACATTTGAAACAAACAACCTTTGTTTTAAATTGTTTTTCTGTTTCAATGGGCTTCGAAGAGGCATTAACGACCATGGCACCCACATCTTTTGGTAGATTTGACGAACGCCTTTCTGCTTCTGCCAACAGCCGTCTTTCAACTGGGGCGGTCGTGAAGTCTGAATCAGGCAAGTTACATATGGTTGAGACAACGGTGTCCCAATCCTCTGGTAATCCACCCAAAAACGCCATAGCCAAATCGCCATCATCAATTTTGTCACCAATTTGGGCCAGTTCGTTTACAATGTGGTTTATCTTCCCCATATACCCTTCCATATTGCTGTGCTGAGTCAAACTTTCGCCATATAACTGCCTTCTTAGTTGTACGGCTCGATATCTACTATCCTTTAGTGCGTATAATTTTTTCCAGTTCCTCCCAGACCTCTTTCGGAGTATTCAAATGTTGAACATGCAATTGTTGTTCATCATTAATCCCGAGGCAAATTTTTGCAAACGCCTTACCCTCCCGCGACAAAAAAAAGTTTTGTTGCAACAAGGTCACTAGGGTCAGTCTTAGCCTCTTCTGGATTGATCAAACTCCACAAGTCGTTTTCGATTAGAACGAGTTTCATCTGGAAGCTCCAGCTGGAGTAATTAGCACCATTTAATTTTGTAATCGTTGTGTTTGCCATTTTACAAAATATTTGGTAAGTAGAAAAAGGATGGGCCAAGTAATCAAAGGAAATTTGGTTACTCACGTTTTAAGCCTTGCGCTTCTTCAGTCTGACGTTTTAGGTCTTGCGCTTCTTCAGTCTCACGTTTTAGGCCTTGCGCTTCTTCAGTCTGACGTTTTAGGTCTTGCGCTTCTTCAGTCTCACGTTTTAGGCCTTGCGCTTCTTCAGTCTCATAATCTTTGTTGTATTCCAATTGATTACACACAGCGCTCAACGTTAATTATTGTTTAATTAACTACAAGGTAAAAGGATTATATATAGATTAAATAGTAAACACATGGAGAAAGAGAATAAGTCAGCGTGGCGATGCCGCTTGCAGGGTTACATCAACAGGAAGTGACGTCAACTCCAGTGTTGCCGAAGCCAACCGCACGCCGCCACGGTCCAGCAATAATTAATATATTTTCTCTCAATATAATAAACATTTAAAATATAATAATTTATATAAAGAGACAAAGGTCGCCTCTCCCGTCAAAATAGACGTCAAAACTAGACGTCATCTATTGACTGTCGCCGCAACTAGCGGCCTCGGGTCGGTGACTAGGCCACAACACCAGCTTTGGCATACTGAAAAGCGTCCACCTAGAGACCATCGTTTCGGGCTAATGGCCCACGTCAGTCTAGTGCAGACTTTATTCCATCAGATCCACACGGGATCAAATGGAATCTTGACAATCTGCCAAAGAGGTGTTTAGCTGTTAATGAGGCTGGGCCAATTCTATAGCTAAAATATAGATGGAATTTTAAAAAAATATATATATATATATGATAAGGTGTTATCAGTTACTCAAGTATTACTAGTAAAGTTTCTTTACTAGGGCAATGGACATAATGAATCGTTCTGATACATTTTTAAAGGGAGAGGTGCCTCTTTTGGTACATGAATATCAACCTCCTTTATGATTGTCTATTGTATCAGAGGAATTCTTGTAACAAACTTTGACATGCCACGTTGATAGGAACATTCTTTTCCCGCGAAGCCAGGGTACAAAGAAGAATATTTTGACATATCCTAGATTCAAAATTTGATTTCATTTAACTATATTTGCATACCAACCCTTTGTACATATTTAAATTGTGTTTATTTATTACCAGTTAAGACACGCTATATCCGATCTGGATAATTGCGTGTGAAACTATTTACAGTAATTGTAGTAGAGTAGGTAACAGAATTGTCAAAAGAAAATAAACCATTAAGCAAAAGAGCATTAAATAAACATATACATTAAACAAATAAGCATTAACATAAGCAGATAGAAGAAATCGCAAGGTAGTTATTTACAGTATGTTAAGCAATGGTGGAAGTTGATTTAATGAAGTAATCTGTAATAATTAGTATTGTGAAGTTTTAAATTGTCTTGATATTTTCTCCTTTCATCTAACTAAAAAATAGGTAGACGAGTGGGTAACACCCTCGATTCCCGATAGTCATGAACCGGGATCGAATCCCGTGTTAACATTTTGTTTAATATGTGAATAACCATCGCATATTATTATTCATTAATGAAAAGATAGAGGTTGCCTGGCCGGCATTCATATTTATATAAATATTATTCATTGTTGTAAATATATCAAAAAATAGGTTGCTCTTTTTAGTGGTACTTAATAAAGCTATTTTGGAACTAAACATCTAACTAAAACTTGCATACTAATTCTTGTATAGATTCAAATATCTTTCTTTCTTTTCTCTCAATGTTTAGTTTACCTATGTAGTGCAAGTGTCCCTAGGGGGACATAGCACTTTATGTCGAAGCAAATTTAGAAATAAATCCTGGATTCCATTTCTACATATCTCACGTTTTAAGTAACCCTCCTTATTACAATATACTTAGCAGCTTTGAGGATAAATAGCTATTATCAAATGACACGCTAAGCCTTTGCTCGATCGTACCGTATATTTTATCAAATTCCTATAGAGATAGTTGGAATAAAAGTTCCAACACTGAATCCCAAATTTTAAAAATTATTTTAATGATTTATAAATTAGAGAGATTATCTTTCTCTAGATATCCTTATATATATAAAAATGAAATGCGAAATCGATGTTTGTTATCGCATCACGCAAAATCTACTGACTCAATCATTATGGAATTTCGCATGTAGGTAGCTGAAGATTTCGTTTAACATATAGGCTATTGAAAAAACTACAAAGGTTAATGTACATTTTTAAAAAAATATTTAACTGAAATGGATTAGTTCCCGCCTTTTGCCGCTTGGCGCCGCACTGGTCGCGACGAATTTGATTGGTTAATAATTTTACACTTATTTTGTTAGTTTACACGCTGCATTATTCAAAAGGTAAGATTATATATATTCATTTAAACTCTTTGGAAATATTATTGTTCAGAAATATTTTTCTAATTTAATTGATACTACGTTTTTTTTAGATAAGGTACACTGTTTGATTCTCATAAGGAATATTCAAATCATTTACGATTTAGATTATTGTTTAGAAATATTTTTATAATTTAATTGATACTACATTTTTTTAGATAAGGTATACTGTTTGATTCTCATAAGGAATATTCATATATTATATTATATATTCATATAACATTTACGATTTAGAGCAGTGCATTCTATATTTTTTTCTTTTTCATATTTATTGCAAAAATTATGTTTTTTTTTCTGTATAGCTTGCTACATATATTTTACTATATATGTTTGTTCCATGCAATAGTTTTATACTTATTAGCGTTTATATTGTAAGCAGCTTCTATGCATTTTTAATAACTGCTTTTTTTTAGGGGTAGGCTCAATTTATTGGGCAGTTTTTTCAACCAAATTAGACTTTTTTTTAGGCCTTCTTCCATTGTCTTTTTTTTGGTTTTGCTGACATTTGTTTAGGTAGTATTTATATTTATCTGTTTCATAATATGTAGCTGCTCATATATATCTATATAGGCTCAATTTATTGGGCAGTTTTTTCAACCAAATTAGACTTTTTTTAGGCCTTCTTCCATTGTCTTTTTTTTTGTTTTGCTGTCATTTGTTTAGGTAGTATTTATATTTATCTGCTTCATAATATGTAGCTGCTCATATATATCTATATATGTTCTACTCATATTTATTGTGCATATTTTTTCAGCAAATTATACTTTTTTCTTTACGTCTTCTTCCATTTGATTTTTTTAATCAGTTGTTTTACGTTTTCACTGAGTTTTATGCATTTTTCCCCTCCTTACAGATTATTTCTATGCATTTTTTTTCATTTTGGCCTTAGTCATGAGTCGCGCTTATTTTAATACACTATTTTATATTTTTTTTCTTCATTCTCAGCCCTTGATGTTTTACATTTTTCAGTTATCCTTATTTTTATTTTTACTAATGCTTTGTGTTTGTAGGTATGCCAAGCCATAGGAGAAGCAATCTTTCTCAGCGTTCCAATAGCTCTAGGGTTCAGCATGCTTACCGACTGCGCGAAACCAGAGGACAGAATATTCGAAGATTGCGTGCACAGTCCGCGCGTCAAGCCGCTGTGCGGTCGTTAGAGACACCTGATCCCATCCATTCTCGCTTACAGGCGCATTCAGAAATATATTCTTCTACTCGGAGGAATACTAGAACAAATAATTTTTTCAGCAGCGTTTGGTCTTCTATGGAAAATGCAGGTTTTAATTATTCTGTTGCTGTTGAATACTTTAAGCACCCTTTAATTTCCCTTGGGATGATGGACACTACATGCAGGTTTTGTGGGGCCTTAAGATGGAAAGATGAGTCTTCTGGAATGTGCTGTTCAAACGGGAAAGTCCGTTTGCCATTAATTTACTTACCTCCCGAGCCACTTCGCAGCCTATTATCTGGAGAGAATTCTGATTCAGTCCATTTTTTGCGTAATATTCGCAAATATAATTCCTGCTTTCAAATGACATCATTTGGAACTGAAAACCAAACCCACTCTGTTACTTTTCCAACCACATTTTCTATCCAAGGCCAGGTCTACCACAGAATAGGTTCACTTATGCCATCTGAGAATCAGCCAAGTAGATTTCTTCAGATCTATTTTATGGGTGGTGGTGATGATGATGATATTCAGACTGATCGAAGATGCCAGCAAATACAGGGAGTACGTCGTAATATTGTACAGGGTTTGCAGCGCATGTTGCACCAACACCATCTACTGGTTCAACAGTTTAAAACTGCACTTGAAAATATCCCCAGTGATGTGATGTGGATGAACTCATAAAAATAACACTGGTCAACAAGATTTTTGCACAAGAGAACCTGATTATGTTTCTAGTGTAACTTTTCATGATGAACTCAAATATCTAATCAGAAATTTCCCATCACCTATGGTTTTTGCGTGACGGTCTTTTTTTAGTATTGGGATAAAAACACTAAAAATTGCAAACAATGTCATGTAACTGGTTTATCAAAAAATATTTTTCTTTGTCCACAAAGAAATAGCATCTTATCTACATGTCCTGAATCCAAATATACCATTAGTTTTTTTCTATTACACAATATTTCTGAGATACACCTACTTGAATTTGGAAATATTGTTAATATATAGGCATATATGAACGAAACATATTTATTATTGAAAAGCAGTGACAGTGGATTTTCTTCTATACTTTGCTTGTGGTAGATCCCTCTTGAGTGCCCAGCAGTCGTCGGCAAGCATAGCGGGACTCCATTTACCTTGGTACCGCTTCTCCATGCTTGATATAGATTGATGAAACCTCTCACCATGCTCATCGCTAACTGCGCCAAGATTGTCTGGAAAGAAATCTAGATGTGAATGCAGGAAATGGATCTTGAGGGACATGATACATCCCAGTGCCTTGTAGGAAAGCAACAGATCATTAACTATGTCTCGGTAATTTTCAACCTTGACACTTCCTAAGAAGTTTTTGCAAACGTTTCTAAAGGAATTCCATGCTGCTGCTTCAACTTCATTCAAACTATTTTGAAAATTTCCATCCTGCTGCAATTCTCGAATCTGAGGTCCAACGAAAATGCCTTCTTTAATCTTCGCTTCACTTATACTAGAAAATTTTTGTTTTAGGTAGGCAAATCCACTGGCATTTCGATCCATTGCCTTGACAAAGTTCTTCATTAATCCCAGTTTAATATGTAATGGTGGTAAGTAAATATTTTCTGAATCGATCAGGGGTAGATTTGCAATATTTTTATATCCTGGAGTAAAGATTTTACAGTTTGGCCAGATTTTTTAATGTAATGCCTTTCCCTATCTCTGCTATCCCACTCACACAGAAAACAACAAAATTTTGTATATCCAAGCTGTAATCCACGCAAGAGAGCAACGACTTTCAAATCGTTGCATATTTTCCAACCGTATCTTTCATGTTCTATCTTTTTCAAAAGCAGTTTCATGTTTTCGTAAGTCTCTTTCATGTTGGATGCATGTATTTATCCCAATACTAAAAAAAGATCGTCAGGCAAAAACCATGGGTGATGGGAAATTTCTGATAAGATTTTTGAGTTCAGCATGAAAAGTTACACTAGAAACACCATCAGGTTCTATTGTGCAAAAAAAAAAAGTTTTTTTTGTAGACCTGTGTAATTAAATATTAGTGGTTGAATATTAAATAATAATTGAATATTAATTAATTAATTTTTTTATTGGTTTTTGACCAAGAAAAAAAAAATTCTTTCGGTCAAGAGATACGTAAATTTTGTTCGTTCAATGTTAATTTTAATTTTTGTATTGTTAGTTTTGTTTGCATGTAAATATTCTTAAGGAAGAGAAATACACTTTTTTTCTTTTATAAGTGCAGACATCTTTTGTTTAATATAAATTTCTAGAAAATTATTTAATTAGCAAAATAACAATGGCGACGAGACTTTCGTTCGAACCATATGTAATGAAAGAAGAATCTTTTGAAAATTATCTTCAACGATTCAAACAGTACATTTTTTGTGAATGAAATCGAAGGTAAGAAGATTGTTCCTTTTTTATTATGTCTATTGGAGCAAATACTTATAGTATTCTAAAAGAATAAATCTCACCTAGAGATGTTTGTGCATTAGAATTCGAAGAAATTGTTAGTGTTTTACTTACTCATTTTACACCTAAGCTAAATATCATTTTTGAAAGATATGAATTCAGCCAATTGGTTCAGGAACATGGCGAAAAAATAGAAAACTATGTCCTTAAATAAAAAAAACAAGCTAATAAATTTAACTTTGGCTTAAATATTGAAGAACACCTAAGGGATAAGTTCATTGCAGGAGTTTCTAATCAAGTTATTTTGAAAAGATTACTGCAAGAGCCTGAGCTCACTTTTAATATGGCAGTAAATATGGCTACCACAATAGAATCGGTAGATTGTAATGTGTTGAAAATGAAGTCTTATGCTGAAACTAAAGAAATAAACAAATTACATTCTAAATGCAAACATTGTGGAAAGATGAATCATCATTCGGACAAATGTTTTTTTTTTAAATTCTTTCTGCTATTCTTGTAAACAATTGGGACATATATCAACTGTTTGTCATTCAAAATCTAAGAATGGATATTTTCAACCAAGAAAGAGAGGAATATCTAGTGAAGCGTCTGCCCACGGAGAATCATTTTCGGGAAAGAATGGTGAGTCCATCAATAATGTAGAATATTTGACTAATAAATTTGAGAGTATTTTGTATGTCTTCGACATAAAATTCTTAGCAGAAATTGACACTGGTGCGGCTTTAACAACTATGTCAAAAGATCTATTTTTAAAATATTTTGAACATATTAAATTGTTTCCGTCTAAATGTTATTTAACTGATTATCAAGGAAATGGCATTTCCTCTATTGGAGAATGTAAAGTAGAAGTAAGATTTAAAAATAAAGTAGGCCATTTAAACTTAATAGTAACAAATATTAAAAATAATAAATTTCTCATAGGAAAAGACTGGATAGTATATTTTGATATGGTACAAATTAATGTCCAACAAAATAATAATTTTGATACTAATTTAATTTTAAATAAACATTATAAACTTTTCGAAGATATAGTCTTGCCAATAAAAGATATTTCCGTACACATTAATGTAAAAAATAATTTTGCGCCAAAATTTTATAAATTTAGACCTGCTCCCTTTGCTATTAGGACTTTAATTGAAGATGAACTATTATTTTTATTGAATAATGATATTATTGAAAATGTAGTGGATAGCCCAATAGCTTCACCGCTAGTATGCGTCCCTAAGAAAAACGGCAAAATTAGAATTTGTGCGGACTTTAAGAGAACCTTAAATCCACTTATCGAAGATGTTAAGTACCCGATACCGAACATCGATAATGTTTTACATTCTTTTTTTGGTAAAAGTATATTTAGTAAAATTGATCTTTCAAGCGCATATCATCAGATACTTCTAGACGAGGAATATCAAAAATTGACAGTTATTTCTACCCATAAAGGCCTTTTTAAATATAAAAGGCTGCCCTTCGGTATCAAGTCCGGAGCGACTATTTTCCAAAGAACTATGGACAATATTTTTTCCGGTCTTAAAAATGTAATAATATATTTAGACGATATTATTATAGCATCGTCTGATATAAATGAGCATATTTCAGATATTGAAACAGTCATTAATAAATTATCTGATTTTAATTTTTCAATTAATAAAGAAAAATCTTTGTTTTTTGTTGATGAAATTAATTATTTGGGACATAGAATAAATAAAAATGGAATCTATCCCCTTGAGGATAAATTGGACAGTTTAAAAAAATGTCCTAAACCGAGTAACATTTCAGAATTGAAATCTTTCTTGGGCATGTTGTCATTCTACAGTAAATTCGTTAGAAATTTATCCATACATGCAAATCCTTTATTCTCTCTATTGAAAAGAAGTTATAATTGGAATTGGAAAAAAGAACATGATCAAGCTTTCGAAAAATGTAAAAATTTGATTAGTACAAAAACTTGTTTGACGCATTATTCGCAAGATTTACCTCTTTATGTTACTTGTGATGCATCAAATTATGGTATTGGAGGATATATTTCCCATATTGTAAACGGCATTGAGAAACCAATTAATTTTGTTTCAAGAACACTAAATGACACAGAAAAGAAATATTCCCAGATAGAAAAAGAAGGGTTATCAATATTCTTTACCTTAAACAGGCTAAAACAATTCCTTTACGGAAGAAAATTTATTATTAATACAGATCACAAACCATTACTAGCCATTTTTGGCGATAAAAATAATTTACCAGCCTTAGTGGCAAATAGATTACATAGATGGTCACTCTCAATATCAAATTTTAATTTTGAAATTAAATATACTAAGGGAACTGAAATACCTCTTGCAGATTTTCTTTCAAGATTTCCAAATCCTGAAAAAGGGGAGAAGGAAGAGGAAATGGGAGAAATATTATTAATAGAAAATTCGATATTAGATTACGTCTTGGTATCGTACAAAACCCAAGAAGATCCAACTCTTAGAAAACTATATAAGTTAGTCGAGTATGATAAGTATGATATTGACTCAGAGGTAGATATAAAACCTTATAATAGAATTAAAAACGAGATAACAATAGTAAGAAATTGCCTATTTTTCGGAAATAGAATGATCATCCCCGATTCCTTAAGAGAATATGTTTTGAAAATCATCCATGAAAATCATATTGGAGTAAATAAAATGAAAACTCTGGCCAGAAGTTCTGTCTATTGGCCAGGAATGGATGAGCAAATTGAGAAACTGTCTAAAAGCTGTAGCACTTGTATCGAAAACACATCAAAGCTGCCAAACCAGGAATTTACTGAGTGGACTCCACCAAACAAAGTTTGGAAGAGAATTCATCTTGACTATTTCTATTTTGCGGGAAAAACTTTTTTGATATTAGTGGATGCGCATTCTAATTAGATAGAATGTCAAATGGTTCCAAATACATCGGCAGGATTCTGCATAGATTTTTTGAGAGAATGTTTAGCGAGATATGGTATACCGGAGGTGGCGGTAATGGATAATGGGCCCCCGTTTAGAAGTTATGAAATAAAGACATTTTTCGAAAGAAATGGCATACATGCGATGTTTAGCCCCGCTTACCATCCGGAGAGCAACGGACTAGCGGAAGTGTCTGTAAGAGAGATAAAAAAGCTACGAAAAGAATTATTTCGGAGGAAAGAGAATTACCCCTTGAGTTTGCTTTGATAAAGGCATTATATGCATATAGATTGAGTCCTTTGACTAGAACGGAAAAATCCCCTGCTGGAATATTTTTAAATCGCGAGATTAGAACGAAGATTTCCATGTTGAGCAAGAAATCAGTAAGAGTGGGGAGATTGAAAAATAAAAAAACAGAACAATAGCTACAAAATAAATGATAGAGTAAGATACAGATGGATGGAAAGAGGAAAACCGAAATGGATGTTTGGGATTGTAAAGAGAATAGTGGGAAGCAACAGCTGTATGATAGAAACTGATGGAATTGAAAGGAAAGTACACACTAACTATATGAGGAGAAGTATGGAGAGAAAGGATGTTTCGTCATCAGAAGAAGGAATAAGCTACCCAAGGCCTCAGACGTCAAGTCCCCTGACTCCTGCTACAATATTAGCAGAATCTACACCTGGACCACCGACTGAATCTACACCTTCCCGGAGATATCCACTACGAGAGAGGAGACCACCGGATAGATATGTACCGTAATAAGTATTGCTATCTTAAAAAAGGGGGAGTTGATGTGGATGAACTTATAAAAATAATTTAATATTAGTGGTTGAATATTAAATAATAATTGAATATTAATTAATTGATTTTTTTATTGTTTTTTGACCAAGAAAAGGTAAATTCTTTCGGTCAAGAGATATGTAAATTTTGTTCGTTCAATGTTAATTTTAATTTTTGTATTGTTAGTTTTGTTTGCAGGTAAATATTCTCAAGGAAGAGAAATAAACTTTTTTCTTTTATAAGTGCAGACATCTTTTGTTTAATATAAATTTCTAGAAAATTATTTAATTAGAAAAATAACATGATGCATACAGAGTTGTTGTAATTGCTGATCGGACACCTCCTGGTCAACATCCTAGACGGTATAATGCTCCTACAGCTAATGAGGTTGCGGTTGTCTTAGCTGGTAATCAGTTTGGCTCACGTGACATTGTTTTACGTCAGCGAGATAATTTGCTGCAACATGTTAGCGACACACATCGCTTTTATGATGCCCTTCAATATCCTTTAATTTTCTGGAAAGGCCAAGAAGGATATTCTTTTCATATTCCTCAGATCGACCCAAACACTAGACAGCCTTTGTCAAGTAAAGTGTCTTCTATGGAATTTTATGGCTATTTTATTATGGTTCGCCGAAATAGTCCAAATGTCATTGTTCAATTTGGCCAGCTCTTTCATCAATTCCTGGTCGATATGTATGCTGGGGTAGAAAGTGAACGTTTGCGCTATATTACGCTGCACCAGAGAAACTTGCGTGCAGAGAGTTATATTCATTTGCGCGATGCCCTGTCTACTGATGCAAATATTAGCCCTAATAGCTTGGGTCAAAAGATCATTTTACCATCAAGTTTTGTCAATAGTCCCAGGTATTTGGCAGAATATACGCAGGAATGCTTTTTGTTATGTTCGGAAATTTGGGCGTCCAGATCTTTTTATTACTTTTACAAGTAACCCCTCTTGGGAAGAGCTATCTGCAGCGTTGCTACCAGGACAAAAACAGCTGGATAGACATGATATCACAGCTCGGGTTTTTCAGCAAAAATTAGTTAAATTTATTGGGGCTCTAACACAAGGCCAATTGTATGGAGCAACAGTTGCGTGGATGTATTCTGTTGAATGGCAGAAAAGGGGACGTCCTCATGCTCACATATTAGTTTGGCTAACAAATAAGCTCCGTCCCACTCAGATAGACTCTGTTATATGTGCTGAGTTTCCAGATCCTATTCAAGACCCATTATTGTATAACATTGTGGTTAAGAATATGATACATGGGCCTTGCGGTGAGTACAACCCTGTGTCCCCCTGTATGAAGAATAGTAGCTGTTCTAAAAAATATCCAAAACAGTTTTTGCTGGAAACCCAGACTAATGAGAATGGGTATCCTTTATATAGGAGACGCGCACCTGAAGCAGGTGGCTTTACGGCAAAGGTTAAAATACGTGGACGCGAAGAGGTCACAATTGACAATCGTTGGGTGGTGCCTTATTCTCCATTTCTATCGAAGATGTTTTGTGCACATATCAATGTTGAGAACTGTAGTTCTGTTAAGGCAATAAAATATATTTGCAAATATGTCAATAAGGGCAGTGATCAAGCTATTATTAATTTACGCAGAGAAGGTAGAGGTCCTGACCCTCAAAATGAGGTGCGAATGTATCAGTGTGCCAGATACATAAGCAGCATTGAAGCTGTTTGGCGTCTTCTCAGCTTCCCTTTACACCAACGCCATCCAGCTGTTATCCATTTAGCTGTGCATCTTGAGAATGGAGAACGGATATATTTCAATCAAAACACTCTTGCCCATCGAATGCGTAATCCATCAAGGACAACCCTGACTGCATTTTTTTCATTATGCCAAACTGATTCCTTTGCTAGGACCCTGCTCTATCCAGATGTTCCCCAATACTACACTTGGAATTCTTCTGCCCACGAATGGAGAAGGCGCGTTCAAGGCAAGCTGGTCGAAGGAAGGCCTGGAGTGAAGAGATCAGACACTATTGGACGGGTTTACGCTGTGCATGTCAGTAACTTTGAATGCTTTTGTTTACGTATGTTACTACATAACATCAAGGGACCAACTTCCTTCGCATATTTGAAGATTGTTAATGGCAGTCAATACGAAACATTTAGAGAAACATGCGCAGCTCTTGGATTATTGGAGAATGATAACCATTGGGTTGTCACAATGGATGAGGCCGTTCTTTGTCAGGCTCCTACAAGAGTACGGCAATTGTTTGCCATATTAATTTCTACGTGCACAATTTCGAACCCTCAGCAGTTATGGATTACCTATAGAGATGAGATGGCAAGTGATATTCTTCATCGTTATCAGCTTCTCGATTCCTCCATCAGGTATAATGATCTGATATATAATTAAACATTGTGTAACATTGAGGATCGTGTAGTATCTATATGTGGGAAGAAACTGCAGGAATTAGGCTTAGGAGCACCCAGGAGAAATGTGGTTACCAATTCTGACATTTTGAGAGAACTTGCGTATGATACGGCAGAACTTGAAGACAATGTTGCATCCATGCTGCCCAAACTCTTGCCAGAACAAAGAAGAGTTTTTGATGCTGTTTTAGCAAAAATTAATTTGTCACAACCCAAAATTATATTTTTAGATGCGCCGGGGGGAACAGGTAAAACATTTCTTTTGAATCTTCTATTAGCAATGGTTAGGAAGGAACAAAATATTGCCATTGCTGTTGCTTCCTCAGGGATAGCTGCAACAGTGCTTGCGGGCGGAAGAACTGCACATTCAGTGCTGAAATTACCTCTGACTTTTGCAGAGGGCCAGACTGCTGTTTGCAATATACGAAAAAATAGTGATAAAGCTTCACTCTTACGTAGCTGTAAGTTGCTGGTTTGGGATGAGTGCACCATGGCCCATAAAATTGCCTTGGAAGCCCTTGATCGAACATTACAGGATATCCGTGATGATCCACAACCCATGGGTGGTTTAGTAGTGCTTTTGGCCGGTGATTTCCGACAGACTCTTCCAGTAGTCACTAGAGGTACACCTGCTGATGAGCTGAATGCCTGTTTAAAGTCTTCTTATCTTTGGAGCCATATTGTGAAAATGCACCTCACAGTCAACATGGGAGTTCAACTCCATAATTGTACCACTGCTGCACAATTTGCAGACGAACTCTTAAAGATAGGAGAAGGTCAACTAGAAACTGATTCCGAGGGTAATATCCAGTTTTCAAATACTTTTTGCCAAGTGGTGGAATCTTCAGAAAGTCTGTATGAAAAAGTTTTCCCTAATATAGGTGTAAACTATTTATCTGAAGAATGGTTAAGTGCCCGCACTATTTTAGCCCCCAAAAATAGCACTGTGCTAGAGAAATAAATAATACAATATTAAATTCAATCCCGGGTGAAAGCAAAATCTATAGGTCAATTGATACAATGGTTGATCCTGATGAATCTGTGTCGTATCCCCCTGAATTTTTGAATTCACTAGAATTGTCTGTTTTTTTTTTGACAATTTTGAAAGAGATTTCTTCGAATAATGATTTTGGGAAGCTTGACTTTTGTAAATACATAATTTGTGAATAATTTGTTATCATTATTGCTCTACTGTAGTTTCATCAATAAATCTTTTTTTACTTTATTTTATTTTAATTTTTTCACATTTACTTCATTTACATAACTCTATTCTTGAAAATTGTTTTTTTTTATGGTATCAACATTTCTGGTTCAATTAAGGTTTTGTTAGCCTGCAACACACCTTATCATAGCTCATTGCATTTATCAGGATAACTTTGCTGTTTTGATTTTTACACCATTAGTATTTTCATGCCTCTATAATATTATATTTGTTTGCAGAATTTTATAGACAATTTGGTTTGGGTTATGTACATTAAGAATTTGTAAAAATATAAAGGTCAAAGTTTTACAACAAAAAAAAAAAAAAATTGGAACACCATTTCTCTCCCATTTAATTTAATGATGCTTCATTTATGATTTTTAGAATTGCATTATTTTTATGCATATTATTTTTAAAAATTTGTGTTAGAAAGACATGGAATATTGTTAAGTTAATGTAATATTAACAGAAACTTTACCAACCCGTGAAGCGTTAGCTCCAGTCTTTTACCGCTGGGGGCAGCACTGTTAGAGCTAATAAATGCTTTCGATTGGTTCTTACTTTTACATGCTGTTTGTTTTTAGACTAAATTGATGCACATCAAGTTAGCATTTTTTCATGCTTCAAAAGTTAAGATTATATTTTTAACGTTTCATAATACTTTTCAAATTAAAGCCGGAAATAATATTGCTTTTTCCCATCCTGCAGGTCTACATTACACTGCAACATGCTATCATAACTCTGGCTTTTGGCATTGATATTTATATAATGTGAAAGTACTGTTTGCTACCTTAAGCTCTGGAGAGATTATAATGTGTCTACAGATCCATCATGTGGAAATCACACCATAGTGAAAATGCATTTAGCTGGTAGCAATGTATCACATTTGTAGACATGTGGTGCGCTTACAGTAAAAGCAGTCGCTACCTACCCACCATGGTTATCATGGCCTGTACCACGTGTACTGGGGATAATTAAAAAAAAAAAAAGAAAACAAGACCGAATACAAAAAATTACATTATGTGTGGTTTCAGTTACATTTTGTCTATCTTCAGACAAAGGTACTGAATACATTCAGTAATTTTGTCTTTATATGGCAACAATGATGTTACTGAAACATCACACATATATATATGTTATATTGAAATATTTCATTTAAAATTATGTTATATTAAAGTATTATTTTATTTAAAAATATATTTCATAGATAGAAATATTCTGTTAAATCGGCCGCCAGAGGTCATGCTTCCCATATAAAATCTCATTGTTGTTCTTCCCTGATGGTCGGCCCAAAACTTTTGTACATTATGTAAATAAGCTTTTCTTTTTTATTCTTACGCCTTAAGCCAGGCAGTACTTTTAACAAATTATGTTTATTATATAATCTTAAAGCTCAATTAAAACAATCTCTTATCAAAACTATTTTTAGTAATCATACTTTCAAGATTCATGCCACGACTGCATCAACAATACCATATAGTACTAAAAAGAACCAGCAAATAACTGCATCACCATTACAATAATCCTCAACATGATCATAAATTCAAGCAGAAAATATCTTTTTTTTTTAATAATAATATTATATATATATATATTTTTTTTATTTGGTCTTGCTTTTTTGGTATTTTTAAAATTGCCCTTGACTATTAGAAAATTATGCAAATTTCCTTTTTATTTTAAATACCATTTTAAAAATTATATTCTTTTGTTAAAATATCCAATTTCCCACACTTTTCTAAAACTGCAACAATAACTAATACAAAATTCTTCCAACTCCAGGTATTTCAATATTTCAGAAATATATTACATTTATAAAAGTTATTTAGATATGTAAATGCCGGATTAGGTGCCCTTTAAAATGTTTGCTCTGGCTGTTTCTTCTTGGACAGCCGAGAGTGAAGTGGACAAAGTGAAATTTTCAGGTTGTGCCGACCATTTTCCTTTATTCACACTAATCATTAGATTTTTTTTTTAATTTTTAAGAATAAAAGCCCAGTTTGGTTACTTGCACTCACTGGAGGGGTTGGACTTTTTCAAGAATCAGGAGCCATTGGGGAAATTTTTTTTTTTCAGAACAAAGTGTCTGAATCTGCATTCGATGATCCCGGGTCATGGTTTTTAAAAGTTAACAGTTTAGACCACTCCTCCAAACAGCACTCTATTCATTAGATGTGTTTGTGAAATGGATCCTATATTTCAGATTTTTTTAAAAGCATTTTCGATATTGCTGTTTGCAATTTATCTCCATTTTGCTGAAAGAAAATTCATTACATTGAGTTTACAAACAGTTGGGGCCTCTATTCATTCATGAGTAAACCTCGCTCGAACACTACCCAGGCGAAGCCGGGTCCAGTCGGGTAAAACCCGGGCGTTGCCCGGGCCATTCGGCTAGTATATATATAAATGTTATAAAAAAGATTTAATTTTAAATTATAATTTCATAGATTCAAATACTCTGCTAAATCGACCGCCAGAGGTACCTCTTCCCCTATAAAATATCGTTGTTGTTTTATCCCAATGCCGGTTCAAAACTTTTGTACATTATGTAAATAATATTTTGTTTTCCTTATTCTATTTGACTTAAGCCAGGCATTACTTTTATCAAATTATGTCTTTTTTATATAGCCCTTTAATTAATTAATTTACTGATCGAAACGATTTTTCATTATTTTGGCCACGACTGCATTACCATAATTTTCAACATGATCAAAATTCAAGCAAAAAATTTATTTCTTCATTTATAATATATATAATGAAAGGATTTAAAAGCACGAATGTTTCTTTTATACATAAAACAAATTTCTACTGCCCTTACTGCGATGAAAAATATATTGGGAGGGCTTGGCTCATCAGTGGTGAACCCTCCCAGCGGTTTCGCCAATTTAATCCACCAGACCGCTTCTCATAGCTCTAATACTGTATTGGACGATTCTGCTTATATACGCAGCACTGAAGGATGGAATCTCTGAAATGGTTTCCATCACGCATTGCAATGGCTGAAAACGATAAAAAAAAAAACCCGTCAGGCAGAATATTCCGATGGAGATTACGGCTATCGAACTAAGAATATGAGGTTCGTTACATAAAAGGAGCACAACAATATGAAGCGGATCTCCTATCTCGTAACCCGTTCTGTGGTTTCTTAGACGCCCCCTCTTTAAGAGCCATCAGCCTTCCCCATCTGGAGATTCTAAACTGACCATTGATCACAACGGACTTCATATCATTTCCCGCAAAGGTGTAACCAAAATAATAATCCCAAAAACACTCACAAACGAAATACTTGAATCAGTACACCCACTATTAAACCTCCCAGGGATCTCAAAGATGACGAGACTCATCTCCGCTTAATATTATTGGCAGGGCATGTCACAAGACATCGCACAAAAGGTTAAAACCTGTCCACCCTGTCAATTGATAAAGCGTATCGATAGACCCAACCAACATCTTCAAAAAGACATCGATACAGTCCACATACACAAATTAAACCCGTACACAAAAAACATCCATTACATAACGCCACCCATGACAAAAACCCATAATCGACGACATAAGGATAATTACACATTTCCATTCAAACATCTTACCCCCGACGTTTTTCCAACAAAACCACTGACAATCAAACCGACGGACAGCAACCCTCTCATTCATTTAGATCCCACCATTTTCACCAAAATTCGATTTATCCCCTCCACCCATAATAAAAAACACGACATCGCCCATCCACAAATAGATCCAATTATAAATAATCCTCCACCCAGTCCGCCACAACAGATCGAATTCCAAAACGATACACAAAGATATTCTCTCAGGGAGAAAATATTGGAAAAGATGTGCAGATTCCCCATATTCCACTTAATACTTTTTGTCTGTATTCTGACTATGCCATACTCCCTCGCCCCATTTACCATAGTAATCTACCCTGGACTATATGCCCAACAGCCCCAAAGGCTTTACCAATTACAGGAAGCCATCTTCCAGATAGTGCCTTCCATACGTTTGTAACTCTCGTCCTGGACATCCTGGAAGAAAACTTCCAGCGGACATTTAGATCATCCCAGAGCCGAGGCGGAGAGTTGGGACCAAATTAGAAGTCCTCCCCCGCATGGGCCCCTCCATCCGGTCAGAATAACGACTCAAGTTCTATTGAGGTCACCTCTTGGCCTCTCGACTTACAAAACGTTCGCCATCTTGGCTGTCACCGAATGTCGTCCATACCATCCCCACAACTTGGAAAGCCCAAGTTCCACAATGAGTTCACATCCCGATTCTTACAAAAAACATATTTAATTATATTAATATACTAGCGGATGTACCCGGCTTCGCCCAGGTTTTTCTCGAGGGAATGTTTGTAGTCTAGTAATAAGAAAATATACTACACCTAAAAACTATCAGAGAAAAGAGAAACCACGGAAGGTGAACAGAAAAGTGCTTACAATGGATGTTATGTTTACGATATCAAGTTAAATAAAAACAAAGATAAAATTTGCATATGTTGGTCACTATAAATTTGTATATTCGTTAGGCGAAATTAAAAACATGATAAAACAATTGGGTATTTAAAAACAAATGTAGAAATAAAAGTTGAAGTATAATAAACAATGTTAAAGATTAGTTTTAATTATTAATCAAGATTGTGTGTGAATATGTGAGAAAGATGTAATATCGTTGTTGTTTTCTTGGCCGACTGTTTTACATATGGTGTTATCTTAAAATTGCTTGTTTTGAATATTTTTTAGATTGAGATTATTAGCTAGTATGTAAAAAAATTAACTCTGTTGAAATTTAATTTTGTATTTATATATAAATAAAATTAACTCTGTTGATTTTTTTTCTTGTATTTAATCGATAACAGCGAAGTTACGGATGTTAATGTTAGGAAATATATTTTGATGTTAAGCAAAACCTGCTCCATCTCGTTTTACATAAATGTTGAAAATTTGGTTGAAATTGATGCATTGTAACGAAAGTTTTTAGTGATGTCCACCTATGAAATTTCCATTTTATTAATATAGATAATTATATTAGTATTATAATTAATAAACAAATTTAATTCTCAAAATACCGCCTCCAAATGAATTTCAAAAATATTTAATCTTTTCCCAACACTCCCAAACAACTTATTACATTTACCTACATAAAACACGTATCCAACTCACACCCAACACAACAGACCTTAGGATCTTAGACAACACATAAAAATCATGTTCCACATTTCTCACGAAAACTTATAACATTTATCCACAAATTCACACAAGAGACAAAAAATCTACAAGGGCATCAAAACTCGGAAGTCTCCGCGTGACCTAGATACACTGGCATGCAACTCTTACCATTAAAGATACTTTTGTGTAGCTCTCTACATATTTTTTTTCTTTTTCTCACCCCATTTATTTACATTTTTTTATTTTTGAAATCCAAATGCTTAATCAAATATTTACCATTTATATAATAACTAACATATCATTTTTTCTTCTCTCTCCCCCAACTTTTTTACATTATTTTTATTTTTTTCTGAATTTATCAATGCTCAATCAAAATATTTACCATTTTTATAACAACTTCTTTTCTTATTTTTGTTATAAACCAATTTTACTTTTTCAACCACTCAACAATTTTTTTTCAACGAAAACTCACTTTGATTTCTTTTATTTATTATTATTTTATTTTGTTTTCCCAAAACCCTAACAGAAAATTCCCTCGATTTAGTTTTCCATACCTCGAGTTGAATAATTGTATAGGCATAATTTTTATTCTTTTCTTACTCAACAATTCCATCAACGCGCGTTCACTTTGGTTTCTTTTAATTATTATATTTTTATTTTGATTTCATAAAGCCCTAACAGAAAATTCCCTTGATGTAGCTTTCCATGCACCAAGTTCAATTGTATAGGCATCTTTTTTTATTTTTTTCTCTTAATCAACAATGCACCAACACGCATTCACTTTGATTTCTATTAATTATTAATTTTTTTATTTCCCAATGCCCTAACAGAAATTTCCTTCGATGTAGTTTTCCATACCTCGAGTTGAATAATTGTATAGGCATCATCATTTTTTTCTTTCTTCTACTCAACAATAATTTCACCAGCACAATTCGCTTTTACCCTTTTTATTTCACCTACCATACTTGTATATAGCCTCACAGTGCCCCTAATTAATTTTCCCCCACAAAATTACTTTTCTCTCACAGAATTCAATTCAGGATACCCCTTTTTGAATTCTTCACATGTAGGGGACGCATTTGTGATAATTTGTATATAGCAATATGTAAACTCACCACAATCTATGCAATGTATCGTCAAAAGATTTAATAAAAGTTAAGCTTCGCGAAAGAGGGAACAACAATTAACAGGATTGCATCATCCAGGAAGTAAAGGTCACTGCCCAGAACCAAAAATCTAAAGTTCAAAGACCTTCTTCCTGGAAGATTGCAATCATGGCGACAATGGAGGTACTAAGCCAATCACAGTTAATCATGACCAACAAATCGCGAATCAGAAGTAGGCACGTGGAATGATCTCCACCAATGTGAAGCCGAGATAGTTAATGACGATTATCTCGGACAAGAAGTTAGAGAGAAGGTAGGTGACCGGGCTAGAAGCAAGGTGTGCTCAACTTAGGCTCCAACCAAGGTAAAATCTTCTCGATCATGTGAAGGGCAAAGGTACCTCCTCCAGTCACAACTCTCTCCCTTTCGCAAAGATAATGTTCTATCTCATCCAGGTGTGCTCGTTATTTCCCCTATGGAAACCCACCATTCGACCAAGACTTCGCAATCAATCACCAATTTCCACAATTCATCAGGACTCTCATAGTAAGACGACAGGAGTCAACAGGATCTTACACAGGTAAACAACAGGCCCCGACAGAGAGTCGAAAGGATCCAATCCCATTATTATATATATTTTTAAAAATTATCCACCTATCGTTAAAATTTATAATACTTATTTTTGACAATGTGTTTCTTTTCACATATCAAATATTATCTCTAGGATATATTGGTACAGGCCATGATTATCATGGTGGGTAGAGGTAGGCAACTGCTTTTACTGTAAATACACCACATTACACCTACAAATGTGCCAGAGCCACGTTTGTTTACTTGCACTCGCTGGTGGGGTTGGACTTTTGCAAAAATCGGTATCCTTTGGAGCATTTTTTGAATCAATACATAGATATATACACAGATACATATTTACATACATATACACGTAAACATTAATTAAAAAGGCATATATTGGATCAAAATATCAATAATTTCACCAATATTTCAGTTGGCTGAACACTAACCTTTATCAAGGTATTATAACTTATTAATATGTGTCAACAACAAACTCAGCGCCACAAAACGTCAACAGCATTAAGTTTAAATCTGTCTTAATTCAGTTGACGTTTTGTGGCGCTGAGTTTGTTGTTTACACACATTAATATGTTATAATACCTTGATAAAGGTTGGCGTTCAACCAACTGAAATATTAGCAAAATAAATGATATTTTGATCCAATATATGCCTTTTTAATTGCAAAAGTCCAACCCCACCAGAGAGTGCAACTAAACAGAAGGGGCTCTGGCAAATTTGTAAGTATAAAAGACGAACTGCTTTTCACATGTGTAGACATGTGGCGCACTTACAGTAAAAACAGTCGCCTACCATTAACCACCATGATTATCATGGCCTGTACCAATATATCCTAGAGATAATATTTGATATGTGAAAAGAAACACATTGCCATAAATAAGTATTACAAATTTTAACGATAGATGGCAATTATATTTCAAAAATAAATATTTAATAATAAAAATAAAACATTAAAAAATTGGAATAGTGTTTTAAAAATGAACCAGGTAATGTAATCTCAATTTTATTATGTTATCTAATATAGAGATATACGTGACGTCCCGTTATAAAGATTTCAACATTGTTTGAATTGTTGATTGCAATTTTTAACAAATAGGCACAAAGCGAGTGATTAGGGTATTTTTTTAGCTAATAAAAAGATGTAATAGAGCAAATATATGCAAATATATATTTTTGAGCTAATTACATACTGGCAGTGAATTCTCAAATCACACTCATGGACAAAAACTTAAGCAAATGGAAAGTCTTTTATCTCGCCGGTCGTTTTTATTAGGGAGACAGCGTCTATTTTTTTCACACTTGATTATCTCATGTGTTTTCATTAAAGGTCACTGTGATATCTTTCAGAGTTATTGTCTGAATCCCAATATACATGCTAAAAGTTAAAACTTCCTTAAGTTTTGTCCATGAGTGTATCTTTCAGAGTTATTTTCAGAATCCCGATATACATGCTAAAAGTTAAAACTTCCTTAAGCTTTGTCCATGAGTGTATTTTTTCAGAGGTATTGTCTGAATCCCGATATACATGCAGAAAGGTACAACTTCCTTGAGTTTTGTCCATGAGTGTATCTTTCAGAGTTATTGTCTGAATCCCGATATACATGCTAAATGGTACAACTTCCTTAATTTTTGCCCATGAGTGTATCTTTCAGAGTTATTGTCTGAATCCCGATATACATGCTAAATGGTACAACTTCCTTAATTTTTGCCCATGAGTGTATCTTTCATAGTTATTTTCTGAATCCTAATATACATGCTAAAAGGTACAATTTCCTTTTGTCCAAGAGTGTTTTATTAATTCCCGGATTTTCGGTATGAACATTTGCAAAATATAAAATGATAAATTAAATAAAAAGCTTGATTTCATAGATTTCAAATTTTCTTTGTTTTCCTTTATATTATTCGATTCATTATGCACTGAGTGTATTATCAGTATTTTCAGATATAAGAAATTTGCCTTTATAAAAATATTTGAAAAACCTTACGCAATATGTTTCCTTATTACGAAAACACCGCGAGCACTCGCTCTTCAACTGGGAAAATAACTCCGCCTTTGCCGGTCCCAAACCCGGATAAAAAAGGAGAAGGGGGAGCAGTAACAAGCTCGCAAAAAAACCTAGGATCTGCTGGCCCGGCTGATGGTACCCTATAAAGACTCCAGGGATACAGGATGAGCAGCGTTTGTACTCCATGTTAGGAGCGGCTGCACATGGCGCCTGTTCCTCATATCAGAGGTGGGCATTTTTTTTGGAGCTAAGTCGGCCTGCTACTGAGTAGTGCTCCCAGTCTTAATGACAAAGGCAGACGTATTCTACTTTACCCAGTCATAATCTCAAGCTTTACAAGCTTGATACCCTAATATGATAGAGTGGAGATAAGAAAGAAGAAAAAGAACAAGCAAAATTATAATCTAAGAGTGGGGCGAGATGTTATATAGAGAGTGATACGTCTTTCATTCATTTTCTTTCATTATTTTAATAATTTAGGTAAACGAGTATTTCTCTTTGGAAAGTGTGAAAATGTAACCTTTTACAAAACCACTTGAATTTGAGGCATTTCGAATATTTAAAAATCGATTTTTTTCATTAAATATAAATTGATGCTTGTGTTTTTTCAAATAAATAAAACAATTCAAACAGGTGATCTCAATCAACCAATCAGCGTGCAATGTTTTTAAATCAAGTGTGCTGTATTAAATAAAATAATTTCGGTTCGATTCTCGGAAGTTTTATTTATATTTTTTAATTACTAAAAATAATTTATTTGTTGTCATTCTATTGGTTTACTTAAAAATATATATTGTACACTCATAGCTACGCTCAGTACATTGTATAATTCCTGGCTATCTCAATTATTTAATACACTCATGGACAAAACTTAAGGAAGTTGTACTTTTAGCATGTATATCGGGATTCAGATAATAAGTCTGAAAGATAAACTCATGGACAAAACTTAAGGAAGTTGTAACTTTTAGCATGTATATCGGGATTTAGACAATAACTCTGAAAGATACACTCATGGACAACTCTTAAGGAAGTTGTAACTTTTAGCATGTATATCGGGATTCAGACAATAAGTCTGAAAGATAAACTAATGGACAAAACTTAAGGAAGTTGTACCTTTTAGCATGTATATCGGGAATAAGACAATAAATCTGAAAGCTACACTCATGGACAAAACTTAAGGAAGTTGTACCTTTTAGCATGTATATCGGGATTCAGACAATAAGTCTGAAAGATAAACTCATGGACAAAACTTAAGGAAGTTGTACCTTTTAGCATGTATATCGGGAATAAGACAATAACTCTGAAAGATATTACAGTGACCTTTATTGAAGACACACAAAATAACCAAATGTGGACAAAATTTCCTCTGTCTTTTAAAAAATAGACGACAGGCGACATCAAAAACTTACCTCTTCCTCAAGTTTTGTCTATGAGTGTATTTATGAAATATTTTGATATTAGGTTAATTTATTATTTGTATTATAGGAGGTCTTCCTAGGCTTGATTTTAATATTCTGCGATGGAAAATCATATCGCCTTAAGGACAGTTTATTGTGTTTATGTAGTTTTGGTTTATGCTTGAAACATTTTGTTAAAAATCCATGTTGGGGAAATCATATTGCTATTTAACTCATAATTATTTATAACAGAATTATTATTATAAAAAGGATATAAGAATATATAAAAAGTAATATGAATAAAATAATAAAATTATAAACGAAGTGTTACCAATATGAAAAATAAACACGGAATACTTCAAGAATTATGCAGATAACTTGATAGACTATTAAAGAGTACGTGCTGCCAACTACCAACAAATTTTATAACTATTTTTGAAAAAGTAATTTGTCTCCATTAAAATGGATCGATTTTTCAACATCTTTGAATGTTTTCAATTACATTTTTTAAAAATTATATTTTAAAAAATACTCTAAATATAATTTATAAAAATATGGATTATAAATTATTAAATAAATTTTGGCATTAAACAAAAATGATTTATTGAAGAAATAAGCATTCATAATTTCTATAGTAAAATGAGTATCTAGTAATGTGTTATATTTTTCTTCGTTTTTATTAACAAGATGGAAAGCTTTCGAGGAGAGTTCTTCGACTGGGTAAAGAATGAAAGATGCTCTCTAGAATAAATTAGCATAATCCCTATATATATATGTCAGTGTATATGTGTATGTATGTATGTATGTTTGTCGGCTATACACGTCCACAATACGTAACTAATCTGACTGAAATTTTAACAGTATATAGAGTATAATCTGGAAAAACTTATAGTAAAGATTTCAGGTCTCTATCCCGAATATTCTTCGAGTTATTTGCAAATTTGCGTTGCAAATTTGCCCTTTCGCTCGCGAGAAGCGCCTCTAACGGGGGAGATGGGAGGTAATATCAGCTGAAATTTGGAGCGGGACGTTTCACAAGAGTGACATCCACGACGCCAATTTATTATTGTAACGAATAGTATTTGAATAAAACATTTAATCGGGTAAAACCCGGGCGTTGCCCGGGCCATTCCCCTAGTTAAGTATATTTGTACATATTGTTGCACCAAGTTGCAGCTTTGCAGGGTCATCGACCTTGGTTTCCTCCTTCTTGGTGTTATACACCGAGCGGGTTTCCATACTTAAAGTAAATAAAAAAAGTAAATACATTACCTTTTAAAGTTATTGTGTTTATTTATTCTTCCTCGTAGGTCGTGATCCTCAGTCTAGGTCCTCTCTCGCTCCAATAAACAATCAAGATATATATACAATAACAATATTACATAAGGAATGAAACTATAAAAAGGAATGATGATAATATAAATAATCTGTTTTAAAAATATATTAAAATTCATTGAATATTTTGAATAAATGTAGGGCACATTGATGCAACAATAAAGTCCTTTATAACTTGTCTCGATAGAGTTTTTTTTTACTTCAGTCACTCGTAGAGCTGTTGTTCTGAGGCTTGTTTTTTAATTTACAAATAGAGAAGCATCTTTCCTTAACAAAACGACATGTCTATAAAATACCTCTTAATAAATGGTTTTTGTTTATAATTTTAAAGTCAAAATTACCAAGTGTGGTGTATTTAGAATTTAATAATCAGACATTTAATTTACCTACTAAAGATTTAATGATCGTTACAGCACAAGCTACATTCTAATAATAATAATAATAATAATAATAATAATAATAATTGCCTATGCAAATTCTGCATTCAGGTCAATGGTCATAAATAATTAAACAATAAATATTATGAATACACATCGGCTCCTTCCCCTCCTTCAAAATCCAAATCTCTCGGGAGGTCTCCTTTCCCTCATAGGATACCGCCGCTGGGGCGTCCTATCCTGGTCCGACGCCGAAGCCGCGGAACCGGGCTCCTCTGGTGCAGAGATTCCTGAAGAGGAGGGAATGTTCTCTTTACTGGAAGAGACTGGAATCTCCACAGAACCATCCTCCGCACGGCTCTCATTTCTTGGACAATTTATCAGTTGCTCCGGCAGAAATATCTCGGAAGCTGGACTAGGCGCGATGTAACTTTTTCTTAATTGGCATACGTGCCGTCTCCATAATCTGCCGTCATTTAATTTAACAGTGTAAAAACACTTTCTAAGTCTCTTTATAATTTTTCCCTCCTTCCATTTATTTGGACCCAGAAAGTCTCTGACTAAGATATTCTCGTCCTCCTTAAAATCAGGGGAATATCCCTTTTTAAAACCTGGTTTGACCTGCAATTTTGGCTTCAATAGGTTCCACTTACATTTAAGCATCCGCTTTAAAAAAAAGGACTGCTGGGGCTTCCCTAGTGCTCGAATGTGGTACTGTTCTATATGTGAACAGAAAATTTGCCAAACTCTTATTTAATTCTTCATTTCTCATATTCTTTAAGCCTCTTTTCAGAGTTTGTACAAAACGTTCTGCCAAACCATTGGTAGCTGGAAAATAAGGAGCAGACCTCAAATGATGAACTCCATTTGATTTAAAAAAAAATTCATTTCTTCCGAAACGAATTGAGGGCCGTTATCCGTGACCACTTGGTCAGGAATACCATAGCGCGAGAATAAGTCTCTCAGAACTCGGATAGTATTTCCCGCGGTCGTGGAATTCATTATAATAACCTCCGGACACTTTGAATAACTGTCAATGACAATAAAGAACATTCTGTTAATGAATGGACCCGCGAAATCCAAGTGAACTCGATACCATGGTGTAGGAGCAGATTCCCACTTGTGAACACTTTCTTGCTTTAACGTATGGTTATTTATATTACACTCTCTGCAGACTCTAGTAATTTCCTCTATTTCACGATCTATTCCAGGCCACCAAATAAAATTTCGCGCTAGTGCTTTCATTTTTACAACACCCAGATGTCATTGATGCAACTCAGTTTTAATTTTCGCTCTGAATTTCCTTGGAATAACTACTCGTGTTCCCAAAAGTAGGATTCCTTGCTCTACAGTTAATTCTTCTCTTCGCAAATAAAACGAGAGCAAATCGGTATTTGATGGCTTATCTTTCCAACCATACAATGTGTTCTGGTATACTAATTTCAAGATTGAGTCCTTGCAAGATTCTCGCCTAATCAATTCATAAGAACTGTATTTACAGCATCTTTTTCCATTTCTTCATATTGTTTCAGTGGCAATCTAGAAAGTCCATCGGCATTGCCGTGGTCTCCAGTTTTCCGGCACTCAATTGTGAAGTTATATGAAGATAAGATCAATGCCCATCGCTGTAGTCGTGCAGACATGTTCGATGATATTTCCCGCTTGGGGTTTAGTATATGGTGCAAGGGTTTGTTATCAGTTATTAATTCGAATTTTATTCCAAAAAGGTAATTATTAAATTTCTTTAAAGCCCAAATTATGCTTAAGCATTCCTTATCAATCTGTGAATATTTCTTTTCAGCCTGAGATAAGGTCCTTGAAATAAAATATATGGGGCGTTCATTTCCGTCGACATCAATTTGAGACAACACAGCACCGAGTCTGTAGCTGCTTGAGTCACACGACAGACGGATAGGTAATTTAGGGTCGTAAGCGATCAATATTTGATCTGAAGAGATGATTTCTTTGATTTCCCTAAAAGCCTTTCGGCATTCTGTTGACTAATGCCATTTTGTTCCCTTTTTTAGAAGAGCATATAAAGGCGATAAGACATCTGCAGCGTTTCTGATGAATTTGTGATAATAGGTAACTAATCCCAAAAACGCTCGTAACTGGGTTATATTTAGTGGTTTTGGAGCATCCAAAACAGCCCTTATCTTATCATTTGTTTTATGCAAACCTATTTTATCGATCACATGACCGCAATATTCAAGACTTTCTTGAAAAAAATTGCATTTGTCTCTGTTAGCCTTGAGGCCATATTCATTTAATCTATTTAAGACTGCCTCCAAATTTCTAAGATGATCCGCCTCTGACTCTCCGGTAATTAGTATATCATCCAGATAGACAAGTGTCCCTGGTATGCCGGACAATATTTGTTCAAATATTCGCTACCATATTGCTGGTGCAGAAGCAATGCCGAAAGGAAGTCTATTATATCTATAGAGTCCTTTATGTTTTTTTATTACAGCCATTTCTTTTGAATTT
The DNA here is from genome assembly GCA_030710605.1 of Cordylochernes scorpioides. Taxonomy (NCBI): domain Eukaryota; kingdom Metazoa; phylum Arthropoda; class Arachnida; order Pseudoscorpiones; family Chernetidae; genus Cordylochernes; species Cordylochernes scorpioides. Next base: position 67,199,728 of record CP092883.1, read on the forward strand.
TCGTCCAATTCTAATTGTAAATATGCCTGGGACAAATCTATTTTACTAAAATTTATTCCTCTTCCGAGAATGGCAAAAATGTCCTCTATTTTAGGTAGTGGATATTGATCAATTTTAAGGACAGGATTTAGTGTTATTTTGAAATCTCCGCAAATACGGAGATGCCCATTCTTTTTCATTATCGGAACTATAGGCGTAGCCCAATCGCTTCTTTCTTTTTTTGTAATTACACCTTGGGCCTCAAGATTTTCCAATTCTTTTTCAATGGCGTTTCTCATTACATAAGGAACATTTCTCGCCCTAAAAAATCTAGGATTAGCATCTTTTCTAAGAATTAGATGCGCCTTATGATCCTTAATTACACCTACATTTGAAGTGCCAAAAACTTCTGCAAATTTATTTACCAAAGAGGAACATGTTGTTTCTTGGACTAAATTTATGTCCGAGAATTTTAAAAATTTAGCAGGCAAGCACTTGATCCAAGTAGTGCCAAGCAATACAGGCCTATTTGCTTCAGTTATAATCAAAGGAAGACTTTTGTTGGCCTCTGCTACGAACACTTCTCTTTTGCCAATAACATCAATCTTCGTATTTGAATATGATTTGAGATGTAAATTTATTGGAGTTATTTTCCTATTCCACAATTTCTTATATAAATTTATTGGCATTAACGTGTGACAACTACCAGTATCAAATTCAAACTGTATATTTTTGTTGTCCACATTTAGAGTAATAGAATATTTTCCATTTTCACTTGCTTCAACCACATTAATTTTTCCAGTAGCTTTTGATCCATTCTGTATTTTTGCATATTTAGTTTTTCTATTTTTACAAGCCGGCTTTATATGTCCAGTTTTTCCACATTCATGACATTTTGCATTTTTAAAAAAGCATTTATTTGATAGATGATTATGTCTACCACAATGAGAACATGCACTATTTAATTTTTTAACATCATGAACATTTGCATCTGCATAATCTACCTTTTTCATTGATAATAAATCTCGTTCTGCGGCTTCGTATGATAATGCTATTTCGTAAATTTTGTCTATTGTTGCGTCATCGCCTTCTTGTAATAGGCGTTTCTGTAGATTTTCGGATCTAACGCCAACCACCAATTTATCTCGTAGCATTTCATTTAACATGCTTCCGAATTTACAAGGCTCTGCTAGACCCCTCAATGTTGCCATAAATTGAGATATAGTTTCATCTTCTTGGCTTGACTTAGAAAATTTATATCTAGCTGGTATGACTCTAGGTGTAGGCGCGAGATGTCTATTTAGAAGTGCGACAATTTCATTAAATGATTTTGTTTCCAGCTTTTTTTTTTTTTTTCAGGCGCTGCCAAATCTTCGGCCAATTTAAATAACTTTGGGCCTATCACCGCCAGTAAAACTGATACTTGTTTAGCTAACGAAGTATCATTAGCAGCAAACGCAAAACGTAAACATTTCACGAAAATTTCAAAATCTTGCTCTGGCGTGAAAACTGGAAATGGCACAATATTTGACATCATTAAACTTACTTTTTTATCCTCGTCGCCAGCTGTGGTGTATTTGGAATTTAATAATCAGACATTTAATTTACCTACTAAAGATTTAATGATCGTTACAGCACAAGCTACATTCTAATAATAATAATAATAATTGCCTATGCAAATTTTGCATTCAGGTCAATGGTCATAAATAATTAAACAATAAATATTATGAATACACATCACCAAGCATTAGGCAAAAATAAATTTTTAGCAACAAAATTATATATTAGATTAAATAATTCAATATAACAGCGGCATGGTAGATTAAACTGGCGAAACCGCTGGGAGGGTTCACCACTGATGAGCTAGGCCCTCGCATTAATTTTCCATTGCAGTAAGGACAGTAGATATTGTTTATTAAAAAAAAAAAAAAGAATCATACGCGTCTATAGTAGTTTCGAATTTAGATAAAAGAATGTTGGTTCGAATCTTAGAAGTTCCATAATTTTGTACTATTAAAAATATTTTATTATTTCTTATGTACTTTAGGAATATATTTATGAATTAATTTAATATTATGATGCACTAGCTCACCATCTGTTATCAAAATTCGAAATTATTTTAAAGGCGTAAGATTCTTTTTGAAAATAAACAATTTCTACTGCCCTTACTGCAATGATAAGCCAGGCGTTGGAATATTTAATTTTATAAAAATATATATATCTATAAAAATGAAATCCAAAATCGATGTTTGTTATCGCATAGCGCAAAATCTACTGAATCAATCATTATGAAATTTCGCATGTAGGTAGCTGAAGATTTCGTTTAACATATAGGCTATTAAAAAAACTTAAAAAGTTAATGTGCTTTTAAAAAAAAATAAAAAAACAACAAGCGATAGGTCCAGCCTTTTACCGCTTGGCGCCGCACTGGTCGCGACGATAAATGAATTTGATTGGCTAATAATTAACACGTGGTTTGTTTACACGTTGAATGTTAGTTTGTTCACACGATGAATGTTTTTAAATGGTAAGATTATCCAATCGCCGTGAAACTTTAAGAAGTTATTTTCTATACTACTGGGAATATTTCTGGTTTGAATTCGATTTGAAATAAATATTCTTTGCAATTTTATTTGCAAATTTTCTACTTTCACTCGCAAGCAGCGCCTCTCGCGGTTTCTGGTGAAATTACAATTATAAATTGAAAAAAATGCTAAAATGTGTTCCAAGTATAATAAATTTAATTAGAAATATAGTAATATAATATTCCAAAGACGTTGTAAAAAAACTTGGCATTTCAATATTAATATATATTTAAAGAAAATATTGTAACGTTTTTGTGTTAAATGTTAAAATGTAATGTTAAAATATATTTTTACATTGTTAATTTAATTTGTTGTTGTTTTATAATAATGAAGATGCAAATTACATGGTTTTTGTTGTTTTTTTTATATTTTATTTCATCTCAATTTGCAGGTGTTACATTCGAGCACAGCTCGCGAGTCACCTTGTCCAGATTATTTACACATGGCGAGTTGTAATGCTGGAGTGGCCCCCGAACCTTACAGGAGGGCAGTTGTTGGGTGTTTGGCTGTCAGCTAGCCATTGGGTCCAGGTCGTCGGATTCGGTGGCTGAGGTCACCAACTGTAGGAATTCTTCTTTTTTGAGTTTGATTCCGTTGCGATTCCAGAAAACGATTTTTAAAGGTAATTTGCCTTTCATTGTAAGAAAGTTTTGATAATTTCTAATAACTTTTCGCACAGTTCCCTGGTGTCAGAGTGAGTAGTATTCTTTTTTGCAGTTTCAGCGTAACTTGCCTTTTGTTTTTCAACAGTTGCTTCTTCTGTTTTAGTGGAGCTTGCTTGAGGTATGGTGTTAGGGGAGTTTTGTCTAGGAGGCTTTAGCTGCTGTTGTTGTGACTTCGGAAAATTTGGGCATCCGCGGTAATTGGCCGTGTGCGCCTCTCCACAGTTAGCGCACTTTGGTGGGAGCTGTTTCGACTTTCTTGGACAATCCTTCGAATGGTGTTCTTCAGCACACTTGACGCATTTGGGCTTCAAAAAGCAGTTTAGCTGGCCATGCCCAAATTTTTTTTTTACTATTAAAACTATTTTCTTATTACTTATGTACTTTAGGAATATATTTATGAATTAATTTAATATTATGATGCACTAGCGCGCCATCTGTTATCAAAATTCAAAATTATTTTAAAGGCGTAAGATTCTTTTTGAAAATAAACAATTTCTACTGCCCATACTGCAATGATGATCCAGGTGTTGGAATATTTGATTTTATAAATATATATATATATATTCTGTGAGATTGAATATGATGATAACCTAATAAAAAGTTGTTAAAAAGTGACGAACAAAACTAGATTAAAAATATATATAGCCACTATTATCTTTTGTATTTATTGTGTTTTCTTATTGTAATAGATGTATAATAAATAATACATTTAAAAGAAGACGTCTGTCAATCATCAACAAAACATCACCAGGCCCTCCCATTAATTTTTCCATTGCAGTAAGGGCAGTAGATATTGTTTATTTTCAAAAAGAATATTACGCCTTTAAAATAATTTCGAATTTAATATTATATTGGGTTATTTATTTCTCTGTATTATGGGAGTTCTGAAGCTTGTTTTTTTTATTCTGTAATTAGAAATTTTAAAAATCGGTTGCAAAATCACTTTATTAGGTACCGCTCAACAAGAACAACCTAGTTAATGATAATTGAAACAATGAATGTGAAGGTTATTCACACATATTTAAACAAAATGTTAACGCGGGATTCAATCCCGGTTCATGGCTGTCGGGAATCGAGGGTGTTACCTTCTGGTCAACTCACTTCTTTAAAAAAAACTTCGATATTATTGAATTAACACAATTTTAGAATTAATTCTTCTTGAAATATTCTGCCTTTTCGCCCTAGATCTAATCAAAAATTAATCTCAAAATTATTTATAAATTACCTAATTAATATTTTATATAAAGATATTTTAAAATATGAATAAAATAAAATACATTTTAGAACAGAAATGTCGCCAATCTCAAAAATAAATACGAAAAACCTAAAAATATTTTACTGATAACAATGAACTTTTAAAAGGTACGTGCTGTCATCTACCAACAGATTTTATAACTATTTTGGGTCAAATAATTCGCTTCCTTTTAAAAAGATAATTTTTCAATGTTTTAAATGTTTTTAGGTATAAATTTTGAATTATAGTTATTTAAAAATAATTTAATATATTTTTAAATTAATAATGTTTTTAAAACTAAAGAAGAAAACATTTCAATTAAAAAAAATAAAACTAAAATAATCAAAATTTATGTAGGAATTTTGATAATTGTTTCATTAATTTAGAAGTTTATCTCTCAAAAGAGAGGTTGAAAGTTTTAATTTATATGCATGATAAGGCACAATTTGGATTATTGATTATAAATACAAGGAAATAAGACCAAGTTTGAATTTGGTCTTATTACCTTGTGATTATAATTTACTAGCGGACATACCCGGCTTCTCCCGGGTTTTACCCGAGCAAAGGTTTGTCTAACGAATCTCTCGATAAAGTGAACATTTTTTCCCGGTCCCTTGAAAAATACTCGATAAGTTGAATAAAATCAATATTAATTGGTTCCCTCGGTAATTGGAAGTTAAAGGAATACTGTCTTGCCTTGGAATTGTATCATTATTCTTGTCTCAAATAAACTGCCGTGTCATCCTGAATTTTGTCGTTCCTAATTTTCTACATTACAAAATCATCGTATCATCATGATAATATTTGGAGCAGATTGTTGAATTAAAACAGATAAATTAGAATATTTATCTTGATTATATTTTGGCGAAAAGTTATTTCAAAAATATTATTTGCTAGAAACCTTCCCAGTACTATACTAAATAACTTCCCAAAGTTTCATGTCGTTCCAATGAGTGGTTTGGTCAGGCATAAAGGACAGACACACATACATTCATTTATATATATATATATGTCATAATATATGCTCTAACAGGAATAATAAAGTAAATCTGCAACCGACCAGAGAGAGAGAGACGTAGTCGATTCGAAATAACTAACTTGCGACCCTTTGTTGACCACATTCCTGAGGGGGGCGTCAACACCTGGCGTCTAATCTTTTGTTTGCCCCACTTTTGTACACAGGGAAAAAGACAGTCGTTCAGCAGATAACGTCTCACTCGCCACCACTTTCTCTCTCGGCTGGCTGGCTGGATTTTTAGCTCTAACAACTCATCGTGTGATTATTTCTCAACTCACCACATCATTACCACTATATTGTCACATTGAAAAGTCGACAGGATAAGATCTGACCGGGAAGCAAATCCCTCATATACCAGAGCATGAAGAAACAAGAAGCCAAGCCACGATGATCGAACAAACCCACAACCAAGTTCCACAAGAACCAACGACCGGCGCTTCTGTAGCCGCTTTCCTTCGAACTCTCACCCTCTGTCTCGACCAACTTTTAAACCGTGAGTCTGAAGAAGCAATCACCTACGACGGAGATGAACCTGCCGCAGACTTCTTCTCACAACTTGAGTCTCAGCCGAACTTCCACAACTTAGAGTCAGCACGCCAAGCTCGAAAGGCTCTATCATCACTCAGAGGCGAACCTCGCAAAGTTGCACAAGACTTAGCGCTACTCAATAAGACTTATGAAGAGGTCAAAGAGTCACTCTGCGCCGTCTATCCCCGACGCCCTAGCTTCACCCTTCAAGAGTTCTATGAACTTAAATGCACGTCGATGGCCGACATCGAGACCTACTACAAGAACAAGGTCCGAATAGGATTGGCGATCAACCTCCCTAAGAGTGCCATCGTGCAAGCACTATCCAACGGTGTGCCACGTAACTATGGCAACCTTCTAAAGATGGCACAACCCTCGGGACCAGAAGAATGGTTATGCTTAGCCCAACAGCTGACCTACGAAGGGGATAACACCAGCACTAAAGCTGCCCAACAACGATCACCGCGCCAGAGCAGAGCACCTTCCACCACCGTGGACAAGACCCCACCATATCCTTGCCGTTACTGTGGCGGACAACACTGGCACGCACAGTGTCAGCAGCGAGGGCCCTACCAGCGGCCCTTTCGGACCTTTACACCTGCGGTCCACAACGTCGAACAACCCCAAAGATCGACTCGCCCTGCAGGTGTCTACGAGACCGCAGCAACGACGAGCTCGGGAGAAACCAAGTAATGCCAACTTCGGCAGCAGAACTCCTCCGAAGCTCAATGAACCTACCTGCACCCTAAACCAGCATATGCCTGTAAGTGCAATTATTTTAACCCCTATCATTCATTCTTTAAAGATACCATTCCTAATTGACTCTGGAGCCAATGTTTCCATAATTAGTTTAAACCAATTTGAATATATTAAAAATGTTAATAGTTTCATTTGTTCCACCCCTATTAACAATGATGTTATTATCCGTACTATATCTAGTCATGCCAAACCAATCGGATTAGTTACCTTACCAATACAATTTAATAATTTTAATTTTAATGAAACATTTTATATTTTAAATTCACCCCTTGAACATGGTATCCTCTCTATTCATGTTATGCAATTTTTAAGATTAACAATAGATTTTCATAATCAATTGATACTTCAAAATAGTGTTCCAGTACCTAAACATTTGTACCATTTTGTATGTGACCTTCCCACTTGTAAGCACGGCTCGCGAATAATAACTTCTAACCCTAAACGACCCATAATTCACTCGGTTAACTTAGGCGTTGACGATTTTCAACCTCCACGTGAGCCTTACTTACAAACAACCCTTAGTAATATTTATCAACCTTCCCCTGAATGCCCCTCTCACCCTTACAACCTTATTAGCATTCCTACCAGCCCATGCGCCTCTAGAGAATTATTGATTAAAGAATTTATCGAACAACGCCCAGAACTGACTATCCCTTATCAGCAATTATTGTATTATTTTAAAGATATTTTCCCTATCAATAAATTCAATGTATTACCACTCAACATAACCCCTGTAAAACTCAAAATTATTTCCGATAAGGTTATTTCCCTCCGACCATACCGAACTCCCTATGCCTACCAGAAGGAAATTCAGGACCAGATATCTCAACTTCTAAAACATGACATAATCACCCCCTCCTCTAGCCCATATTCCTCTCCTGTGACACTCGTTCGCAAACGCGATAACACCATGCGTCTCTGCATTGACTTCCGTCGCGTGAACGAACTAGTACCCTCGGATTTGCATCCTTTGCCATTGATAGAAACGGTACTGGATAACCTGTCGAAAGCCAGAGTATTTAGCACCGTTGACATAAGCAATGCATACTATCAAATCCCCATCGCGGAGGAGAGTCAACCACTACTCTCTTTCGTGACTCAACAAGGGCAATATAATTTCAAACGCTTACCCTTTGGGTTCAAATCAGCACCCCAAATTTTCGAACGTGTGATTACCCAGTTGATCCACAAACACCACCTCTCTTTCATAGCCCATTATTATGCCGACTTCGTTATTTTTTCTGACTCCTCAGAACAACACCTTACGCACCTTCGACTTTTCTTTAAATTCTGTTTAGAGGAAAATCTCCAACTTAACCTTAAAAAATGTAATTTTTATCAAAATGAAATAAATTTTCTCGGCTACCACATCACCGCAGGGACTTACACACCTAATATTAAAAATACCGAAATCATCAACGCTATTAGAACTCCTATCAACGTTAAAACCCTACAATCATTTTTAGGAGCCGTCAACGTATATCATAAATTCATCCCAGAATATGCTAGACTTCGCCACCCCTTAAATCAATTACTAAAAAAGAACGCCAAATGGCTTTGGAGCCCGAATTGTCAACAAGCCTTTGATAAATTGAAGCAACACCTCGCAACACAACCTGTGTTACATCTATTTCAAGAAGGGCTCCCATGCCAGGTCTATTGCGACGCTTCCACGCAGGGCATCGCAGGGGTACTCAAACAAGTACATCCTGACGGTAACATCTACCCTGTACAATATTACAGTCGCGCGTTGCGTTCCTATGAGCGTAATTACACTATATCTGAACTGGAGTGCTTAGCCATTGTAGAGTGCGTTGACAAATTCCGAGTGTACCTCCTAGGTACAAGGTTTGTCATCTACTCGGATCATCACGCCTTACAATGGCTAAAGACCATAAAAGACCCCACCGGACGCCTCTTTCGTTGGAGCCTTCGACTCTCAGCTTACGACTATGAGGTCAAATACCTCAAGGGCTCGCGTCAGTACGAGGCGGACCTCCTCTCCCGTAACCCTTTCTGCGGATTCCTATCCACAGGTCAAATAAAAGATCATCAGGGCGAATTATGGAGGGACACAAGGTATATCCTCAATGACAAGGACCTTATGACCATCATACGACGGGGTGTCACTAAAATAATTGTTCCACCATCACTCCGTGGCACCCTACTACAACGAGCCCATCGCGATTTCAATCACCCCGGCATTTCGCAGATGACCAGACTGATCGCAGCCCAATACTATTGGGACGGCATGACAAATGACATCAGGACACATGTAAGAACCTGTTCAGTATGCCAATTGGTCAAACCACCAAAAGGACCTATCTACGGAGAATTGGGACAACTCCCCCCAGCGGTCCTGCCGTACGAACTAGTGTCACTAGATACTATTTCTGGATTCGCGAAATATGGAAATTCTCAGACCTGCTTACATGTCGTAGTGGACCATGCCACACGGTACGCGTGGGCATTTCCATCGCGGTCCACCAGCATTCTCACCTATACCCAAGTGATTAAAAAGGTGATGCAGTTTGGTTCTCATAAACGACTTTTGACGGATAGAGCCCCTGCCTTCACCTCTCCGAAATTTCGTAGATTTTTGATTAGACATAACATTGGCCAACTTCTCACGACAAGCAACAACCCTCAGGCCAACGGATTAAGTGAACGACTAAACGCCACGATCACTGGCAAACTTAAACTGTTGCGCCTCCAACAACCTAAGACGGCCTGGACCAAACTACTACCTCAGGTCCTTCAGGCTTATAACCATACCCCACATTCTGTGACCGGGTTTCCACCGTCATACCTTTTGTTAGGTAGTTTTCCGCTACAACTATCCGAGCATGTACAAAACTACCCAAAAATCGACGACGCCAGAGAATTGGCCTATCAAAGGACACACGAACGACACTTACGCGACAAAGCGAGATTCGACCAAACACATAGAGCTTCCGATTTTGAAGTAGGCGATCTCGTTTTGGCAAAAACATACCACCATCCAGACACTGGTAAACTAGCACCTTTCTTCTCAGGACCTTATGAAATACTGGAGATAATTTCCCCTCAAATCGTACGGATCAACCGCTCCAACCGACCTCTAAGTCGTGAGACAGATACAATTCATGTCAACAAATTAAAACACTATACGGAAAACGAACAATTTATTTCACCGCCCGTAAATGATCGAGACCAACCCAAAAATACCTTCAATTTCCCATATAAACACTTCAATCACACTCTAATCCATACTACAACGGCTATTAACTCACGAAAGCAACATGACTACACTTACAATCAAGATGATCAAAGATATTTGAACCACTTATCCCCTGAGATCTTTACCAATTACTAATCTGACAACAAGACTTTACGAACCCAGTAGTATCTAAATAATTAAGGTAGGGTGGCCCAAAGCAAGTTTCCCCTCGCTCTGTCCGCCTATATTCTACCTTTGCATCTAGAACTATTTTATCTTCGAAAATTAAATATAAATCCATTCGACTTCCTCACCTACACACGGGACTTTTCCCCTCGGACTCGCTACACAAGTAACTACATAGATAAGTTAGATTGGCCCAAAGCAAGTTTCCCCTCGCTCTGTTCGCCGAAATTCTAACATTGTATGTAGTTCGATATTTACCTCAGTCCTGAGCTCACACAATTGCCAACCTCAACCTCATTTCTCGTGCTCTACACTTATAGCATAGAAAGCCCATGACAAGTTTCCCCTTGCCATGTCCGCCTGAAAATTATCTTAAAGTGTAGAGTTCTCCAGTCTTAATGATCTTCAGAATTTCATCATATGTATGTGACTCTTCTTCTCCTTGTTCACACCTCTCAATAACATGTTCTCTCGAAATTTTTTCTTATCTTTCACCATCGCTCTTGAAAAAAAAAAAAAAAAAAAAAAACTCTTGTTTTTAATTTTTCGTATATCAACTTATGTTTTTTTTTATGAACCAAGGACCAAATTTTCGCTGAACCTCTCAGTCTTTCTGCAGTGTATCTATTCCTACATTGAAACTTAGGTTCTGAAAGTCAAGGCTTTTTTTTTTCAACCGTTCGACCTCAGAGGTCTTATTTTTTTGTCAATTGACCGCAAAGGTCCACTTTTTTCACTCAACCCCGAAGGTCTTTTCTCTTTCACGTACGTGCATGTCCATTATTTGTTTAATTTATTAATTTTAGTGTTATCAAGAGAACCGTACATATGTTGTCTGCCTAATCAATCTCCTCCATTCTAAAGTATCTCTGTAAAATGTCTCAATAACATTTCCCTTATAATACATTAGAATTTGTTGTATATAGCCTTTTTATAACCTTGATATTTTCAAAATCTCCCATAAATGTCAAACTCTCCGGTGTTGTAAAACTGCTTGTAAATAATATTTATTTGTGTAATATACAGTATTTTATTTACATAAAACTATGTCACCATTACCTTAACTAATTTTAATTGTAAAATTATTTTCTCTATTCCTGGCTTCTCCAGCTTTAAATATACTTAAACCATGTTCAGCCTTCTTCAACGGGGGCCATATGTCATAATATATGCTCTAACAGGAATAATAAAGTAAATCTGCAACCGACCAGAGAGAGAGAGACGTAGTCGATTCGAAATAACTAACTTGCGACCCTTTGTTGACCACATTCCTGAGGGGGGCGTCAACACCTGGCGTCTAATCTTTTGTTTGCCCCACTTGTGTACACAGGGAAAAAGACAGTCGTTCAGCAGATAACGTCTCACTCGCCACCACTTTCTCTCTCGGCTGGCTGCCTGGATTTTTAGCTCTAACAACTCATCGTGTGATTATTTCTCAACTCACCACATCATTACCACTATATTGTCACATATATATATATATATATATATATATAGATATGCATGTTGATTGTAGTCAAATATTGTGTACATATATTATACTTGTAAAAGAAATGGAACTATTAATGTAGGAATGTTTCTATTTAATATAAAACAAACCTTTACTGTCCTTACTGCGATGAAATAAATATTAGGAAAGTTTAACTAATCAGTGATGCACCCCTCCCAGCGGTTTCGCCAATTTAATCTACCAGACCACTTCTTAGAGTTCTAATAATAAATTGGATCATTCTGCTTTTATATGCTACACTGAAGGGTGGAATCTCAGAAATGGTATTCATGAAAACTATGGACATAAGCTTTTGGACATAAGCTTATATATGATTTTTTCATCGCAGTAAGGACAGTAGAAGTTTGTTTTATGTTTAAATTTGTTCTTTAATTCTTCCATTTCTTATATACAGATGAAACCTTATTACTGAGAGAAAACTGACAAAAAAATTAACAAGACTTTGAACAAAACACTATAAAGGAATGGCAATGCATCCAGATGGCACAAGAACCTATAGGACATGGAAAAACTGTCCTGGTGTGGAACTTACATCTACTCACATATTCTCATGTCCAGCATAGACCCAGAGCAGCAGCTCTACACACCCAAGATAGAGGACATTGCGACTGCTGTGATAGAGATGTATAGAGACATCTGAGGCTCTTCATTGGACACAACAATAACAACAAAATACAGTATACACACCCAAGATAGAGGACATTGCGACTGCTGTGATAGAGATGTATGGAGATATCTGAGGCTCTTCATTGGACACGACGACAACAACAATACAGTATACACACCCAAGATAGTGGACATAGCTGCTGCTGTGATAGAGATGTATGGAGATATCTGAGGCTCTTCATTGGACACAACAACAACAATACCTTATCACTTCATAATATTATATTCGTGTAGTATATGTTGATCTCAAAATAATTTCTCAAACTTATATTATGTATAATGAAAAGCGATATAATTGCGAATTTTATTTATTCAATCAAAGCCTGAAACCATGGTATACCAGTTAGCTATTTGTTTTATATTATTATTTATAATAATTGTTGTGTTCCAATTGATTCCACACAGCGCTCAACGTTAATTATTATTTAATTAACTACAAGGTAAAGGGATTATATATAGATTAAATAGTAAACATGGAGAAAGAGAATAAGTCAGCGTGGCGAAACCGCTTGCAGGGTTACATCAACAGGAAGTGACGTCAGCTCCAGTGTTGCCGAAGCCAACCGCACGTCGCCACGGTCCAGCAATCTCCTCCCTCGAAGTGACCTCCTATTCATGGATCACTTCGCCGCTTAAGAGTCTCGAACGATGAAGTTCGTGTAGGTTTTTCCCCAGTGGCTTGGTAAAAATGTCCGCTAAGTTTCTTCCACTTGTAACATAGTCCAGTTGAATCACACCGTCATCCACCTTTTCTCTGACAAAGTGATATCTAATAGCGATGAGTCTGCTCTTGGATCGGCTGATGTAGCTCTTGGCGTGTGCTATAGCCGCTTGGTTATCGCACCACACCGGAGTTGGCTCAACCATATTATGTGGAATATCCAAATGGTTCAGAAACTCACTGATCCATGTCACTTCCCTGACTGACGATGATAGGGAAGTGTATTCCGCCTCCATTGTGCTGAGGGCGGTGACAGTTTGCTTTGAACTTCGCCATAGGATTGGAGCACCTGCAAACATCACTACGTAACCCGATGTGCTCTTTCTGTCTTCTAGGTTGGTTCCCCAATCTACATCCGAATAGACACACAGTTGTTCCCCAGTCCGTCTATAGGTGATGCCTAGATGCTCTGAAGATTTTAAGTATCTTAAAATTCGTTTCGCAGCAACCCAGTGTTTTCTAGTGTACTTTGAACAATAGCGAGCCAATTGACTTACTGCATAGGCAATGTCTGGCTTTTTCCGCTGTGAAATGTAGAGCAGTCCACCCATTAATTCACGGTAGGGAAGGTCTTGGCAGTTTTCTTCATCTTCTTCCTCAAGAAGTTCTGGTCTGGTTTCCATCGGCGTTGAGACTTCTCTTCCTTCCTGAAGATTGAACCGTTCCAATAGACTTTTTATATATGCTCTTTGTGTTAGAGTTACGCATCCACCCTTTGATCGAGTGAAGTTGACACCAAGCAGGTAGGATACTGGTCCGATGTACTTTGTTTCGAAGTGACCTCTCAGCAGTTCAATGCACTTTTCTCTCACTTCTTGATTCTCCGTCAGAGTAAGAATATCATCCACGTATAATGAAAAGATTATCATCCCTTCGTTCAGCTTGAGCTTGTAGACACAAGGGTCAACTGGATTCCTCATAAATCCCTTTTTCTTCAACCACTCATCAAGGTACTTGTTCCAACATCTGCCGCTTTGCTTCAGTCCGTACAGAGACCTTTTGAGTTGGCAGTAAAGATGTTCCTCACCAGGTTTAACAAAGTCTTCTGGTTGTTCCATGTAGATCAATCGGTCAAGCTTGCCGTAGAGATAAGCACTTTTCACGTCATATTGGTCTATGAACCAGTTATTTTCAATACCTATTGCTGTGAGCAGTCTTGTCATTTCAAAACTAGAAACAGGTGAGTAAATCTCTTCATAATCGATTCCCTTTTGTTGAGTGAAGCCCTTTGCCACAAGTCGGGCCTTGTATCTTACTACTTGACCCTCGGCGTTGGTCTTCTTGTGTAGTATCCACTTACAAGCAATTGGGGGTAGAGTCTTTTGGTAGTTCTGTGGTGGTTAATAACGACAATCCACATAAATAATTTCTTAAAATTATATTTGATAGCGATTTTGTTTTAAGTTGAAAATTTGCCTTGAATTAAATACCAAACGATATACATTTTCGTTGTTTTTAAATATTGTTATATTTTTTGTTTTAAATATAAATATTCAATATGTATTTCTTAAATATTTATAATTTGATATTATGAGTAATTTTATTTTCACTTTTGATCGAATTGAAATTCTTGTTTGATTGCTTGCAAATGTTCGTTAAAGTTTATATTTTAAATACGCGGCTCACCAATTTATGTGGGCGGCATTGATTTATAAGCGGAGTCATTTAACAAATTATTTATTGTAAAATCAACTTTTAATTACATTTATTTATACAAATTATCAGAAGGGTTAAATTGGTGTATATTACACGTTAAAGTTCGTTTTTGTATATATGTGTGTGGTCAAAAATCATTTCTAGATTATATAATGTTAGATATATGTGTTTGATATATTATAGATAAATATTTAAATTTTATATGATTTTGTTTTATATTTAAAATGATGTATAATTATTTTATTATATTGATATGACAACAATTAATATGATATTAATGTTAATATATGTGGGAGCCGCTACATCACTCCCCTTCCAGTGACGGAAGTCACGTCCAATAGACTCATTGTACCTGGAAGGAGTTTTTATCCGTCTTCCGCTGCGGGTCTCCTTTGGCAATTCGAACCGCATCCCAGGCTTAGATGGTTGCGGTTTACTGGAAGGCCCGATGGGATCTTCACTGCTGGCAGGTATGATGGGATCTTCTCTGCTGGCAGGTATGATGGGATCTTCTCTGCTGGCAGGTATGATGGGATCTTCTCTGCTGACAGGTATGATGGGATCTCCACTGCTGGCAGGTTGATCTAGTGCTCTCAAGATATAAGCGGGCTTTAATCGATCTATCGATATCTTCACTTCCCTGTTCTTAATTTTTAGCGTAAAAAAATTATCAGATTTTTCAAGAACTGGATAAGGTCCTTCGTAATATGGTTCTAAAGGCTTTCTAATTCTATTGATTCTCAAGAAAACTTGATCAGATTTAAATAAATCTTTATGGATAAAAATATCTTTGGTTACATTGTGATTCGTTGTTATTGGTCTAACCATATGCATATACTCTATGAGGTTCGATATAAATAAACTGGAATCAACTCGACTTACAGGCTTCTAAAAAAATTCTCTAGGTAATTTAATGGTTTTTCCATAAACCATCTGTGATATTGAAAAACCTGTATCCTCTCGAATAGCAGCGCGTAACGCTAGAAGTATTGTCGGCAGAGAATCGGTCCATTTGACTGAATTATGAGCTTTAATAGCAGTTTTAAGTGTCCGATTAAAACGTTCAATTTTACCTTTACTTTGAGGATGGTAAGGAGTAGTAAGTAGCAGTTTCATACCGCATATAGCTGCAAGATCTTTGAATACTTGAGATGTAAATTGTCTTCCCTGATCTGAAACTATAGTGTAGGGAGTTCCGAATCTTGACACCCAGTTATTATAAAAGGCTAGGGCTACACTCTCAGATGTTATGTACTCCAAGGGTATCACTTCCATCCAGGACGTATCTCTGTCAATGCAAGTGAGACAATAATACTTTCCATTTGATGGAGATAGTGGCCCAATTAAATCAATATGAATCACACTGAATCTTTCGTCGGGCTCTTGAAATGTACCAATTTGGGATTTTGTGTGCCTCGTTACCTTTTTTTTTTGACAATTAATGCAAGCCTGGGACCATTTTCGCACGTCTTTTTTTATTTCTTTCCAGATAAATTTTGATTTAAGTTGATTAATTGTAGCCTTTATACCCGGATGATTTAAATCGTGAAATTGATGAAAGATTTGAATTCGAAATTTTTCTGGAATAAACGGTCTTATATTTTCTGTTGACACATCACACCAAAGCATTTTGCCAGATTGTAATGGATATTGTCTAAATTTTAGCGATGTATTTTCATTGCGTAGATTAAGTAACTCATCACTATTATTTTGTTCCTTTCAAACTGCAACTTGGCCTCTTATGACCAATCGATTTTTCTTTTATCATTCTTTTTTGAATCTTTCAGATAATAATGAAGAAGAACCTGCGTAGAAGCTGCGTTCTCAAGATATCTACGATAAAAATTTACCATACCTAGGAAGGTACGCAATTCCCGTTTCGTCGTTGGCAGTTTATAATCTAGAATTGTTTGAACTTTTGATGGAAGCGGTTGAGACCCTCCATTTGTTATCCAGTGCCCTAGAAATTCCAATTGGTCAACTCCTAAGATAGATTTAGCGATGTTTATGCGCAATCCATAGTTTTGTAGTTTCTCGAGAACCAATTTTAAATGGGTTTCATGTTCTTCACAAGTTTCTGAAGCCACTAATATATCGTCCAAATAGGGAAATGTAAAATCCAAGCCACGAAGTACTACATGAATAAAACGCTGAAACGTAGCTGGTGCATTCCTAAGACCAAAGCTCTCATGACGTTAAACTCATAAAGCCCAAATGGAGTTATTATGGCTGTTTTAGGCTTGTCCTCCTCAGCAATGGGGATCCGGTAATAGGCTTTAAACAAATCAAGTCTAGAAAAAAATCATCTTTTCACTTAAAATATGCTGAAAGTCCTCCAATCTAGGTATTGGGTAGCGATTAGGCAAGGTTTGAGAATTTAATTTTCTGTAGTCACCACAAGGTCTTAATGTGCCGTCTTTTTTTGGTGACCAGGTGAAGTGGACTAGCCCATTGTGAATTTGATGGCCTGATTATTTCATGCTCGAGCATAAATTGGAACTCTTGTTTAGCTTCATTTAATCTTTTTGGATCCAACTGTCGAGCTCTAGAGAACACTGGTGGTCCTTTTGTTATTATAAAGTGCTTCACATCGTGATTAGCTTTCATTATTCCTACGTTGGGCCTCGTAATATCTGGGTAATTAGCCAATAGTTTAGAAAAATTCGATGTTGTTCTATAAGAGCTAAAGGTCTCTTCAGAGATTGAGCAGATATCACCTTTTATTGTCAGGTTTGTTATACCGTCAATCAATTGTCTTCTATTAATATCGAGGATTAATTTGAAATTATTTAGAAAATCGGCTCCAAGTACACCCTTGTTGGTTTTAGCTATTACAAATGGCCATTGGAAATGTCGCCGTAGACCAAGATCTAAAGATAATATTTGAGTACCGTACGTAGAGATTTCCGTTCCATTGGCTGCATATAGCTTGAAATCGTTCAGGGGGGTCCCAATTTTTCCTTTGAAAGGTATTATGGAAACATCAGCTCCACTATCTACTAAGAATCGCATGCCGGTATTTTTGTGACTTGCAAATAAACGGCTATTGCGACGTATGTTCTGTACAGCAGCAGAGTGCGTCGCACCACTTACTGCTGGTTGGAGTTTTCCGCATTGACCCATTCACATGGCATTTTACATTTTCCAGGTAGGCAGTTTTTTCCATACCTATAATGGAAATAGCAAATTTTCCCTTTGGATTATATCCGCCCTTAGATCGGGAACGGGAGCGTGCATTGTAGCGATAATCACGTGAACTTCGGTCACTAGATCTACCTTGATGCTCCATTTTCATACTTTCTATTTTCTGTTCCAGAGATTCTATTTTTTAAATAACATTTTTGTTTCATTCTCCGGTTTATCTGCCTCGTAAATCTCCGCCTTGGGGTTTAATTCGGCTATTCTATCAGCCATTACTGCCAATTTGTCGAGCTCTTCCTCGCTAATTATTAAAATTTGCTGAATTGCCTGTGGTAGTTTTTCGAGCCATAGCGTCTTTATAAATTTATCGAAAAAGTCCTCTGTTGCTAATGATTTCAATTTCTGCAACAGCTGGCTAGGCTTTAGATCACCTAGTTCAATTCCCGTTAGCAGTATTCGAATTCCTTTTGATTCGCCATCTTTAAATATTCTAAGAAGTCTCTCTTTTGCCTCTGAATATTTATTTATTTCTTTAGAGGTAATTATATCCCAGAGGTTTTCGACATACTTTGGTTCCAATTGAGCGATTAAATAATTGAATTTCGTATTTTCTGTCTTTATATATTATTTATCAAGAACTGAGCCTCCACTTGATGGAACCATATATCAGGTCTTTCAATCCAGAAAGGTGGAAGTTTAATATTTACCTTATAGGTCTCAACTTTCTCAGTTTCCTCACTTTTCATTTTATCAATTCATTGTGCTGGTTCTTTTGTTCGGCTCACCAATTTATGTGGTGGTTAATAACGACAATCCACATAAATAATTTCTTAAAATTATATTTGATAGCGATTTTGTTTTAAGTTGAAAATTTGCCTTGAATTAAATACCAAACGATGTACGTTTTCGTTGTTTTTAAATATTGCGAAATATTTTATATTTTTTGTTTCAAATATAAATATTTAATATGTATTTCTTAAATATTTATAATTTGATATTATGAGTAATTTTATTTTTCACTTTTGATCGAATTGAAATTCTTGTTTGATTGCTTGCAAATGTTCGTTAAAGTTTATATTTTAAATACGCGGCTCACCAATTTATGTGGGCGGCATTGATTTATAAGCGGAGTCATATAACAAATTATTTATTGTAAAATCAACTTTTAATTACATTTATTTATGCAAATTATCAGAAGGGTTAAATTGGTGTATATTACACGTTAAAGTTATTTTTTGTATATATGTGTGTGGTCAAAAATCATTTCTAGATTATATAATGTTAGATATATGTGTTTGATATATTATAGATAAATATTTAAATTTTATATGATTTATGTTTTATATTTAAAATGATGTATAATTATTTTATTATATTGATATGACAACAATTAATATGATTTTAATGTTAATATATGGGAGCCGCTACAGTTCTGTTAGTTCCCAAACTTTGTGCTTTTTCAAGGATTCCAATTCTTCTTCGATTGCTTCAAGCCAATGCTCAGCTCCAGGGCCTTGAATAGCTTCTTTATACAAAGTAGGATCTCCTTTATTTACTTCAGTACTGAGGATATCAATTGAGTTCTGAGTATTTCTCTGGTTCCTTAGGATCATTGGATGAGATCGAGTAGGAGAAGGCTTCACAGTATCTTCATTATGGCTGTCCTCTTCTGTAGGTATCACGTCTTCTTGATCTAATAAAGACACTAGATACTCTTCAATCTCCCGTTGAGTCCCATAGCTGTAGTTTTCAACTGATGGAAGCACCTCCCGGTTGCTGTCGTTCCTCGATACATCACTCTCTTTGAAGACACAGTCCCGAGATTCCACCACTTTATTCACCTCAGGAATCCACACTCTGTAGCCACGTCCTCTGAGTGCATATCCAGCAAGGTTACCTTTGACAGCTCTCCTTTCGAGTTTGAATTTACGGACTTGTCTTGGAATATGGACAAATACTTGACAGCCAATAGCTCTTATGTGTTTAAGACTAGGCTTGTTCCCTGTCCACAGTTCATATGGCGTGCTTTCACCATTGTGATTGTTGAGAACTCTGTTTCTGACATAGGCTGCGGTGTAAGTCAGCTCCACCCAGGAAGCCTTTGGCAGACCACTTCCAGATATAGTGCTCCTGACAAGATCTAGGAGTGTCCTATTCATTCTTTCTGCCACACCATTCTGTTGGGGTGTATACGTCATAGTGTGTTCATGAACTATTCCAACGCTCGTGCAGAAAGTGTCCCATTCCTTGGAACAAAATTCCAAGCCATTATCCGTACGTATTCGTTTTAGTTTCCGGCTGGTTTGTTTCTCACATTCTTGAATCCACTCTTTGACTTTTCCCAGTGTTCCGCCTTTGTTTTTCAGGAAAATTACACTTGTATTTCTCGTAGATTCATCAATGATAGTTAAGACGTACTTGGCTCCTCCCTAGCTCAATACCTCGAGTGGACCCATCAAGTCCGCATGCACCAAGTCCAACGGCATGATTTCTTTTTCCTCCTTGTGTGAGTGCTGAAGGAATGGCAGACGGTAAGACTTGCTGATCAAGCAGTCTTCGCACTTCTCTGGCTTTGCCAGGCTGCAATCAAGTCCTCTTACGCTTTGGTTCTTGACCATCTTTGCTATCGTATACAGCCTATTGTGCCAAAGTTCCAGTGTAAGCTCTTCCTTGCATTCAGATGCAAGAGAAACACGATCATTCTGATCTATCGGAGAGGATGGAGTATTCTGGACGTAGTGAAGTCTACCCAGCTTTTTTCCCTCTATCAAGAGTTTACCTTTTATGTCCATAATTTGGCAACCACTCCTGTTGAAGACAACCTTTCTACGTTTTCTATCATTTGGAGTACAGACAGAACACTGTGACGCATATCTGGAACGTACAAGGTGTTCTGGGCAACCAAATTGCTGGCATCTCCCTTGTGTCCAACAATATTGGCACAGACAGTACCGATACCACATGCTTCTATAGAAGAGCCATTCGCAATAGTGATGGAACTCATATTGCTTGTGCACTCTTTCAGACATGTGAAGTAATCTCTCTTGGGAGTCATATGGTGCGTCGCTCCAGAAACTATGATCCAGGTCTCGGCGGTAGCTCCAAACAAAGTGTTGCACATTGCCGACATACACTGCGTGACATTGAAAATGGAACACCAAGAAATAGTGGCCAGAAAGTGATGAAACTCGGCAGACAGAGAGAGACAGGGACGAACAATAAGTGATCTTTAATTCATAATGATAGTCATAATACAGAGCGAGAACGGCGTCGGCTTAGTAGCAAGTAGGACCACCGCGGACGGCGATGCACGCAGCAACACGTCTAGGTATAGAGTCAATCAGAGTACGGATGGCGTCCTGAGGGATGGCTCTCCATTCCCTCTCAACCATTTGCCACAGTTCGTCTTCTGAACGCGGCTGTGGCAAGGCATGCAAACGGCGTCCAATGATGTCCCAGACGTGCTCGATTGGTGAGAGATCAGGAGAGTACGGTGGCCAGGGAAGCATCTGTACATCTTGCAGAGCTTGTTGGCTAATGCGAGCAGTGTGCGGTCGGGCGTTATCCTGCTGATAAAGGGCATTGGGTACCCCCTGAAGGTAGGGGAGTGTCACCGGTCACAGCACATCATCAACGTATCGTTGGGCCGTCATAGTGCCCTGAATACGAAGTAAAGGTGACCTGGAATCATACGCGATTGCGCCCCAAACCATGATTCCACGTTGTCGCACGGTGGGGCGTTCCACAATTGCTGCCGGATTGGACCTTTCTCCACGTCGACGCCGCACGCGTACACTGCGACTATCACTGGACAAGCAGAAACGCGACTCATCTGAGAACACGACCCTGTGCCATTCCGTCATCCACGTCGATCTAGCCCGGCACCATTCCAAACGTTGGCGCCTATTCGGTGGGGTCAATCGCAGTCTTCTTAGCGGACGGCATGAGTGCAAGCCATTAGCAACCAATCGACGGGAAATGGTTCTGGTCGAGATGGAATGATCTAGGGTGTCTTGCACATGTTGCAGGATGGCGGTACAAGTGGCTTGTGGGGCCGCCACTGCTTGTCGAAGGATACGCCGATCCACACGTGCTGACGTCACTCTGGTTGAACCGACATTCCTATAAATTGCCACATTTCCTTGTTCCAACCATCTTCTCCACAGTCGGTGCACCGTGGACGCACCAAGGTGTGTATCAGCTGCGATTTGACGTATGGACCAACCTGCCCTTTTCAGTCCGATCACCATGCCCCTCGTAAAAGCGTCTGTCTGCTTGAACTGCCTCCGTTTACGATGACCTGGCATTCTCTGTTATTACCCGTGTCTTTTGACACAAGAACAAAATTTCTACAATGATTTTCCTTGAAGAAATAACGACACGAATACTGTCCTTTCTGCAAGTTCCTTCCCTTATATCTTACTCCATGTGCGCACGAGGGCTGCGCATTTTACATCATTTGCATAACTCGGTTAGGCGCGTCTACCCTGAAATTTGCATAATTTTCTGGCCACTATTTCTTGGGGTTCCATTTTCAATGTCACGCAGTGTATATTGGCACGGGGAAAATTAGGGAAGGCCAACTTCAGGATGAGACAACAATTTATTTCAGGCAAAAACAACTTATGAATGGCAAACAAAAAAATAAGCAATGAGGGAAGTTTACAGAGTAGCAAAATATAAACATAAAAAATTATAATATGTTAATAAATAATAAATACTTTTCTACAATATATATAAAACAATCAATTTTAGATTTTAATTGAAACAAATAGAGTAAATTTTATAAAGAAAAGAGATCAAAATATGATAGAAAACTTTGCCTGCTTCAGAAAGAGGTATCACGGAGAACAGTTTAAATAATCAAGTGAGAAGGCTGCTAGAAGCGTTACCTTTAAATATTTAAAACCTTCGATTTCTCTCCATCCTCTGTTTGACTCTCTGGGCTGTCAATGATTAGATAGAAACTCAAGGTACCTACAGCATTTATCGACTCAGAAATTTGTAAATTATGTCAAAAATGTCTTTGTTATCTGTCAAAATTCGAAACAGTTTCGAATTCTCATAACAAATAGTTCGCTAATGTATCATAATGTAAGTTTACTATGCAATAAATTGAAAAAGAAGGAGAAATCTCTCGAAATATTTTAAGAAAAACTTGCTTTTTTTCTTTTTACAGATCCAGGTACGCCCTTTTTATATATAAACTTATTTAATGGATCGCCTTTTGGCTCAAAACATAAGGTAGTTTCATATTTTGATGTCCACGGTCGTTTATTTTTTAAAGCATACAGAGATAATTGAGTATATATAGAGGCATCGGATTGCAGTGTTTCAGGATCTTCGATTATGATTTCTTTGTCCGTTGTGTTGTATACGTTTTACCGTGTTTGCTATAATCAAGACAAGTTGTTTGTGATCCCAAATATCTGCTTTCAAAATTCCAGGTAAATATTTTGCGTCCTCACGCCATATTTTAACAAATAAAGTTTTATTTGGATTTAATTAGAGTTTTTATTTATCCGATATTTCAATGAACTAATCAGGTCCATATTTTTCTAGAGATATATATAACCCAGGGAGCGCAGAACGCCAACTACCCGGGGAGTCCAGCTCACCAGTATGGACTCATCTTTTAATAGGCTTTCTTTTTGTTTTGAAACCCACAGCAGGGCACCTAAAGCACGCGACCTGCTGTATGCTTCAAAACAAAAAACATCGTAAAAGATGGACGATTGGGTCCATCGAAATACTACTCGGATCAAAAGGTTTCGACACTTGGTAGATTTGAAGAACGCCTTTCTGCTTCTGCCAACAGCCGTCTTTCAACTGGGGCGGTCGTGAAGTCTGAATCAGGCAAGTTACATATGGTTGAGACAACGGTGTCCCAATCCTCTGGTAATCCACCCAAAAACGCCATAGCCAAATCGCCATCATCAATTTTGTCGCCAATTTGGGCCAGTTCGTTTACAATGTGGTTTATCTTCCCCATATAGCCTTCCATATTGCTGTGCTGAGTCAAACTTTCGCCATATAACTGCCTTCTTAGTTGTACGGCTCGATATCTACTATCCTTTGGTGCGTATAATTTTTTCCAGTTCCTCCCAGACCTCTTTCGGAGTATTCAAATGTTGAACATGCAATTGTTGTTCATCATTAATCCCGAGGCAAATTTTTGCAAACGCCTTACCCTCCCGCGACAAAAAAAGTTTTGTTGCAACAAGGTCACTAGGGTCAGTCTTAGCCACTTCTGGATTGATCAAACTCCACAAGTCGTTTTCGATTAGAACGAGTTTCATCTGGAAGCTCCAGCTGGAATAATTAGCACCATTTAATTTTGTAATCGTTGTGTTTGCCATTTTACAAAATATTTGGTAAGTAGAAAAAGGATGGGCCAAGTGATCAAAGGAAATTTGGTTACTCACGTTTTAAGCCTTGCGCTTCTTCAGTCTGACGTTTTAGGTCTTGCGCTTCTTCAGTCTCACGTTTTAGGCCTTGCGCTTCTTCAGTCTGACGTTTTAGGTCTTGCGCTTCTTCAGTCTCACGTTTTAGGCCTTGCGCTTCTTCAGTCTCATAATCTTTGTTGTATTCCAATTGATTACACACAGCGCTCAACGTTAATCATTATTTAATTAACTACAAGGTAAAGGGATTATATATAGATTAAATAGTAAACACATGGAGAAAGAGAATAAGTCAGCGTGGCGATGCCGCTTGCAGGGTTACATCAACAGGAAGTGACGTCAGCTCCAGTGTTGCCTAAGCCAACCGCACGCCGCCACGGTCCAGCAATAATTAATATATTTTCTCTCAATATAATAAACATTTAAAATATAATAATTTATATAAAGAGACAAAGGTCGCCTCTCCCGTCAAAATAGACGTCAAAACTAGACGTCATCTATTGACCGTCGCCGCAACTAGCGGCCTCGGGTCGGTGACTGAGCCACAACACCAGCTTTGGCATACTGAAAAGCGTTCACCTAGAGACCATCGTTTCGGGCTAATGGCCCACGTCAGTATAGTGCAGACTTTATTCCATTAGATCCACACGGGATCAAATGGAATCTTGACAATCTGCCAAAGAGGTGTTTAGCTGTTAATGAGGCTGGGCCAATTCTATAGCTAAAATATAGATGGAATTTTAAAAAAATATATATAAATATATATGATAAGGTGTTATCAGTCTTCTTTACTAGGGCAATGGACATAATGAGAATCATTCTGATACATTTTTAAAGGGAGAGGTGCCTCTTTTGGTACATGAATATCAACCTCCTTTATGATTGTCTATTGTATCAGAGGAATTCTTGTAAAACTTTAATGCCACGTTGATAGGAACATTCTTTTCCCGCGAAGCCAGGGTACAAAGAAGAATATTTTGACATATCCTAGATTCAAAATTTGATTTCATTTAACTATATTTGCATACCAACCCTTTGTAAATATTTAAATTGTGTTTATTTATTACCAGTTAAGAAACGCTATATCCGATCTGGATAATTGCGCGTGAAACTATTTACAATAATTGTAGTAGAGTAGGTAACAGAATTGTCAAAAGAAAATAAACAATTAAGAAAAAGAGCTTTGGATAAACATATACATTAAACAAATAAGCAACAACATAAGCAGATAGATCGCAAGGTAGTTATTTACAGTATGTTAAGCAATAATGGAAGTTGATGAGTTATCTGTAATAATTAGTATCGTGGCGATTTAAATAGTGTTGATATTTTTATCTTTTCATCTAACTAAAAAATAGGTAGATGAGTGGGTAACACCCTCGATTCCCGACAGTCATGAACCGGGATTGAATCCCGTGTCAACATTTTGTTTTAATATGTGAATAACCTTCACAAATTATTCATTGTTGTAATTATAATAAACTAGGTTGTTCTTGTTGAGCGGTACCTAATAAAGTGATTTTGAAACCAAATATCTAACCAAAACTTGCACACTAAATATTGTACATAATTCAAATATCTTTCTTTCTTTTCTCTCAATGTTTAGTTTACCTTTGTGGTGCAAGTGTCCCTAGGGGGACATAGCGCTCTAAGTCGAAATAAGAAAAACCTGGATTCCATCTCTACATATCTCACATTTTAAGTAACCATCCTTCTTCCAATATTCTGAGCAGCTTTCAGGGATAAATATTTATCATCGAATGAAACGCTAAGCCTTTGCTCGATCGTACCATATATTTTAACAAATTTCTATAGAGATAATTGAAATAAAAGTTCCATCAATGAAACATAAATCTTTTAAATTATTTTTATCATTTATATTGCCACGTAGAAAATTAGGGAAGACAAAATCTTCAGGATGAGACCACAATTTATTTCAGGCAAGAAATAACTATGAATGGTAAACAAAAGGTAAGCCATGAGGGAAATTTACAGAGTAGCAAAATATAAACATAAAAATGACCACTCTGTTAATAAAAAAAAATACTCTGTTACAATATATCAGAGAGATTATCTTTCTCTAGATATATATATATATATGTAGTAATATATTCCAATATATACCTGTATCCGCATGTATTATATAGTTATAATGTAATTGTCAAGTTGACAGAAATAATATTTCGAGTAAGTGACAGCCGGCGCCAGTAGAGGAAAAAGATCCGAAAAACAAGTCGGGTATACCCCCCTCTTGCTCAAACAGATCAGTCCGCTTTGAGACACGAGGATTGACAGACCCCTCTAGACAGATCTCCCCTGACTGGTGTCGGCTACACTTACTCTCTCGCCATCTCTGTGGTGCCATCCAAAATGTCTCGTTCTTTTGTGTAATCCCAATCACGCCTGAACCCACTCTGAACATTGTGGCCACCACGACTGCTTCTAACCAACATGCCACACTACAGTCATCCTACAGCATGAACAACACTACTGTTACGACCACTAAATTGGTCGTCTTTGTTTATGCAAATACCTTTGACTTTAAACTATGTTACGACTGCTAAAGTAGTCGTCCTTATTTATGCAGATATGTTTAATTTGAAACTAGGATGGGAAAGTATGTAAATCTCTTTTGTTGTACAAATTGTTATGTAGATTTATTTATTGTGCAAATTGTTATTTTCTTTGCTGTCTAGATTACTATGTAAATTTTCTTAGTGTATAAATTGACCGAGTTTTTAATAAATAGTAGTTCTAAAATAGGAGATTGTGCGTGTGGTGGTGGACTTTCTTTCGGGCCTTCCTCTCCTTTTGGATATAGGTAGCTGATAACAAGTAGCTGGTGACGAGTGACCATACAAGAAGACACTGTAGGGCGTCTCTCGAAGTTAAAGAGGAGACAGCCTTTCTGTATTGAGTAAAAAAGGCCTCAGACAAGTGGACTCAATATAGTGGCGAGCCTGCCAGGATCAGAAGATTCCAGGATAATCAGAAGATTCCAGGATTCAGAAAATTCCAGGATTAGAAGATTCTAGGATTCCAGGATGGAGACTCAAAAGGAATTTATGAATTTGAAGATATTAAAGGGATATAGAACTCCAAGGAGAAATATCTTCACTAGGGAAATTAACAAAGCTCTGGAAGAGCTTAAGGGAGTCTCCCCTGATGAGTGCCTATTGATGAAAAAAAGAAAGGTCATCGTCCAGCATTACCAGCTAATTAAGGAATTTGACAGGAAAATAGAGACAGAAATGATTAGGACAGAGGAATATGACGAAAAGGCTTTATTGAAAGAATTGGAGTCCACCGCACATTATCTAGAGATGTACATTGGCGTACTGATTAAGATTGATAGGACCCTAAAATCTCTAGTTGAGAAAAATCCTGAAATGGAGACAGGTCTCAGCATAGAACCTGAAATGGATTCAGGTCTCAGCATAGAACCTGAAATGGATACAGGTCTCAGCATAGAACCTGAAATGGATACAGGTCTCAGCATAGAACCTGAAATGGATACAGGTCTCAGCATAGAACCTGAAATGGATACAGGTCTCAGCATAGAACCTGAAATGGATACAGGTCTCAGCATAGAACCTGAAATGGAGACAGGTCTCAGCATAGAACCTGAAATGGATACAGGTCTCAGCATAGAACCTGAAACGGAAACAGGTCCCAGCACAGAACCAGAAACTGTTTCTGGAGAAACGGAAGAAAGTCATAGGGCTAAAGTTAAGAAAAAATCCGTTGAAGCTGATGAAAGTGAAAAGGCCAAAGTTGAGAAAAAATCCATTGAAGTTGACGAAAGTGAAAAGGCTCAAGTTGATAAAAGGACAGTTATAGAAACTGAAAGTACAGAGTCTCTTACGAAAGAGGAAACTGTTTCTAGAACTGTAATTGCTCAAATATTATATACTCCGGCCAGTTCTCCAGAGAAAACAAGTGCCTACTCTAGAGAAAATCTTAATTTAGGAGGCAAGTCTCCAGAAAAGGCTGGTAAAAGTGCTAAACTGGAAAAGATTGCGAATCCGGTAGATTGTAGGAATATTATATTGAGTGGTTTGAGATCTCTAAAGAATATTTCAGAATCCTATGACTGCTCTAAACCTACGGATGATACCTCTAATCCTTCAGACGATACCATCGGGTTTCATTCACCGGGAATAGCGCCTAAAATTTTGCTGCAAAAAACATGGAAAAGCGCAGGTGGATGGGATGATCCCCTGGGAAGGGATATAAGTCAAGAGTCTATAGATTGGTATGAGAGGATAAATCATTGAGAAGACGGCAGTGTCGAGAGTCTCAAATGGAAGGCTGCTTGGTGAACTTATTTGAAAATCTGAAAGCAGAAGCATAATGAGATTTATTGAGCTCTTCTGGGGTAGAGAGTTAGCCCCTGTTGGAAAAGGCACATGGCCAAGATGTTTTTTGAGGGATGTTACTGATAATGGCGGATCTCCTGTTTATAGAATTGAACAGATTTCTGAATATAAGAATCCTAGTATTGATCATATAAAAAAAATTGGTCTTATATTTCTCCTGGAACGATTAAAAAGGAAATAAATATTTTTGATGCTTTAAGAACCTTAAAAGGTAGTGCTCAAGCCAATCTTTGTTATCCTAAAGATTTTTTGATTGTTCGTGATTTGGAATCTGAATATTTTTCAAATATTATTGAAGATAGTGAAAAGGATAATAATTTAGATTTGAATTTATCTTATTTTGTAGTTTTTCGTTCTGAATATGGAGGGAAATCTCTAAAGAAAATATTGGAAAAGGGAAATCTTTTGCCAGAACAATTAATGAGCATTCTTTGTCAGATTTGTATTTTGGTGAGTCATGCTGAACAAAACATCGGGTTGGTTCACAATGATATAAGTACCAGAAATATCCTGATACGACCGACTGCTCAAAAGGTTTTGAACTACGACATTGGAGGAGAGAATTATGAAATCCCAACCCACAAATGCATTGCCAAGTCGAGAGATTTTGAGATATCTCGACTTGTAAAGAATGATAATCCTAATCCGAATGTTTTTTACGAGAATGCTTCTCAGCTAATTTGGACCCATAATGAAAACTGCATTGCCAAGTCGAGAGGTTTTGAGATATCTCGACTTGTAAAGAATGATAATCCTAATCCGAATGTTTTTTACGAGAATGCTTCTCACTTAATTTGGACCCATAATGAAATGCGAGAATTTAACTCTGCTTATAAAATACATACTGAATTCATTGAAGAGAATTTGAAGAAATTTTCAAAAGGTATCCAACTGGAGATTTGTTCCTGGTCTTGAAAATCCCGCAGACCTCCCATCGAGGGGTTCAAAGTCGGACAATTTCTGCGGAGCAAATGGTGGGAAGGTCCTGATTGGCTGCGTCTTTCTAGGGAATTCTGGCCTTCAGAAGAACCTATCATAGATGAAACTGAAGTGCTTAAGGAACAAAGGAAGACAACTCTGGTGGAAATTGTGATAAAACCAATCACCCATGGGATGTTCAAGAAGTTTTCTGAGTTCCAGTCGTATGTCAGGCTGTTAGCCTGGATGACAAATAAATAACCAAATAGTAAAGGGGGACGGGGAGAAATAATTGTATTAATGATTTTGGTTATGTGCCCCGTACCTCAAAATTTCTAGAGGAAAAAAATTTTCCAATCAAGAAGATTGTGAAAATGGGTATTTTCGCTCTTTTATTCTGTTGAACTCCTGTTCAACAGCGGGGGGAGTATGTTACGACCACTAAATTGGTCGTCTTTGTTTATGCAAATACGTTTGACTTTAAACTATGTTACGACTGCTAAAGTAGTCGTCCTTATTTATGCAGATATGTTTAATTTGAAACTAGGATGGGAAAGTATGTAAATCTCTTTTGTTGTACAAATTGTTATGTAGATTTATTTATTGTGCAAATTGTTATT
The DNA here is from genome assembly GCA_030710605.1 of Cordylochernes scorpioides. Lineage (NCBI taxonomy): Eukaryota > Metazoa > Arthropoda > Arachnida > Pseudoscorpiones > Chernetidae > Cordylochernes > Cordylochernes scorpioides. Next base: position 67,229,896 of record CP092883.1, read on the forward strand.
TTCTTTGCTGTATAGATTACTATGTAAATTTTCTTAGTGTATAAATTGACCGAGTTTTTAATAAATAGTAGTTCTAAAATAGGAGATTGTGCGTGTGGTGGTGGACTTTCTTTCGGGCCTTCCTCTCCTTTTGGATATAGGTAGCTGATAACAAGTAGCTGGTGACGAGTGACCATACAAGAAGACACTGTAGGGCGTCTCTCGAAATTAAAGAGGAGACAGCCTTTCTGTATTGAGTAAAAAAGACCTCAGACAAGTGGACTCAATAACTACATTACTACATATGATTTGAATAAAAAGGCATATATTGGATCAAATTATCATTTATTTTACCAATATTTCAGTTGGCTGAACGCCAACCTTTATCAAGGTATTATAACATATTAATGTGTGTCAACAACAAACTCAGCGCCACATAACGTCAAAAGAATTAAGTTTTGAATCTGTCTTAATTCTGTTGATGTTAGTGGCGCTGAGTTTGTTGTTGACACACATTCAAATGTTATAACACCTTGATAAAGGTTGGCGTTCAGCCAACTGAAATATTAGAGAAATAAAGGATATTTTGATCCAATATATGCCTTTTTATTTAAATATATATATATATATATATATATATATACTTGTATACGTGTATATGTATCTATGTATATATCTATGTATTGATTAAAAAAAAGCTCCAATGGCTCCCGATTCTTGCAAAAGTCCAACTCCACCAGAGAGTGCAAGTAAACAAACGGTGTTCTGGCACATTTGTAAGTGTAAAAGACGAACTACTTTTCACATGTGTAGACATGTGGTGCACTCACAGTAAAAGCAGTCGTCTACCTTTAGACACCATGATTATCATGGCCTGTACCAATATATCCTAGAGATAATATTTATTATGAAAAAACAATAGAAAAAAATAAAAGATAAGTGGGTCAGGTGTTGATATTAAAAATAAAGAAGGCATCGCCTGACCACGAGCACATGTGCTTTTTAGATGGCAGAGATTTGGCCTTAAATACCCATTTCTTGATTTTTCGGGAAGCCATTGGGACCAAAAATCTTTTTGGTGGCAGTGGTTACAGCCTTCTCCACCCTGACGAGCGCCAACAGCGCGAAACGCGTTCGTGGATGGCTTTTCTTGATTTATCAAGAAATTGGGTTGGCCAAATATCACGGAGCAAGCTAAATAAACGTTTAGTTTATTCTTGCTCCACTAAATGGCGCTCTGCCATCTAAAAAGCACATGTGCTCGTGGTCAGGAGATGCCTTCTTTATTTTTAATATTTAATATGTGAAATGAAACACATTGCCAAAAATAAGTATTATACATATTAACGATAGATGGCATTTAAATTTTAAAAATGAATATTTAATAATAAAAATAAAACCTTAAATAAATTGGCATAATGTTTTAAAAAGATAGTCCTGGTAATATAATATAAATTTTATTATATTACTAGCGAACCCGGCCACGCGTTGCTGTGGCTAAATTGTAATATGTTAAATTAACATTATACTAAACTATTCAGTACAGAAAAGTTAATATTCACTGATAAAGATAAAAATGTTTCAGCCGATCTAAAGCCCTACGGGATTGAGAATGGAACGTTACGTTAATATTTGAAAGTGATTTATATATATATAGATAATATAGCCCTTCATTGTAATCACTGATCATAATCACTGCATTAATAAATGTCAGTGAACTCGTTTATATGTAGTGTTTTTTGTTTTCGAGATATTCTAATAGAACGTTCTCACATTTTCTGTAAAATATTTACATATGCACAAACAGAGAATATAATCACTATGGCTTAATTTCGCTATAATTATTGTTATAAATATTATTCTAAAATAATTCGCCAGAAATCGTCCTGATAGTATACTAAACAACTTCCCAAAGTTTCATGGCAAACATCTAAAATAAAATAATACTTTTAATATTTTGCTACAATATTAAAAGGAGGGGGGCTTAGGTGTTTAAAATGTAAAATGTGCTCTAAATAGTATTACATAGAGCCTTCACTACAATATTAAAAAGAGGGGGGCTTAGGTGTTTAAAATGTAAAATGTGCTCTAAATAGTATTACATAGAGCCTTCATAACAAACATATTTAAAATAAACCAATCAAAATATAATAATGCTGTAAAAACAGACCTTGCTACAATAATATAAAAGAAACGAAAATAATAAAAGACACCCACGCTGAGCCTCGAACCAAGGTTTGTTACAAATATTATAAAAAAATTGTTTATGTTATTTTTATTTTAAAAAGCCTACATTTTAAATAAAATAATATTTTTAATAATTTGCTACAATAATATAAAAGAAATGAAAAAAAAAAACACCCACGCTGAGCCTCGAACCTAGGTTGCGGGGGTACGAAGCTGTGTACCTAACCTATAGGCTAAGCTTGACGTTACAAATAAGCTCATGCGAGGCTATTTTAGGCCATACGTCTGCCGCGAGGGGGCGCTGATTGCGAGTGAATTTACGTTTTATTGTAAATAAAAATGTAACGAAAGGTTATTTCTAAAGAGTAATTAGCCAGAAACCATCCCGGTAGTATACTAAACATCTTCCCAAAGTTTCATCACGATTGGTTGAGCGATGTAGAAGATTATCACTCACGAACGGACCAACGGACCAACAAATATCCATTTATATATATATAGATCTTATAGAAAAATACCTGACATCCCGTTATAAAGATTTCAACATTGTTTGAATTGTTGATTGCAATTTTCAACAATATTGAGAGCGCCAGAGATTTTGATTTTTTTTTCGAGCTATTAAAATTATGTAATAGAGCAAATATATGCAAATAGATTTGTAAGATAATTACATACTGGCAGTTAATTCTTAAATTACACTCATGGACAAAAACTTAAGCAAATGGAAAGTCTTTTATCTCACCGGTCATCTTTTTTTTTAGGGAGACAGCGGCTATTTTTTTTCACTTGATTATCTTATGTGTTTTCAATAAAGATCACTGTGTATCAAATATCTTTGTGAATTATTGTTTGAATCCCAATATACATGCTAAAAGGTACAACTTCCTTAAGTTTTGTCCATGAGTGTATCTTTCAGAGTTATTGTCTGAATCCCGATATACATGCTAAAAGTTAAAACTTCCTTAAGTTTTGTCCATGAGTGTATCTTACAGAGTTATTGTCTGAATCCCGATATACATGCTAAATGGTACAACTTTCTTAATTTTTGTCCATGAGTGTATTTTTCAGAGTTATTGTCTGAATCCCGATATACATTCTGGAAGGTACAACTTCCTTGAGTTTTGTCCATGAGTGTATCTTTCAGAGTTTAGTCTCAATCCCGATATACATGCTAAATGGTATAATTTCCTTAAGTTTTGTCCATGAGTGTATCTTTCAGAGTTATTGTCTGAATACCGATATACATGCTAAAAGGTACAACTTCCTTAAGTTTTGTCCATGAGTGTTTCATTAATTCCAGGATTTTCGGTATGAATATTTGCAAAAGATAAAAAGAATAATTTAATATAAAGCTTAATTTCATAGATATTAAATTTTCTTTGTTTTCCTTTATATTATTTGATTCATTATGCATTGAGTGTATTAACAGTATTTTTAGATATAAGAAATTTAACTTTATAAAAATATTCGAAAAATGTTACGCAATATGTTTCCTTATTACGAAAACACCGCGAGCTTTCGAGCACTCGCCCTTCAACAGGGAAAATAACTCCGCCTTTGCCTGTCCCAAGCCCGGATAAAAAAGGAGGAGGGGAAGCAGTAACAAGTCGCTAAAAAACCTAGGTTCAGCTGGCCTGGCTGATAGTACCCTGTAAAGACTTCAGGGATACAGGATGAGCAGCATTTGTACTCCATGTACAATGGCTGTACATGGTGTCTGTTCCTAATGTCAGAGGCGGCCATTTATTTTGGAGCTAAGTCGGCCTGCTACTGAGTAGTGCTCCCAGTCTTAATGACAAAGGCAGATTCAATCTACTTCACCCAGTCATGATATCAAGCTTTACTAGCTTGATACCCTAATATGATAGAGTGGAGATAAGAGAGAAGAAAAAGAATAAACAAAATTATAATCTAAAAGTGGTGCGAGATGTTATATTGAGAGTGATACGTCTTTCATTCATTTTCTTTCATTATTTTAATAATTTAGGTAAACGAGTATTTCTCTCTGGAAATTGTGAAAATGTAACCTTTTACAAAACTACTTACAATTTTAGGCATTTCGAATATTTAAAAATCATTTTTTTTCATTAAATATAAATTGATGCTTGTTTTTTTCGAATAAATAAAACATTTCAAACAGGTGATCTCAATCAACCAATCAGCGTGCAGTGTTTTTAAATCGAGTGTTCTCTATTAAATAAAATAATTTTGGTTCGATTCTCGGAAATTTTATTATTATTTTTTTAATTACTAAAAATAATTTAATTGTTGTCATTCTATTGGTTTACTTAAAAAAAATATTGTACACTCATAGCTATGTTCAGTACATTGTATAATTCCTGTCTATCTCAAATATATAATACACTCATGGACAAAACTTAAGGAAGTTGTACCTTTTAGCATGTATATCGGGATTCAGACAATAACTCTGAAAGATACACTCATGGACAACTCTTAAGGAAGTTGTACTTTTTAGCATGTATATCGGGATTCAGACAATAAGTCTGAAAGATGCACTCATGGACAAATCTTAAGGAAGTTGTACTTTTTAGCATGTATATCGGGATTCAGACAATAAGTCTGAAAGATACACTCATGGACAACTCTTAAGGAAGTTGTACTTTTTAGCATGTATATCGGGATTCAGACAATAAGTCTGAAAGATGCACTCATGGACAAATCTTAAGGAAGTTGTACCTTTTAGCATGTATATCGGGATTTAGACAATAACTCTGAAAGATATTACAGTGACATTTATTGAAGACACACAAAATAACCAAATGTGGACAAAATTTCCTCTGTCTTTTTAAAAAATAGACGACCGGCGACATCAAAAACTTACCTCTTCCTCAAGTTTTGTCTATGAGTGTATTCATGAAATATTTTGATATAAGGTCAATTTATTATTTGTATTATAGGAATTCTCTGATGCTTGATTTCAATATTCTACAATGGGAAATCATATCGCCTTAAGAAGAGTTTATTGTGTTTATGTAGTTTTTGGTTTATGCTTGAAACATTTTGTTAAAAATCCATGTTGGGGAAATCATATTGCTATTTAACTCATAATTATTTATAACAGAATTATTATTATAAAAAGGATATAAGAATATATAAAAAGTAATATGAATAAAATAATAAAATTATAAACGAAGTGTTACCAATATGAAAAATAAACACGGAATACTTCAAGAATTATGCAGATAACTTGATAGACTATTAAAGAGTACGTGCTGCCAACTACCAACAAATTTTATAACTATTTTTGAAAAAGTAATTTGTCTCCATTAAAATGGATCGATTTTTCAATATCTTTGAATGTTTTTAGGGATTTTTTTTTTTAATTTATATATTAAAAAATAATCTAAATATAATTTATGAAAAATATGTATTTTAAATTATCAAATAAATTTTGGCGTTAAACAAAAATGATTTATTGAAAGAATAAGCACTCGTAATTTCTATAGAGTTATGAGTATCTGGTAATGTGTATATTTTTCTTTGTTTTTATAACAAGGTGGAAAGCTTTCGAGGACAGTTCTTCGACTGGGTAAAGAATGAAATATGCTATCTAGAATAAATTAGCATAATCCCTATATATTAAAATAAGTCAGTGTATGTATGTAAGTATGTAAGTATGTTTATCGGCTATACACGTCCACAATACGTAACTAATCTGACTGAAATTTTAACAGTAGTTAGAGTAGAATCTGGAAAAACTTATAGTAAAAATTTCAGGTCTCTATCCAGAATATTCTTCGAGTTATTTGCAAATTTGCGTTGCAAATTTGCCCTTTCGCTCGCGAGCAGCGCCTCAAGCGGTGATAATGGGAGGTAATATCAGCTGACCTAATGTACATGTAAAGTTTGAAGCGGGACGTTTCACAAGAGAGACATCCACGGCGCTAATTTATAATTGTAACGAAAAGTATCCAAATAAAAACATTTAATCGGGTAAAATCCGGGCGTTGTCCGGGTCCTTTGGCTAGATAGTATATGGCTATATATTGTTGTACCAAGTTGCAGATTTACAGAGTCATCGACCTTGGTTTCCTCCTTCTTGGTGTTATACACCGAGCGGGTTTCCATACATAAAGCGGGTTTCCATACATACCTGAACTGTGACCTTCCAGTCAGTTCTGAAGGCCATTTTTTTAGAAATTCTTGATGCCTAACATCCACGTCAAAGTGACTCGTGAGCTTTATGCTCGGATGGTACACTGTAAATTTGAGAGGAAATGAATAAATAAAGTGAAGATGCAATATCCCAATTGTTATTTACAACAAGTGTGATGCCTGATGTAAGTCAACTAATCATTCCCTGCTCAAGTGCTAAAGATATGTGGGACAAATTGTTAAGTGTCTATGAGCAAAGCTCTGGTCAAAGATTAGACATGCTCTATAATCAATTCTTTAATTTTAAGAAGGATCCTACAGATGATATTTCAAAGCACATTTCAAAATTAGAAAGTTTATGGAATGATATGCAAAATGAACTTACTAAACAAGAAAATTTGAAATTGCCATAATCCATGCTGATGTGCAGAATCATAAACACCTTGCCTGATGAATATTTTGATTTTAAAAGTGTTTGGGAATCAGTGTCTAAAGAAGAACGTTCTGTAGACAATCTCACACAAAGGCTTCGGTTACTCGAAATAAGAATTCAACAGCGAGATGAATGCAGCGCTTCAAGTTCGACAGCACTAATGGCAAATGCATATGAAAATAAGCAAAATATGAAAGGAAAAGTTACCAAAATTAATGAAAAATTTCAGAAAACAACAGAAACAAGAGAATGTTACTTTTGTCATAGAAAAGGACACTTGGCCAAAGATTGTAGGTATGCAAAACAGAAGAAACTAAAGGATAAAGAAAAGGATGAAACTAAATTAAAACTTAACTCAAAATTAAGTGAAAGTTTAATCAGTGAAAGATTCAATGAACAAGATGAAGACATTTGGATTGGTGACTCAGGAGCTACTAACCACATTACAAGAAATGCAAGTTTTTATACTTCTTATAAGGATTTTCCTACCCAAGAGACTGTTAAAGTTGGAAGTAATGAAAAATTGATAGCTTATGGAAGTGGAACTATAACAATTGAAACTTGTGTAAAAGGTAAATGGCAAACTCACTACCTAACTGATGTATGGTATGTTCCCAATTTCAGTCGTAATGTGATGCCATTACAGTCCACATTGGATAAAGGGTTTGAAATGAAAATGGATAAAAAAGGTTGTAAACTTTTTAAGACAACAACTGGAGAAGTTATTGTAGAAGGGAAAAGACTACCAGGAGGCTTGTATGGTATGTTAATAACAAGTATCAAACCTGAAAATGCTGCAGAAGTCAATTTAGCCAAAACCCAAAATGTCAATATGCTACAACTATGGCATGAAAGATTTGGACATCAAAATAAAAGACATGTTCAAAAATGGCTTAAAGAACAAGGAATAGATACAGTCATGGACAATGAACCTTGCGAGGCATGCATTTATGGTAAACAACATAGACTGAGTTTTGGATCAAGAGAACAATATGCTTCTACTCAACCTGGAAATTCAATTCATGTAGATGTATGTGGCCCTATGCAGGTTTCGAAAGGAGGGATGAGATACTTTGTGTGTTTCAAAGATGATTTTACAAAATACCGATCAGTGTATTTCCTAAAAGAAAAGTCACAAGTCATTGAAAAGCTAGAACAGTTTCTCTTGGAAACAAAGACTACTGGACATAGAGTGAAAGAAATTCTCACAGATGGAGGAAAGGAGTTTGTAAATAAAGAAACCTCAAAAATTACAAACAAGTATGGTATTATTCATAGGATCACAATGCCATATACTCCACAACAGAATGGTTCAGCGGAAAGAGAAAACAGGACTTTAATAGAAGCAGCTCGTTCAATGATATATTCCAAAAATATGAGCCTAAAGCTTTGGGCAGAGGCAGTTAACACTGCTACATATGTTTTGAATAGAACAGGACCAACACAAATTGAGGGAAAGACACCTTATGAACTATGGTTTGATAAAAAAACAGCAGTTGATCATCTTCGAATATTTGAAACTGAATGTTTTGTTCATGCGCCTGATGAAAAGAGAAGAAAGTTAGATGCCAAAAGCGAAAAAGGTATTTTAGTTGGTTATTGCAGTAACAAGGATGGGTATCGAATCTGGATGCCGAACTCAAACAAAGTTGTCACAAGTAGGGATGTAATATTCAAGGAAACTATACCAACATTTAGCCTTGATATTGAAAAGAGAAATAAGGAACTTTCAAGTAATCAGATTGATGAACAAAATGATACTCAAGATATTGAGAAAATTGAAAGCAATGTTCAAACATCAGACGTATACAATCTAAGAGATCGATCAAATATATCAAAACCTCAAAGGTATAATGATGCTGAAATAAATATTGCAGAAGGTCTTGAACCCAAGACATACAAAGAAGCAATGGATTCTCCAAATGCACAGTTTTGGAAAGAAGCAATGAATGAAGAAATGAATTCTTTAACGGAAAATGATGTATACGAATGCACAACATTACCACCTGGCCAAAAACCAATTGATTGTAAATGGGTATTAAAGACCAAATTGAATTCTAAAGGAGAGATTACAAGATATAAGGCAAGACTGGTGGCAAAAGGGTTTGTACAAAAGAAGGGTATAGATTATGAAGAAACATTTAGTCCTGTGGCAAGACATGACACCATAAGAACTCTTTTAGCAATTGCTGTAATGAAGACTTAAAATTGGTACAGTTTGACATAAAGACAGCCTTTCTCTATGGAGACTTACAAGATCAAATTTATATCAAACAACCTGAAGGATTCAACAATGGAACAGATCTTGTATGGAAATTGAAGAAAGGTCTCTATGGACTTAAACAGTCACCAAGATGCTGGAATCAGAAAATAGTCAACTTCATGAAAGAAAGATGTCTGAAGGAAAGTACAGCTGAACTCTGTTTATTCTTCAGAAAAACAAATGATCATCTACTGATTATTGCCATATATGTTGATGATGTAATCATTGCTGGTATAAATGAACAGGAAATCAAAGAATTTCTTGATTAACTAATGTTTTCATTTAAGATCACAAGTGAACCATTAAATTTCTTTTTGGGTATTGAGATAGAGCGGCAACCGGATGGGTCAATCTTTATAAATCAAAAGGCATATATAAAAATAATTCTTGAGAAATTCAATATGTCTCAAGCGAATAAAGTGGGAACACCAACTGATAATTCTACTGTTCCTGGGGAAGCAGAGATTTTAGGAAATGTTCCCTTTCGTGAAGCGATTGGTAGTCTGATGCATCTGAGCTGCTTAACAAGACCCGATATCACTTTTGCATTGAATAAAGTTTCTCGAAAACTTGCAGCACCAACAAAATATGACTGGGAAGCAGTTAAACGAATCTTCAAATATCTTGTAGGAACAACTGAATATGGAATTATGTACCAAAAGGGTCATAAAGTAGGAATTTTGGAATCTTTCAGTGATGCAGATTTTTCTGGAGACCCAGAAAATAGAAGATCTACCAGTGGAGTTGTGTGTAAACTGGCTGGTGGTGCTATTTCTTGGCTTAGCCAAAACAAAGATCAAGTTGCTGACATTATGACCAAAGGGCTCCCTAAGCCGCGTTTCCAAATGCTGAGACATCTACTGGGTATGAGGGACATTTGAAATCTGATTAAGGGGGAGTGTTGAAGATATTAATCTGTGATTTTAAATGTTTCTTTTTGACCAGTACTTTTGTTTTGTTTTTGCTTTTCCTAAAATGTTTCTTTCTTCTTCATTATTATTTGTTCTATATGTAAAGCTTTGTTTTTTGATACTTGAATAAACAAATTCAAGTTTATTATATTTTTTGTGTGCTTTTAAAGTTAAAACACAACAAATATTATATTGGCTTATTTTTTCTTTTGTATTATAGGGAGTTCTGAAGCTTGGTTTCCTTATTCTGTAATTAGAAATTTTAAAAATCGGTTCCAAAATCACTTTATTAGGTACCGCTCAAAAAGAGCAACCTAGTTTATGATTATTGAAACAATGAATGTGAAGGTTATTCACATATTAAACAAAATGTTAACGCGGGATTCAATCCCGGTTCATGACTGTCGGGAATCGAGGGTGTTACCCACTCGTCCACTGACTTCTTAAAAAAAAATTTCGATATTATTGAATTAACACAATTTTAGAATTAATTCTGCTTGAAACATTCTCAACACCCATCCAAATTCTACTGAAAAATTAATCTCGAAATTATTTATAAATTACCTAATTAATATTTTATATAAAGATATTTTAAAATATGAATAAAATAAAATACATTTTAAAACAGAAATGTCGCCAATCTCAAAAATAAATACGAAATAGCTAAAAATATTTTATTAATAACAATGAACTTTTAATGGGAACGTGCTGCCATCTACCAACAAATTTTATAACTATTTTGGGTTAAATAAATCGCTTCTTTTGAAATAAATCGTCTTTCCTCAATGTTTTAAGGTATATAAATTTAGAATTATAGTTATTTTAAAAATAATTTAATTTATTTTAAAATTATAATGTTTTTAAAACTAAAAAAGAAAACATTTCTAACAAAAATTAAATCTAAAACAATCAAAATTTATGTAGGAATTTTGATAATTTTTTCATTAGTTTATAAGTTTATCTCTCAAAAGAGAGTTTGAAAGACTTAATTTATATGCATGATAAGGTACAATTTGGATTATAGATTATAAATACAAGGTAATAAGACCAAGTTTAGATTTGGTCTTATTACCTTGTGTTTATAATTTATATGCATGTTGATTGTAGTCAAATATTGTGTACATATACTTGTATAAGAAATGCAAGTATTAAAGTAGGAATGTTTCTATTGAATATAAAACAAACTTCTACTGTCCTTACTGCGATGAAATAAATATTAGGAAAGTTTAGCTTATCAGTGATCAGTCCTCCCAGCGGTTTCGCCAATTTAATAAACCAGACCGCTTCTTAGAGCTCTAATACTATATTGGATCATTCTGCTTTTATATGCTGCAATGAAGGGTGACATCCTAGAAATGATATTTAATCAAACTATGGACATAAGCTTTTAGGACAGTAGATTTATATATGATTTTTTTCATCGCAGTAAGGACAGTAGAAGGTTGTTTTATGTTTAAAAGAAATATTCGTTCTTTAATTCTTCCATTTCTTATATACAGATGACACCTTATTAATGAGAGAAAACTGACAAAAATTTTAACAAGACTTAAAACAAAACACTCGTGGCCACGGCACCCATTTTCCAATGAAGAGCAAGATAGTGGATATTGCTGCTGCTGTGATGGAGATGCATGGAGACATCTAAGACTCTTCTTTGGACACGACAACAACAACAACAACAAAACACTATAAAGGAATGAAAATACATCCAGATGGCACAATAACCTGGAGGACATGTAACAACTGTCCTGGTGTGGAACTAACACCTACCCACATATTCTCATGTCCAGCAATGACCCACAGCCTTGCAGAAAATTGACATGGACATAGAGCAACAGTTTTACACACCCAAGACAGTGGACATTGCTGCTGCTGTGATAGAGATGTATGGAGACATCTGAGGCTTTATTGGACACGACAACAACAACAATACAGTATACATACCCAAGATAGTGGACATTGCTGCTTCTGTGATAGAGATGTATGGAGACATCTGAGGCTCTTCATTGGACACGACAACAACAACAATACAGTAAACATACCCAAGATAGTGGACATTGCTGCTGCTGTGATACAGATGCATAGAGACATCTGAGGCTCTTCATTGGATACGACCACAACAAGATAAAATTGATATTAACCCAGAGCAGCATCTTTACCCTCCCAAGATAGTGGACATTGCTGCTGCTGTGATAGAGATGTATGGAGATATCTGAGGCTCTTTATTGGACACAACAACAACAACAATACAGTATACACAACCAAGATAGTGGACATTGCTGCTGCTGTGATAGAGATGCATGGAGACATCTGAAGCTCTTCAGTGAACACAACAACAACAACAATACCTTATCACTTTATAATATTATATTCGTGTATTATATGTTGATCTCAAAATAATTTCTCAAACTTATATTATGTATAATGAAAAGCGATATAATTGCGAATTTTATTTATTCAATCAAAGCCTGAAACAATGGTATACAAGTTTGCTATTTGTTTTATATTATTATTTATAATAATTTGTATATTTTATCTCAATATCATAAATATTTGAAATATACGCGAATAATAATTTATATATAAAAATGATATTTATTAATAATTTGTTAACGTGATAATCCTGTTGAAGGACTAACAAATCCGAAAACTTGAAAATAAATAGTTGTACAAGAAACTTAGCCCTGGAAGCTTTATTTATTTTATAAAGTTAGTTATTTGTTTCTTCTTTCTTATCTCCACTCAATCATATTAGGGTATCAGGTTGTGACCATTGATGGTGTTTGTTTGACAACCATCATGACTGGGTGAAGTAGAATGTGTCTGCCTTTGTCATTAAGACTGGGAGCACTACTCAGTGGCAGGCCAACTTAGCTCTAAAATAAATGGCCGCCTCTTACATGAGGAACAGACGCCATGTGCAGCCACTCCTAACATGGAGTACAAACGCTGCTCATCCTGTATCCCTGTATTAGGAGCACTTACAGGGCACTATCAGCCAGGCCAGCTGAGCCCAGGTTTTTAGCAAGCTTGTTACTGCTCCCCCTCCTCCTTTTTTATCCAAGCTTGGGACCGGCAAAGGCGGAGTTGTTATTTGTTTGAATTTGCCAAACTGGTTTAATGGTTCATTTCTTATCACCTCTAATACGAGGTGTGTTCAAAGAGTATCGCGACTTTTGAATTTTCGCGGGTTACGTATATTCGAATTTCGATCTTTTTGTGGCTTTATGTTGGTACTCATGTCTCTCACTAATGCCGACAAGCTCGGCCATTTTGAATGTTCACTTAATTGTTGACAGCTGCTTTGCTTGCAGGTGTTTTGGATCGTCTTCGATTTTTACCTTTTAAAAAATGGTTCAAAGAACCTGTATCAAATTTTGTCTGAAAAACGAAATTAAGTGCGCGGATGCATGCCGAATGTTGACTGTGGCATACGGAGAAGCTACCTTTGACCGAAGCAACGTTTATCGGTGGTACAAAATGTTCTCAGAAGGCCGAAAAGATGTGAACGACGAAGGGCGTGCCGGACGCCCGAGCACTTCAACAACAGACGAAAAAATTAATGAAGTGGAGAAAATGATATTGGCCAATCGTCGAATCACCGTTAGTGAAGTTGCTGAGGACCTAAACATATCGATTGGTTGTGCCATTCGATTTTTATCAATGTTTTGGGCATGATACGGGTCGCCGAGAAATTCGTACCAGAATTGCTCAATTGCGACCAAAAACAGCATCGCATGAACATTGCTAATGAGATGTTGGACTCTGTCCGCGACGACCCAAATTTGTTCCAGAGGGTCATAACTGGTGACGAAGCGTGGGTTTATGGTTATGACGTGGAAACCAAAGCTCAATCATCTCAATGGAAGCTGCCGCACGAACCAAGACCGAAAAAAGCGCGCCAAGTTAGGTCGAATGTGAAAGTTTTGCTGACAGTTTTCTTCGATTGCAGAGGCGTGGTGCATCATGAGTTCTTGCCACAGGGTAGAACGGTCAATAAGGAATATTACCTGCAAGTTATGCGCTATTTGCGCGAAGCAATCCGCCAGAAACGCCCGGATTTGTGGAAGAACAAAAATTGGCTATTGCACCACGATAACGCCCCTGCTCACACATCGTTGCTTGTGCGCGACTTTTTGGACAAAAACAACACACTAATGATGCCGCAGCCACCGTATTCCCCAGACCTGGCCCCCTGTGACTTTTTCTTGTTCCCTAAACTGAAGAGGCCCATGAAAGGACGACGTTACGCTACGCTTGACGAGATTAAGACGGCATCGAAGGAGGAGCTGAAAAATATTTTAAAAAATGATTTTTTGAAAAGCTTCGAAAATTGGAAAAACCGTTGGCACAAGTGTATAATATCTCATGGGGATTACTTTGAAGGGAGCAAAATAGGTATTCATGAATAAATAAATTATTTCTGAAAACACAAAAGTCGCGATACTTTTTGAACACACCTCCTAAATATTTTACTGGGATTATAAATATATTTCTCATAGTTGCAATACATAATTAAAGTGAGAGGTGCTCTTTTAGTACATTTATATATATTTGTATTCAAGCCGGCCCTTGTCCCATCACCAGTTTAAACACCTGTTTAGTAAATTTGACCTATTCCATAACCGCTCTCGTAGGATGGTATGAAATCGAAGCCGTCCCTGTACTGATGAAGGCCATAGTCCGAAACCATGGTATACAGGTTGTTGGTTCTTTTACTGAATTTTCCAGAACTGGTGTTGTGGTTCATTCCTTAATACCATTAGCAAAGTTCTTACTAGAGTGATAAAACATCGTTCTGACACATATTTAAAGGGAGAGTTGCCTCTCTAGTTACATGGGTATATAGATGGAAATTTTGCCGGGAGGATAATGATCTAAATAGACAAAGGTCGCCTCTCCCGTCCAAATATACGTCAAAACCTCATGCCATCTATTGACCGTCGCCACAAACTAGCGGCCTCGGGTCGGTGACAAAGCCACAACACCAGCTTTGACAAACTGAAAAGCGTCCAATAAGAGACCATTGTTTCGGGCTAATGGCCCTCGTGAGTCTAAGGCGGACTTTATTCCATGAGATCGACACGGGATCTAATAGAATCTTGACAATCTGCCAAAGAGGTGTTCAGTTGTCAATGAGGCTGGGTCAATTCTATAGCTAAAATATAGATAGAATTCAAAAAAATATATATAAATATATATGATAAGGTGTTATTAGTTACTCAAGTATTACTCGTAAAGTTTCTTTACTAGGGTAATGAACATAATGTATCATTCTGATACATATTTTAAAGGGAGAGGTGCCTCTTCTGGTACATGAATATCATCCTCCCGTAACTTTATGATTGTCTATCGTCAAATATTATCTCTACAGACCTTACTGCAATGATATAAGTTATTGAATGAGAGGGCTTGGCTCATCAGTAGTGAACACTTTCAGCGGTTTCGCTAAATTAATCTCTAGACCGCTCTACTATTGTTTTGGATTGGATTGGAATATACCCTGTATTTTCTATGGAAGGCAGCTTAGGGGTGTTTAGTGAACTATGGACATAAGCTTATAGGTCTGTAGAGGTACATACATATAATTTCAAGGTATTGCATCGAGCAACTTTGGCCCAGCTGTGTCGCCTTCCACCACGACTGCACGGTAGAGTTGGCATCGAGGTTCGTCTAGCATCAGGTAACACTGGTCCCAGAGGTCCCAAGATATATCACATATATATTTAAAAATATTTTCCATCTATCATTAAAATTTATAATACTTATTTTTGACAATGTGTTTCTTTTCACATACCATATATTATCTCTAGGATATATTGGTACAGGCCATGATAATCATGGTGGTTAGAGGTAGGCAACTGCTTTTATTGTAAGTGCACCACATGTCTACACATGTGAAAAGCAGTTCGACTTTTACACTTACAAATGTGCCAGAGCCCCGTTTGTTTACTTGCACTCTCTGGTGGGGTTGGACTTTTGCAAGAATCGGGAGCCATTGGAGCTTTTTTTTAATCAATACATAGATATATACACAGATACATATACATTTTTACATGCATATACACGTATACAAAATGTATATATATATACATCAATTAAAAAGGCATATATTGGATCAAAATATCATTTATTTCACGAATATTTCAGTTGGCTGAACGCCAACCTTTATCAAGGTATTATAACATATTTAATGTGTGTCAACAACAAACTCAGCGCCACATAACTTCAACAGAATTAAGTTTTAAATCTGTCGTAATTCTGTTGAAGTTATATGACCCTGAGTTTGTTAGCGTAACGTAACGCCTTTTGATGCAACTATATTCATAAACTCCTTTATAACTTGTCTCGATAGAGTTTTTTTTTTAATTTACTTCAGTCTCTCGTAGAGCTGTTGTTCTCAAGCTTGTTTTTTAATTTACAAATAGACAAGCATTTGACATTTTTCCTTAACAAAACGACATGTCTATAAAATATGTCTTAATAAATTGTTTTTGTTGTTAATTTATAGTCAAAATTAAATAAGCATTAGGCAAAAATAAATATTTATCAACAAAATTGTATATTAGATTTAAAAAATGCAATATAACAGCGGTATGGTAGATTAAACTGGCGAAACCGCTGGGAGGGTTCACCACTGATGAGCTAGGCCCTCCCATTAATTTTTCCATTGCAGTAAGAGTAGTAGATACTGTAAATAATTACCTTGCGGTTTCTTCTATCTGTTTATGTTGTTGCTTATTTGTTTAATGTATATGTTTATTTAATGCTCTTTTTCTTAATTGTTTATTTTCTTTTTGACAATTCTGTTATCTACTCTACCACAATTATTGTAAATAGTTTCACGCCCAATTATCCAGTTTGGATATAACGTGTCTTGTTTGCAACTGGTAATAAATAAATAAGGGTGGTAGTAATTGTTTTATTTTTAAAAAAGAATCATACGCGTCTTATAATAGTTTAAAATTTAGATAAAAGAATGTTGGTTCGAAACATAGAAGTTCCATTTTTTTTTTACTATTAGAAATATTTTCTCATTTCTTATGTACTTCAGAAATGTATTAATCAATTAATGTGATATTATATAGGCGTATTTGTTCTTTGTATTATAGAAAGTTCTGTAAACTTGTTTTCCTTATTCTGTGATTAGAAATTTAAAAAATCGGTTCCAAAATCACTTTATTAGGTACCGCTCAACAAGAACAACCTAGTTTATGATAATTGAAACAATGAATAATATGTGAAGGTTTTCACATAATAAACCAAATGTTAACACGGGATTTAATCCCTGTTCATGACTGTCGGGAATCGAGGGTGTTACCCACTCGTCGACTTCTTTAAAAAAAAGCTTCGATTTTATTGAATTAAAACAATTTTAGAATTAATTCTGCTTAAAACATTCAGGCCTGCCTTGCCCGCAGATTCTAACTTAAAATTAATCTCAAAATTATTTATAAATTACCTAATTAATATTTTATATAAAGATATTTTAAAATATGAATAAAATAAAATACATTTTAAAACAGAAATGTCGCCAATCTCAAAAATAAATACGAAATACCTAAAAATATTTTACTAATAACAATGAACTTTTAATGGGTACGTGCTGCTATCTACCAACAGATTTTATAACTATTTTGGGTTAAATAAAACGCTTCTTTTGAAATAAATCGTTTTTATCAATGTTTTAAATGTTTTTGGGTATATATGTATATAAATTTTGACTTATAGTTATTTTAAAAAATAAATCAATATATATTTTTTAATTTATGATGTTTTTAAAACTAAAGAAGAAAACATTTCTATTAAAAAAAAATAAATCTAAAATAATCAAAATTTATGTAGGAATTTTGATAATTTTGTTTCATTAATTTAGAAGTTTATCTCTCTCAGAAGAGAGGTTGAAAGT
Organism: Cordylochernes scorpioides; assembly: GCA_030710605.1. Lineage (NCBI taxonomy): Eukaryota > Metazoa > Arthropoda > Arachnida > Pseudoscorpiones > Chernetidae > Cordylochernes > Cordylochernes scorpioides. The sequence continues at coordinate 67,247,694 of CP092883.1, forward strand.
TTTAATTTATATGCATGATAAGGCACAATTTGGATTTTAATTATAAATACAAGGTAATAAGACCAAGTTTAGATTTGGTCTTATTAAGTTGTGATTAAAGGTAAAGACTCTTCTAGTAAGGAAAAAAGGAATATCAATGAGACAAAAATATGACTGTAATGGATCTTCGACTGTATAACTAATTGTATCCAGGTAACAATTACGGGTGGATTTTTGTACGGTTAAAAGTTGTATTCTGGGCTGCCATCTATGAAATTGGTATTTAATGACCAGTGAGAGAACAAAAACCTATTTGAAACTAGTATGACTGAAAATGGTGGGAAAGGGGGGGGGGGGGGTTATTAATATACTAAAGGTAGAATCTGAAAATGTTTAATTGGAAATGTAGTTTGAGTAGACTGCGGGGATGTCTATTTTTCTATTTATACTGTGTAGCTTGGTTGAAACTATGGCTTCCAGAACCAATCTCTGGTGTAGGTTGGAGATATTTTTGTAGTGAATGGTTGGGTTAATAGTGTCAAAGGAATGGCCAGAAGATGCAATGTGTTGAAAAATAAGGGAACGGGTGTCTCGGTTGGTGATGTTCGGTGTGTGTTCGGACATTCTGATGGCGATGGTTCTACCGGTCTCCCCCACATAGGTGGCGGGACACTGTTGGCACGAGACCGAGTAGACTGCTCCAGTAGATGTTAGAGGATCAATGGAGGTGTCGGTTTTTGTGATGGGATGCCTAAGGAGTGAGTGGAGGTTAGGTGTGTTAGTAAAAAAGGTACGGATGCCAAAAGGTTTGAGGAAACGGGAGAGGTTAACTGAAAGGGGAGAGAATGGGATCACACATGTGGATTTGTAAGTTGCAGGAGGGTTTAGAGGAACAGGTGAATAGGTGTGTTTTTTCTATGAAGGATAAAGGGAAACCTGAAATTGTAAGATGGGAGATGATGCGGTTCTTTTCAATAGTTTTGAAGATGGGGAGTGAACAGTGGGTTAGTAGGCGGCGGGTGAGGGCTTTAACTATATTGATTTTGTGGGAGGTTGGGCAGTGTGACCTATAATGGGTGTATCTGGGTGGGTGGTTTTTCTTGTAGTAGTCTTCACCCAGCTCTCGACGAGTAAACACCTATCAAGACCTGCTCCTGGAAGAAGGTAAATCTTCTATACTTTAACTTTGAAACCTACCCCAGAACATAGAAGGATTTATTCGCTCAATAGCGACTACTAATATACTTATATTTTATTTAATATATATTTGCCAAATTTAAAAAAAAAATGGACAAGCGCCTTATCACCAAGGTCCAATCGGTATTTCCTTCTTTTGTCCTCTTCATGCAGAACTTAGAAGACATCGTGGCCTTGAAACCTAAAATGCTGGAAGATGCGAACATTAAAAGACTGTTTAAATCTACTGTTACTAATGCGAAAGCTCTCCTAGAGTCCATGCCCCAGGATATAGGACAACTTGTCATTCATGAGCGCATTGACAGAACGTCAAAGAACATGCAAACCATAGAAAACAATGTAAAAACCACCTTTTCAGAGGTGAAGCAACTAGGCGAAAAGTGCGATAGGTTCGAAAAGACCCTAAATGAAGGTTTTGGGTCTCAAAACGCCGAGGTAGCCAATTTGATTCAAGAATCAGTACAGGGCGGGATCGATGAAACAGTGGTGCCACTGCTTAAAGAGACAGAAAGGAAATGCAAGAGCAAGATAGAAAAAGTATTTTCTTCTAAAGTTTTAGAAATAGATTCGCTGATTGAATCAAAAAATGAAACAATTATGTCCCGTCTGGAGAGCCTCGCTATGGAGGTCTCCAACATAAAAGGAGTTATGTCGTCTTGTTCAGCGGAGATTTTGGAGAATTGCTCCAAAATAGTTAGCTTACCGGACCAGTCAGGTATAAAGGAATCCATAAAAGAATTAGAAGAAAAGACGATCTCTAACCTCGCGAAGGAGCTGAAGGAGCTTAAACATAATAACCCTACAACTTCATCCAGGACCATTCAGCACAACGAACGGCCCCATCGCAATGTTATGAAAGGAAGGGTCACTGTGGATGCAAAACATCCTGACCATACCGACCTGCAGGCAATAATAAAGAAACGTGTCCCCCTAGTTGAACTAGGGATAAGTAGGGCCAAACTATCGACCCTCAAAAACAAAGGGTGCCTAATTGAGGTCCCTGAGTTGAAGGATGCGCAAAAAATTGGAGACATTCTAATGAAATCTGTAGATGCCTCAAAATTGATAGTCAAGATACCAAAAGGGCCAGTTCCGGTCATAAAATTGATCGGAATTAACAAGGATATGAACAGGGAAGATTTAATTAATTACGTTAAAAAAATGAGCAGCCTCCCGAATATCGACATCAGACCTTTCAGGCACCACGAAGATAGATTCAACAGGAACACCTGGTTCGCCACAATTGATGGAGATTCCTTCACCTCACTGAAGACTGCCTCAACCCTGGAAAATGGCCTGCTTAGGCTACATGGGAACTGGACCTCCCTTAGCTGGACGGAAGACTTCTCACCACGGAGATGTGGTAAATGCGCTGGCTTTCACGGAACGAAGGTCTGTCAAAATGAGGAAACATTATGCCTGAACTGCGGGGCTTCAGACCATCAGAGCGCCAATTGTAAAGAAGCACCCAAGTGCGTCAATTGCACCAAGGCCAACATTGCCAACCCAGCTCTGAAACTTGACACTAACCACCACTCAATGGCATATAAATGTCAATGCTACAAGAACAAGGTCTCGGCACTAAAACATTTTAGACTTTAACAAATTGAAGAATACTCCACAAAATGCCAGGATTTAAAAATATGAAAGTAAATAAAAAGGCACAAAAACTTAATAATAATACCATGTCTAGCCTGAACATTTTTTCTCAAAACCTGGGCAGGAGCTATATCAGTATGGATAATCTCCTGCATCACGCCGCCCTTGGTGACGCCGACTTAATCTTGATACAAGAACCTCCACCTAATGATGACCGATACAAAATGACGTGGCAGAGGATTTCAAGCCATGATAACAAGTCGCTGATTTTTATCAACCCCATGGTACGCAGTTTCTGCGTTCATACTTCCACACATACTTCCACCATCCAAATCCTAAAAGAGGGAAGATCCACCTTCATCACCAACTGCTACGTGCCCCCTGTGGACCCCACGCAAGAGGACAGCGCCTTCTCCACTCTCTTAGATGACCTGGAGGCTGCATGTAACAAGGTAGGCCTAGATAACCACATAATAATGGGAGACTTCAATGCTCACAACAGTCTTCTTGGTGGCAATCACAACGACCTTAGAGGAGATAAACTTCTCGACTTTGTTTACACAAAACAATTAGAAATAATTTCGGATATATCTCGCCCTACCTTTGACAATACAAGACATTTGTCTCATATTGACCACACATTCTCCTCCTTCAACATCTCACAGTCCCTCTCGTGGACAGCAGAACCATTTTTAAGCACTAGCGATCATGTTAGCATTCTCTTAAAACTCACTACACCAGACAGCCAAGAAACACCCCCCCTGGATAGACCCAGGTTTAACGTTAATTACGCTAAGAGGCAACGTTTCGTGAACCTACTTAATAGACAAATCAATAACCTACCCGTAATTAACCCACAGAATTGCAATACTGGCAACCTAGATGAATATATAGATTTACTAACAAACATCATTGGTTCCTCTTGTAAAAAAATAAATAAACAAACTCTCAACCCTCCAAGATACAAAGAAAGACACAACCCTTGGTGGAATGAGAATCTCCAAACATTAAAAAATAAGGCAATGGCTCTTAAAAGATTATACAAAGCCACAGATAACGACGCAACACTAAGACTTAACAGGGTCCAAAGGTTTAGGGTAGCTCTGGCCATATATAAAAAAGCAATCAGGAGGGCCAAAAATTCATTTTACAAAAAACATTTTGAAACTATCACAACATCCAATCCGTTTACAGGTCCATACAAAATCATCAGTGGGAAGAAGCTTAGGCCAACAACCTTTCACTCCTTTAGAAAAACCAACGGGGAATTAACCAAAACAGCTGACGAAACTTTTGCATACTTTATCTCCCAAAAGTATCTGGACACAACAAGTGACACAGATACAACACCCTTTGAGTTACAAGACTTAGGCCAGCAACACTACTATCCCCTCATCTCCATGGTGGAAATATCCAGTGCCATCAGGACAATGGGTCACAAAAAGGCCCCTGGGCCTGACGGTATTATGAGAAACCCCATACTATTCCTTAATGACGAACACCCCGTGATACTTAATAACCTATATAACGCCTGCCTGTTCCTGGGTTACTTCCCACAAGCCTGGAAAATTGGTCACATTATATTTCTACAGAAAAAAGACAAAGACCCTCGCGACATAACCTCCCTGAGACCTATCACCCTCCTGAACTTATTTGGGAAAATCCTCGACAAAATTATTGTCAACAGGATTACATATCATCTACAGGTCACGAACCGTCTAAACGACTCTCAGTTTGGATTTAGGTGGGGTAAATCGTGTGAAGAGGCCCTAAGGAAAGTTAAGGACATCCTACACAAATCTAGGTTGGTTAATAACCACTCGATAGTCATCTCTATGGATATCGAAGGAGCGTTTGACAACGCCTCTTGGGATATCATCAGAGAATCCCTAAAGGAAAAGGAAGTCCCCCCTTATCTCAGGACTATGATACACAGCTACCTGTGCTCCAGAAAGGTATCCTCAGACGCTAGCCCACAGAGTCTTATTGACCCATTACAAATCACAAGAGGCTGTCCACAGGGCAGCAATAGTGGCCCTCTGTTCTGGATCCTATATATGGACCCGATCTTTAGTATCCTTAAAGATGAAAACGTCCATACAATAGCATATGCGGATGACCTGCTTCTCATTTGCACAAGCACAAGCCGCGTTAAGGTCGAAAATATTACCAACAGAGCTCTGGAGACCCTCCATACCTGGATAACCTCGAGAAAACTAAATATCGCCCCGAAAAAAAGTGCTGCCTTATATGTCGCTCCTGCAGGCCGAAACAAAGGTGCGGGAAAAGGAGGCGTCAGAAACCCAGCTATAAGAATGGACGGCAACCATATTCTCTTTAAAAATACCCTGAAATTCCTCGGGGTAACATTTAATAGACACCTAACATGGGTCGATCACGCAAAATCCATAAGGGATAAAGTTCTATCCAAGGGAATGGAATTGAGAAGACTGACGAGGGAGAACCGCGGCCTGGCGCCTTTGGTCACAAAAAGACTCTATAAAGCAGGCTTCGAAAGAATCATCTGCTATGCCGCCTCGGTTTGGTGGAGACAGGAAAACAACAGCTTGATGCACAAGATCCTTAGCTCAGCGCAGAGACCATTCGCTCTGGCTATATGCAGGGGCTACAACACTCTTAGTACTGACGCCGCACTGGTCCTATCAGGCCTGGTACCTATTAACAATATCCTAACGCTCGAATCCAAGAGGGCGGAATTAATACGCCCAGGCTCTGATATGGATACAGATCCCACTCCAGAACAGGTTGACTCACCCCCTCTACAATGGTACTGCCATCCAGCAGAGGTCCACCTCATTACCTATGATAAATCCATTCCAGACTCATCATCTCTTACCATCTACACTGACGGCTCAAAGTCTGATGATGGGGTGGGGGCTGGTTGGTGCCTATATTCCAGAAATATCCCTCTGCTGAAAAAATCGTACATTCTCAGAGAAGAAAATTCGGTTTTTCAAGCAGAATGCTTGGCAATATACAAGGCTCTTGAATGGTTTTTAGAACAACCGCACCAATCAATCACGTTAGCGTCAGATAGCCTATCTTCCCTTGAATCACTGGCTAGTCCATACACTAAAAGCTGGTCGGTAATGAGAAATAAGATTCTTGTTAATAATATTATTAACTCGGGCAAAACAGTGTCTTTCCACTGGGTCAAGGCACATGTGGGATTAGAGGGCAATGAAATGGCGGATTCCCTGGCTAGACTTGCATTTAAATATCCCGCCCCATACGTCCCTATCCCCACCCCTAAATCATGGTTTAAATACTCCGCCCGCAAAAAAGCGATCTCAGATTGGCAAACATCTTGGGATGCCTCCCTCAAGGGTAGATCCCTGTACAATTGGATCAAATTTGTCAAGGCGGACAGGATCTACTCTTCCAGCGCCCTTAACTCCATCCTAACAGGCCATGGCCCCTTCTCTAACTACTTTCAACGCTTTAAAATAAAAACCCCATCCCCCTGCAGGTGCGGATACGCGAACCCTGACTCTGACCATTTCCTTTTGGCGTGTCCTCTTCTGGACTCGAGCAGACCAAGGTGCCTTAAGAAGCCTAATCCAAACAAACCACATCTACTATCAGATCATAGGAAGGCTCTGACAACCTTCTCAGAAATCGCCGTAGCATTCTCAAAGGATCTATACCCCCCTACTCATCATTGAACACTTTCATCGTAATATAAGGAAGGTCCATCTGCGTCTTTATCATCATTAACCTACTCTATCCCGCAAAATATTTAAACCCCTTCAAATATACCAGCTGTTGACCTGTCTCGCCACATGCATACCCCAAAAATTAAGGATTCTTCCAAAATTGAGTTTATAAGTAGTTTCTCCTCTCTATATATCACATGTTTTCCACCCTGATTCCACTTTTAAGGGGTACATTATTTTGGATCGGCACTAAAACATGTGTGGTCAATATATTCACTTTGGACAGGTCTGCAAACAAGTATGCTCTCCATTTTCTCTCTAGTCTTGGTTCAGGTAATAAAACTATACACATAATTTACTCAAAAATGGACAAAGTATAGATAAACTAGTATATATCAGGAGTATTCACGTACAATTTAATAAATTCCCATGTACTCAATCAGATTCGGGATTAATAAGACACGTTCTTTCCGGTTTTATAACTATGGTACAGTTGAATCCACTTTTTCAAATTCCCTATAGTTCGTGTGTACCGTTTTATAAACATATAAATAACACATCTTTAAAACGTTTTAGTATTTCGACATTAAAAAAAAAAAAAAGTTCAAACGCACTTATTAAATAACAAGTCACTTGTTATGATGACGCGGCCGTTTCTGATGACTCGATAAGAATCGAAACCGCCTACCCCATGATTTGCATATTACATATTTTGCGTCTTTGTATCGACCATACTCAACATATACATATACTTTAAGACACAGTATATGAGAATTTAAATAATAGGCCTTTAATAATAGATAGTTCACGCATTAGCGTCAGGAAACCATAAAAACATGACCAAAACACAAGGGTTTACACACTGAGGCTGCATGATCACCTAGCATTCTCCAGCTTTAGGTTCTACATATACTATTTAAAATACATACTTTCAATAAGAATACATCTGTTGGGAATATGGTTTTCCACTATGCTACCACATATACTGCTATTAACCACATTAAATTCTCTCCCATTATCATGGAGTTGTCTAGACCTTTCATGTTTAGTTTAGTTTACCCTGATACGTCCTAGAATAAGATCCTCCTTATATGTACAAATCCTCTATACCTATATAGCTGCTCTCTCTTATATGTCTTTGTTAACTGTAATATGTATATAACACAATAGTTAGGCAGCCATTAATTAACAGCCCTCCATAGATTTCTACCTCCCTTTTATTATTATTATTTTTTGTTCCATGCTGTCTTTATATATTTCACTTCTTTCAGCAACACCCCTCTTAACTTGCTGGTTCAGTATATCTTCACTTTACTACCTATCTTCGATTCTAGATACCTCTTTGCCTTCTGTATATAAAACTTTACTTAGCAATACCCCTCTTAGCTTGCTGCTTTATTATGTTTTCTCTTTTACTATTTATTTAAACTTCTAACTACTGATTTGTGCGGGATGCAAGGACATTACTGTCTATATCATCCCTGGTCTTCGTTGTATGGAGCCTAAATAAATTTATCTGTAGTAGACTGTGGTATGGTAGGTGTTTGGGGTGCGTATGACTAGGACGTCCAGGAAAGGAATAACAAGTTCATGTTCTCTCTCAAGAGTGAATGTGATGTTGGGATTGTAAGTGTGGAGGTCGGTGAAAATGATATTCTCGCTGTCGGTTTTGCATACGCAAAAAATATCGTCAACGTATCGACGCCAGAAGAAGATGTTTGAGGGTTGCCGGTTACAGATCCATTGGTCTATGGTGGACATCGTTATTTCGGACAAAATGGATGAGAGGGGGCTGCCCATTGGGGTTCCCCTGATCTGTTTAAAGTGGGTATGAGAATAGGTGAAGGTGTTCATGCATAGGCAGATTTTGGTGAGTGAGATGATGTTGTTAGCTACAGTGGCATCTGTGTGGATGGATGAAAGGAATTGGTGGAGGTTATCTAACATGAGGCTGTGTGGAAGGCTGAGGAATAGGGAAGATACGTCGAACGAGCACATGGATTAGTTTGGAGGGGGGTGCAGGTTTGTTATATCCTGTATGAAACTGGTGGAATTGGGTGTCGTGAAGGCTCTCCTGTTATTATTCCAAAGAGGGGTTAGGAGGTTCGTAAGATGTTTGGCTAGGGGGTAGGCAGGGGATAGGTGGCATGCGATGACTGGACGGAGGGAAACGGATGGTTTGTGGATCCCCACCCCAAGATCCACAAACCATCCGTCCCCCTCCATCCCCAAACACCTACCATACCACAGTCTACTACAGAAGAAGAAGAAGAAATTCGGCTCACCTAGCCAGGGACGTATAGGCAGCAATGCCCTTGCGTCCCCCCTAGCATCACACAGCCCGAAGGAATGATGCATTCTCCATGCATCGAGCTGCCTTTGGTAGGCCCCTCGCGCCCGCCAGTATGGTCCGGCTACAATGGGGTTGACCATTCACCCACAGGCGTCTCCGAGAGTTCATTGGCAAGGTTGCTGACCGAGCCCTCTCGTTCGGACTTAGTTCAACCCGTCCTATGCTCCAATAGGACTCCCCCCCCTTTAGCCCTCGCACCCTTACCCAGTCCTCCCTGAATCTGCCGTCGAATCGAGGACCTCTGAGGTGCCGAGGTTGACGCGGGGAAACCAACGCGGAGGCGGGGGGGTGGTACTACTGTGTGCACCACTTGGTTTTTCATGGTGCGCACGGCAAGGACGCTCCCAATGGCGCACACACAGAGCGAAGACCCAAGAGTTTCAAGACACGTGCGCCTCGCTTTCGCGAGCGCAAACACGCAGAGACGCCTCTCCACTCACTCCCCTCTAGAGTGACCGTAGAGGGCGAGACCCACAGGGTCTTCCTTCCCCGCACAGTCTACTACAGAAGAAGAAGAAATTCGGCTCACCTAGCCAGGGACGATATAGGCAGCAATGCCCTTGCGTCCTCTCTAGCGTCACACAGCCCGAAGGAATGATGCATTCTCCATGCATCGAGCGGCCTTTGGTAGGCCCCTCGCGCCCGCCAGTATGGTCCGGCTACAATGGGGTTGACCATTCACCCACAGGCGTCTCCGAGAGTTCATTGGCAAGGTTGCTGACCGAGCCCTCTCGTTCGGACTTAGTTCAACCCGTCCTACGCTCCAATAGGACTCCCCCCCTTTAGCCCTCGCACCCTTACCCAGTCCTCCCTGAATCTGCCGTCGAATCAAGGACCTCTGAGGTGCCGAGGTTGACGCGGGGAAACCAACGCGGAGGCGGGGGGGTGGTACTACTGTGTGCACCCCTTGGTTTTTCATGGTGCGCACGGCAAGGACGCTCCCAATGGCGCACACACAGAGCGAAGACCCAAGAGTTTCAAGACACGTGCGCCTCGCTTTCGCGAGCGCAAACACGCAGAGACGCCTCTCCACTCACTCCCCTCTAGAGTGACCGTGGAGGGCGAGACCCACAGGGTCTTCCTCCCCCGCAAGTCTACTACAAGAAAAACCACCCACCCAGATACACCCATTATAGGTCACACTGCCCAACCTCCCACAAAATCAATATAGTTAAAGCCCTCACCCGCCGCCTACTAACCCACTGTTCACTCCCCATCTTCAAAACTATTGAAAAGAACCGCATCATCTCCCATCTTACAATTTCAGGTTTCCCTCTATCCTTCATAGAAAAACACACCTATTCACCTGTTCCTCTAAACCCTCCTGCAACTTATAAATCCACATGTGTGATCCCATTCTCTCCCCTTTCAGTTAACCTCTCCTGTTTCCTCAAACCTTTTGGCATCCGTACCTTTTTTACTAACACACCTAACCTCCACTCACTCCTTAGGCATCCCATCACAAAAACCGACACCTCCATTGATCCTCTAACATCTACTGGAGCAGTCTACTCGGTCTCGTGCCAACAGTGTCCCGCCACCTATGTGGGGGAGACCGGTAGAACCATTGCCATCAGAATGTCCGAACACACACGCAACATCACCAACCGAGACACCCGTTCCCTTATTTTTCAACACATTGCATCTTCTGGCCATTCCTTTGACACTACTAACCCAACCATTCACTACAAAAATATCTCCAACCTACACCAGAGATTGGTTCTGGAAGCCATAGTTTCAACCAAGCTACACAGTATAAATAGAAAAATAGACATCCCCGCAGTCTACTCAAACTACATTTCCAATTAAACATTTTCAGATTCTACCTTTAGTATATTAATAACCCCCCCCCCTTTCCCACCATTTTCAGTCATACTAGTTTCAAATAGGTTTTTGTTCTCTCACTGGTCATTAAATACCAATTTCATAGATGGCAGCCCAGAATACAACTTTTAACCGTACAATAATCCACCCGTAATTGTTACCTGGATACAATTAGTTATACAGTTGAAGATCCATTACAGTCATATTTTTGTCTCATTGATATTCCTTTTTTCTTTCAACTAATGTTTTCTGCATTTCTTGAATTGCTCTCTAGAATTTTTTTTTATTTCCGTATTTTTTCACTTTTACAAATAGTTAAATTGATCATTTGCATGTCCTTCTTTATATTCTTAACATTTTTATATTCTTAATATTTTTTATTTTTATTTCTATGTAAAACCAATACGTGTATATATTCCCTACAGCCATCGTTATCTTTCTTAGTATAGTTATATTTATGCCCGTTGAAGGACTTTTGTCCGAAAGCTCGTAGCATTCTTACAATAAAAGAAACTCATCTTCTAATCCTTCTTAATTGATTTATTAAGTTGTGTTTATAATTTATATGCATGTTGATTGTAGTCAAATATTGTGTACATATAATATACTTATATAAGAAATGGAAGTATTAAAGTAGGAATGTTTCTAATGAATATAAAACAAACTTTTACTGTCCTTACTGCGATGAAATAAATATTAGGAGTGTTTAGCTCATCGGTGATGAACCCTCCCAGCGGTTTCGCCAATTTAATCTACCAGACCGCTTCTTAGAGCTCTAATACTATATTGGATCATTCTGCTTTTATATGCTGCAATGAAGGGAGGCATCCTAGAAATGGTATTCAAGAAAACTATGGACATAAGCTTTTAGGACAGAAGACATATATATTATTTTTTTAATCGCAGTAAGGATAGTAAAACTTTGTTTTATGTTTAAAAGAAATATTCGAACTTTAATTCTTCCATTCCTTATATATATAGATGACACCTTATTACTGAGAGAAAAGTGACAAAAATTTTACAAGACTTAGAACAAAACATTATAAAGGAATGACAATACATCCAGATGGCACAAGAACCTATAGGACATGTAACAACTGTCCTGGTGTGGAACTAACACCTACTCACATATTCTCATGTCCATCAAAGACCCACAGCCTTGCAGAAAATTGACATGGACATAGAGCAACAGTTTTACACACCCAAGACAGTGGACATTGCTGCTGCTGTGATAGAGATGTATGGAGACATCTGAGGCTCTTCATTGGACACGACCACAACAACATAAAATTGACATGGACCCAGAGCAGCATCTTCACCCTCCCAAGATAGTGGAGATTGCTGCTGCTGTGATAGAGATGTATGGAGACATCTGAGGCTCCTCATTGGACACGACAAAAAAAAAAAACAATACAGTATACACACTCAAGACAGTGGACATTGCTGCTGCTGTGATAGAGATGTATGGAGACATCTGAGGCTCCTCATTGGACACTACAAAAAAAAAACAAAAAACAATACAGTATACACACCCAAGATAGTGGACACTGCTGCTGCTTTGATAGAGATGCATGGAGACATCTGAGGCTCTTCATTGGATACGACCACAACAACATAAAATTGACATGGACCCAGAGCAGCATCTTTACCCTCCCAAGATAGTGGACATTGCTGCTGTTGTGATAGAGATGTATGGAGATATCTGAGGCTCTTCATTGGGCACAACAACAACAACAACACTTTATACACACCCAAGATAGTGGACATTGCTACTGCTGTGATAAAGATGTATGGAGACATATGAGGCTCTTCATTGGACACGACAACAACAACAATACAGTATACACACCCAAGATAGTGGACATTGCGACTGCTGTGATAGAGATATACACACCCAAGATAGTGGACATTGCTACTGCTGTGATAGAGATGTATGGAGACATCTGAGGCTCTTCATTGGACACGACAACAATAATACAGTATACACACCCAAGATAGTGGACATTGCTGCTGCTGTGATAGAGATGTATGGAGACATCTGAGGCTCTTAATTGGACACGACAACAACAATACAGTATACACACCCAAGATAGTGGACATTGCTGCTGCTGTGATAGAGATGTATGGAGACATCTGAGGCTCTTCATTGGATATGACAACAACAACAATACAGTATACACACCCAAGATAGAGGACATTGCTACTGCTGTGATAGAGATGTATGGAGATATCTGAGGCTCTTCATTGGACACGACAACAACAACAATACAGTATACACACCCAAGATAGTGGACATTGCTGCTGCTGTGATAGAGATGTATGGAGACATCTGAGGCTCTTCATTGGACACGACAACAACAACAATACAGTATACACACCCAAGATAGTGGACATTGCTGCTGCTGTGATAGAGATGTATGGAGACATCTGAGGCTCTTCATTGGACACGACAACAACAATAATACAGTATACACACCCAAGATAGTGGACATTGCTGCTGCTGTGATAGAGATGTATGGATACATCTGAGGCTCTTCATTGGATACGACAACAACAACAATACTGTATACACACCCAAGATAGAGGACATTGCGACTGCTGTGATAGAGATGTATGGAGACATCTGAAGCTCTTCATTGGAAACAACAACAACAACAATACAGTATACACACCCAAGATAGTGGACATTGGTGCTGCTGTGATAGAGATGTATGGAGACATCTGAAGCTCTACATTGGACACAACAACAACAACAACAACAACAATACCTATTCACTTCATAATATTATATTCGTGTAGTATAAGTTAATCTCAAAATAATTTCTTAAACTTATATTATGTATAATGAATAGCGATATAATTGCGAATTTTATTTATTCAATCAAACCCTGAAACCATGGTATACAAGTTAGCTATTTGTTTTATATTATTATTTATGATAATGTAATATATTTTCTCTCAATTTCATAAACATTTGAAATATAATAATTTATATAAAGAGACAAAGGTCGCCTCTCCCGTCAAAATAGACGTCAAAACTAGACGCCATCTATTGACCGTCGCCGCAACTAGCGGCCTCGGGTCGGTGACAAAGCCACAACACCAGCTTTGGCAAATTGAAAAGCGTCCACCTCTTTAGATCAATATCCTTCCGGCAAAATCTCCATCAATAATTTATATATAAATATAGTATTTATTAATAATTTGTTAACGTGATAATCCTGTTGAAGGACTGACAAATCCGAAAACTTGAAAATAAATAGTTGTACAAGAAATCTAGCCGTGGAAGCTTTATTTATTTTATAAAGTTAGTTATTTGTTTCTTCTTCTTTTTTCTTATCTCCACTCAATCATATTAGGGTATCAAGTTGTGACCCTCGATGGTGTCTGTATGACAACCATCATGAATAAGTGAAGTAGAATGTGTCTGCCTTTGTCATTAAGACTGGGAGCACTACTCAGTGGCAGGCCGACTTAGCTCTAAAATAAATGGCCGCCTCTGACATGAGGAACAGATGCCATGTGCAGCCACTCCTAACATGGAGTACAAACGCTGCTCATCCTGTATCCCTGGATTAGGAGTCCTTACAGGGTACTATCAGCCAGTCCAGTTGAGCCCAGGTTTTTTAGCAAGCTTGTTACTGCTCCCCCTCCTTCTTTTTCATCCGGGCTTGGGACCGGCAAGGGCGGAGTTTTTATTTATTTGAAATCGCCAAACTGGTTTTATGGCTCATTTCTTATCACCTCTAGTAAATATTTTACTGGGATTATAAATATATTTCATAGTTATAAAACATAGTTAAAGGAAGAGGTGCTTTTTTAGTACATTTATATGTTGAATTCAAGCCTGAAAATCAGCTCTTGTTATTTCACCAGTTTAAACACCTGTTTGGTAAATTCAACCGATTTTATAACTTCTCTCGTAGGATGTTATGGAATCAAAACCGTCCCTGTACTGATGAGGGCTATAGCCCGAAACCATGGTATACAGGTTGTTGGATTTTGTCTGTATTTTCCAAAACTGGTGTTGTGGCTTATTCCTTAATACCATTAGTAAAGTCTTTTACTAGAGTGATAAACATAAAACATCGTTCTGACACATAATTAAAGGGAGAGGTACTTCTCTAGTTACATGAGTATAAAGATGGAAATTTTGCCGGGAGGATAATGATTTAAAGAGACAAGGGTCGCCTCTCCCGTCAAAATAGACGTCAAAACCTCACGCCATCTTTTGACCGTCGCCGCAACTAGCGGCATCGGGTCGATGACAAAGCCCCAACACCAGCTTTAGCAAACTGAAAAGAGTCCACCTAGAGAACATGGTTTCAGGCTAATGGCCCTCGTCAGTCTAGGGCGGACTTTATTACAAGAGATCCACACGGGATCTAATGGAATCTTGACAATCTACCAAAGAGGTGTTTAGCTGTCAATGTGGCTGGGCCATATCTATAGCTTAAATATAGATGGAATTTTAAGAAATATATATAGAAATATATATGATAAGGTGTTATTAGATACTCAAGTATTACTAGTAAAGTTTCTTTACTAGGGCAATGAACATAATGAATCATTCTGATACATATTTTAAAGGGAGAGGTGCTTCTTTTGGTGCATGAATATCATCCTCTCGTAACTTTATGATTGTCTATTGTCAAATATTATCTCTATAGACCTTACTGCAATGATATGAGTTATTGAATGAGAGGGCTTGGCTCATCAGTAGTGAACCCTTTCAGCGGTTTCGCTAAATTAATCTCTAGACCGCTCTACTATTGTTTTGGATTGGATTGGAATATACCCTGTATTTTCTATGGAAGGCAGCTTAGGGGTGTTTAGTGAACTATGGACATAAGCTTATAGGTCTGTAGAGGTAAATACATATAATTTCAAGGTATTGCATCGAGCAAAGCTCTTCCGCGAATATGTTTTCATAATTGACTATTGTATCTGTGGAATTCTTGCAAAACTTAGACATGTCACTTTAATACACACATTATTTCCCCCGAAGGACAAAAAAGAATACTTTGATACATCTTATATTCAAAATATGATTTCATTTAACCATATTTGCATATAAACCCTTTGTACATATTTAAATTGTGTTTATTTATTACCAGTTGCAAATAAGACACGCTATATCCGATCTGTATAATACCGTGTGAAACTATTTACAATAATTGTAGTAGAGTAGGTAACAGAATTATCAAATAGAAAATAAACAATTAAGAAAAAGAGCATTGAATTAATATATCCATTAAACAAATAAACAACAACATAAGCAGATAGAAGAAATCGCAAGGTATTTATTTACAATATTTTAAGCAATGATGGAAGTTGGTTTAATGAAGTTATCTGTAATAATTAGTATCGTGGAGATTTAAGTTGTTTTGATATTTTTCTCTTTTAATCTAACTAAAAAATAGGTAGACAGTTGGGTAACACCCTCGATTCCTTACAGCCATGAACCGGGATTGAAACCCGTGTTAACATTTTGTTTAATATGTGAATAACCATCACATATTATTCATTGTTGTAAATATTATGAACTAGGTTGTTCTTGTGTTGAGCGGTACCTAATAAAGTTATTTTGGAACCAAACATCCAAATAAAACTTGCATACTAATTCTTGTATATATTTCAAATATCTTTCTTTCCTTTCAATGTTTAGTTTACCTATGTCGTGCAAGTGTCTCTATGGGGACATAGCTTTCTTAGTCGAAATAAAGAATGCTGGATTCCATCTCTACATATCTCACTTTTAAGTAACCATCCTTATTCCAACATTCTGAGCAGATTTCAGGGATAAATATTCATCATCGAATGAAACGCTAAGCCTTTGCTCGATCGTACAGTATATTTTTATCAAATTCCTATAGAGATAGTTGGAATAAAAGTTCCAACACTGAATCCCAAATTTTAAAAATTATTTTAATGATTTATAAATTAGAGAGATTATCTTTCTCTAGATATATATATGTGATGATTTAAGACCATGTAATTGTTGTAAATAGTCCAGATATCTACTACCACATGTTCCACCACGTGACTGTATATAACTTGTTATTTACTGCAAATAGAAAGCCTCAAGTAACATCAATCTGTACCGCGTAAGAATCTAATAAGGTATAGCAACTGTACAGATAGAAGGAATGGAGACCAACAGGACAAAATTAAGGTTGAAACTAATCAGGCTTAGGTGAGAATAGGAAAGCAGGCCTAGCAAGCACAGTCCAATTTTTACGAAGTCGTGGCCCTCCTGGATAATATAACTTCCCCCCCCCCCCTGTTTACGTCAGAAAAGGGCAGTGACCTGTTCGGACCCAGCTCAGCTATAAAAGAAGGCCCCGAGCCTCAGTTAGGCAGTCCTTAGCCAACCTTTGTTTCAGCCCCAGTCCGCCAGGGGCTCCGATAGAGGTAAACCCTTTCATACCAGAAATCTCCTCGTCCCATTCCTTCTTGACGTTCAGACGCTTCTTAGTGGAATCTCTGTTTGTTTATTTCACCTTTGGCCCAGCTGTGTCGCCTTCCACCAAGACTGCACGGTAGAGTTGGCATCGAGGTTCGTCTAGCATCAGGTAACACTGGTCCCAGAGGTCCCAAGATATATCACATATATATTTAAAAATATTTTCCATCTATCATTGAAATTTATAATACTTATTTTTGACAATGTGTTTCTTTTCACATACCATATAATATCTCTAGGATATATTGGTACAGGCCATGATAATCATGGTGGTTAGAGGTAGGCAACTGCTTTTATTGTAAGTGCACCACATGTCTACACATGTGAAAAGCAGTTCGACTTTTACACTTACAAATGTGCCAGAGCCCCGTTTGTTTACTTGCACTCTCTGGTGGGGTTGGACTTTTGCAAGAATCGGGAGCCATTGGAGCTTTTTTTTAATCAATACATAGATATATACACAGATACATATACATTTTTACATGCATATACACGTATACAAAATGTATATATATATATATATATACATCAATTAAAAAGGCATATATTGGATAAAATATCATTTATTTCACCAATATTTCAGTTGGCTGAACGCCAACCTTTATCAAGGTATTATAACATATTTAATGTGTGTCAACAACAAACTCAGCGCCACATAACTTCAACAGAATTAAGTTTTAAATCTGTCTTAATTCTTTTGACGTTATATGACCCTGAGTTTGTTAGCGTAACATAACGCCTTTTGATGCAACAATATTCATAAACTCCTTTATAACTTGTCTCGATAGAGTTTTTTTTTATTTACTTCAGTCTCTCGTAGAGCTGTTGTTCTCAATCTTGTTTTTTAATTTACAAATAGACAAGCATTTGACATTTTTCCTTAACAAAACGACATGTCTATAAAATATGTCTTAATAAATGGTTTTTGTTGTTAATTTATAGTCAAAATTAAATAAGCATTAGGCAAAAATAAATATTTATCAACAAAATTGTATATTAGATTAAAAAGAATGCAATATAACAGCGGTATGGTAGATTAAACTGGCGAAACCGCTGGGAGGGTTCACCACTGATGAGCTAGGCCCTCCCATTAATTTTTCCATTGCAGTAAGGGTAGTAGATACTGTAAATAATTACCTTGTGATTTCTTCTATCTGTTTATGTTGTTGCTTATTTGTTTAATGTATATGTTTATTTAATGCTCTTTTTCTTAATGGTTTATTTTCTTTTTGACAATTCTGTTATCTACTCTACCACAATTATTGTAAATAGTTTCACGCCCAATTATCCAGTTTGGATATAACATGTCTTGTTTGCAACTGGTAATAAATAAATAAGGGTGGTAGAAATTGTTTTATTTTTAAAAAAGAATCATAGGCGTCTTATAATAGTTTAGAATTTAGATAAAAGAATGTTGGTTCGAAACTTAGAAGTTCCATTTTTTTTTACTATTAGAAATATTTTTTCATTTCTTATGTACTTTAGAAATGTATTAATCAATTAATGTGATATTATATAGGCGTATTTGTTCTTTGTATTATAGAAAGTTCTGAAATTTGTTTTCCTTATTCTGTGATTAGAAATTTAAAAAATCGGTTCCAAAATTACTTTATTAGGTACCGCTCAACAAGAACAACCTAGTTTATGATAATTGAAACAATGAATAATATGTGAAGGTTATTCACATAATAAACCAAATGTTAACACGGGATTCAATCCCTGTTCATGACTGTAGGGAATCGAGGGTGTTACCCACTCGTCGACTTCTTTAAAAAAAAGCTTCGATTTTATTGAATTAAAACAATTTTAGAATTAATTCTGCTTGAAACATTCAGGCGAGCCTTGCCCGTAGATTCTACCTAAAATTAATCTCAAAATTATTTATAAATTACCTAATTTATATTTTATATAAAGATATTTTAAAATATGAATAAAATAAAATACATTTTAAAACAGAAATGTCGTCAATCTCAAAAATAAATACGAAATACCTAAAAATATTTTACTAATAACAATGAACTTTTAATGGGTACGTTCTGCCATCTACCAACAGATTTTATAACTATTTTGGGGTAAATAAGGCGCTTCTTTTGAAATAAATCGTTTTTCCTCAATGTTTTAAATGTTTTTAGGTATAAATTTTTAATTATAGTTATTTTAAAAAATAATTCGATATATTTTTAAATATATATTGTTTTTAAAACTAAAGAAGAAAACATTTCTATTAAAAATAAATAAATCTAAAATAATCAAAATTTATTTAGGAATTTTGATAATTGTTTCAATAGTTTAAAAGTTTATCTCTCAAAAGAGAGGTAGAAAGTTTTAATTTATATGCATGATAAGGCACACAATTTGGATTATAGATTCTAAATACAAGGTAATAAGAACAAGTTTGGATTTGGTCTTATTACCTTGTGTTTATAATTTATATGCATGTTGATTATAGTCAAATATTGTGTACGCATATTATAATTGTATAAGAAATGGAAGTATTAAAGTAGGAATGTTTATATTGAATATAAAACAAACTTCTACTCTCCTTACTGCGATGAAAAAATATTAGGAGGGCTTGGCTCATCAGTGGTGAACCCTCCCAGCGGTTTTGTCAGTTTAATCTACCAGACCGCTTCTAAGATAGAGATGTATGGAGACATCTGAGACTCTTCATTGGACACAACGACAACAATACAGTATACACACCCAAGATAGAGGACATTGCTGAGATAAAGATGTACGGAGACATCTGAGGCTCTTCATTGGACACGACAACAACAATACAGTATACACACCCAAGATAGAGGACATTGCTGTGATAGAGATGTATGGAGACATCTGAGGCTCTTCATTGGACACGACAACAACAATACAGTATACACACCCAGGATAGAGGACATTGCTGTGATAAAGATGTATAGAGACATTTGAGGCTCTTCATTGGACACGACAACAACAATACAGTATACACACCCAAGATAGAGGACATTGCTGTGATAGAGATGTATGGAGACATCTGAGACTCTTCATTGGACACAACGACAACAATACAGTATACACACCCAAGATAGAGGACATTGCTGTGATAAAGATGTACGGAGACATCTGAGGCTCTTCATTGGACACGACAACAACAATACAGTATACACACCCAAGATAGAGAACATTGCGACTGCTGTAATAGAGATGTATGGAGACATCTGAGGCTCTTCATTGGACACGACAACAACAACAATACAGTATACACACCCAAGATAGAGGACATTGCTGTGATAGAGATGTATGGAGACATCTGAGGCTCTTCATTGGACACGACAACAACAACAATACAGTATACACACCCAAGATAGAGAACATTGCGACTGCTGTAATAGAGATGTATGGAGACATCTGAGGCTCTTTATTTGACACGACAACAACAACACCTTATCACTTTATAAAATTATATTCGTGTAGTATATACTGATCTCACAAGTATTTCTCAACATACATATATATAATGAAAAGCGATATAATTGCTAGTTTTATTTATTTAATGAGAGCTCAAAACCATGGTATACAAGTTAACTATTTGTTTGAATTTGCCAAACTGGTTTTATAGCTCATCCCTTATTATCTCTAGTGGATTTTTTACTGTGGTTATAAACATATTCCTTTATTCCTGTGGTCAATCTGTATAAGACCGGTGGTCTATATAAAGCTTTGTGTGTTATTATAAACATATTTCATAGTTCTAAAACATAATTAAAGGGAAAGGTGCTCTTTTAGTACATTTATATATATTTATATTCAAACCTGAAAATCGGCCCTTGTCACATCACCAGTTTAAACACCTGTTTAGTAAATTCGACCGATTTCATAACTCCTCTCTCATAGGATGTTATAAAACGAAACCACCCCTGTACTGATGAGGGTCATAGCCTGAAACTATGGTATATATAATGAAAAGTGATATAATTGCGGATTTTATTCATCCAATCAGAGCTCAAAACCTTTGTATACAGACTATATAATGTACTACACCGTTTATATAAATGATGGTATATAATGTTATCTTTTATATTGATATTAATTTCACATGCCCTGCCCAGAAGTCCTCCTCTACGTGGCGGGCGGGAGAAGCAGCACAAGTAAGGGACTGCCCTGTAGTACGGTGTCGTGAGCCGCTACTGTAACAGGGAACAGGGAACTCTGAAATGTGGCTGACTAAAGGGGCACCTGTCCTTTCCATGGAGTGGACAAGACACCACCATAATTTCACATGCAAATTATCGATATGCCAAGAATAATATATATTTTTAAATTATCCCTAGTACATGTGTTACAGGCCATGATAATCATGATTATTAGAAGTTGGCTTTTGTCTGAATTTTCCAAAACTGGTATTGTAGCTCTCTCTTTAATACCATTAGTAAAGTATTTTACCAGAGTGATAAATATAAAACATCGTTCTGACACATAATTAAGGGAGAGGTGCATCTTTTTGTACATGAATATCATTCTCCCGCAACTTTATGTTTGTCTATTGTATTAGAGGAATTGTTGTAAAACTTTGACATGCCACGTTGATAGGAACATTATTTCCCTCGAAACGAGGGTACAAAGAATAATACGTTGACATATCCTAGATTCAAAATTTGATTTCATTTAACTATATTTGCATACCAACCCTTTGTACATATTTAAATTGTGTTCATTTATTACCAGTTAAGACACGCTATATCCGATCTGGATAATTGGGCGTGAAACTATTTACAATAATTGTAGTAGAGTAGGTAACAGAATTATCAAAAATAAAATAAACAATTAAGAAAAAGAAGATTACTTAAAACCTGAGATATGTAGAGATGGAATCCAATATTTTCTCATTTCGACTTAGAATGCTATGTCCCCATAGAGACACTTGCACGACAAAGGTAAACAAAACATAGAAAGGAAAAAGAGATATTTGAAATATGTACAAGAATTAGTTTGCAAGTTTTAGTTGTTTAGTTCCAATATTTTAAATAAAATATACATTAAACAAATAGGCAACAACATAAGCATATAGAAGAAACCACAAGGTAGTTATTTACAATATGTTAAACAATGATAGTAGTTGATTTAATGAAGTTATCTGTAATAATTAGTATCGTGGAGATTTAAATTGTGTTGATATTTTTCTCTTTTCATCTAACTAAAAAATAGGTAGACGAGTGGGTAACACCCTCGATTCCCTACAGTCATGAACCGGGATTGAATCCCGCGTTAACATTTTGTTTAATATGTGAATAACCTTCACATATTATTCATTGTTGTAAATATCATAAACTAGGTTGTTTTTTTTTTAGCGGTACCTAATAAAGTGATTTTGGAACTAAACATTTAACTAAAACTTGCATACTAATTCTTGTAACTATTTTAAATATCTCTCTTTCTTTCCTTTCAATGTTTAGTTTACTTTTGTAGTGCAAGTGTCCCTAAGGAGACATAGCGCATTAAGTCGAAATAAGAAAAACCTGGATTCCATCTCTACTTATCTCACGTTTTAAGTAACCGTCCTTCTCCCAATATTCTGAGCAGATTTCAGGGATAAATATTCATCATCGAATGAAACGCTAAGCCTTTGCTCGGACGTAGCGTATATTGTATCAAATTCCTATAGAGATAGTTGGAATAAAAGTTCCAACACTGAATCCCAAATTTTAAAAATTATTTTAATGATTTATAAATTAGAGAGATTATCTTTCTCTAGATATACATATATTTAATTTAAATGCATCTATCGTTAAAATTTGTAGTACTTATTTATGGCAATATGTTTCTTTTCACGTACCAAATCTTATCTCTAGGATATATTGGTACAGGCCATGATAATCATGGTGGTTAAAGGTAGGCAACTGTTTTTACTGTAAGTGCGCCACATGTCTATACTTGTGACAAGCAGTTTGTCTTTTACACTTACAAATGTGCCAGAGCTCCGTTTGTTTACTTGCACTCGCTGGTGGGGTTGGACTTTTGCAAGAATCGGGAGCCATTGGAGCATTTTATTTTTTAAATAAATACATATATATATCAATTGAAAAAGCCCTGTACGATTTATAAGTAAATAAAACAAAGTATCAAGGGCTGCGTTTCTTTATTAAAACAAATATATACGAGCTTTCGGGCACATACGCCCTTCTACAGGAATTAATAAAACAGTAATCCAACTAGTTTGAAATAAGATTTGTTTATAAATTTAACGTGCATATCCACGATACACGTGCATTTCAACTTGCTATATATATATACACTAGCCGAATGACCCGGGCAACGCCCGGGGTTTACCCGATTAAATGATTTTATTAAAATACTATTCGTTACAATTATAAATTGGCGCCGTCGATGTCATTCTTGTATAATATATAAATGAGTTTTAAAAATTGTAAAAAAAAAAAAAAAATGCATTGGCCGGGAATCGAACCCGGGGCGCCCGCGTGGCAGGCGAGAATTCTACCACTGAACCAAAGCAAACGGTGACAGAAGTGTCTCGCGCATTGGCGGCGCCATCGTAGCGAACCAATAGGAGAGCGCCATTCCAAAAAAAAAAAAAGCTAACCGTTACAGAGATAAAGAATGACGCTCGTAACTATATATAGAATAGATACATATACATTTTTACATACATATACACGTATACATATATATATATATAAATATATACTTTAAATAAAAAGGCGTATATTGGATCAAAATATCATTTATTTCACCAATATTCCAGTTGGCTGAACGCCAACCTTTATCAAGGTATTATAACATATTAACGTGTGTCAACAACAAACTCAGCGCCACATAACGTCAACAGAATTAAGACATATTTAAAACTTAATTCTGTTGACGTTATATGACCCTGAGTTTGTTAGCGTAACATAACGCCTTTTGATGCAACAATATTCATAAACTCCTTTATAACTTGTCTCGATAGAGTTTTTTTTATTTACTTCAGTCTCTCGTAGAGCTGTTGTTCTGAGGCTTGTTTTTTTTTTTAAATTTACAAATAGAGAATCATTTCACATTTTTCCTTAACAAAACGACATGTTTATAAAATACGTCTGAATAAAGGGTTTTTGTTGAAAATTTAAGGTCAAGATTAACCAAACATTAGGCAAAAATAAATATATATAAACAAAATTGTATATTAGATAAAATAATTCAATATAACAGCGGTATGGTAGATTAAACTGGGGAAACCGCTGGGAGGGTTCACCACTGATGAGCTAGGCCCTCCCATTAATTTTTCCATTGCAGTAAGGGTAGTAGATACTGTAAATAATTACCTTGTGGTTTCTTCTATCTGTTTATGTTGTTGCTTATTTGTTCAATGTATATGTTTATTTAATGCTCTTTTTCTTAATTGTTTATTTTCTTTTTGATAATTATGTTATACCTACTCTACTACAATTATGGTATATAGTTTCACGCGCAGTTATCAAGATCGGATATAGCGTGTCTTAACTGGTAATAAATAAATAAGGGTTATAGAAATTGTTTTATTTTTAAAAAAGAATCATACGCGTCTATAATAGTTTCGAATTTTTAGATAAAAGAATGTTGGTTCGAATCTAAAAAGTTCCATTTATTTGTACTATTAAAAATAAAATTCTTATTTCTATGTACTTTAGAGATTTATTTATGAATTAATTTAATATTATATAGGCGTATTTGTTTATTGTATTACAGAGAGTTTTGAAGCTTGTTTTCCTTATTCTGTGATTAGATATTTTAAAAAATTCCAAAATCACTTTATTAGGTACCGCTCAACAAGAACAACCTAGTTTATGATATTTACAACAATGAATAATATATGAAGGTTATTCACATATTAAACAAAATGTTAACGCGGGATTCAATCCCGGTTCATGACTGTAGGGAATCGAGGGTGTTACCCACTCGTGTTACGCAAAACTGACTTCAATCTTCATCGATGCTGACGTCACTAATATTACGTCACACTTCTACGCTTCAACCTTTATGTTTTGATTCTTTGCTCGCTTGTTTACAGCAATTGTATTGGAACAATTCGTTCCTTAAATAAATATATATTTGTTTTTATCTAAAGGGATGTCCTCGTAACTACAACATACGTGAGTACAAAACAACTTGAAATCCTTAAAAAAGAAATATCGTATTTTTGCTAAGCCTATATCAATTTGGTAGCAGAGCGTGGTTTGGGAGCGCGAATTGGACTAACCGCCAATTGATCCATTTAAATCAAAAAGAAATCAAATAATTGGACTAACCGCCAATTTAGAAAAAAAATCATGAAAATGCTTTCAGATCATCAGACAACCAATTCAAAGAAAAGTCATGCTTCATTTGAAAAGAAAAGGACATTTCAAGAAAGACTGTTGGTTCAACCCTAACAACAAAGGAAATCAAAAGAATACAACAAATAAAAATAACATGGCCAGTACAAGGAACTACCATAAAGGACCAAAACAAAACAAAGACACGGCCAGATCAGCAATCAAAGAACGAACGGCGGAACCATCCCAACGAAGAGAATCCACTTCAGAATACGCACTACATGCAAGCACAAGGGAGGAACGCCCGACAACTCAGGACGTGTGGATAATTGATTCTGCGTGCACAAGCCACATGAATTCCCATGGTGAATGGATCGAGCACAAGACGGAGGAGAGAAGAAGCATACAAGTGGCGGAAGAAGGGAGACACATCGAATCTGCCTCATCAGGATCAATTCAAGCTACTGTACAAGGTAAGGACAAACCTAACAACGCTGTAACCCTGCATAATGTCCTCCATGTACCACACCTGAAAGGAAATCTAATGTCCATTCCAAGCGTGGTAAAAAGAGGGAACTCTGTTCTTTTGAATTCTGAAGGAGCATACATATACTCTTCTGATGACAAGCTAATAGGAACAGGCAACTTTGATGGTAACATGTACACATTGAACCTATCACGTTTATCTGAAGCAACTCATGTTCCAAATGAACATTGCTTGATTTCAAAGGACAATTCTAGGACTGCATGGCACAGAAGGTTAGGACATCCTAATGACAACAAACTAGATCTGATTTTGAAGAACAATCTTCTAAAAGGCTTGGACTCTATAAATGGTACCCTTGATCAATGTGATGCTTGCTCCTTGGGAAAAATGACCAAAGTACCCTATGTTCACACAGATAGCAATCAGGAAAGCTACCCCTTTGAAGCCATTTATGTCGATCTCTGTGGTGCAATGAGAATAAACTCCTTGGGCGAAAGTAAATATTTCTTGACCATCGTAGATGGATTTTCTAGGAGAATATTTGTAGAATTTCTCAAAGATAAACTCTCAGCAGCAGAAGTTTTGAAGAAGCTTATTGTAAAGAGAGAAAACGAGCTAAACTCAAAACTAAAACGACTTAGAACAGATAACGGAACAGAATTTATCAATAAAAACCATGAAACCTTCATAGAATCCAAAGGAATTAAACATGACCTAACTACACCGTACACCCCAAGAAGCAATGGGAGAGTTGAAAGAACTAACAGAACACTATTAGACAAAGGCCGAACACTTCTGGCAGACTCCCAATTACCCCTACACTTCTGGGCAGAAGCTGTGAATACAGCTGCATATCTGTACAATCTAACTCCCACAACCAATGACCCAGACACTACCCCTATGGAAAAATGGAAAGGTAAAAAGCCATCCGTCTCTCACATCATGAGATTTGGTTGTGAAGTCTTCTATAAACTCGAGAATCATCAAAGACACAAACTAAAAGCTAAATCTAAGAGAGGAATATTTGTGGGCTATTCAAGATGCAGAAGAGCTTATCGAGTATTTGATATCACAGCGAGAGTCATTCTTGAAACCGCAGACATTCACTTCAGAGAGAACAATAATGTCATCTCGGAATAAAAACAAAGTGATAATAATACGGACACTGACACATATTTCTTCATTCAGGAGGATGAACAACTGGACAATCATGTTCTATCAGATGTTGATATTGAAGAGCCGGCATCAGATACCATGATCAACAGACAGACAGATTCAAGTGGATCAGACAGACCACAAAGAACTCGAACAATACCTAAAAGATTCGATGAATACGTTCTGGCTACTACGAATGAAACCATTCCGAAAGACTATGATGAAGCCATCGCATGCGAAGACAAGAAACATTGGGAGAACGCAATGCTTGAGGAAATACAGAACATGTACTCGCATCAAGTATGGGAACTGGTACCTAGACCGGTAAAGGCTAAAGTTGTCAAAAGTAAATGGGTGTTAAAAATATCTAAAGACCAAGAAAACAAAAACAAAACTTACAAAGCTAGACTTGTTGCAATGGGATACAACCAAATCCCAGGAAGAGATTACGACGTAAGTTTCAGCCCTGTAATTAAAAATGCCACCCTCAGGACTATTTTGTCAATGGCAGCAACAAAAGATTCAGTCATTAAACTATTTGATGTGAAAGCAGCCTATCTAAATGGAAACATTGAAAATACAATATTCATGGAACAACCTGCTGGATTTGTTCAAGACAGAAACAAAGTTTGCTAACTCAACAAAAGTATTTACAGTCTACCTCAATCCGGAAGATCGTAGTATGAGAAATTCAGTCAAGTACTTCATGACTGTGGACTGGAAAAACTTAAATCTGATCCTTGCCTATTTAAATGGAAGCATGAAGACAAATACTTCTATTAGAAACGAAGGCGATAAAAACGTGGTAATTTTCTTTTATTGATAAATACAAGCTTTCAGGCAAGAATGCCCTTCCTCAGGTTACAACTGGGCAGGAAACAAAAGTGCCAATTTTATAAGCGAAAGAAGTAAAATAAATTTACATGCTATGAAGAAGTATGGGAAATTTACATACTATTAAAAAGTAAAAAGCAAAGGGCGTCGGGAACAAGTATCAGCGCTTGGTCCTTGAATCTTTGGTTTCTCACTGCACGCCCAGTTTTAACCGTAAAATCGACCTCCCACCCCAGTACTCCGTGTTTTACCCCGCCATTCCCCCCAGCTGAACTTTTTACCTACTGTATCTTTTAGTCTTTAATCCCGCTCTACTGTATCTTTTAGTCTTTTATTCCGCTCTACCGTGTTCTCATGCTTTGCGTTCCTTTCGTCCCCCTTTTTATCTTTTTTCTCTTTTTATTCTTCTGGTGCTCCTTGCGTATGAGCTATTTTTCATGTCCATAGTTTTTTAAAATATTCTCCATTCATCTGTAAATATGTAAATCCTTTGCTTTTTACTTTTTAATAGTATATAAATTTCCCATACTTCTTCATAGCATGTAAATTTCCCATACTTCTTCATAGCATGTAAATTTATTTTACTTCTTTCGCTTATAAAATTGGCACTTTTGTTTCCTGCCCAGTTGTAACCTGAGGAAGGGCATTCTTGCCTGAAAGCTTGTATTTATCAATAAAAGAAAATTACCACGTTTTTATCGCCTTCGTTTCTAATATTATTGCGTGGCCACGTCATGTCTGATCCTAACTTCAAATACTTCTATGTAGGGATATATGTTGATGACTTTATCACTGTCTCAGATTCTGAAGATACCTCAAACAGATTTATCAATAAATTGAGACTTCACCTGAAAATAAAGGATGTAACATGTAAAGGCATGTTTTTGGGAATCAAGATCATACAAGACGAGGAGGGAATTTCGCTACAGCAAAGCCACTATGTACAACAAATATTGCAGAAATATGGAATGGAAAATTGTAAGGAAGTTCCAACACCAGGTTCCAAAGAAATCAATTTGGACAACCATATTGAAGATGACAATTGTTATCAGCACACTTACCAAGAAGCCCTTGGAATGCTAATGTTTCTAGCTGTAACACCAGACCCGACATCGCTTACATCACCTGCAAATTTTCACAGTACTCCAGACAACCAAAACAGATGCACTGGACAGCAATCAAAAGAGTGATGAGATACCTACGAGGAACAATTGACCTAGGAGTGAAATTTGAAAGAGGGAAGACTGGAATCCTGAAGTCCTACACCGATGCCAGCTGGTCGACCACTCATGATGGAAAATCCTACGGCGGATATGTATTGAAGCTCGGCGAAGCAACTATAGACTGGAAAAATAGTAAACAACCACTCGTCGCCCTATCCACAATGGAAGCGGGAATGATAGCTGCTTGTGAAAGCTGCTGTCAAATCGAGTGGATAATAAACCTGTTACTAGAGCTGCAAGAATGGAATTTCATGGAAAAACCAACTGCGATCTATACAGACAGTCAGTCATTGATCAACTGGATCTCCAGCCCTAAACAAAGCAGTCGCTGTAGACATATCAACAGAAGTACCACTTATTGAGAGACTGTTATGAATCCAGAGACATCTGCCTTCTGTATAAGCCATCTCAGGACCTGGAGGCGGATATCTTCACAAAGGACCTATCCCGAGACCAGATGAAGAAACACCTGGAGAACCTCAGCATCGTGGGAATAAAGACAAAGTAAGGATGGAATTGTTACGCAAAACTTTGACTTCAATCATCATCGATGCTGACGTCACTACTATTACGTCACACTTCTACGCTTCAACCTTTATGTTTTGATTCTTTGCTCGCTTGTTTACAACAATTGTATTGGAACAAGTCGTTCCTTAAATAAATATATATTTGTTTTTATCTAAAGGGATGTCCTCGTAACTACAACATACGTGAGTACAAAACAACTTGAAATCCTTTAAAAAGAAACATCGTATTTTTGCTAAGCCTATATCAACTCGTCCACTTCTTTAAAAAAAACTTTGATATTATTGAATTACCACGATTTTAGAATTAATTCTGCTTGAAACATTCTGGAAAGCTTCCTCTCTCAATTATACTGTATAATTAATATCAAAATTATTTATAAATTACCTTATTAATATTTTATATAAAGATATTTAAAAAATGAATAAAATAAAATACATTTTAAAACAGAAATGTCGCCAATCTCAAAAATAAATACGAAATACCTAAAAATATTTTACTGTTAACAATTAACTTTTAATGGGTACGTGCGGCCACTACCAACAAATTTTATAACTATTTTGAGTCAAATAATTTGCTTCCTTTGAAATAGATCGTTTTTTCAATGTTTTAAATGTTTTTAGGTATAAATTTTGAATTATAGTTATTTTAAAAAATAATTAAATATATTTTAAAATTTATAATGTTTTTAAAACTAAAGAATAAAACATTTCTTAAGAAAAAATAAATCTAAAACAATCAAAATGTATGTAGGAATTTTGATAATTGCTTGATTAGTTTATAAGTTTATCTCTCAAAAGAGAGTTTGAAAGTTTTAATTTATATGCATGATAAGACACACAATTTGGATTATAGATTACTAGCCGAATGGCCCGGGCAACGCCCGGGTTTTACCCGACTGGACCCGGCTTCGCCTGGGTAGTGTTCGAGCGAGGTTTTCTCATGAATGAATAGAGGCCCCAACTGTTTGTAAACTCAATGTAATGAATTTTCTTTAAGCAAAATGGAGATAAATTGCAAACAGCAATATCGAAAATGCTTGTAAAAAAATCTGAAATATAGGATCCATTTCACAAACACATCGAATGAATAGAGTGCTGTTTGGAGGAGTGGTCTAAACTGTTAATTTTTAAAAACCATGACCCGGGGTCATCGAATGCAGATTCAGACACTTTGTTCTGAAAAAAAAAATTGCCCCAATGGCTCCTGATTCTTGAAAAAGTCCAACCGCTCCAGTGAGTGCAAGTAACCAAACTGGGCTTTTATTCTTAAAAATTAAAAAAAAAATCTAATGATTAGTGTGAATAAAGGAAAATGGTCGGCACAACCTGAAAATTTCACTTTGTCCACTTCACTCTCGGCTGTCCAAGAAGAAACAGCCAGAGCAAACATTTTAAAGGGCACCTAATCCGGCATTTACATATCTAAATAGTTAAGCAACTTTTATAAATGTAATATATTTCTGCAATATTGAAATACCTGAACTTGGAAGAATTTTGTATTAGTTATTGTTGCAGTTTTAGAAAAGTGTGGGAAATTGGATATTTTGACAAAAGAATATAATTTTTAAAATGGTATAATAAAATAAAAAGGAAATTTGCATAATTTTCTAATAGTCAAGGGCAATTGTAAAAATACCAAAAAAAGCAAGACCAAATAAAAAATATATATATGTGTGATGTTTCAGTAACAGCATTGTTTCCATATAAAGGCAAAATTACTGAATGTATTCAGTACCTTTGTCTGAAGATAGCCAAAATGTAACTGAAACCACACATAATGTAATTATTTGTATTCGGTCTTGCTTCCTTTTTTTTTTTAATTATCCCTAGTACGTGTGGTACAGGCCATGATAACCATGGTGGGTAGGTAGCGACTGCTTTTACTGTAAGCGCACCACATGTCTACAAATGTGATACATTGCTACCAGCTAAATGCATTTTCACTATGGTATGATTTCCACATGATGGATCTGTAGACACATTATAATCTCTCCAGAGCTTAAGGTAGCAAACATTACTTTCACATTATATAAATATCAATGCCAAAAGCCAGAGTTATGATAGCATGTTGCAGTGTAATGTAGACCTGCAGGATGGGAAAAAGCAATATTATTTCCGGCTTTAATTTGAAAGTATTATGAAACGTTAAAAATATAATCTTAACTTTTGAAGCATGAAAAAATGCTAACTTGATGTGTATCAATTTAGTCTAAAAACAAACAGCATGTAAAAGTAAGCACCAATCGAAAGCATTTATTAGCTCTAACAGTGCTGCCCTCAGCGGTAAAAAACTGGAGCTAACGCTTCACGGGTTGGTAAAGTTTCTGTTAATATTACATTAACTTAACAATATTCCATGTCTTGCTAACACAAATTTTTAAAAATAATATGCATAAAAATAATGCAATTCTAAAAATCATAAATGAAGCATCATTAAATTAAATGGGAGAGAAATGGTGTTCCAAAATTTTTTGTTGTTGTAAAACTTTGACCTTTATATTTTTACAAATTCTTAATGTACATAACCCAAACCAAATTGTCTATAAAATTCTGCAAACAAATATAATATTATAGAGGCATGAAAATACTAATGGTGTAAAAATCAAAACAGCAAAGTTATCCTGATAAATGCAATGAGCTATGATAAGGTGTGTTGCAGGCTAACAAAAACCTTAATTGAACCAGAAATGTTGATACCATAAAAAAAAACAATTTTCAAGAATAGAGTTATGTAAATGAATTAAATGTGAAAAAATTAAAATAAAATAAAGTAAAAAAAGCTTTATTGATAAAACTACAGTAGAGCAATAATGATAACAAATTATTCACAAATTATGTATTTACAAAAGTCAAGCTTCCCAAAATCATTATTCGAAGAAATCTCTTTAAAAAATGTCAAAATCTAGATCAAAGCCCCCTGATAAACAATATTGCGTGTCTTGCTAAAAGTAGAACTAAAGACAAATAAATTTTTAGGGCTGGAAACACGGGAGCATGCTACATAAAGTTGCCCATGCGAGAAACAGGGAGACTCAAGATGCACACCAACTACTTGCAATGTTTGACCCTGAGATTTATTAATTGTCATAGCAAAGGCAACCATAACTGGGAATTGCAAGCGTCTAAACTTAAAAGGCAGATCATTTGGTATAATAGGTATTCTAGGAATAAGGACCTCTTCCCCTCGAAAAGAGCCAGTTAAAATTCGAGCCTGGAGAATATTAGTGCCCATTCGAGTGATGCATAATCTAGTGCCATTGCAGAGACGGGGTGGATCAAGGTTTCGTATTAAAATTACTGGCACACCAACTTTTAGTACAATTTTGTGTGAAGGTGTACCAGACAATTCTAGTGAAATCAAAAATTCAGGGGGATACGACACAGATTCATCAGGATCAACCATTGTATCAATTGATCTATAGATTTTGCTGTCACCCGGGATTGAATTTAAAATTGTATTATTTATTTCTAGCACAGTGCTATTTTTGGGGGCTAAAATAGTGCGGGCACATAACCATTCTTCAGATAAATAGTTTACACCTAAATTATGGAAAACCTTTTCATACAGACTTTCTGAAGATTCCACCACTTGGCAAAAAGTATTTGAAAACTGGATATTACCCTCGGAATCAGTTTCTAGTTGACCTTCTCCTATCTTTAAGAGTTCGTCTGCAAATTGTGCAGCAGTGGTATCATTATGGAGTTGAACTCCCATGTTGACTGTGAGGTGCATTTTCACAATATGGCTCCAAAGAAAAGAAGAATATAAACAGGCATTCAGCTCATCAGCAGGTGTACCTCTAGTGACTACTGGAAGAGGCTGTCGGAAATCACCGGCCAAAAGCACTACTAAACCACCCATGGGTTGTGGATCATCACGGATATCCTGTAATGTCCGATCAAGGGCTTCCAAGGCAATTTTATGGGCCATGGTGCACTCATCCCAAACCAGCAACTTACAGCTACGTAAGAGTGAAGCCTTATCACTA
The DNA here is from genome assembly GCA_030710605.1 of Cordylochernes scorpioides. Classification (NCBI taxonomy): domain Eukaryota; kingdom Metazoa; phylum Arthropoda; class Arachnida; order Pseudoscorpiones; family Chernetidae; genus Cordylochernes; species Cordylochernes scorpioides. The sequence goes on from CP092883.1 coordinate 67,281,268, forward strand.
TTTTTTCGTATATTGCAAACAGCAGTCTGGCCCTCTGCAAAAGTCAGAGGTAATTTCAGCACTGAATGTGCAGTTCTTCCGCCCGCAAGCAATGTTGCAGCTATCCCTGAGGAAGCAACAGCAATGGCAATATTTTGTTCCTTCCTAATCATTGCTAATAGAAGATTCAAAAGAAATGTTTTACCTGTTCCCCCCGGCGCATCTAAAAATATAATTATGGGTTGTGACAAATTAATTTTTGCTAAACAGCATCAAAAACTCTTCTTTGTTCTGGCAAGAGTTTGGGCAGCATGGATGCAACATTGTCTTCAAGTTCTGCCGTATCATACGCAAGTTCTCTCAAAATGTCAGAATTGGTAACCACATTTCTCCTGGGTGCTCCTAAGCCTAATTCCTGCAGTTTCTTCCCACATATAGATGCGACACGATCCTCAATGTTACACAATGTTTCATTATATATCAGATCATTATACCTGATGAAGGAATCGAGAAGCTGATAACGATGAAGAATATCACTTGCCATCTCATCTCTATAGGTAATCCATAACTGCTGAGGGTTCGAAATTGTGCACGTAGAAATTAATATGGCAAACAATTGCCTTACTCTTGTAGGAGCCTGACAAAGAACGGCCTCATCCATTGTGACAACCCAATGGTTATCATTCTCCAATAATCCAAGAGCTGCGCATGTTTCTCTAAATGTTTCGTATTTACTGCCATTAACAATCTTCAAATATGCGAAGGAAGTTGGTCTCTTGATGTTATGTAGTAACATACGTAAACAAAAGCATTCAAAGTTACTGACATGCACAGCGTAAACCCGTCCAATAGTGTCTGATCTCTTCACTCCAGGCCGTCCTTCGACCAACTTGCCTTGAACTCGCCTTCTCCATTCGTGGGCAGAAGAATTAAAAGTGTAGTATTGGGGAACATCTGGATAGAGCAGGGTCCTAGCAAAGGAATCAGTTTGGCATAATGAAAGAAATGCAGTCAGGGTTGTCCTTGGTGGATTACGCATTCGATGGGCAAGAGTGTTTTGATTGAAATATATCCGTTCTCCATTCTCAAGATGCACAGCTAAATGGATAACAGCTGGATGGCGTTGGTGTAAAGGGAAGCTGAGAAGACACCAAACAGCTTCATTGCTGCTTATGTATCTGGCACACTGATACATTCGCACCTCATTTTGAGGGTCAGGACCTCTACCTTCTCTGCGTAAATTAATAATAGCTTGATCACTGCCCTTATTGACATATTTGCAAATATATTTTATTGCCTTAACAGAACTACAGTTCTCAACATTGATATGTGCACAAAACATCTTCGATAGCAATGGAGAATAAGGCACCACCCAACGATTGTCAATTGTGACCTCTTCGCGTCCACGTATTTTAACCTTTGCAGTAAAGCCACCTGCTTCAGGTGCGCGTCTCCTATATAAAGGATAACCATTCTCATTAGTCTGGGATTCCAGCAAAAACTGTTTTGGATATTTTTTAGAACAGCTACTATTCTTCATACAGGGGGACACAGGGTTGTACTCACCGCAAGGCCCATGTATCATATTCTTAACCACAATGTTATACAATAGCGGGTCTTGAATAGGATCTGGAAACTCAGCACATATAACAGAGTCTATCTGAGTGGGACGGAGCTTATTTGCTAGCCAAACTAATATGTGAGCATGAGGAAGTCCCCTTTTCTGCCATTCAACAGAATACATCCACGCAACTGTTGCTCCATGCAATTGGCCTTTTGTTAGAGCCCCAATAAATTTAACTAATTTTTGCCGAAAACCCCGAGCTGTGATATCATGTCTATCCAGCTGTTTTTGTCCTGGTAGCAACGCTGCAGATAGCTCTTCCCAAGAGGGGTTACTTGTAAAAGTAATAAAAAGATCTGGACGTCCAAATTTCCGAACATAACAAAAAGCATCCTGCGTATATTCTGCCAAATACCTGGGACTATTGACAAAACTTGATGGTAAAATGATCCTTTGACCCAAGCTATTAGGGTTAATATTTGCATCAGTTGACAGGGCATCGCGCAAATGAATATAACTCTCTGCACGCAAGTTTCTCTGGTGCAGCGTAATATAGCGCAAACGTTCACTTTCTACCTTAGCATACATATCGACCAGGAATTGATGAAAGAGCTGGCCAAATTGAACAATGACATTTGGACTATTTCGGCGAACCATAATAAAAATAGCCATAAAAATCCATAGAAGACACTTTACTTGACAAAGGCTGTCTAGTGTTTGGGTCGATCTGAGGAATATGAAAAGAATATCCTTCTTGGCCTTTCCAGAAAATTAAAGGATATTGAAGGGCATCATAAAAGCGATGTGTGTCGCTAACATGTTGCAGCAAATTATCTCGCTGATGTAAAACAATGTCACGTGAGCCAAACTGATTACCAGCTAAGACAACCGCAACCTCATTAGCTGTAGGAGCATTATACCGTCTAGGATGTTGACCAGGAGGTGTCCGATCAGCATTTACAACAACTCTGTATGCATCACTGGGGAGATTTTCAAGTGCAGTTTTAAACTGTTGAACCAGTAGATTGTGTTGGTGCAACATGCGCTGCAAACCCTGTACAATATTACGACGTACTCCCTGTATTTGCTGGCATCTTAGATCAGTCTGAATATCATCATCATCATCATTGCCCATAAAATAGATCTGAAGAAATCTACTTGTGTGGCTGGTTCTCAGATGGCATAAGTGAACCTATTCTGTGGTAGACCTGGCCTTGGATAGAAAATGTGGTTGGAAAAGTAACAGAGTGGGTTTGGTTTTCAGCTCCAAATGATGTCATTTGAAAGCAGGAATTATATTTGCGAATATTACGCAAAAAATGGACTGAATCAGAATTCTCTCCAGATAATAGGCTGCGAAGTGGCTCGGGAGGTAAGTCAATTAATGGCAAACGGACTTTCCCGTTTGAACAGCACATTCCAGAAGACTCTTCTTTCCATCTTAAGGCCCCACAAAACCTGCATGTAGTGTCCATCATCCCAAGGGAAATTAAAGGGTGCCTAAAGTATTCAACAGCAACAGAATAATTAAAACCTGCATTTTCCATAGAAGACCAAACGCGGCTGAAAAAAATATTTGTTCTAGTATTCCTCCGAGTAGAAGAATATATTTCTGAATGCGCCTGTAAGCGAGAATGGATGGGATCAGGTGTCTCTATCGACCGCACAGCGGCTTGACGCGCGGACTGTGCACGCAATCTTCGAATATTCTGTCCTCTGGTTTCGCGCAGTCTGTAAGCATGCTGAACCCTAAAGCTATTGGAACGCTGAGAAAGATTAGTTCTCCTATGGCTTGGCATACCTACAAACACAAAGCATTAGTAAAAATAAAAATAAGGATAACTGAAAAATGTAAAACATCAAGGGCTGAGAATGAAGAAAAAAATTAAAAATAGTGTATTAAAATAAGCTCGACTCATGACTAAGGCCAAAATAAAAAATGCATAGAAATTATCTGAAAGGAGGGGAAAATGCATAAAACTCAGTGAAAACGTAAAACAACTGATTAAAAAAATCAAATGGAAGAAGACGTAAAAAAAAGTATAATTTGCTGAAAAAATATGCACAATAAATATGAGTAGAACATATATAGATATATATGAGCAGCTACATATTATGAAGCAGATAAATATAAATACTACCTAAACAAATGACAGCAAAACAAAAAAAAAGACAATAGAAGAAGGCCTAAAAAAAGTCTAATTTGGTTGAAAAAACTGCCCAATAAATTGAGCCTATATAGATATATGTATATGAGCAGCTACATATTATGAAGCAGATAAATATAAATACTACCTAAACAAATGACAGCAAAACAAAAAAAAAGACAATGGAAGAAGGCCTAAAAAAAAAGTCTAATTTGGTTGAAAAAACTGCCCAATAAATTGAGCCTACCCCTAAAAAAAGCAGTTATTAAAAATGCATAGAAGCTGCTTACAATATAAATGCTAATAAGTATAAAACTATTGCATGGAACAAACATATATAGTAAAATATATGTAGCAAGCTATACAGAAAAAACATAATTATAAATTAGAAAAATATTTCTAAACAATACTCTAAATCGTAAATGATTATATGAATATATAATATAAAATGAATATTCCTTATGAGAATCAAACAGTATACCTTATCTAAAAAAACGTAGTAGCAATTAAATTAGAAAAATATTTCTAAACAATAATATTTCCAAAGAGTTTAAATAATATAAATATATATAATCTCACCTTTCGAAAAATGCAGCGTGTAATAACAAAATTAGTGTAAAGCTATTAACCAATCAAGTTCGTCGCGACCAGTGCGGCGCCAAGCGGCAAAAGGCGGGAGCTAATCCATATCAGTTAAATAATTTTAAAAAAAGTACATTAACCTTTGTAGTTTTTTGAATAGCCTATATGTTAAACGAAATCTTCAGCTACCTACAGGCGAAATTCCATAATGATTGAGTCAGTAGATTTTGCGTGATGCGATAACAAACATCGATTTCGCATTTCATTTTTATAGATATAAGGATAAGGATAATCACAAGGTAATAAGTCCAAGTTTTGATTTGGTCTTATTACCTTGTGTTTATAATTTATATGCATGTTGATTGTAGTCAAATATTGTGTACATGTCACAATATCGTTGCGGAATTTCTTGTTGTTGGATGAGAATGGTGAAGATTGTTGGAAGCGCAGTCGTTTGAGTGGAAAGTTGAGCATACAGTGGGGAATAACCAGGACACGTGATGGGGTTTTGAAAATAAAAGGCAACGGGTTGGAGGAAAGAAAGGCTTTTGAGAAGATGGAGTGGATTTTCTATTAATTATCTGATCACATGGCGGTGATTGGACTTAGCTATGGGATGAGCGGAGAAAGAGATCTCTAGAGCAGATGTTACCTCGTTGGGAGCGAGTCGAAGACTTTTTTAGGTGCTGTCTCGGTGGGAGCGAGTGAACAACTGACAATCCTTGCTTCTCGATTTAACACCAAGACCTATCTTACTTCCCATTGGTCGAAAGGTGGAACGTGGCCGTTTTCTATTGGTTGACCTTTGGGAAGCTGCTTCCTAATTGGTCCTTGCTAATTTCTTTGTCTTTTGGACTTGTCCTGACACGACCAGGAAATACTGTGTAGTTGAACTCAAGTTTTATTATTTCCGCGATCATAAAATTGGCTGTAATTTTGCTAATGGTTGTGCTGACTCTTAAGCCTCTTTTCTAGGCCTTGCTTCTCTAAGGCGTTCTATCCTCCAGTTACCTTATTCTTTATTAAGTCTTTGAAACATACATTGCATACATATTGGGTCTGGGTTGCCTTAAGCTATTTACAAATTATGACATACATATATTATACTTGTATACGAAATGGAAGAATTAAAGTACGAATGTTTCTATTGAATATAAAACAAACTTCTACTGTCCTTACTGCGATGAAAAAATATTGGGAGTGCTTAGCTCATCAGTGGTGAACCCTCCCAGCGGTTTCGCCAATTTAATCCACCAGGCCGCTTCTTAGAGCTCTAATACTGTATTAGATCATTCTGTTTATATATGCTACACTGAAGGATGGAATCTTAGAAATGGTATTTAATCAAACTATGGACATAAGCTTTTAGGACAGTAGAATTATATATGATTTTTTTTCATCGTAGTAAGGACAGTAAAACTTTGTTTTATGTTTAAAAGAAATATTCGAACTTTAATTCTTGCATTTCTTATATATATAGATGCCACCTTATCACTGAGAGAAAACTGACAAAACTATACCAAGACTTTGAACAAAACACTATAAAGGAATGACAATACATCCAGATGGCACAATAACCTATAGGGCATGTAACAACTGTCCTGGTGTGGAACTAACACTTACTCACATATTCTCATGCCCAGCAATGGCCGCAGCCTTGCAGAAAATTGACATAGACCCAGAGCAACAACTTTACACATCCAAGATAGAGGACTTTGTGACTGCTGTGATAGAGATGTATGGAGATATCTGAGGCTCTTCATTGGACACGACAACAACAATACAGTATACACACCCAAGATAGTGGACATTGCGACTGCTGTGATAGAGATGTATGGAGACATCTGAGGCTCTTCATTTGACACGACAACAACAATACAGTATACACACCCAAGATAGTGGATATTGCGACTGCTGTGATAGAGATGTATGGAGACATCTGAGGCTCTTCATTTGACACGACAACAACAATACAGTTTACACACCCAAGATAGAGAACATTGCGACTGCTGTGATAGAGATGTATGGAGACATCTGAGGCTCTTCATTTGACACGACAACAACAATACAGTATACACACCCAAGATAGTGGATATTGCGACTGCTGTGATAGAGATGTATGGAGACATCTGATGCTCTTCATTGGACACTACAACAACAATACAGTATACACACCCAAGATAGTGGACATTGCGAATGCTGTGATAGAGATGTATGGAGACATCTGAGGCTCTTCATTTGACACGACAACAACAATACAGTATACACACCCAAGATAGTGGATATTGCGACTGTTGTGATAGAGATGTATGGAGACATCTGAGGCTCTTCATTTGACACGACAACAACAATACAGTATACACACCTAAGATAGAGAACATTGCGACTGCTGTGATAGAGATGTATGGAGACATCTGAGGCTCTTCATTGGACACGACAACAACAATACAGTATACACACCCAAGATAGTGAACATTGCGACTGCTGTGATAGAGATGTATGGAGACTTCTGAGGCTCTTTATTTGACACGACAACAACAATACAGTATACACACCCAAGATAGTGGACATTGCGACTGCTGTGATAGAGATGTAAGGAGACATCTGAGGCTCTTCATTGGACACGACAACAACAATACAGTATACACAGTATACTCTAGTTACATGAATATATAGATGGAAATTTTGCCGGGTGGATAATGATCTAAAGAGACGAGGGTCGCCTCTCCCGTCAAAATAGACGTTAAAACCTCACGCCATCTATCGACCGTCGCCGCAAACTGGCTGCCTCGGGTCAGTGACAAAACCACAACACCAGCTTTGGCAAACTGAAAAGCGTCCACCTAGAGACCATGGTTTCAGGCTAATGGCCCTCGTCAGTCTAGGGCGGATTTTATTCTATGAGATCTACACTGGATCTAATAGAATCTTCACAATCTGCCTAAGAGGTGTTTAGCTGGCAAGGTGGCTGGGCCAATTCAATAGCTAAATATAGATGGGATTTTAAAAATATATATCGTATATTTTAAAACTGTATAATAATGACACTTTTAGTATATGTCACATATCTCCCAATTAGTTAGAGCCGTTGCCTTAAAATATCCTACCTTCTATTAAAATGTATAGTGTATTTTTGCTACCACCCCCATATTTTGTATATATGCTATATCTTTATTAATATAACCTGTACACCCTTAATTGTATTTAAACTAAAAATGGTGACGTTTAAATAAAAATCCAAAGAGCGGTCAGCTGGGGACAGAGGGGAGGAAAATGCCAAAGCCCATGTGGGGCCCCCAGGGACTCTTTATAGACGACCCTGGAAAACAAGACAGATTTTGGCAGGGGGTCAGCAGCAGATGGTTCTAGAGGGTGTTTCTCGGCAGTCCGCTTCAGCCTGTCTGTCTCACAGACGTTCTCTTTCTCCATAGCCTCTACCTCTGTCCCATGGGCTGTCCCCGATCACTCTATGTGCTAACATCTAGCCCTGCCTCTGCTTCTTGTTGTCCGCGTGTGGGAAGATCATCAACACTCGCCTCATGTACACGACTGTAAGCTTATCCATACGTCGGTACATTGCAACAATATTACAGAAAGTCACAGGATAACTGAGGACAGCGGCATGCAGAGGATGACAGCGGCAGCGGTGGTCAACGGCGCATTCGTATGGATGCTCCTTCTACTTGTCCTCCATCTTGACGATACAGTGGACCATCTCAAAGACGGCATGCGAGGACTAGCCGTACCACGCATCGAGGAGGTCATCATCTCCCCCATCGCCAGCCCCTGCACCACGAGCACCTTCTTCCATCGGCTCGAACAGGCAGACAAGATTCATCGAGAAATCCTGGCATTGCCCCGCCAACCAGCATCGACGATGTCCCATGGCAACCACCGCAAAAAGTGATCACCAGGCCTCATCGCAGCCCACGCCACAAGACCCATCCAAGACAACATCCATCTGGTAGGAGAAATTTCTCTAACGAACTTTCTTAATGTAACACTATTTGCGTTTTTTTTCCGCGCTGAATTAACTACTCATTCGTTACCATTTTTATAGCAATAACATTATTATTATAAATCCATCAAGTTCATTATTTTACCTGCCCTATTACTATTTCAGTTATTATAACTTTAGATGTGTTTAAAACATTTTAACCTTAATCAATTTTATTATTCTTTATTATTATTTTTTGTGCCATTAGCAATGCCGTCAGCCAACAACAACTAATTAGACCTTTTTTTTTCTTCAATTGTTTTTTTTTCCATCATCTCTAGGCTTATTACACACATATTATAACTTCAACCATCTATCTCATCATATCAAAACTTTTAATATATTGACAGCGCTTATAATATTTTTTTATTGTTAAGATATTTTTGTTTATATATTTTATTTATTTTGTTTTTCTAATTTTTATCGTTGACGCCTCCTAACCTCCCCTACCCATACCTTCTCATGCGGTATCCCAAGGGCTTCCTATTCGCCAATTTTTTCTTTTTTTTTTTCATTGATTAATCCAACTGAGAAATCCTTCCTCGCTATATCATTCACAATAGTGAGTTCAGGATACCCAGCTAGATTATTTTTCTCATCACCCGGCTCATCATTACCAATCATCATTTTTATTTTTTTTAAATTACCATTCAAGTCGGATGAAATAATCACTGGCAACAGAACAACCCTTGCAACTACCTTCCCTCTCTTCATTCCCCAAGCTCATGTATTCCCCTCCAGAGATTCTTGCTCGCCAGAATTTTTTTTTAATCCAACTGGAAACATCCTTCCTTGCTATATCGTTCCCCATAGTGAGTTCAGGAAACCCAGCTAGATTCCTTTTTTTTATTACCCGGTTCATCATTTTTATAATTTTATCATTTTTGTCTTTTTTTTTTCATCATACAAGCCGGGTACCATCATTATTGGCAGCAGTACATCTCTTGCGTTTACCTTTCCCTTTCCACATTCTTCAACCTACATACCTCTCCCTGCTAGTCTGACTAATGATGCAGACGGAACATCTTGAACGTTCTGTTAATGAAAACAGTACCTCACAAACACAAGTTCGTACTGCATTGCAGAACTCATTAAGCTATTTCTTCGCAGGAACATACTCAGACATCCCATATACCCTCATCCACCCTCTGCGTCAACTTATAATCTTAGTTCAACTTAATAGCTTTATGCTTTTCTTTTATTTATTTTTTCATTCAAGAGGTTATCATTTTTTTCTCTATAAGTAAATTACTTTTGCGGCATTTCTAATTTTATCTTGCATATTTTCTCAATTTTTTTCAATTATTCTTATGTATTTTTCTTTTTATCATATTCTATACCTTATTGAGACGTCATCATTAATTTATTGTCCAATTTTATTCTCTCCTATATTAAAAATAATTTTAACTAATTTGTTCCCAAATTATTTCTTTTGATTTTATAATAGGTTTGTTAGGTCATCATTCATGTTATTTCACTTCCCCTAAACAAACCATCATCACCGGGGGCATATTCTATCGTATATTTTAAAACTGTATAATAATGACACTTTTAGTATATGTCACATATCTCCCAATTAGTTAGAGCCGTTGCTTTAAAATATCCTACCTTCTATTAAAATGTATAGTTTATTTTTGCTACCACCCCTATATTTTGTATATATGCTATATCTTTATTAATATAACCTGTACACCCTTAATTGTATTTAAACTAAAAATGGTGACGTCTAAATAAAAATCCAAAGAGCGGTCAGCTGGGGACAGAGGGGAGGAAAATGCCAAAGCCCATGTGGGGCCCCTAGGGACTCTTTATAGACGACCCCTGAAAACAAGACAGATTTTGGCAGGGGGTCAGCAGCAGATGGTTCTAGAGGGTGTTTCTCGGCAGTCCGTTTCAGCCTGTCTGTCTCACAGACGTTCTCTCTCTCCATAGCCTCTACCTCTGTCCCGTGGGCTGTCCCCGATCACTCTATGTGCTAACATCTAGCCCTGCCTCTGCTTCTTGTTGTCCGCGTGTGGGAAGATCATCAACACTCGCCTCATGTACACGACTGTCAGCTTATCCATACGCCGGCACATTGCAACAATATTACATATATATATGAATGTATATGATAAAGTGTTGCACTACTATTACTAGTAAAGTATTTTACTATGGTAATGAACATAATGTATCTTTCTGATGTATAATTGAAGGGAGAGGTGCCTTTTTTAGTACATGAATATCATCCTCCCGCAACTTTATGATTGTCTATTGTCAAATATTATCTCTACAGACCTTACTGCAATGATATGAGTTATTGAATGCGAGGGCTTGGCTCATCAGTAGTGAACACTCTCAGCGGTTTCGCCAAATTAATCTCTAGACCGCTCTACTCTTGTATTGGATTGGTTTGGAATATACCCTGTATTTTCTATGGAAGGCAGCTTAAGGGTGTTTAGTGAACTATGGACATAAGCTTATAGGTCTGTAGAGTTACATACATATAATTTCACGGTATTGCATCTAGCAAAGCTCTTCCGCAAATATGTTTTCATTATCGTCTATTGTATCAGAAAAATTCTTGTAACAAACTTTGACGTGCCACGTTGATAGGAACATTCTTTTCCCCGAAGCCAAGAGACAAAGAATAATACGTTGACACATCCTAGATTCAATATTTGATTTCATTTAATTATATTTGCATACCAACCCTTTGTACATATTTAAATTGTGTTTATTTATTACCAGTTGCAAATAAGACACGTTATATCCGATCTGGATAATTGCGCGTGAAACTATTTACAATAATTGTAGTAGAGTAGGTAACAGAATTATATAAAAAAAAAGAAACAATTAAGAAAAAGAGCATTAAATAAACATATACATTAAACAAATAATCAACAACATAATAAGATAGAGGAAACCACAAGGTAGTTATTTACAATATGTTAAGCAAGGATGGAAGTTGATTTAATGAAGTTATCTGTAATAATTAGTATCGTGGAGATTTAAATTGTGTTGATATTTTTCTCTTTTCATCTAACTAAAAAATAGGTGGACGAGTGGGTAACACCCTCGATTCCCGACAGCCATGAACCGGGATTGAATTCTGTGTTAACATTTTGTTTAATATGTGAATAACCTTCACATATTATTCATTGTTGTAATTATCATAAACTAGCGGATGTACCCGGCTTCGCCCGGGTTTTACCCTAGTGGAAGTTTACCTAACGAACATTAGTTAAAACAATTTTAGAAAACATCCAATCCCTACTGAATCTATACTTGGCAAGATAACTTTATGTTTGATTATCTGCTCCACCTAGCTGTACCCGTTTAAACGTTCCTGTCTTTGAATAAAAAGGCAGTTTTAATACCTGAATAATAATTAATTAATGATCAAATGTATACAATACATCAAATTGATAATTAACAATAAAATTATCCCAACATAAATGCCATTCGAATATAACATATGTAAAAAATAATATATATATTTTGATAATTTGAAACTCGTAAATTTGAATCTCTCGATAAAGTGAACATTTTTTCCCGGTCCCTTGAAAAATACTCGATAAGTTGAATAAAATCAATATTAATTATCAATATTCTTGTCTCAAATAAATTGCCGTGTCATCCTGAATTTTGTCTTTTCTAATTTTCTACATTACAAAATCATCATTTTATCTATTCTCCCAATATATATGTTGTAGATAAATGATATTGTACGCAATTGATAGGTAGAAAATCTTACTCTTGATAAATAATCTTTAAGATAACAAACTTAGTGATAATAAAACTTATAGATAAAAAACTTGTTAACATCGTCGCAATGGGGGCGCTGCTTGCGAGTTAAATCTACAAATCTGCAAATAACTCTAAAGATATTCAAGATATTCATGAAATTATTTTTCAAAACCCTTCCCGGGGATATACCTAATAATATCCCAAAATTTCACGGCGATTGGATGTATGGTTTTTGAATATATATAGTACAGACAGACAGACAGACAGATAGACAGACAGACATTCAATTTTATATATATAAAGACTAGGTTGTTCTTGTTGAGTGGTACCTAATAAAGTGATTTTGGAACCAAACATCCAACTAAAACTTGCATACTAATTCTTGTACATATTTCAAATATCTCTTTTTTCTTTGTTTGTTTAGTTTACCTTTGTAGTGCAAGTGTCCCTAGGGGGACATAGCGCTCTAAGTCGAAATAAAAAAATCCTGGATTCCATCTCTACATATCTCACTTTTAAGTAACCTTCCTTCTTCCAATATACTTAGCAGCTTTCAGGATAAATGGCCATCATCAAATGACACGCTAAGCCTCTGCTCGATCGTACCGTATATTTTATCAATTTTTATAGAGATAATTGAAATAAAAGTTCCATCAATTAAACATAAATCTTTTAAATTAGTTTAATCATTTATATTGCCAGGTAGAAATTAGGGAAGACAAAATCTTCAGGATGAGACCACAATTTATTTCAGGCAAGGACAAACTATGAATGGTAAACAAAAGATAAGCCACGAGGGAAATTTACAGAGTAGCAAAATATAAACATAAAAATGACCATTCTGTTAATAAAAATAATAAAATTAATAAATACTCTGTTACAATATATCAGAGGGATTATCTTTCTCTCTCTCTCTCTCTCTATATATATATATATATATATATACGTATATGTAGTAATATATTCCAATATATACCTGTATCCGCTTGTATTATATATTTATAATGTAATTGTCAAAGTGACAGAAATAATATTTCGAGTGAGTGACAGTCGGCACCAGTAGAGGAAAAGGGTCCGAAAAACAAGTCGGGTTCCCAGGTGTTACCCTTTCTTACTCAAACAGATTAGTCCGCTTTGAGACACGATGATTGACAGACCCCTCTAGACAGATCTCCCCTGACCGGTGTCGGCTTCACTCACTCTCTCGCCATCTCTGTGGTGACATCTAACATGTCCTTGTGTGTA
>CP092883.1:67297661-67354731 GCA_030710605.1 Cordylochernes scorpioides
TGCGAATTTTATTTATTCAATCAGAACTTGAAACCATGGTATATAAAATTAGTTATTAATTTTTAATATAATGTAGTATATATTTCTCTCAATATCATGTATATTTAAAATTCGTAAATAATAATTTATATATAAAAATGGTATATATTAATAATTTATTAACGTGATAATCCTGTTGAAGGACTGATGAAATCCGAGAGCTTGAAAATAAATAGTTGTACAAGAAATCTAGCCCTGGAAGCTTTATTTATTTTATAAAGTTAGTTATTTGTTTCTTCTTCTTCTTTCTTATCTCCACTCAATCATATTAAGGTATCAAGTTGTGACCCTTGATGGTATCTGTTTGACAACCATCATATCTGGGTGAAGTAGAATACGTCTGCCTTTGTCATTAAGATGGGAGCACTACTCAGTGGCAGGCCGACTTAGCTCCAACATGAAATGGCCGCCTCTGACATGAGGAACAGACACCATGTACGACACCATGTGCACCCACTCCTAACATGGAGTACAAACGCTGCTCATCCTGTATCCCTGGATTAGTAGCCTTAACAAGGTACTATCAGCCGGGCCAGCTGAGCCCAGGTTTTTTAGCAAGCTTTTTACTCGTCCTCTTCCTCCTTTTTCATCCGGGCTTGGGGCCGGCAAGGGCGGAGTTGTTATTTGTTTGAATTCGCCAAACTGGTTTTATGTCTAATTTCTTATCAGCTCTAGTAAATTTTTACTGGGATTATAAATATATTTCATAGTTGTAATACATAATTAAAGGGAGAGGTGTTCTTTTAGTACATTTATATATATTTGTATTCAAGCTTGGCCCTTGTCACATCACTAGTTTAAACACCTGTGTTGGTAAATTTGACCGATTTCATAATACTTCTCATGAGATGGTATGAAATCGAAGCCGTCCCTGTACTGATGAGGGCCTATAGCCCGAAACCATGGTATACAGGTTGTTGGTTCTTTGTCTGTATTTTCCAAAACTGGTGTTGTGGCTTATTCCTTAATACCATTAGTAAAGTCTTTTACTAGAGTGATAAACATAAAACATCGTTCTGACACATAATTAAAGGGAGAGGTACTTCTCTAGTTACATGGGTATAAAGATGGAAATTCTACCTGGAGGATAATGATTTAAAGAGACAAGGGTCGCCTATCCCGTCAAAATAGACGTCAAAACCTCACGCCATCTATTGACCGTCGCCGCAAACTAGCGGCCTCGGGTCGGTGACAAAGCCACAACACCAGCTTTGACAAACTGAAAAGCGTCCACCTAGAGACCATGGTTTCGGGCTAATGGCCCTCGTCAGTCTAGGGCGGACTTTATTCCATGAGATCCACACGGGATCTAATGGAATCTTGACAATCTACCAAAGAGGTGTTTAGCTGTCAATGTGGCTGGGCCATATCTATAGCTAAAATATAGATGGAATTTAAAATATATAATAGAATATATATGATAAGGTGTTATTAGTTACTCAAGTATTACTAGTAACGTTTCTTTACTAGGGTAATGAACATAATGCATCGTTCTGATACATTTTTAAAGGGAGAGGTGCCTCTTTGGTACATGAATATCATCCTCCCGAAACTTTATGATTGTCTATCATCAAATATTATCTCTACAGACCTTACTGCAATGATATGAGTTATTGAATGAGAGGGCTTGGCTCATCAGTAGTGAACCCTCTCAGCGGTTTCGCCAAATTAATCTCTAGACCGCTCTACTATTGTATTGGATTGGTTTGGAATATACCCTGTATTTTCTATGGAAGGCAGCTTAAGGGTGTTTAGTGAACTATGGACATAAGCTTATAGGTCTGTAGAGGTACATACATATAATTTCAAGGTATTGCATCGAGCAAAGCTCTTCGCAAATATGTTTTCATAATTGTCTATTGTATCAGGCGAATTCTTGTAAAACTTTGACATGTCACGGTAATAGGAACATTCTTTTCCCCGAAGCCAAGGTACTAAGAAGAATACTTTGACATATCCTAGATTCAAAATTTAATTTCATATAACTATATATTTGCATACCAACCCTTTGTACATATTTAAATTGTGTTCATTTATTACCAGTTGCAAATAAGACACGTTATATACGATCTGGATAATTGCGCGTGACACTATTTACAATAATTGTAGTAGAGTAGGTAACAGAATTGTCGAAAAGAAAATAAACAATTAAGAAAAAGAGCATTAAATAAACATAAAAATTAAACAAAAAGGCAAAAACATAAGAAGATAGATGAAATCGCAAGGTAGTTATTTACAATATGTTAAGTAATGATGGAAGTTGATGAAGTTATCTGTATAATTAGTATCGTTAAGATTTATATTGTGTTGATATTTTTCTTTAACACAAAGCAATAACGCGCCATCTATACATATAAAATGAAATGATTTAAAAGCACGAATGTTACTTTTATACACAATACAAAACACAAAATTAAATTGGCGAAACCGCTGGGAGGGTTCACCACTGATGAGCCAAGCCCTCCCAATATATTTTTCATCGCAGTAAGGGCAGTAGAAGTTTGTTTTATGTATAAAAGAAATATTTTTGCTTTTAAATCCTTTCATTTTATATTTTTCTCTTTTCATCTAACTAAAAAATAGGTGTACAAGTGGATAGCACCCTCCATTTCTGATAGCCATGAACCAGAATCGAATCCAGTGTTAACATTTTGTTTAATATGTGAATTACCTTCATATATTATTCATTGTTGCAATTATCATAAACACTAGGTTGCACCTAATAAAGTGATTCTGGAATCAAACATCCAACTAAAACTTGCATACTAAATCTTGTACATATTTCAAATATCTTTCTTTCTTTCCTTTCAATGTTTAATTTACCTTTGTAGTGCCAGTGTTCCTAGGGGGACATAGTGCTCTAAGTCGAAATAAATAAATCCTGGATTCCATCTCTACATATCTCACTTTCAAGTAACCTTCCTTCTTCCAAAATTCTGAGCAGATTTCAGGGATAAATATTCATCATCGAATGAAACGCTAAACTTTTGCTCGATCGTATCATATATTTTATCAAATTCCTATAGATATAGTAGGAATAAAAGTTCCAACACTGAATCCCAAATTTTAAAAATTATTTTAATGATTTATAAATTAGAGAGATTATCTTTCTCTAGATATATATATATATAATTTTTTGCCATCTATCGTTAAAATTTATAATACTTATTTATGGCAATGTGTTTATTTTCACATACCAAATATTATCTCTAGGATATATTGGTACAGGCTATGATAATCATGGTGGTTAGAGGTAGGCAACTGCTTTTACTGTAAGTACACCACATGTCAACACATGTGAAAAGCAGTTCGACTTTTACACTTACAAATGTGCCTGAGCCCCGTTTGTTTAATTGCACTCGCTGGTGGGGTTGGACTTTTGCAAGAATCGTGAGCCATTGGAGCTTTTTTTAAAATCAATTCATAGATATATACATAGATACATATACATTTTTACATGCATATACACGTATACAAATATATATATATATCTACATTAATTAAAAAGGCATATATTGGATCAAAATATCATTTATTTCACCAATATTTCAGTTGGCTGAACGCCAACCTTTATCAAGGTATTTTAACATTTTTAAAGTGTGTCAACAATAAACTCAGCGCCACATAACGTCAACAGAATTAAGACAGATTCAAAACTTAATTCTGTTGACGCGTTATATGACCCTGAGTTTGTTAGCGTAATGTAACGCCTTTTGATGCAACAATATTCTAAAATACTTTATAACTTGTCTCGATAGAGTTTTTTTATTTACTTCAGTGTCTCGTAGAGCTGTTGTTCTGAGGCTTGTTTTTTTTTTTTTAATTTACAAATAGAGAAGCATTTCACATTTTTCCTTAACAAAACGACATGTTTATAAAATACGTCTAAATAAAAGGTTTTTGTTGAAAATTTAAGGTCAAAATTAACCAAACATTAGGCAAAAATAAATATTTATCAACAAAATTGTATATTAGATTAAAAAGAATGCAATATAACAGCGGTATGGTAGATTAAACTGGCGAAACCGCTGGGAGGGTTCACCACTGATGAGCTAGGCCCTCCCATTAATTTTTTCATTGCAGTAAGGGTAGTAGATACTGTAAATAATTACCTTGTGATTTCTTCTATCTGTTTATGTTGTTGCTTATTTGTTTAATGTATATGTTTATTTTATGCTATTAATTGTATATTTTATTTTTGATAATTATGTTACCTACTCTACTAAAATTATTGTAAATAGTTTCACACCCAATTATCCAGATCGGATATAGCGTGTCTTAACTGGTAATAAATAAAAAAGGGTAGTAGAAATTGTTTTATTTTTAAAAAAGAATCATTCGCGTCTATAATAGTTTCGTATTTAGATAAAAGAATGTTGGTTCGAATCTTATAAGTTCCATTTTTTTGTACTATTAAAATATTTTCTCATTTCTTATGTACCTAAGAAATGTATTTATGAATTAATTTGATATATTATATAGGCGCGCGTATTTGTTCTTTGTATTGTTGCACCAGGTTGCGGCTTGGCAGACTTTTCAACCTTGATTCTCTCCTGTGCCGGGTCTTGTATCTTACCAGAGCGTGTTTCAACCATCCTACAAATTTATATAAGGGAATAATGAGATAACTTTAAGTAACCTCCAGAATAATTTATTTATTTCTCACATCAAAGAGAGCAGTGAAGTCACACCGTGTACCTAAATACAAATGGTGGTTTTATAATACATATATTTTGTTTAATAAAATACATAAATATGATATATAAATTTGAATTTAATATATATGAGAAATAATATTACAAATTAAAATAAAATAGATTCATTAGCCATGATGCAACAGTATTACAGAGAGTTCTGAGGCTTGTTTTCCTATTCTGTGATTAGAAATTTAAAAAATCGGTTCCAAAATCACTTTATTAGGTACCGCTCAACAAGAGCAACCTAGTTTATGATAATTGAAACAATGAATAATATGTGAAGGTTATTCACATATTAAACAAATGTTAACACGGGATTCAATCCCGGTTCATGGCTGTCGGGAATCGAGGGTGTTACCCACTCACCAACCTCTTTAAAAATATCTTCGATTTTTTTGAATTAACACAATTTTAGAATTAATTCTGCTTGAAACAATCTGGCGAAGCCCTCTTTGGTGAGATTCTACTCAATAATTAATCTCAAAATTATTTATAAATTACCTTATTAATATTTTGAATAAGTATATTTTAAAATATGAATAAATAAAATACATTTAAAAACAGAAATGTCGCCAATCTCAAAAATAAATACGAAATACCTAAAAATATTTTACTGATAACATTGAACTTTTAATGGGTACGTGCTGCCATCAATCAACAATTTCATAACCATTTGGGGTTATATAAATATCTTCTTTTGAAATAAATCGTTTTTTTATCAATGTTTTAAATGTTTTTAGGTATAAATTTTGAATTATAGTTATTTAAAAAATGATTTAATATATTTTTAAATTTATAATGTTTTTATAATTAAAGACGAAAACATTTCTATTAAAAAATAAATCTAAAATAATCAAAATTTATATAAAAGTTTGATAATTGTTTCATTAGTTTATAAGTTTATCTCAAAAGAGAGGTTGAAAGTTTTAATTTATATGCATGATAAGGCACAATTTGGATTATAGATTATAAATACAAGGTAATAAGACCAAGTTTAGATTTGGTCTTGTGTTTATAATTTATATGCATGTTGATTGTAGTCAAATATTGTGTACATATACTTGTATAAGAAATGGAAGTATTAAAGTAGGAATGTTTCTATTGAATATAAAACAAACTTTTACTGTCCTTACTGCGATGAAATAAATATTAGGAAAGTTTAGCTATCAGTGATCAGTCCTCCCAGCGGTTTCGCCAATTTAATAAACCAGACCGCTTCTTAGAGCTCTAATACTATATTGGATCAGGCTGCTTTTATATGCTGCAATGAAGGGTGACATCCTAGAAATGGTTTTCAAGAAAACTATGGACATAAGCTTTTAGGACAGTAGAATTTTATATGATTTTTTTCATCGCAGTAAGGACAGTAGAAGTTTGTTTTATGTTTAAAAGAAATATTCGTTTCTTCCATTTCTTATATACAGATGACACCTTATTAATGAGAGAAAACTGACAAAAAATTTAACAAGACTTAGAACAAAACACTCGTGGCCACGGCACCCATTTTCCAATGAAGAGCAAGATAGTGGATATTGCTGCTGCTGTGATGGAGATGCATGGAGACATCTAAGACTCTTCTTAGGACACGACAACAACAACAACAGCAAAACACTATAAAGGAATGAAAATACATCCAGATGGCACAAACCCCTAGAGGACATGTAACAACTGTCCTGGTGTGGAACTAACACCTACCCACATATTCTCATGTCCAGCAATGACCCACAGCCTTGCAGAAAATTGACATGGACATAGAGCAACAGTTTTACACACCCAAGACAGTGGACATTGCTGCTGCTGTGATAGAGATGTATGGAGACATCTGAGGCTTTTATTGGACACGACAACAACAACAATACAGTAAACATACCCAAGATAGTGGACATTGCTGCTGCTGTGATACAGATGCATAGAGACATCTGAGGCTCTTCATTGGATACGACCACAACAAGATAAAATTGATATTGACCCAGAGCAGCATCTTTACCCTCCCAAGATAGTGGACATTGCGACTGCTGTGATAGAGATGTATGGAGACATCTGAGGCTCTTCATTGGAAACATCAACAACAACAATACAGTATACACACCCAAGATAGTGGACATTGCTGCTGCTGTGATAGAGATGCATGGAGACATCTGAGGCTTTTCATTGGATACGACAACAACAACATAATATTGACATGGACCCAGAGACCCTCCCATGATAGTGGACATTGCTGCTGCTGTGATAGAGATGTATGGAGATATCTGAGGCTCTTTATTGGACACAACAACAACAACAATACAGTATACACAACCAAGATAGTGGACATTGCTGCTGCTGTGATAGAGATGCATGGAGACATCTGAAGCTCTTCAGTGAACACAACAACAACAACAATACCTTATCACTTTATAATATTATATTCGTGTATTATATGTTGATCTCAAAATAATTTCTCAAACTTATATTATGTATAATGAAAAGCGATATAATTGCGAATTTATTTATTCAATCAAAGCCTGAAACAATGGTATACAAGTTTGCTATTTGTTTTATATTATTATTTATAATAATTTGTATACTTTATCTCAATATCATAAATATTTGAAATATACGCGAATAATAATTTATATATAAAATGATATTTATTAATAATTTGTTAACGTGATAATCCTGTTGAAGGAGTAACAAATCCGAAAACTTGAAAATAAATAGTTGTACAAGAAACTTAGCCCTGGAAGCTTTATTTATTTTATAAAGTTAGTTATTTGTTTCTTCTTTCTTATCTCCACTCAATCATATTAGGGTATCAGGTTGTGACCATTGATGGTGTCTGTTTGACAACCATCATGACTGGGTGAAGTAGAATGTGTCTGCCTTTGTCATTAAGACTGGGAGCACTACTCAGTGGCAGGCCAACTTAGCTCTAAAATAAATGGCCGCCTCTGACATGAGGAACAGACGCCATGTGCAGCCACTCCTAACATGGAGTACAAACGCTGCTCATCCTGTATCCCTGTATTAGGAGCCCTTACAGGGTACTATCAGCCGGGCCAGCTTAGCCCAGGTTTTTAGCAAGCTTGTTACTGCTCCCCCTCCTCCTTTTTCATCTAAGCTTGGGACCGGCAAAGGCGGAGTTGTTATTTGTTTTAAATTGCCAAACTGGTTTAATGGCTCATTTCTTATCACCTCTAGTACGAGGTATGTTCAAAGAGTATCGCGACTTTTGAATCTTCGCAGGTTACGTATATTCGAATTTCGATCTTTTTGTGGCTTTATGTTGGTACTCATGTCTCTCACTTATGCCGACAAGCTCGGCCATTTAGAATGTTCACTTAATTGTTGACAGCTGCTTTGCTTGCAGGTGTTTTGGATCGTCTTCGATTTTTACCTATTTAAAAAAATGGATCAAAGAACCTGTATCAAATTTTGTGTGAAAAACGAAATTTAGTGCTCGGATGCATTCCGAATGTTGACTGTGGCATACGGAGAAGCTACCTTGGACCGAAGCAACGTTTATCGGTGGTACAAAATGTTCTCAGAAGGCCGAGAAGATGTGAACGACGAAGAGCGTGCCGGACGCCCGAGCACTTCAACAACAGACGAAAAAATTAATGAAGTGGAGAAAATGATATTGGCCAATCGTCGAATCACCGTTAGTGAAGTTGCTGAGGACCTAAACATATCGATTGGTTGTGCCATTCGATTTTTATCAATGTTTTGGGCATGAGACGGGTCGCCGCGAAATTCGTACCAGAATTGCTCAATTGCGACCAAAAATAGCATCGCATGAACATTGCTAATGAGATTTTGGACTCTGTCCGCGACGATCCAAATTTGCTCCAGAGGGTCATAACTGGTGACGAAGCGTGGGTTTATGGTTATGACGTGGAAACCAAAGCTCAATCATCTCAATGGAAGCTGCCGCACGAACCAAGACCGAAAAAAGCGCGTCAAGTTAGGTCGAATGTGAAAGTTTTGCTGACAGTTTTCTTCGATTGCAGGGGCGTGGTGCATCATGAGTTCTTGCCACAGGGTAGAACGGTCAATATGGAATATTACCTGCAAGTTATGCGCAATTTGCGCGAAGCAATCCGCCAGAAACGCCCGGATTTATGGAAGAACAAAAATTGGCTTTTGCACCACGATAACGCCCCTGCTCACATATCGTTGCTTGTGCGCGACCTTTAGGCCAAAAACAACACACTAATGATGCCGCAGCCACCGTATTCCTCACATCTGGCCCCCTGTGACTTTTTATTGTTCCCTAAACTGAAGAGGCCCATGAAAGGACGACGTTACGCTACGCTTGACGAGATTAAGACAGCATGAAGGAGGAGCTGAAATATATTTTAAAATATTATTTTTTGAAAGGCTTCGAAAATTGGAAAAACCGTTGGCACATGTGTATAATATCTCATGGGGATTACTTCGAAGGGGACAAAATAGGTATTCATGAATAAATAAATATATTTTTTGAAAAACACAATGGTCGCGATACTTTTCGAACACACCTCGTAAATATTTTACTGGGATTATAAATATATTTCTCATAGTTGTAATACATAATTAAAGTGAGAGGTGCTCTTTTAGTACATTTATTTATATTTGTATTCAAGCTCGGCCCTTGTCCCATCACCAGTTTAAACACCTGTTTGGTAAATTTGACCTATTCCATAACCGCTCTCGTAGGATTGTATGAAATCGAAGCCGTCCCTGTACTGATGAGGGACATAGTCCGAAACAATGGTATACAGGTTGTTGGTTTTTGTCTGAATTTACCAGAACTGGTGTTGTGGTTCATTCCTTAATATCATTAGCAAAGTATTTTACTAGAGTGATAAAACATCGTTCTGACACATAATTAAAGGGAGAGGTGCCTCTCTAGTTACATGGGTATAAAGATGGAAATTTTGCCGGGAGGATAATGATCTAAATAGACAAAGGTCGCCTATCCCATCAAAATAGACGTCAATACCTCATGCCATCTTTTGACCGTCGCCGCAACTAGCGGCATCGGGTCGATGACAAAGCCCCAACACCAGCTTTAGCAAACTGAAAAGCGTCCACCTAGAGACCATGGTTTCAGGCTAATGGCCCTCGTCAGTCTAGGGCGGACTTTATTACAAGAGATCCACACGGGATCTAATGGAATCTTGACAATCTACCAAAGAGGTGTTTAGCTGTCAATGTGGCTGGGCCAAATCTATAGCTGAAATATAAATGGAATTACTTTTAAAATTTATATAGGAATATATATGATAAGGTGTTATTAGATACTCAAGTATTACTAGTAAAGTATTTTACTAGGGCAATGAACATAATGAATCATTCTGATACATATTTTAAAGGGAGAGGTGCCTCTTCTGGTACATGAATATCATCCTCACAACTTTATTATTGTCTATTGTCAAATATTATCTCTACAGACCTTAGTGCAATGATATGAGTTATTGAATGAGAGGGCTTGACTCATCAGTAGTGAACCCTCTCAGCGGTTTCGCCAAATTAATCTCTAGACCGCTCTACTATTGTATTGGATTGGTTTGGAATATACCCTGTATTTACTATGGAAGGCAGCTTAGGGGTGTTTAGTGAACTATGGAAATAAGCTTATAGGTCTGTAGAGGTACATACATATAATTTCAAGGTATTGCATCGAGCAAAGCTTTTCCGCAAATATGTTTTCATAATTGTCTATTGTATCAGAGGAATTCTTGTAACAAACTTTGACATGTCAAGTTGATAGGAACATTCTTTTCCCTGAAGCCAGGGTATAAAGAAGAATATTTTGACACATCCTAGATTCAAAATTTGATTTCATTTAACTATTTTTGCATACCAACCCTTTGTACATATTTAAATTGTGTTTATTTATTACCAGTTAAGACACGCTATATCCGATCTGGATAATTGCGCGTGATACTATTTACAATAATTGTAGTAGAGTAGGTAACAGAATTATCAAAAAGAAAATAAACAATTAAGAAAAAGAGCATTAAATAAACATAAAAATTAAACAAAAAGGCAAAAACATAAGAAGATAGAAGAAATCGCAGGGTAGTTATTTACAGTATGTTAAACAATGATGGAAGTTGATTTAATGAAGTTATCTGTAATAATTAGTATCGTGGAGATTTAAATTGTGTTGATATTTTCTCTTTTCCTCTAACTAAATAATAGGTAGACGAGTGGGTAACACCCTCGATTCCCGACAGTCATTAACCAGGATTGAATCCCACGTTATCATTTTGTTTAATATGTGAATAACCATCATATATTATTCATTGTTGTAATTATCATAAACTAAATTGCTCTTTTTGAGCGATACCGAAAAAAGTGATTTTGGAATCAAAAATCAAACTAAAACTTGCATACTAATTCTTGTACATATTTCAAATATCTTTCTTTTCTTTCAATCTTTAATTTACCTTTGTAGTTCAAGTGTCCCTAGGGGGACATAGCGCTTTAAGTCGAAATAAAGAAATCCTGGATTCCATCTCTACACATCTAAGGTTTTAAATAACCTTCCTTCTCCCAATATACTTAGCAACCTTCAGGATAAATGGCCATCATCAAATGACACGCTAAGTCTTTGCTCGATTGTATCGTATATTTTATCAAATTCCTATAGAGATAGTTGGAATAAAAGTTCCAACACTGAATTCCAAATTTTAAAAATTATTTTAATGATTTATGAATTAGAGAGATTATCTTTCTCTCTCTCTCTCTCTCTCTCTATATATATATATATATATATATATATATATATATATATATATATATATATATATATATATATATATATATATATATAAATAAATAGTTGTATAGTTTTATAGTTAAGTATTCTATTAAAATTATCTTCATTATTTTGATTATTTAAATTAATATTATAAAATTTGTAAATTGTTATTATTTAGAATAGATAGAGAGAAAAAAAGTCCTTTACTTCTAAAACATCATCTAGTTAATTATATATTTATAATCAATAACAATAAAATTTAACAACGTAACGTCTTTTGCATCGGCTTTTACACATCATTTAGACATACTCTATTCCTATATATAGAATAATAGAAGTGAGAATATATATGATAGTTAGAAAAAAGAGAGAAAGACAGAACCATGCACTTTTAATCAAACTAATAATAAGAAAACAAAAAGTTTTGTAAAGAAGGTAGATAAGATTGTTAGTATATATATATATATTTTTATAATTTTATATTTTATCCTTTTTTTTATGAATGATTTTTTAATTTTTTCATTTTAAAATATGAATATAAATAGTTGTATTTAGTAATATATCTATACTATGAATTAACTTTTTTTATAAGTTTGGTTATTATGTTTTGAAACCCTAATGGTAGACCAGACATATACAAAAAAATTTAAATTGGAGTAATTATTGAAAAAAGAGGTCTGCTGAACCGGGAATTCTCGAATAGAAATTCAGCGACAACATTTCATCCCTTCTCTATTATGTCATAGACCTCCTTTCAACCGGATTTTATGTGTTAATATAAAGTTACTTCAGTAAAACATTTATATGAACAGATATAATGTGTACCTACCTTGTCCGCGGCGCCTTCAACTGTAAACATCTATTTTTGGATGACACATGTTGTGGGGGGGGGGGGGGACAAAATTAGACCGTTTGTTTTGAAGTTGTAGAAAAACAAGACATTCAAAGAAGAAAGAAAAGATAGTTAAGGGAAGAAATCCAAAAAAAATTATAATCTTTACAGCTAGTTAAATTAAAATAACTGATTCAACACTTATTAATCTTTCAATATTCCTTTAAAAAGGCAAATTATTAGAGTTTAATAAAGCTATTAATTGTGAAAATTCACTTTTATTTAATTTCCATTTTCCTCCCCAGAAATTGGAGATTAAACAAAATGAATTCTCTACAATATTACTTTAAAAGTCTTGTGAAAAAATCTTCAAATCAGCTATTTAATTTAAGTTTAACTAATTGTTAAAGTTTATAAATTTGTAGTAGTTATTATTGAGAGAAATTATAGAAAGTTGATTTAATAAATGGATACTTCCATTTATTTTTTTAAAAGTATTTTATAATTGATATACTGTTGAAATATTTTACTTGTCTGATACTAAATTTGTTTTTAATAAATTCCATGTTTAAATTTTTAACATCTTCTATGAAATTTTCTAATACATTATTTATTCTATAAAATCTTAGAAACTGACCAAAATATATACCTTTACAACAATTTAATGAAATATTAGAATTCATATTACAGTATTTTATAATATTGAAATTATAATTACTTTTTTATTATAAATTTTAATAGCATTATTTGTAAAGGTCTATATTTAGGTCTAAAAAGTTAACTTTTTTGTTTCTATAAATTTTTTCATTGTTCTTAAGTTTCAAGTATTTAGGATAAATTTTAGGTATTAAGTTTTTGAACTGTGGATTATTAAATATTATGATGTCATCTACATAACGGAACATTTGCCAGTTAACATTATTTTGTATAAAGTATTCTCTTTCGTACCAGAATAAAATTAAGTTTGCTAATAAGGGACTAGAAGAAGTTCCCATGGGAACGCCTTCTGATTGAATATATATTTTATTTTTAAATTCTATATAGTTAAAATTTAAAAATGTTTCCAGTAGAGTTTTTGCTGTTTTAAGATCTAATTTAATTGTTTTATATCTGTTATGAATAATTTTAATGTGGAAAGTTTTGTCATTAATGATTTCGTTAAATAAATATATTGGTTATTTTATTATTTAGATCTCTCAAATTTATTTTAGAATATAGGTCCTCAAAGTCAAATGTGTGTACTGTTTCCATGTTTGTCCAATTGTTCATTAAATAGTTAATGATTTTTTCATTTGAGTCGATAAATTTATAATTATATTTATTAGTTAATTTATTTATATTAAATTGTAGTGTTGAAGCTAATTGTATATCAATGTTTTTTATAACTGAATTTATACCAGATGTGATTGTTCTGAAAGAAATAGGTTTTTTGTGTAGTTTAGGAATTATATAGAACTTTGGTATGTTTGGATTTTTGTAGTGATTATAAATTTTTAGTGAATTTTCAACGTTTTTGATGTCTTTTTTGATTTTTGTGGCTGTAGTTCTAGCAAAAGTGTATTTATGATTATTATCAATTTCCTTTTTTAGTATATCGTGGTATAGACTTTTACAAATTATAGATAAGTTATTGGAACATTTATCTATAGGAGTGATAATAAAGTCCTTCTGTAATTTAATTATATTTTCTTTAAAAGAAGGAATATCTGAATTAGGTTTTGTGGATTTAAGTGTATTATTATAATAATTTAAAATTTCCTTTTTAATATTCTTCCCTTAACTATCTTTTCTTTCTTCTTTGAATGTCTTGTTTTTCTACAACTTCAAAACAAACGGTCTAATTTTGTCCCCCCCCCCACAACATGTGTCATCCAAAAATAGATGTTTACAGTTGAAGGCGCCGCGGACAAGGTAGGTACACATTATATCTGTTCATATAAATGTTTCACTGAAGTAACTTTATATTAACACATAAAATCCGGTTGAAAGGAGGTCTATGACATAATAGAGAAGGGATGAAATGTTGTCGCTGAATTTCTATTTGAGAATTCCCGGTTCAGCAGACCTCTTTTTTCAATAATTACTCCAATTTAAATTTTTTTGTATATGTCTGGTCTACCATTAGGGTTTCAAAACATAATAACCAAACTTATAACAAAAGTTAATTCAGAGTATAGATATATTACTAAATACAACTATTTATATTCATATTTTAAAATTAAAAAATTTAAAAAATCATTTATAAAAAAAAAGGATAAAATATAAAATTATAAAAATATATATATATATATATATACTAACAATCTTATCTACCTTCTTTACAAAACTTTTTGTTTTCTTATTATTAGTTTGATTAAAAGTGCATGGTTCTGTCTTTCTCTCTTTTTTCTAACTATCATATATATTCTCACTTCTATTATTCTATATATAGGAATAGAGTATGTCTAAATGACGTGTAAAAGCCGATGCAAAAGACGTTACGTTGTTAAATTTTATTGTTATTGATTATAAATATATAATTAACTAGATGATGTTTTAGAAGTAAAGGACTTTTTTTTCTCTCTATCTATACTAAATAATAACAATTTACAAATTTTATAATATTAATTTAAATAATCAAAATAATGAAGATAATTTTAATAGAATACTTAACTATAAAACTATACAACTATTTATTTTTATAATTAATTTAGATTTAGCTTGCTAATCTAACCAAATCTACTTGATATGATTTATCATTCTTATCAGTTTGCTCCTTAAGTTTTAAATGTAGAATCATTGTTATATTTTTATTATATAGTTTTTACACTATATATATATATATTTTTTTTCCATTTATCGTTAAAATTTGTAATACTTATTTTTGACAATGTGTTTCTTTTCTCATATCAAATATTATCTCTAGGATATATTGGTACAGGCCATGATAATAATGGTGGTTAGAGGTAGGCGACTGCTTTTACTATAAGTACACCACATGTCTACACATGTGAAAAGCAGTTCGTTTTTTACACTTACAAATATGCCAGAGCCCGTTTGTTTACTTGCCTCGCTGGTGGGGTTGGACTTTTGCAAGAATCGGGAGCCATTGGAGCTTTTTTTTTTTAAATCAATACATATATATATATATACATAGATACATATGCATTTTTACATGCATATACACGTATACAAAATGTATATATATATGTATATATATTTATAATTAAAAAGGCATATATTGGATCAAAATATCATTTATTTCACCAATATTTCAGTTGGCTGAACGCCAACCTTTATCAAGGTATTTTAACATATTTAATGTGTAAAACGAAAATTGAAATTATACCACGAATGTTTCTTTTATAAAAATCGAAATTTATTTTCAAAGAGAAATAGCGACATTTCTAACTTTGAGGATGAGGTATGGAAAGGTGAAACATGAAGAGTAATGGCGAACGGAAAAATAAAAAGTGTCCAGGGGCGGGAATCGATTCCCGATTTTCCGTTCGCCATTACTCTTCATGTTTCACCTTTCCATACCTCATCCTCAAAGTTAGAAATGTCGCTATTTCTCTTTGAAAATAAATTTCGATTTTTATAAAAGAAACATTCGCGGTATAATTTCAATTTTCGTTTTACAATCATCAGCCGCGTTATATTATATTTAATGTGTGTCAACAACAAACTCAGCGCCACATAACTTCAACAGAATTAAGTTTCAAATCTGTCTTAATTCTGTTGACGTTATATGACCCTGAGTTTGTTAGCGTAACGTAACGCCTTTTGATGCAACAATATTCATAAACTCCTTTATAACTTGTCTCGATAGAGTTTTTTTTATTTACTTCAGTGTCTCGTAGAGCTGTTGTTCTGGGGCTTTTTTTTTTAATTTACAAATAGAGAAGCATTTCACATTTTTCCTTAACAAAACGACATGTTTATAAAATACGTCTAAATAAAGGGTTTTTGTTGAAAATTTAAGGTCAAAATTAACCAAACATTAGGCAAAAATAAATATTTAGCAACAAAATTGTATATTAGATTAAAAAGAATGCAATATAACAGCGGTATGGTAGATTAAACTGGCGAAACCGCTGGGAGGGTTCACCACTGATGAGCTAGGCCCTCCCATTAATTTTTCCATTGCAGTAAGGGTAGTAGATACTGTAAATAATTACCTTGCGGTTTCTTCTATCTGTTTATGTTGTTGCTTATTTGTTTAATGTATATGTTTATTTAATGCTATTAATTGTTAATTTTCTTTTTGATAATTATGTTACCTACTCTACTAAAATTATTGTAAATAGTTTCACACCCAATTATCCAGATCGGATATAGCGTGTCTTAACTGGTAATAAATAAATAAGGGTGGTAGAAATTGTTTTATTTTTAAAAAAGAATCATTCGCGTCTATAATAGTTTCGTATTTAGATAAAAGAATGTTGGTTCGAATCTTATAAGTTCCATTTTTTTGTACGATTAAAATATTTTCTCTTTTTTATGTACCTAAGAAATGTATTTATGAATTAATTTGATATATTATATAGGCGTATTTGTTCTTTGTATTGTTGCACCAGGTTGCGGCTTGGCAGACTTTTCAACCTTGATTCTCTCCTGTGCCGGGTCTTGTATCTTACCAGAGCGTGTTTCAACCATCCTACAAATTTATATAAGGGAATAATGAGATAACTTTAAGTAACTTCCAGAATAATTTATTTATTTCTCACATCAAAGAGAGCAGTGAAGTCACACCGTGTACCTAAATACAAATGGTGGTTTTATAATACATATATTTTCTTTAATAAAATAAATAAATATGAGAAATAATATTACAAATTAAAATAAAATAGATTCATTAGCCATGATGCAACAGTATTACAGAGAGTTCTGAGGCTTGGTTTCCTCATTCTGTGATTAGAAATTTAAAAAATCGGTTCCAAAATCACTTTATTAGGTACCGCTCAACAAGAGCAACCTAGTTTATGATAATTGAAACAATGAATAATATGTGAAGGTTATTCACATATTAAACAAAATGTTAACACGGGATTCAATCCCGGTTCATGGCTGTCGGGAATCGAGGGTGTTACCCACTCACCAACTTCTTTAAAAAAATCTTCGATTTTATTGAATTAACACAATTTTAGAATTAATTCTGCTTGAAACATTCAGACGAGTGGAGTCGTTCAGGTCCTTCTCAAAAATTAATCTCAAAATTATTTATAAATTTCCTAATTAATATTTTATATATAAAGATATTTTAAAATATGTATAAAATAAAATACATTTTAAAACAGAAATGTCGCCAATCTCAAAAATAAATACGAAATACATAAAAAATATTTTACTAATAACAATGAACTTTTAATGGGTACGTGCTGCCATCTACCAAAAATTTTATAACTATTTTGGGTTAAATAATTCGCCTCCATTGAAATAGATCGTTTTTTCAATGTTTTAAATGTTTTTAGGTATAAATTGTGATTTATTTATTTTTAAAAATTATTTTATATGTTTTTAAATATCGAATGTTTTTAATACTAAAGAAGAAAACATTTCTATTAAAAAAATAAATTTAAATAATCAAAATTTATGTAGGAATTTTGATTATTGTTTCATTAATTTAAAGGTTTATCTCTCAAATGAGAAAGTTTTAATTTATATGCATGATAAGGCACAATTTGGATTATAGATTATAAATACAAGGTAATAAGACCAAGTTTAGATTTGGTCTTATTACCTTGTGTTTATAATTTATATGCATGTTGATTGTAGTCAAATATTGTGTACATATACTTGTATAAGAAATGGAAGTATTAAAGTAGGAATGTTTCTATTGAACATAATACAAACTTCTACTGCCCTTACTGCGATGAAAAAATATATTGGGAGGGCTTGGCTCATCAGTGGTGAACCCTCCCAGCGGTTTCGCCAATTTAATCTACCAGACCGCTTCTTAGAGCTCTAATACTATATTGGATCATTCTGCTTTTATATGCTGCAATGAAGGGTGACATCCTAGAAATGGTTTTCAAGAAAACTATGGACATAAGCTTTTAGGACAGTAGAATTATATATGATTTTTTTTTCATCGCAGTAAGAACAGTAGAAGTTCATTTTATGTTTAAAAGAAATATTCGTTTCTTCCATTTCTTATATACAGATGAGACCTTATTACTGAGAGAAAACTGACAAAAATTTTAACAAGACTTAGAACAAAACACTATAAAGGAATGACAACAAATCCAGATGGCACAAGAACCTATAGGACATGTAACAACTGTCCTGGTGTGGAACTAACACCTACTCACATATTCTCATGTCCATCAATGGCCGCAGCTTTGCAGAAAATTGACATGGACCCAGAGCAGCAGCTTTACACACCCAAGATAATGGACATTGCTGCTGCTGTGATAGAGATGTATGGAGACATCTGAGGGTCTTCATTGGACACGACCACAACAACATACAATTGACATGGACCCAGAGCAGCATCTTTACCCTCCCAAGATAGTGGACATTGCTGCTGCTGTGATAGAGATGTATGGAGACATCTGAGGCTTTTCATTGGATACGAAAACAACAATATAAAATTGACATGGACCCAGAGCAGCAGCTTCACACATCCAAGATAGTGGACATTGATGCTGTGATAGAGATGCATGGAGATATCTGAGGCTCTTCATTGGATACGACAACAACAACAATACAGTATACACACCCAAGATAGTGGACATTGCTGCTGCTGTGATAGAGATGCATGGAGACATCTGAGGCTCCATTGAACACAACAACAACAATACAGTATACACACCAAAGATAGAGGATATTGCGACTGCTGTGATAGAGATGTATGGAGACATCTGAGGCTCTTCATTGAACACAAAAACAACAATACAGTATACACACCAAAGATAGAGGATATTGCGACTGCTGTGATAGAGATGCATGGAGACATCTGAAGCTCTTCAGTGAACACAACAACAACAACAATACCTATTCACTTTATAATATTATATTCGTGTAGTATATGTTGATCTCAAAATAATTTCTCAAACTTATATTATGTATAATGAAAAGCGATATAATTGCGAATTTTATTTATTCATTCAAAGGCTTAAACCATGGTATACACAAGATAGCTATTTTTTTATATTATTATTTATATTAATGTAATATATTTTTCTCTCAATATCATAAATATTTAAAATACGTAAATAATTATTTATATATATAAATAGTATTTATTAATAAATATATAAAAAAATGAATATATATGATAAGGTGTTATTATTTACTCAAGTATTTCTAGTAAAGTTTCTTTACTAGGGCAATGAACATAATGAATCGTTCTGATACATTTTTAAAGGGAGAGGTGCTTCTTTTGGTACATGAACATCATCCTCTCACAACTTTATGTTTGTCTATTGTTTCAGAGGAATTCTTGTAACAAACTTTGACATGTCACGTTGATAGGAACATTCTTTTCCCCGAAGCCAGGGTACAAAGAAGATAATTTTGACACATCCTAGATTCAAAATTTAATTTCATATAACTATATTTGCATACCAACCCTTTGTACATATTTAAATTGTTTTATCAAAATGGCATCTCCCTATCGTAAACTGAAAGTTACTGATGGCTTGTGCAATCTATCAGAATAAATATCAACTATTCTCGTTTATTTTTAATTATACCAGAATAGGGGCCAAATACCCATTCTTGAGAAATCAATAAAAGCTAACCACGGGTGCGTTTCGGGCTGTTAGCCCTCATCAGTGTGGTGCAAGCTGTACCTCAACGACCAAAAAAACTGGTCATTCAGGCATCCTGAAAAGTCAGGAAACGGGTAAATTGTGTTGATATTTTTCTCTTTTAATCTAACTAAATGCCACGTGGAAAATTAGGGAAGACAAAATTCTTCAGGAGGAGACAGCAATTTATTTCAGGCAAGAACAAAATATGAATGGTAAACAAAAGATAAGCCACGAGGGAAATTTACAGAGTAGCAAAATATAAACGTAAAAATGACCACTCTGTTAATAAAAATGATGAAATTAATAAATACTTTGTTACAATATATCAGAGAGATTATCTTTCTCTAGATATATATATGTAGTAATATATTCCAATATATACCTGTATCCGCATGTATTATATAGTTATAATGTAATTGTCAAGTTGACAGAAATAATATTTCGAGTGAGTGACAGTCGGCGCCAGTAGAGGAAAAAGATCCGAAAAACAAGTCGGGTATACCCCCCTCTTGCTCAAACAGATCAGTCCGCTTTGAGACACGAGGATTGACAGACCCTCTAGACAGATCTCCCCTGACTGGTGTCGGCTACACTTACTCTCTCGCCATCTCTGTGGTGCCATCCAACATGTCTCGTTCTTTTGTGTAATCCCAATCACGCCTGAACCCACTCTAAACATTGTGGCCACCACGACTGCAACCAACATGCCACATTACAGTCATCCAACAGGATAACAACAAACTACATTACTACATATATATTAAATAAAAAGGCATATATTGGATCAAAATATCATTTATTTCACCAATATTTCGGTTGGCTGAACACCAACTTTTATCAAGATATTATAACATATTAATATGTGTCAATAAAAACTCAGCGCCACATAACGTCAAAAGAATTAAGTTTTAAATCTGTCTTAATTCTATTGACGTTTTGTGAGGCTGAGTTTGTTGTTGACACACATTAATATGTTATAATACCTTTATAAAGGTTGGTGTTCAGCCAACTGAAATATTGGTGAAATAAATGATATTTTGATCCAATATATGCCTTTTTAATTAAAAAAATATATACATATAAACGTGTATATGTATGTAAAAATGTATATGTATCTATGTATATATATCTATGTATTGATAAAAATAAAACTCCAATGGCCCCCGATTCTTGAAAAAGTCCAACCCCACCAGCGAGTGCAAGTAAACAAACGGGGCTCTGGCACATTTGTAAGTGTAAAAGACGAACTACTTTTCACATGTGTAGACATGTGGTGCACTTACAGTAAAAGCAGTCGTCTACCTCTAACCATCATGATTATCATGGCCTGTGTTTAATATGTGAAGTGAAACACATTGCCAAAAATAAGTATTACAAATTTTAACGATGGATGGCAATTAGATTTTTAAAATAAATATTTAATAATAAAAATAAAACCTTAAAAAATTTGCATAATGTTTTAAAAAGATAACCCTGGTAATATAATATAAATTTTAATATATTATCTTATAGAGAAATACCTGACATCCCGTTATAAAGATTTCACCATTGTTTGAATTGTTGATTGCAATTTTTAACGATAGGGATAAAGCTAGAGCTTTTGATTGTTTTTTCGAGCTAATAAAATTATGTAATAGAGCAAATATATGCAAATAGATTTGTGAGATAATTACATAATGGCAGAGAATTCTTAAATTACACTCGTGGACAAAAACTTAAGCAAATGGAAAGTCTTTTATCTCGCCGGTCGTCTTTTTTTTTTTAAGGAGACAGCGGCTATTTTTTTCACTTGATTATCTCATGTGTTTTCAATAAAGATCACTGTGTATCAAATATCTTTGTGAGTTATTGTCTCAATCCCGATATACACGCTAAAAGGTACAACTTCCTTAAGTTTTGTCATGAGAAGCATTTTGCATTTTTCCTAAACAAAATGACATGTCTATAAAATACCTCTTAATAAATGGTTTTTGTTGTTAATTTAAAGTCAAAATTAACCAAGCATTAGGCAAATATAAATTTTTAGCAACAAAATTATATATTAAATTAAAAAAATGCAATATAACAGCGGTATGGTAGATTAAACTGGCGAAACCGCTGGGAGGGTTCACCACTGA
This sequence comes from Cordylochernes scorpioides, assembly GCA_030710605.1. Classification (NCBI taxonomy): domain Eukaryota; kingdom Metazoa; phylum Arthropoda; class Arachnida; order Pseudoscorpiones; family Chernetidae; genus Cordylochernes; species Cordylochernes scorpioides. The sequence continues at coordinate 67,319,816 of CP092883.1, forward strand.
TGAGCTAGGCCTTCCCATTAATTTTTCCATTGCAGTAAGGGTAGTAGATACTGTAAATATCTACCTTACGATTTCTTCTATCTGCTTATGTTGTTGCTTATTTGTTTAATGTATATGTTTATTCAATGCTCTTTTTCTTAATTGTTTATTTTCTTTTTGATAATTCTGTTACCTACTCTACTACACTTATGGTGAATAGTGTCACGTGCAGTTATCCAGATCAGATATAGCGTGTCTAAACTGGTAATAAATAAATAAGGGTAGTAGAAATTGTTTTATTTTTAAAAAATAATCATACGCGTCTATAATAGTTTCGTATTTAGATAAAAGAATGTTGGTTCGAATCTAAAAAGTTCCATTTTTTTTTGTACTAATAAAAATATTTTCTCATTTCTATGTACCTTAGAAATGTGTTTATGAATTAATTTAATATTATATAGGCGTATTTGCTTTTTGTATTATAGAAAGTTCTGAAACTTGTTTTCCTTATTCTGTGATTATAAATTTAAAAAATCGGTTCCAAAATCACTTTATTAGGTACCGCTCAACAAGAACAACCTAATTTATGATATTTACAACAATGAATAATATGTGAAGGTTTATTCACATATTAAACAAAAATGTTAACGTGGGTTTCAACCCCGGTTCATGACTGTCGGGAATCGAGGGTGTGGCCACTCGTCCACTTCTTTAAAAAAAAACTTCGATATTATTGAATTAACACAATTTTAGGATTAATTCTCTTGAAACATTTTGGCAAAGTTTCACCCTTGATCTACTCAAAAATTAATCTCAAAATATTTATAAATAACCTTATTTATATTTTATATGAAGATATTTTAAAATATGAATAAAATAAAATAATTTTAAAACCAAAATGTCGCCAATCTCAAAATAAATACGAAATACCTAAAAATATTTTACCAATAACAATGAACTTTTAATGGGTACGTGCTGCCATCTACCAACAAATTTTATAACATTTTGAGTAAAATAATTCGCCTCCTTTGAAAAAAAATCGTTTTTTCAATGTTTTAAATGTTTTTAGGTAAACATTTTGAATTATATCTATTTTAAAAATAATTTAATATATATTTTTAAATTTATAATGTTTTTAAAACTAAACAAGGAAAACATTTCCTCACAAAAAATAAATCTAAAACAATCAACATTTATGTAGGAATTTTGATAATTGTTTCATTCGTTTATAAGTTTATCTCAAAAGAGAGGTTGAAAATTTTAATTTATATGCATGATAAGGCACAATTTGGATTTTAATTATAAATACAAGGTAATAAGACCAAGTTTAGATTTGGTCTTATTACCTTGTGTTTATAATTTATATTAATGTTGATTGTAGTCAAATATTGTGTACATATAATATACTTGTATAAAAAATGAAATGAAGATTTAAATTGTGTTGATATTTTTCTCTTTTCATCTAACTAAAAATAGGTAGACGAGTGGGTAACACCCTCGATTCCCGACAGTCATGAAGTGGAATTGAATCCCGCGATAACATTTTGATTAATATGTGAAAAACCTTCATATATTATTCATTGTTGTAATTATCATAAACTAGGTTGTTCTTTTTGAGCGGTACCTAATAAAGTGGTTCGGGAAACAAACATCTAACTGAAACTTGCATATTAATTCTTGTACATATTTCAAATATCTTTCTTTTTTTTTTCAATGTTTAGTTTACCTTTGTAGTGAAAGTCTCCCTAGGGGAACATAGCGCTTTAAGTCGAAATAAAGAAATCATGGATACCATTTCTACATATCTCACTTTTAAGTAACCTTCCTTTTTCCAATATATTTAGCAGCTTTCAGGATAAATGGCCATCATCAAATGACACGCTAAGTCTTTGCTAGATCGTACCGTATATTTTATTAAATTCCTATAGAGATAGTTGGAATAAAAGTTCCAACACTGAATCCCAAATTTTAAAAATTATTTTAATGATTTATAAATTAGAGAGATTATCTTTCTCTAGTTATATATATGTGATGATTTAAGACCATGTAATTGTTGTAAATAGTCCAGATATCTACTACCACATGTTCCACCACGTGACTGTATATAACTTGTTATTTACTGGAATTAGAAAGCTTCAAGTTACATCAATCTTAACCGCGTAAGAATCTAATAAAGTATAGCAACTGTACAGATAGAAGGAATGGAGACTAACAGGAGAAAATTAAGGTTAAAACTAATCAGGGACAGGTGAGAATAGGAAAGCAGGCCTAGCAAGCCCAGTCCAAATTTTACGAAGTCGTGGCCCTCCTGGATAATATAACTTCCCCCCACCCTGTTTACGTCAGAAAAGAGCAGTGACCTGTTCGGACCCAGCTCAGCTATAAAAGGAGGCCCCGAGCCTCAGTTAGGCAGTCCTTAGCCAACCTTTGTTTCAGCCCCAGTCCGCCGGATGCTCCGATAGAGGTAAACCCTTTCCTACCAGAAATCTCCTTGTCCCATTCCTTCTTGACGTTCAGACGCTTCTTAGTGGAATCTCTGTTTGTTTATTTCACCTTTGGCCCAGCTGTGTCGCCTTCCACCACGACTGCACGGTAGAGTTGACATCGAGGTTCGTCTAGCATCAGGTAACACTGGTCCCAGAGGTCCCAAGATATATCACATATATATTTTAAAAAAATTTCCATCAATCATTAAAATTTATAATACTTATTTTTGACAATGTGTTTTTTTTCACATACCATATATTATCTCTAGGATATATTGGTACAGGCCATGATAATCATGGTGGTTAGAGGTAGGCAATTGCTTTTACTATAAGTACACCACATGTCTACACATGTGAAAAGCAGTTCGACTTTTACACTTACAAATATGCCAGAGCCCCGTTTGTTTACTTGCACTCGCTGGTGGGGTTTGACTTTTGCAAGAATCGGGAGCCATTGGAGCTTTTTTTTTTAAATCAATACATATATATATATACATAGATACATATGCATTTTTACATGCATATACACGTATACAAAATGTATATATATAGGTATATATATTTATAATTAAAAAGGCATATATTGGATCAAAATATCATTTATTTCACCAATATTTCAGTTGGCTGAACGCCATCTGAATCAAGGTATTATCAAGGTATTTTAACATATTTAATGTGTAAAACGAAATTGAAATTATACCGCGAATGTTTCTTTTATAAAAATCGAAATTTATTTTCAAAGAGAAATAGCGACATTTCTAACTTTGAGGATGAGGTATGGAAAGGTGAAACATGAAGAGTAATGGCGAACGGAAAAATAAAAAGTATACCTTGGAATCGATTCCCGCCCCTGGACACTCTTTATTTTTCCGTTCGCCATTACTCTTCATGTTTCACCTTTCCATACCTCATCCTCAAAGTTAGAAATGTCGCTATTTCTCTTTGAAAATAAATTTCGATTTTTATAAAAGAAACATTCGCGGTATAATTTCAATTTTCGTTTTACAATCATCAGCCGCGTTATATTATATTTAATGTGTGTCAACAACAAACTCAGCGCCACATAACTTCAACAGAATTAAGTTTCAAATCTGTCTTAATTCTGTTGACGTTATATGACCCTGAGTTTGTTAGCGTAACGTAACGCCTTTTGATGCAACAATATTCATAAACTCCTTTATAACTTGTCTCGATAGAGTTTTTTTATTTACTTCAGTGTCTCGTAGAGCTGTTGTTCTGGGGCTTTTTTTTTAAATTTACAAATAGAGAATCATTCCACATTTTTCCTTAACAAAACGACATGTTTATAAAATACGTCTAAATAAAGGGTTTTTGTTGAAAATTTAAGGTCAAGATTAACCAAACATTAGGCAAAAATAAATATTTATCAACAAAATTGTATATTAGATTAAAAAGAATGCAATATAACAGCGGTATGGTAGATTAAACTGGCGAAACCGCTGGGAGGGTTTACTACTGATGAGCTAGGCCCTCCCATTAATTTTTCCATTGCAGTAAGGGTAGTAGATACTGTAAATAATTACCTTGTGGTTTCTTCTATCTGTTTATGTTGTTGCTTATTTGTTTAATGTATATGTTTATTTAATGCTATTAATTGTTTATTTTCTTTTTGATAATTATGTTATCTACTCTACTAAAATTATTGTAAATAGTTTCACACCCAATTATCCAGATCGGATATAGCGTGTCTTAACTGGTAATAAATAAAAAAGGGTAGTAGAAATTGTTTTATTTTTAAAAAAGAATCATTCGCGTCTATAATAGTTTCGTATTTAGATAAAAGAATGTTGGTTCGAATCTTATAAGTTCCATTTTTTTGTACTATTAAAATATTTTCTCATTTCTTATGTACCTAAGAAATGTATTTATGAATTAATTTGATATATTATATAGGCGCGCGTATTTGTTCTTTGTATTGTTGCACCAGGTTGCGGCTTGGCAGACTTTTCAACCTTGATTCTCTCCTGTTCCCGGGTATTGTATCTTACCAGAGCGTGTTTCAACCATCCTACAAATTTATATAAGGGAATAATGAGATAAATTTAAGTAACCTCCAGAATAATTTATTTATTTCTCACATCAAAGAGAGCAGTGAAGTCACACCGTGTACCTAAATACAAATGGTGGTTTTATAATACATATATTTTGTTTAATAAAATAAATAAATATGATATATAAATTTGAATTTAATATATATGAGAAATAATATTACAAATTAAAATAAAATAGATTCATTAGCCATGATGCAACAGTATTACAGAGAGTTCTGAGGCTTGTTTTCCTTATTCTGTGATTATAAATTTAAAAAATCGGTTCCAAATCACTTTATTAGGTACCGCTCAACAAGAGCAACCTAGTTTATGATAATTGAAACAATGAATAATATGTGAAGGTTATTCACATATTAAACAAAATGTTAACACGGGAATCAATCCCGGTTCATGGCTGTCGGGAATCGAGGGTGTTACCCACTCACCAACTTCTTTAAAAATATCTTCGATTTTTTTGAATTAACACAATTTTAGAATTAATTCTGCTTGAAACAATCTGGCGAAGCCCTCTTTGGTGAGATTCTACTCAATAATTAATCTCAAAATTATTTATAAATTACCTTATTAATATTTGAATAAGTATATTTTAAAATATGAATAAAATAAAATACATTTAAAAACAGAAATGTCGCCAATCTCAAAAATAAATACGAAATACCTAAAATATTTTACTGATAACATTGAACTTTTAATGGGTACGTGCTGCCATCAATCAACAAATTTTATAACCATTTTGGGTTATATAAATATCTTCTTTTGAAATAAATCGTTTTTTCTCAATGTTTTAAATGTTTTTAGGTATAAATTTTGAATTATAGTTATTTAAAAATGATTTAATATATTTTTAAATTTATAATGTTTTTATAATTAAAGACGAAAACATTTCTATTAAAAAATAAATCTAAAATAATCAAAATTATATAAAAGTTTGATAATTGTTTCATTAGTTTATAAGTTTATCTCAAAAGAGAGGTTGAAAGTTTTAATTTATATGCATGATAAGGCACAATTTGGATTATAGATTATAAATACAAGGTAATAAGACCAAGTTTAGATTTGGTCTTGTGTTTATAATTTATATGCATGTTGATTGTAGTCAAATATTGTGTACATATACTTGTATAAGAAATGGAAGTATTAAAGTAGGAATGTTTCTATTGAATATAAAACAAACTTTTACTGTCCTTACTGCGATGAAATAAATATTAGGAAAGTTTAGCTATCAGTGATTGTTGCTGGTTGGTTTGTAATTCCAAACGGAGTCCAAACAACAAATTATTTTCGTAAAATCAACTTTTAATTACATTTATCTAATACAAATTATCAGAAGGGGTTAAATTGTTACATACATGTTGACGTTCCTTTTGTTTACATCTGTCGTGGTCAAATAACATTTTAATATTATACAATTTTAAAAAATATATGTTTGATATATTATATATAAATATTTACATTTTACATGATTTATGATTTATATTTAGAATGATATATAATTATTTTATTACACTATTATGACAACAAAATGTGATATTAATGTTAATTTATATAATTTTAATAAAGTATATTTTATGAGCATTATATATTTAAGGAGAATATTTTAATTTAATATTTGAATTAAATATTTATTAAACAAATTAAAACTTATAATGAAAATATGAAAAGTTAATATTTAGTAGCCGCTACAATATTCTTAATTATAAACATGTTTAAAATAGTCAAAATGAAGAGTACGACTACATTACTCTCCTCCCAGTAACTAAGTTGCGTATATTTACAGCTGCTCAGCTACTTGGATGTACATCAATATTTACTTATTAAATAGGTTATAGTCTATTAGTCTTGAAATCTAACAGGAAGTTGAATGATTCTTCCAGAACGAGATGTCTTGATATCAGAGGGTACTTGAGTCCGTTCTGAAATATTTGGTCTTGTCACAACTGGCTGTGTCGTAACAAAATTGTCTGATTTAAAATCTCCTAATAAATAAGCTGGCTTCAATCTATCAATAGAAACTGTCATGTCTTTTCCTTTTACACAAATTGTAAAGTATTTTTCAGTTCTAGTCAGAACTGGAAAGGGTCCATTATATGGTGGGTCTAGAGATTTCTTTACCTTATCAACACGAAGGAAAATATGCGAGCACGATGACAAATCCTTGGGCACAAATATCTTATATGAAGATTTTACCTTATTTTGTCTTGGTCCCATAGATTCCATTTGCTTTTGGAGTTTATTTGCAAAAGTCTCTGATGATGGCAGGATCTTAGTTTCACAGAAGAATTCTCCTGAAGACGGATATTTTGTCCATAAACCATTTTAGCAATTGTGAGGTTCGTGTCTTCCTGTAACGCAGTGCGTAATCCAAGAAGAACAGTTGGAAGCATTTCACTCCAGGCTAAATTATCATGAGTTCTCAGTGCTGCTTTTATTGTTCTATGAAGACGCTCCACTTTACCATTGCACTGTGGGTGGTAAGCTGTAGTATGCTGTAATTTAAATCCACAGAGTCTTGACAGGCATTTAAATGTTTCAGAGGTGAATTGTGCTCCTCGATCTGAAATCAGTCTGTGTGGGGTACCGAATCGTGAAATCCAATTTTCATAGAAAGCCCTAGCTACTCTCTCAGCTGAAATATTTTCCAAAGGAACAACCTCCATCCAATTTGAAAATCTGTCTATACAAGTTAGACAATAAGTATTGCCATTAGATGGAGGTAGAGGACCTACAAGATCAATATGTACCTCGGTAAATCTTTCCATAGGGTCTTGGAATTCTCCAATATTTGACTTAGTATGTCGTGTAACCTTATTTTTTTGACATGGGATGCAACATCGAGACCATTGCTGAACATCCTTTTTTATGCTTGTCCAAATAAATTTTGATGACATTTGCTTAACAGTAGATCTGATACCTGGATGGGATAAGCCATGAATTTGTTGAAACATCCTAAATCTAAAAGATTCTGGAATACAAGGCCTAATATGATTTGTAGATGTGTCACACCACAAGTATTTCCCAGATGAAAGAGGATATTGCTTGAAATTCAATGATTTTGATGTACTTTGTAAGTTCCTAAGCTCCTCATCATTTCTTTGTCTTTCTGCAATTTCATCATAATCAAGCAAGGTTAATTCTTCAATTCTTGAAAGAGCATCAGCAACAATATTATCTTGTCCTTTAATATGCCGAATATCAGTTGAAAATTGTGATATAAACTGCAATTGTCGCAATTGTCTTGGAGTTGCTTTTTCAGATTTCTGCACGAAAGCATATATTAATGGCTTATGATCTGTGAAAATCACAAACTCTCTTCCTTCTAACAAATATTTGAAATGTTTAATTGAGAGATAAATTGAAAGAAAGCTCTCTATCATAGGTGCTGTAATTCTTTTGTGTATTATTTAATTTTTTAGAAAAAAATGCGACTGGTCTCCACATTCCATTTTCTTTTTGTTGAATTACCCCTCCAATTGCTGAATCCGATGCGTCTGCACTTAGTGACAGGGGTAGTTCAGGATGGGGAAAGGATAATAAGGTTGCATTTATTAAACTTTGTTTACACCTTTCAAATTGAATCTGGAGCTTCCTTTGTCCAATGATTTTACGCTTATCTTTTTTCCTTGCACCTCTAAGGTATTCATGTAAAATTGCTTGAGTTTGTGCCGCATCTTTTAAATATCTTCTATAAAAATTGATCATGCCTAGAAAAGTTCGAAGGTCATGAACAGTTTCAGGTAATTTGTAGTCAACAATTGCTTGTACTTTTCAGGCAAAGGTTTTGAACCTCTGGTGTAACAAGATATCCTAGAAAATTCAATTCAGTTACACTAAATATAGATTTCGAAACGTTTATTTTGAGACCATATTTATTTAGTCTTTCAAAAATAATTTTGAGATGTCTAGAATGTTCTACCTCACTAGCCGATGCAATTAATATATCATCTAAATAGGGAAAGACAAAATCTAAGCCCCATAAAACTTCATGTATAAATCGTTGGAAAGATGATGGTGAATTTTTAAGGCCAAAATTTATTACATTATATTCAAAAAGTCCCAAATGGTGTAATCACAGCTGTTTTGCATTTATCTTTTCCTCGATTGGTATCTGAAAATAGGCTTTCAGCAAATCAATTTTGGAAAATATCTTGGCGTCTTTTAAAATATGATGAAAATCTTCAATGCGTGGTATAGGATATCTGTCTGTGACAGTTTTAGCATTAAGTTGTCTATAGTCACCACATAATCGGAAAGAACCATCTTTCTTGGCAACCATATGTAATGGACTAGCCCAATGAGATTTTGATGGTCGTATGATATCATTTTCCAACATAAATTTAAATTCCTGCTTAGCAATCGCAAGTCGCTTGGGATCAAGCTGTCTTGCTTTTGAGTGTACAGGAGGTCCTTCAGTTACTATGAAATGTTTTACATCATGTTCTGGTTTAGTCGGAAATAATGCAGGTTTGGTTATATTAGGGTAATTAGATAATAATTTTGAAAAATTTACATTATTGCAAAGTGTTACTATATTATTATTTTCTGTAATAGATGTTATAACTCCATTTATTGCTAAATTGGTAATACCGTCAATTAATTTTCTTTTATTTATATCGATTATTAAGTTAAATTTGTTTAGAAAATCAGCTCCTAAGATGCCTTTGTTCACCTTGGCTACCACAAATGGCCATTGAAATTCCCGGCGTAACCCTAGATCCAAGGTTAAAATTTTGACACCATAGGTTTCAATTTCTGAACCATTCGCAGCATAGAGCTTGTAGTCGCTTTTACGTTTTTCATTTTTATTAGGAGGTACAATGCTGACATCAGCTCCACTGTCGATTAAAAATTGTAGGCCAGAATTTTTATCTTTTATAAATAGACGATATTTGCAGCAACTATTTAAATTATCTGCTGTAGAATGTGCGTTTATTACCCACTTGCAAGGAGGCTTGCATTTTTCAGGAATACAACGAGCTCCAAATCGAAAGTGGTAATAACAAAAGCTGCCATTTGGATCGTATTTTCTACGGATTCGGCTACTGGATCTAGATCGTTGGCGTTGAGTTCTAAATGATGGCCTTGATCTTGACAGGTTAATTTCAGCTACTTGTTTTTCAAGTGAAGATATTTTTTCTAACAGGTTCTCCATAACATTATGAGAGGTTTGTGAAGAACTAGCCTCACAGACATCAGGAGAAAAAGTCATGTCCATAATCTTATCCGCCATTGATGCTAATTTTGTCACATCTTCATCACTTACAAGCAATATGTTTCTCATTGAGTCAGGTAATTTCTCTAGCCATAAGGTCTTAATTAAATTAGAAGATATATCACTAGTGGCTAAAGATCTCAATTTTTGTAACAATTGACTTGGCTTCATATTTCCAAGTTCTATTCCTGAGATAAGTTTTTTAATTCGAACACTTTCACTATCTTTAAATATATTTAAAAGGCGTGTTTTAGATTCAGTGTATTTAAATTTACTATCGAGAGTAATTATGTCCCAAATATTTTCAATGTATTTTGGCTCAAGTTGTGCAATTAAGTAATTACACTTTGTTTCTTCGGATGTTATCGCATTTATGTTAAATTGAGCTTCAACTTGATAAAACCAAATTTCAGGTTTATCTGTCCAAAATGGAGGTATTTTAATGCTTACCTTGCAGGCCTCATGGTAGGGTTCCGATCCGCCGCCGCTCGTTAATTCCCCTTCGGTCGCCATCTTGAATTTTTAATAATAATGTTTGTTTTTCTTGATTTAATTGTTCTTTTTACGGCTCACCAATTGTTGCTGGTTGGTTTGTAATTCCAAACGGAGTCCAAACAACAAATTATTTTCGTAAAATCAACTTTTAATTACATTTATCTAATACAAATTATCAGGGGTTAAATGGGTGCCGTGGCCACGAGTGTTTTGTTCTAAGTCTTGTTAAATTTTTTGTCAGTTTTCTCTCATTAATAAGGTGTCATCTGTATATAAGAAATGGAAGGAACGAATATTTCTTTTAAACATAAAACAAACTTCTACTGTCCTTACTGCGATGAAAAAAATCATATATAATTCTACTGTCCTAAAAGCTTATGTCCATAGTTTTCTTGAAAACCATTTCTAGGATGTCAGTTAAAGGGGGTTAAATTGTTACATACATGTTGACGTTCCTTTTGTTTACATCTGTCGTGGTCAAATAACATTTTAATATTATACACTTTTAAAATATATATGTTTGATATATTATATATAAATATTTACATTTTACATGATTTATGATTTATATTTAGAATGATATATAATTATTTTATTACACTATTATGACAACAAAATGTGATATTAATGTTAATTTATATAATTTTAATAAAGTATATTTTATGAGCATTATATATTTAAGGTGAATATTTTAATTTAATATTTGAATTAAATATTTATTAAACAAATTAAAACTTATAATGAAAATATGAAAAGTTAATATTTAGTAGCCGCTACAATATTCTTAATTATAAACATGTTTAAAATAGTCAAAATGAAGAGTACGACTACAGTGATCAGTCCTCCCAGCGGTTTCGCCAATTTAATAAACCAGACCGCTTCTTAGAGCTCTAATACTATATTGGATCAGTCTGCTTTTATATGCTGCAATGAAGGGTGACATCCTAGAAATGGTTTTCAAGAAAACTATGGACATAAGCTTTTAGGACAGTAGAATTATATATGATTTTTTTCATCGCAGTAAGGACAGTAGAAGTTTGTTTTATGTTTAAAAGAAATATTCGTTCCTTCCATTTCTTATATACAGATGACACCTTATTAATGAGAGAAAACTGACAAAAAATTTAACAAGACTTAGAACAAAACACTCGTGGCCACGGCACCCATTTTCCAATGAAGAGCAAGATAGTGGATATTGCTGCTGCTGTGATGGAGATGCATGGAGACATCTAAGACTCTTCTTTGGACACGACAACAACAACAACAGCAAAACACTATAAAGGAATGAAAATACATCCAGATGGCACAAACCCTAGAGGACATGTAACAACTGTCCTGGTGTGGAACTAACACCTACCCACATATTCTCATGTCCAGCAATGACCCACAGCCTTGCAGAAAATTGACATGGACATAGAGCAACAGTTTTACACACCCAAGACAGTGGACATTGCTGCTGCTGTGATAGAGATGTATGGAGACATCTGAGGCTTTTATTGGACACGACAACAACAATAATACAGTAAACATACCCAAGATAGTGGACATTGCTGCTGCTGTGATACAGATGCATAGAGACATCTGAGGCTCTTCATTGGATACGACCACAACAAGATAAAATTGATATTGACCCAGAGCAGCATCTTTACCCTCCCAAGATAGTGGACATTGCGACTGCTATGATAGAGATGTATGGAGACATCTGAGGCTCTTCATTGGAAACATCAACAACAACAATACAGTATACACACCCAAGATAGTGGACATTGCTGCTGCTGTGATAGAGATGCATGGAGACATCTGAGGCTTTTCATTGGATACGACAACAACAACAATACAGTATACATACCCAAGATAGTGGACATTGCTGCTTCTGTGATAGAGATGTATGGAGACATCTGAGGCTCTTCATTGGACACGACAACAACAACAATACAGTAAACATACCCAAGATAGTGGACATTGCTGCTGCTGTGATACAGATGCATAGAGACATCTGAGGCTCTTCATTGGATACAACCACAACAAGATAAATTTGATATTGACCCAGAGCAGCATCTTTACCCTCCCAAGATAGTGGACATTGCGACTGCTGTTAAGAGATGTATGGAGACATCTGAGGCTCTTCATTGGAAACATCAACAACAACAATACAGTATACACACCCAAGATAGTGGACATTGCTGCTGATGTGATAGAGATGCATGGAGACATCTGAGGCTTTTCATTGGATACGACAACAACAACATAATATTGACATGGACCCAGAGACCCTCCCATGATAGTGGACATTGCTGCTGCTGTGATAGAGATGTATGGAGTTATCTGAGGCTCTTTAATGGACACAACAACAACAACAATACAGTATACACAACCAAGATAGTGGACATTGCTGCTGCTGTGATAGAGATGCATGGAGACATCTGAAGCTCTTCAGTGAACACAACAACAACAACAATACCTTATCACTTTATAATATTATATTCGTGTATTATATGTTGATCTCAAAATAATTTCTCAAACTTATATTATGTATAATGAAAAGCGATATAATTGCGAATTTTATTTATTCAATCAAAGCCTGAAACAATGGTATACAAGTTTGCTATTTGTTTTATATTATTATTTATAATAATTTGTATACTTTATCTCAATATCATAAATATTTGAAATATACGCGAATAATAATTTATATATAAAAAATTATATTTATTAATAATTTGTTAACGTGATAATCCTGTTGAAGGACTAACAAATCCGAAAACTTGAAAATAAATAGTTGTACAAGAAACTTAGCCCTGGAAGCTTTATTTATTTTATAAAGTTAGTTATTTGTTTCTTCTTTCTTATCTCCACTCAATCATATTAGGGTATCAGGTTGTGACCATTGATGGTGTCTGTTTGACAACCATCATGACTGGGTGAAGTAGAATGTGTCTGCCTTTGTCATTAAGACTGGGAGCACTACTCAGTGGCAGGCCAACTTAGCTCTAAAATAAATGGCCGCCTCTGACATGAGGAACAGACGCCATGTGCAGCCACTCCTAACATGGAGTACAAACGCTGCTCATCCTGTATCCCTGTATTAGGAGCCCTTACAGGGTACTATCAGCCGGGCCAGCTGAGCCCAGGTTTTTAGCAAGCTTGTTACTGCTCCCCCTCCTCCTTTTTCATCTAAGCTTGGGACCGGCAAAGGCGGAGTTGTTATTTGTTTTAAATTGCCAAACTGGTTTAATGGCTCATTTCTTATCACCTCTAGTACGAGGTATGTTCAAAGAGTATCGCGACTTTTGAATCTTCGCGGGTTACGTATATTCGAATTTCGATCTTTTTGTGGCTTTATGTTGGTACTCATGTCTCTCACTTATGCCGACAAGCTCGGCCATTTTGAATGTTCACTTAATTGTTGACAGCTGCTTTGCTTGCAGGTGTTTTGGATCGTCTTCGATTTTTACCTATTAAAAAAAATGGATCAAAGAACCTGTATCAAATTTTGTGTGAAAAACGAAATTTAGTGCTCGGATGCATTCCGAATGTTGACTGTGGCATACGGAGAAGCTACCTTGGACCGAAGCAACGTTTATCGGTGGTACAAGATGTTCTCAGAAGGCCGAGAAGATGTGAACGACGAAGAGCGTGCCGGACGCCCGAGCACTTCAACAACAGACGAAAAAATTAATGAAGTGGAGAAAATGATATTGGCCAATCGTCGAATCACCGTTAGTGATGTTGCTGAGGACCTAAACATATCGATTGGTTGTGCCATTCGATTTTTATCAATGTTTTGGGCATGAGACGGGTCGCCGCGAAATTCGTACCAGAATTGCTCAATTGCGACCAAAAACAGCATCGCATGAACATTGCTAATGAGATTTTGGACTCTGTCCGCGACGATCCAAATTTGCTCCAGAGGGTCATAACTGGTGACGAAGCGTGGGTTTATGGTTATGACGTGGAAACCAAAGCTCAATCATCTCAATGGAAGCTGCCGCACGAACCAAGACCGAAAAAAGCGCGTCAAGTTAGGTCGAATGTGAAAGTTTTGCTGACAGTTTTCTTCGATTGCAGGGGCGTGGTGCATCATGAGTTCTTGCCACAGGGTAGAAGGGTCAATATGGAATATTACCTGCAAGTTATGCGCAATTTGCGCGAAGCAATCCGCCAGAAACGCCCGGATTTATGGAAGAACAAAAATTGGCTTTTGCACCACGATAACGCCCCTGCTCACATATCGTTGCTTGTGCGCGACCTTTATGCCAAAAACAACACACTAATGATGCCGCAGCCACCGTATTCCTCACATCTGGCCCCCTGTGACTTTTTATTGTTCCCTAAACTGAAGAGGCCCATGAAAGGACGACGTTACGCTACGCTTGACGAGATTAAGACGCATTGAAGGAGGAGCTGAAAAATATTTAAAAATATTATTTTTGAAAGGCTTCGAAAATTGGAAAAAACCGTTGGCACATGTGTATAATATCTCATGGGGATTACTTCGAAGGGGACAAAATAGGTATTCATGAATAAATAAATTATTTTTGAAAAACACAAAGGTCGCGATACTTTTCGAACACACCTCGTAAATATTTTACTGGGATTATAAATATATTTCTCATAGTTGTAATACATAATTAAAGTGAGAGGTGCTCTTTTAGTACATTTATTTATATTTGTATTCAAGCTCGGCCCTTGTCCCATCACCAGTTTAAACACCTGTTTGGTAAATTTGACCTATTCCATAACCGCTCTCGTAGGATGGTATGAAATCGAAGCCGTCCCTGTACTGATGAGGGCCATAGTCCGAAACCATGGTATACAGGTTGTTGGTTTTTGTCTGAATTTACCAGAACTGGTGTTGTGGTTCATTCCTTAATACCATTAGTAAAGTCTTTTACTAGAGTGATAAACATAAAACATCGTTCTGACACATAATTAAAGGGAGAGGTGCCTCTTCTGGTACATGAATATCATCCTCCCGTAACTTTTATGATTGTCTATTGTCAAATATTATCTCTACAGACCTTACTGCAATGATATGTTATTGAATGAGAGAGGGCTTGGCTCATCAGTAGTGAACATTCTCAGTTGTTTCGCCAAATTAATCTCTAGACCGCTCTACTATTGTATTGGATTGGTTTGGAATATACCCTGTATTTACTATGGAAGGCAGCTTAAGGGTGTTTAGTGAACTATGGACATAAGCTTATAGGTCTGTAGAGGTACATACATATAATTTCAAGGTATTGCATCGAGCAAAGCTCTTCCGCAAATATGTTTTCATAATTGTCTATTGTATCAGAGGAATTCTTGAAACAAACTTTGACATGTCACGTTGATAGGAACATTCTTTTCCCCCCGAAGCCAGGGTATAAAGAAGAATATTTTGACACATCCTAGATTGATTTCTTATAACTATATTTGCATACCAACCCTTTGTACATATTTAAATTGTGTTCATTTATTACCAGTTGCAAATAAGACACGCTATATCTGATCTGGATAATTGCACGCGAAAACTATTCACAATAATTGTAGTAGAGTAGGTAACAGAATTATCAAAAAGATAATAAACAATTAAGAAAAAGAGCATCAAATAAACATAAAAATTAAACAAAAAGGCAAAAACATAAGAAGATAAAAGAAATCGCAAGGTAGTTATTTACAATATGTTAAGCAATGATGGAAGTTGATGAAGTTATCTGTATAATTAGTATCGTTAAGATTTATATTGTGTTGATATTTTTCTTTAACACAAAGCAATAACGCGCCATCTATACATATAAAATGAAATGATTTAAAAGCACGAATGTTACTTTTATACACAATACAAAATACAAAATTAAATTGGCGAAACCGCTGGGAGGGTTCACCACTGATGAGCCCTCCCAATATATTTTTCATCGCAGTAAGGGCAGTAGAAGTTTGTTTTATGTATAAAAGAAATATTTGTGCTTTTAAATCCTTTCATTTTATATTTTTCTCTTTTCATCTAACTAAAAAATAGGTGTACAAGTGGATAACACCCTCCATTTCTGATAGCCATGAACCAGAATCGAATCCAGTGTTAACATTTTGTTCAATATGTGAATTACCTTCATATATTATTCATTGTTGCAATTATCATAAACTAGGTTGCACCTAATAAAGTGATTCTGGAACCAAACATCCAACTAAAACTTGCATACTAAATCTTGTACATATTTCAAATATCTTTCTTTCTTTCCTTTCAATGTTTAGTTTACCTTTGTAGTGCCAGTGTTCCTAGGGGGACATAGTGCTCTAAGTCGAAATAAATAAATCCTGGATTCCATCTCTACATATCTCACTTTCAAGTAACCTTCCTTCTTCCAAAATTCTGAGCAGATTTCAGGGATAAATATTCATCATCGAATGAAACGCTAAACTTTTGCTCGATCGTATCATATATTTTATCAAATTCCTATAGAGATAGTAGGAATAAAAGTTCCAACACTGAATCCCAAATTTTAAAAATTATTTTAATGATTTATAAATTAGAGAGATTATCTTTCTATAGATATATATATATATTAAAAAAATTGCCATCTATCGTTAAAATTTATAATACTTATTTATGGCAATATGTTTCTTTTCACATACCATATATTATCTCTAGGATATATTGGTACAGGCTATGATAATCATGGTGGTTAGAGGTAGGCAACTGCTTTTACTGTAAGTACACCACATGTCTACACATGTGAAAAGCAGTTCGACTTTTACACTTACAAATGTGCCTGAGCCCCGTTTGTTTAATTGCACTCGCTGGTGGGGTTGGACTTTTGCAAGAATCGTGAGCCATGGAGCTTTTTTTTAAATCAATTCATAGATATATACATAGATACATACATTTTTACATGCATATACACGTATACAAATATATATATATATATATATATATATCTACATTAATTAAAAAGGCATATATTGGATCAAAATATCATTTATTTCACCAAT
Source organism: Cordylochernes scorpioides (assembly GCA_030710605.1). Taxonomy (NCBI): domain Eukaryota; kingdom Metazoa; phylum Arthropoda; class Arachnida; order Pseudoscorpiones; family Chernetidae; genus Cordylochernes; species Cordylochernes scorpioides. Next base: position 67,337,032 of record CP092883.1, read on the forward strand.
ATTTCAGTTGGCTGAACGCCAACCTTTATCAAGGTATTTTAACATTTTTAAAGTGTGTCAACAATAAACTCAGCGCCACATAACGTCAACAGAATTAAGACAGATTCAAAACTTAATTCTGTTGACGCGTTATATGACCCTGAGTTTGTTAGCGTAATGTAACGCCTTTTGATGCAACAATATTCTAAAATACTTTATAACTTGTCTCGATAGAGTTTTTTATTTACTTCAGTGTCTCGTAGAGCTGTTGTTCTGAGGCTTGCTTTTTTTTTAAATTTACAAATAGAGAAGCATTTCACATTTTTCCTTAACAAAACGACATGTTTATAAAATACGTCTAAATAAACTGGCGAAACCGCTGGAGGGTTCACCACCGATGAGCTAGGCCCTCCCATTAATTTTTTCATTGCAGTAAGGGTAGTAGATACTGTGAATAATTACCTTGTGATTTCTTCTATCTGTTTATGTTGTTGCTTATTTGTTTAATGTATATGTTTATTTAATGCTATTAATTGTATATTTTCTTTTGATAATTATGTTACCTACTCTACTAAAATTATTGTAAATAGTTTCACACCCAATTATCCAGATCGGATATAGCGTGTCTTAACTGGTAATAAATAAAAAAGGGTAGTAGAAATTGTTTTATTTTTAAAAAAGAATCATTCGCGTCTATAATAGTTTCGTATTTAGATAAAAGAATGTTGGTTCGAATCTTATAAGTTCCATTTTTTTGTACTATTAAAATATTTTCTCATTTCTTATGTACCTAAGAAATGTATTTATGAATTAATTTGATATATTATATAGGCGCGCGTATTTGTTCTTTGTATTGTTGCACCAGGTTGCGGCTTGGCAGACTTTTCAACCTTGATTCTCTCCTGTGCCGGGTCTTGTATCTTACCAGAGCGTGTTTCAACCATCCTACAAATTTATATAAGGGAATAATGAGATAACTATAAGTAACCTCCAGAATAATTTATTTATTTCTCACATCAAAGAGAGCAGTGAAGTCACACCGTGTACCTAAATACAAATGGTGGTTTTATAATACATATATTTTGTTTAATAAAATAAATAAATATGATATATAAATTTGAATTTAATATATATGAGAAATAATATTACAAATTAAAATAAAATAGATTCATTAGCCATGATGCAACAGTATTACAGAGAGTTCAGAGGCTTGTTTTCCTTATTCTGTGATTAGAAATTAAAAAATCGGTTCCAAAATCACTTTATTAGGTACCGCTCAACAAGAGCAACCTAGTTTATGATAATTGAAACAATGAATAATATGTGAAGGTTATTCACATATTAAACAAAATGTTAACACGGGATTCAATCCCGGTTCATGACTGTCGGGAATCGAGGGTGTTACCCACTCACCAACTTCTTTAAAAATATCTTCGATTTTTTTTAATTAACACAATTTTAGAATTAATTCTGCTTCAAACAATCTGGCGAAGCCCTCTTTGGTGAGATTCTACTCAATAATTAATCTCAAAATTATTTATAAATTACCTTATTAATATTTTGAATAAGTATATTTTAAAATATGAATAAAATAAAATACATTTAAAAACAGAAATGTCGCCAATCTCAAAAATAAATACGAAATACCTAAAAATATTTTACTGATAACATTGAACTTTTAATGGGTACGTGCTGCCATCAATCAACAAATTTTATAACCATTTTGGGTTATATATTGAATTTTGAATATTGAATTTATTTATTGAATTTTTATTGGTTATATATTTTGAAATAAATCGTTTTTTCTCAATGTTTTAAATGTTTTTAGGTATAAATTTTGAATTATAGTTATTTAAAAAATGATTTAATATATTTTTAAATTTATAATGTTTTTATAATTAAAGACGAAAACATTTCTATTAAAAAATAAATCTAAAATAATCAAAATTTATATAAAAGTTTGATAATTGTTTCATTAGTTTATAAGTTTATCTCAAAAGAGAGGTTGAAAGTTTTAATTTATATGCATGATAAGGCACAATTTGGATTATAGATTATAAATACAAGGTAATAAGACCAAGTTTAGATTTGGTCTTGTGTTTATAATTTATATGCATGTTGATTGTAGTCAAATATTGTGTACATATACTCGTATAAGAAATGGAAGTATTAAAGTAGGAATGTTTCTATTGAATATAAAACAAACTTTTACTGTCCTTACTGCGACGAAATAAATATTAGGAAAGTTTAGCTATCAGTGATCAGTCCTCCCAGCGGTTTCGCCAATTTAATAAACCAGACCGCTTCTTAGAGCTCTAATACTATATTGGATCAGGCTGCTTTTATATGCTGCAATGAAGGGTGACATCCTAGAAATGGTTTTCAAGAAAACTATGGACATAAGCTTTTAGGACAGTAGAATTATATATGATTTTTTTCATCGCAGTAAGGACAGTAGAGTTTGTTTTATGTTTAAAAGAAATATTCGTTTCTTCCATTTCTTATATACAGATGACACCTTATTAATGAGAGAAAACTGACAAAAAATTTAACAAGACTTAGAACAAAACACTCGTGGCCACGGCACCCATTTTCCAATGAAGAGCAAGATAGTGGATATTGCTGCTGCTGTGATGGAGATGCATGGAGACATCTAAGACTCTTCTTTGGACACGACAACAACAACAACAGCAAAACACTATAAAGGAATGAAAATACATCCAGATGGCACAAACCCCTAGAGGACATGTAACAACTGTCCTGGTGTGGAACTAACACCTACCCACATATTCTCATGTCCAGCAATGACCCACAGCCTTGCAGAAAATTGACATGGACATAGAGCAACAGTTTTACACACCCAAGACAGTGGACATTGCTGCTGCTGTGATAGAGATGTATGGAGACATCTGAGGCTTTTATTGGACACGACAACAACAACAATACAGTAAACATACCCAAGATAGTGGACATTGCTGCTGCTGTGATACAGATGCATAGAGACATCTGAGGCTCTTCATTGGATACGACCACAACAAGATAAAATTGATATTGACCCAGAGCAGCATCTTTACCCTCCCAAGATAGTGGACATTGCGACTGCTGTGATAGAGATGTATGGAGACATCTGAGGCTCTTCATTGGAAACATCAACAACAACAATACAGTATACACACCCCAAGATAGTGGACATTGCTGCTGCTGTGATAGAGATGCATGGAGACATCTGAGGCTTTTCATTGGATACGACAACAACAACAATACAGTATACATACCCAAGATAGTGGACATTGCTGCTTCTGTGATAGAGATGTATGGAGACATCTGAGGCTCTTCATTGGACACGACAACAACAACAATACAGTAAACATACCCAAGATAGTGGACATTGCTGCTGCTGTGATACAGATGCATAGAGACATCTGAGGCTCTTCATTGGATACGACCACAACTAGATAAAATTGATATTGACCCAGAGCAGCATCTTTACCCTCCCAAGATAGTGGACATTGCGACTGCTGTGATAGAGATGTATGGAGACATCTGAGGCTCTTCATTGGAAACATCAACAACAACAATACAGTATACACACCCAAGATAGTGGACATTGCTGCTGCTGTGATAGAGATGCATGGAGACATCTGAGGCTTTTCATTGGATACGACAACAACAACATAATATTGACATGGACCCAGAGACCCTCCCATGATAGTGGACATTGCTGCTGCTGTGATAGAGATGTATGGAGATATCTGAGGCTCTTTATTGGACACAACAACAACAACAATACACTATACACAACCAAGATAGTGGACATTGCTGCTGCTGTGATAGAGATGCATGGAGACATCTGAAGCTCTTCAGTGAACACAACAACAACAACAATACCTTATCACTTTATAATATTATATTCGTGTATTATATGTTGATCTCAAAATAATTTCTCAAACTTATATTATGTATAATGAAAGCGATATAATTGCGAATTTTATTTATTCAATCAAAGCCTGAAACAATGGTATACAAGTTTGCTATTTGTTTTATATTATTATTTATAATAATTTGTATACTTTATCTCAATATCATAAATATTTGAAATATACGCGAATAATAATTTATATATAAAAATGATATTTATTAATAATTTGTTAACGTGATAATCCTGTTGAAGGAGTAACAAATCCGAAAACTTGAAAATAAATAGTTGTACAAGAAACTTAGCCCTGGAAGCTATATTATTTTATAAAGTTAGTTATTTGTTTCTTCTTTCTTATCTCCACTCAATCATATTAGGGTATCAGGTTGTGACCATTGATGGTGTCTGTTTGACAACCATCATGACTGGGTGAAGTAGAATGTGTCTGCCTTTGTCATTAAGACTGGGAGCACTACTCAGTGGCAGGCCAACTTAGCTCTAAAATAAATGGCCGCCTCTGACATGAGGAACAGACGCCATGTGCAGCCACTCCTAACATGGAGTACAAACGCTGCTCATCCTGTATCCCTGTATTAGGAGCCCTTACAGGGTACTATCAGCCGGGCCAGCTGAGCCCAGGTTTTTAGCAAGCTTGTTACTGCTCCCCCTCCTCCTTTTTCATCTAAGCTTGGGACCGGCAAAGGCGGAGTTGTTATTTGTTTTAAATTGCCAAACTGGTTTAATGGCTCATTTCTTATCACCTCTAGTACGAGGTATGTTCAAAGAGTATCGCGACTTTTGAATCTTCGCAGGTTACGTATATTCGAATTTCGATCTTTTTGTGGCTTTATGTTGGTACTCATGTCTCTCACTTATGCCGACAAGCTCGGCCATTTTGAATGTTCACTTAATTGTTGACAGCTGCTTTGCTTGCAGGTGTTTTGGATCGTCTTCGATTTTTACCTATTAAAAAAAATGGATCAAAGAACCTGTATCAAATTTTGTGTGAAAAACGAAATTTAGTGCTCGGATGCATTCCGAATGTTGACTGTGGCATACGGAGAAGCTACCTTGGACCGAAGCAACGTTTATCGGTGGTACAAAATGTTCTCAGAAGGCCGAGAAGATGTGAACGACGAAGAGCGTGCCGGACGCCCGAGCACTTCAACAACAGACGAAAAAATTAATGAAGTGGAGAAAATGATATTGGCCAATCGTCGAATCACCGTTAGTGAAGTTGCTGAGGACCTAAACATATCGATTGGTTGTGCCATTCGATTTTTATCAATGTTTTGGGCATGAGACGGGTCGCCGCGAAATTCGTACCAGAATTGCTCAATTGCGACCAAAAACAGCATCGCATGAACATTGCTAATGAGATTTTGGACTCTGTCCGCGACGATCCAAATTTGCTCCAGAGGGTCATAACTGGTGACGAAGCGTGGGTTTATGGTTATGACGTGGAAACCAAAGCTCAATCATCTCAATGGAAGCTGCCGCACGAACCAAGACCGAAAAAAGCGCGTCAAGTTAGGTCGAATGTGAAAGTTTTGCTGACAGTTTTCTTCGATTGCAGGGGCGTGGTGCATCATGAGTTCTTGCCACAGGGTAGAACGGTCAATATGGAATATTACCTGCAAGTTATGCGCAATTTGCGCGAAGCAATCCGCCAGAAACGCCCGGATTTATGGAAGAACAAAAATTGGCTTTTGCACCACGATAACGCCCCTGCTCACATATCGTTGCTTGTGCGCGACCTTTAGGCCAAAAACAACACACTAATGATGCCGCAGCCACCGTATTCCTCACATCTGGCCCCCTGTGACTTTTTATTGTTCCCTAAACTGAAGAGGCCCATGAAAGGACGACGTTACGCTACGCTTGACGAGATTAAGACGGCATTGAAGGAGGAGCTGAAAAATATTTAAAAATATTATTTTTTGAAAGGCTTCGAAAATTGGAAAAACCGTTGGCACATGTGTATAATATCTCATGGGGATTACTTCGAAGGGGACAAAATAGGTATTCATGAATAAATAAATATATTTTTTGAAAAACACAAAGGTCGCGATACTTTTCGAACACACCTCGTAAATATTTTACTGGGATTATAAATATATTTCTCATAGTTGTAATACATAATTAAAGTGAGAGGTGCTCTTTTAGTACATTTATTTATATTTGTATTCAAGCTCGGCCCTTGTCCCATCACCAGTTTAAACACCTGTTTGGTAAATTTGACCTATTCCATAACCGCTCTCGTAGGATGGTATGAAATCGAAGCCGTCCCTGTACTGATGAGGGCCATAGTCCGAAACCATGGTATACAGGTTGTTGGTTTTTGTCTGAATTTACCAGAACTGGTGTTGTGGTTCATTCCTTAATACCATTAGTAAAGTCTTTTACTAGAGTGATAAACATAAAACATCGTTCTGACACATAATTAAAGGGAGAGGTGCCTCTTCTGGTACATGAATATCATCCTCCCGTAACTTTATGATTGTCTATTGTCAAATATTATCTCTACAGACCTTACTGCAATGATATGTTATTGAATGAGAGAGGGCTTGGCTCATCAGTAATGAACATTCTCAGTTGTTTCGCCAAATTAATCTCTAGACAGCACTACTATTGTATTGGATTGGTTTGGAATATACCCTGTATTTACTATGGAAGGCAGCTTAAGGGTGTTTAGTGAACTATGGACATAAGCTTATAGGTCTGTAGAGGTACATACATATAATTTCAAGGTATTGCATCGAGCAAAGCTCTTCCGCAAATATGTTTTCATAATTGTCTATTGTATCTGTGGAATTATTGTAAAACTTTGACATGTCACTTTAATAGGAACATTATTTCCCTCGAAGGACAAAAAAGAATACTTTGATATATCTTATATTCAAAATTTTATTTTATTTAACCATATTTGCATACCAACCCTTTGTACATATTTAAATTGTGTTTATTTATTACCAGTTGCAAATAAGACACGCTATATCCGATCTGGATAATAGCCGTGAAACTATTTACAATAATTGTAGTAGAGTAGGTAACAGAATTATCAAATAGAAAATAAACAATTAAGAAAAAGAGCATTGAATAAATATATCCATTAAACAAATAAACAACAACATAAGCAGATAGAAAAAATCGCAAGGTAGTTATTTACAGTATGTTAAGCAATGATGGAAGTTGATTTAATGAAGTTATCTGTAATAATTAGTATCGTGGAGATTTAAGTTGTTTTGATATTTTTCTCTTTTCATCTAACTAAAAAATAGGTAGACAGTTGGGTAACACCCTCGATTCCTTACAGCCATGAACCGGGATTGAAACCCGTGTTAACATTTTGTTTAATATGTGAATAACCATCACATATTATTTATTGTTGTAAATATTATAAACTAGGTTGTTCTTGTTGAGCGGTACCTAATAAAGTGATTTTGGAACCAAACATCCAACTAAAACTTGCATACTAATTTTTGTACATATTTAAAATATCTTTCTTTCCTTTCAATGTTTAGTTTACCTTTGTCGTGCAAGTGTCTCTATGGGGACATAGCTTTCTTAGTCGAAATAAAGAAATGCTGCATTCCATCTCTACATATCTCACTTTTAAGTAACCGTCCTTTTCCAATATTTTTAGCAGCTTTCAGGATAAATGGCCATCATCGAATGAAACGCTAAGCCTTTGCTCGAGCGTACAGTATATTTTTATCAAATTTTTATAGAGATATTTGGAATAAAAGTTCCAACACTGAATCCCAAATTAAAAAAAAATATTTTAATTATTTATAAATTAGAGAGATTATCTTTCTCTAGATATATATATGTGATGATTTAAGACCATGGAATTGTTGTAAATAGTCCAGATATCTACTGCCACATGTTGCACCACGTGACTGTATATAACTTGTTATTTACTGCAATTAGAAAGCCTCAAGTAACATCAATCTGTACCGCGTAAGAATCTAATAAAGTTTAGCAACTGTACAGATAGAAGGAATGGAGACTAACAGGAGAAAATTAAGGTTAATACTAATCAGGCTTAGGTGAGAATAGGAAAGCAGGCCTAGCAAGCCCAGTCCAATTTTTACGAGGTCGTGGCCCTTCTGGATAATATAACCCCCCCCCCTGTTTACGTCAGAAAAGGGCAGTGACCTGTTCGGACCCAGCTCAGTTATAAAAGGAGGCCCCAAGCCTCAGTTAGGCAGTCCTTAGCCAACCTTTGTTTCAGCCTCAGTCCGCCGGACGCTCCGATAGAGGTAAACCCTTTCCTACCAGAAATCTCCTCGTCCCATTCCTTCTTGACGTCCAGACGCTTTTTAGTGGAATCTCTGTTTGTTTATTTCACCTTTGGCCCAGCTGTGTCGCCTTCCACCACGACTGCACGGTAGAGTTGGCATCGAGGTTTGTCTAGCATCAGGTAACACTGGTCCCAGAGGTCCACATATATATCACATATATATTTTTAAAAATTTTCCATCTATCGTTAAAATTTATAATACTTATTTTTTACAATGTGTTTATTTTCACATACCATATATTATCTCTAGGATATATTGGTACAGGCTATGATAATTGTTGAGGGTTCAGGCAAGAATCCTCACGCGCCTAGCGGCGCCAGTGTGGCGGCGGGAACCGGCCGAGACTGGATCCCGGCAGTTTGTTTTGGTGTCGGCTGCGAGCGGAGGACTAACTCCTGCGTCTGGCTGTGTGTGGTGTTCTCCCTTATGTTCCGGCACTGGTTATAAATAAAACCGGTACCAAGGGAGCTCCGACGACTCAGAGTGAATTAATGACAAAACAACGGGCACAACACAACATGGTGGCAGCGCCGGGATCGTGAAGAGCCCAAGTAAGTGCCTTTTTAAATAATTCCACTCCTGTGCAATCAAATCTGACATGGAATCAAATTCCTTTCTTCCGCATCCTAACTTCAGCTTCGACGCCAAAGATTGGCCAAGCTGGAAACAGCGATTTTCTCGATACAGACTTCTCTCCAACTTGAACGCCAAGGAACAAGAATATCAGATCACAGCATTGATATATCTGATGGGGGAGAGGGCTGAGGAAATCCACTCTGCGTTCAATCTCTCAGCAGATGACGCAAAGAACCTCGACAAAGTCATTGAAGCGTTCGACAACCACTTTATTGGCAAACGCAACGTGGTGTATGAGCGGGCTTTGTTCGGATTAAGGAGTAAACGATCGGAAGAAACCATTGAGGAATTTTAATAGTCTTGCACAGAATATCTGAGCACTGCGAATACGCTAATCTGCGCGAGGAGCTTATTCGTGATCGTATAGCTGCTTGGAGTAAAAGATTGGAAGTTGTCGGAGAAACTGATGCTAAACGAAAACCTGACCTTGGCCAAAGCAGTCGAGATCGCCCGTCAGTGGGAAGCTGTGATGCGTGAACAACAGGATCTTAACCCTTCTACATCGCACGTCGACACAACGCGGAAAGTGGCCAAGCAGAAGCCTAATGCATCAGGTCATGGCAAGGACAATGGCAGATCAACGTCTAGACAAACAGACAGTGCAAAGGAAACAGACGAAGGTGAAAAATTTCCAACTTGCTTTAACTGTGGGACTACCAAACATCATTATCGTTACAGAGATAAGTGCCCCGCTAAGGACAAAGTCTGTGGAAAGTGCGGGAAAAAGGGCCATTACACTAATCTCTTCCAGGACAACCACTTCCAGGTCATCTTCCCGAAGATGAAGAGCTCCAGGAAGAAGTTGAACATTTTGTGCGTAGCATCGTCCTGCATCAATCCACGACAGACGACCGACTTGCCAAAATAGCCCTCAACCAGAAGCTGGAGCCAACCCTTCAAAATGTGGCATTTTATTCCAAAAACGGTTGGCCCGCCAAATGTCAGCTCTCCCTTAGAACGTTCGTTCTACGATGTTCGCGACGAGATAGGGGAAGAGAACGGCTTACTAATGAGAGGACTGCGAGTGATCATCCCCTCTAACATGCGAAAAGATGTTTTGAACCGCATCCACGCAGGTCATCAAGGAATAACAAAATGTCGAGCAAGAGCAAAGGATCATGTTTGGTGGCCAGGAGTAGGTCAAGAAATCCAGGATATGGTAAAAACCTGTGAGAAATGCATCGAGAATCAACCTCTAAAGCACGAACCACTCATCCCCAACGACTTTCCGGAAAGACCGTGGCAAAAAGTCGGGATGGATCTCTTCCATTACGAAGGAAGTGAGTATTTAGTCGTCGTAGACTACTTTTCTCGATTTATCGAGGTCGTACGACTTACTAAACTTTCCTCGGAAGCTGTGGTAGATCACTGCAAAGCCATCTTTGCTCGTCATGGCATCCCTGACATTTTAATCAGTGATAACGGATCCACAATTTCGCCCATCAACAACTTCAGCTTTTACGAAGTTTGCCTCTGAAGTTGGGTTTCGACACATCACTTCTAACCCAAAGCATCTAAAATCAAATGGTCAAGCAGAGGCTGCTGTCAAAATTGTGAAAAACCTGATGAAAAAGAATAAAGATCCGGTCCTAGCACTCATGGAGTATCGGGCAACACCCCTGGCAAATGGACTCTCCCCTGCGGAACTTCTATTTGGACGGAAAATTCGCACTATGGTTCCCTGCACTTCATCATCACCTACCCCTAAAACAGTGGATCAATCCAAACTCAGGGGGGAAGAGGAGCAGCGGAAGATGGCGCAGAAAACGGCTTTTGACAGACGCCATGCGGCCACGAAAAAGGCGGAACTAATTGCGGGAGAGAAGGTTTGGGTGAAGGATCTTCGAGCGTGGGGAAGTGTCCTCGAGAAGGCTTCAGCGCCCCGCTCATACATCGTGGAAACTCCTGTAGGGATCTACAGGCGGAACTCTCTTATTCTGGCTTCTTCCCAACAACAGGTCGACCCCAGTGAGACATCTCCTGACAGTGAACTCCCCGCTGAAACGGAGGAAACTCCGGGAAATGAACTGCCTGCAGAGGAGCTACAACAGCTGCCAGCAATCGCTCCAGAGATAAAGCAGCTGTCTCCCTCACCTGGGAAAGTGTCGCGGTATGGGAGAAGATACAAGCGTGTCCAGCGCTAACCTCCTCTAAACTTTTTGGGGGAGATGTTGAGGGTTCAGGCAAGAATCCTAACGCGCCTAGCGGCGCCAGTGTGGCGGCGGGAACCGGCCGAGACTGGATCCCGGCAGTTTGTTTTGGTGTCGGCTGCGAGCGGAGGACTAACTCCGCGTCTGGCTGTGTGTGGTATTCTCCCTTATGTTCCGTCACTGGTTATATATAAAACCGGTACCAAGGGAGCTCCGACGACTCAGAGTGGATTAATGACAAAACAACGGGCACAACACAACAATAATTATGGTGGTTAGAGGTAGGCAACTGCTTTTATTGTAAGTGCACCACATGTCTACACATGTGAAAAGCAGTTCGACTTTTACACTTACAAATGTGCCAGAGCCCCGTTTGTTTACTTGCACTCGCTGGTGGGGTTGGACTTTTGCAAGAATCGGGAGCCATTGGAGCTTTTTTTTTAAATCAATACATAGATATATACACAGATACATATACATTTTTACATGCATATACACGTATACAAAATGTATATATATATATATTTATTTTTTTCAAAAAAAGGCCTATTTTGGATTTAAATACGATTATTTATTTACCGATATTTCGATGGATCAATCTTCCATCTTTTACGAGGTGTTTTGCAGTGAAGCACGCAGCAGGTCGCGCGCCCCAGGTGAGCCACTAGACGTCTTCTAAGCTTATTGGGCGATAAACCATCTAATATATACATTCTAAACAGAGTAAATATAATCAAAATAAAAAAGTGATATATGTAAATGACTATTGAAAATTAAGAGATATCAAATTAATTAAAGAAAAAAGTGATATATGTAAATGACTAATGAAAATTAAGAGATATCGAATTAATTAAACAAATAAAATATCATGAAAATTTAAATAACTGTGAAATAAATATACAAATAGTAGTAATAGGATATCCGATTAAAAATGGAATAAAATAACCATGTAAATAGCATAATCATCTAACAGGTTCTAAACTGAGTATATACATCTGGCAAGTCAATCTTTCTATTGATACTATTTTTATTTTCTAATGAGCTCCAGCTTTCCAAAAATAAACGGCAATGTTTTTCTTTGATGTTTTGATGTATTATCGATGTGTGATCGAAGTCTGGAGTGTGACTATTGTTGAATGCATGATCTACCAGTAGAGGATGTCGGGTTATGGCGCTTTAGTGCGGATTTGTGTTGGTTAATTCTTTCAGATAAAGGTTTGCTGGTTTCTCCTATGTATATTGCCTGGCAGGATTTGCATGGTATTTTATAAACCACATTCGCTCTATCTTCTGGCTTGTAGATTTGTTTTGTATCAGGGTGACGGAAGATGCTTATTAAATTCTGGTTGGGTTGATATCTGGTTGTAATATTGTGTTTTTTAAACTTCTGGCTATTCTTTCACAGCCATAGCTGTAAGGTAGGGAGCAAAACATGTTCAGGGTTGAGATCTGTCTATTGTTTCGTGGATGGAATTTTTGGTGCATATAATTGCTTTTTGATGAATTCTTTAGGATAATTATTGCTTTGTAGTTCTTGAAATAATCTAGCTCTTTCAATTTTTTCATCAGTTTTATCCGTAAAATGTGTAGTCAACCTCTTGGAAAGTGTTTTGACCACCGCAACCTTATGACAGATAGGACCAAAAGAATTGAAGTTCAGGTAACTTCCTGTGTGGGTTGGTTTTCGATAAATTTTCGTTTCAATTTTATTTTGATTTCTGGTCAGTTGTAAGTCCAAAAATGGTAGAGACCCATTTTCTTCTAATTCATAAGTGAATTTCAGAAAGGGTCTAAGACTATTTAGAAAATTTATAATTATGGAAACATCCACCTCTGTGATGCATAATACATCATCAATGTAGCGTTTCCACATTAAAATTTGTAGTTGTGTGGATTCAACGATTAACTTATCAATCTTATCCATGAAGACATTGGCTAATGCAGATGATATAGGATTTCCCATTGGAAGTCCCTTGACCTGTTTGAAATATCTGTTCTTATAGAAGAAGTAATTAAATGATAGGCAGAGTTTGATCAGTTCTATGAGAGCCTCCTTTGGGATGGGGAGGGGTAAGTCTGGGTGGGAATTTATGAATTCTTGTAGAGCAAGAATTGCTTCGTCATGTGGGATGGAAGTATAAAGGGATTCTATATCAAAAGATATGATCCGGCTGCCTGGTGAAACTGGAGTATTTTTGATTGCTTCAATAGCTACTATTGGATTGGGGACTGTTTGGAGAAGTTTCTTATGGAATGGTGATATAATTGATGACAGAAATTTGGTGATGGGGTACAGGGGCGAGCCAGAATATGACACTATGGGACGTAATGGGGTATTGGGCTTATGAACTTTTGGTAGACCGTGTAAATTTGGAAGATTTTGAGCCGTGGCTTTTAAAACTGTCGAAGGCTTTGTTATCTAGCTTGTATTTGCGCTTAATTTTGTTAAATTGTCTATTGAAATCTTTTGTAAGATTGGTTAGGGGATTCTTAGTTAAAGGTTCGTATATATCTTTATCTTGAAGTAACTGTTCTATTTTGTTATTATATTCTATTGCATCCATGATTACCGTGTTTCTACCTTTATCTGAAGGTGCTATGATTATTTGTTTGTTTTCTTTCAATTGTTTTATGGCATTCTTTTCTTCTTTACTTAAATTAGTCTTGTTATGTTTTTCTAATTTCTTTATAATTGGTGCTATTTCTGTTCTAATTTTTGACTTTTGTTCATCTGGGAAATTTTTAATTGAATTCTCTATTGCGGCTAATGTTTTAGGAGTGTTTATCTTTTGAGATGCACAAAGTTCAAACCTCTTGATAATAGAGTTGTTGCTTCTGGGGTGAATGATTGGGTTGAGAGATTAATCACAGTGTTATGGTGTGTGAGACGTTGAGATTTGTTCGCCCAGTTGTTAATTTTTTTGGAATGTCTTTGTTGTATAGATTCTCTTTTGTTTTGGCACTTACTGGCTATAAATGTGTTCAACTTTTCAAAATAATCATCGCTGATCAATGGTTTCAAATTAGGAATAATTATTTCAATATTCGATTTTGATTTGTTTATGTTATAGTGACAGTTTTTGATGCGAGCATTTAAAAGTTTTCTTCCCGTTTGATACAGAATTTTGCGCGAAAATGTCGTTCGTACAGGATCTTTTAGAATCAAGGAAGGGGGAATAATTCCATTAGAGAGACAGCTATGGTTGAAGTGCAGATGTACCTTCCAACTGCTTAAAGATAGATGGAATCTTTCCAATTTCTTGAGAGACGAAGGGCATCAGAACCAAAACTGGTTGCAATCATTCTGAATATAGAGCAATCTATAATACATTTATATTTAAAAAATAAGGCCTATTTTGGATTTTAATACGATTATTTATTAATCCGATATTTCGATGGATCAATCTTCCATCTTTTACGAGGTGTTTTGCCGTGAAGCACGCAGCAGGTCGCGTGCCCCAGGTGAGCCACTAGAAGTCTTCCAAGCTTATTGGGTGATAAACCATCTAATATATATATTCTAAACAGAGTAAATATAATCAAAAGAAAAAAGTGATATATGTAAATAACTATTGAAAATTAAGAGATATCGAATTAATTAAACAAATAAAATATCATAAAAATTGAAATAACTGTGAAATAAATATACAAATAATAGTAATAAATATCCGATTAAAAATGAAATAAAATAAACATGTAAATAGCATAATCATCTAGGAGGTTCTAAACTGAGTATATACATCTGGCAAGTCAATCTTTCTATTGATACTATTTTTATTTTCTAATGAGCTCCAGCTTTCTAAAAATAAACGGCAATGTTTTTCTTTGATGTTTTGATGTATTATAGATGTGTGATCGAAGTCTGGAGTGTGACTATTGTTGAATGCATGATCTACCAGTAGGGATGTCGGGTTATGGTGTTTTAGTGCGGATTTGTGTTGGTTAATTCTTTCAGATAAAGGTTTGCTGGTTTCTCCTATGTATATTGCCTGGCAGGATTTGCATGGTATTTTATAAACCACATTCGCTCTATCTTCTGGCTTGTAGATTTGTTTTGTATCAGGGTGACGGAAGATGCTTATTAAATTCTGGTTGGGTTGATATCTGGTTGTAATATTGTGTTTTTTTAAACTTCTGGCTATTCTTTCACAGCCATAGCTGTAAGGTAGGGAGCAAAACATGTTCAGGGTTGAGATCTGTCTATTGTTCGTGGATGGAATTTTTGGTGCATATAATTGCTTTTTGATGAATTCTTTAGGATAATTATTGCTTTGTAGTTCTTGAAATAATCTAGCTCTTTCAATTTTTTCATCAGTTTTATCCGTAAAATGTGTAGTCAACCTCTTGGAAAGTGTTTTGACCACCGCAACCTTATGACAGATAGGACCAAAAGAATTGAAGTTCAGGTAACTTCCTGTGTGTGTTGGTTTTCGATAAATTTTCGTTTTAATTTTATTTTGATTTCTGGTCAGTTGTAAGTCCAAAAATGGTAGAGACCCATTTTCTTCTAATTCATAAGTGAATTTCAGAAAGGGTCTAAGACTATTTAGAAAATTTATAATTATGGAAACATCCACCTCTGTGATGCATAATACATCATCAATGTAGCGTTTCCACATTCCAGAAGAAACTTCTCCATACAGTCCCCATTCCAATAGTAGCTATTGAAGCAATCAAAAATACTTCAGTTTCACCAGATAGCCGGATCATATCTTTTGATATAGAATCCCTTTATACTTCCATCCCACATGACGAAGCAATTCTTGCTCTACAAGAATTCATAAATTCCCACCCAGACTTACCCCTCCCTATCCCAAAGGAGGCTCTCATAGAACTGATCAAACTCTGCCTATCATTTAATTACTTCTTCTATAAGAACAGATATTTCAAACAGGTCAAGGGACTTCCAATGGGAAATCCTATATCATCTTCATTAGCCAATGTCTTCATGGATAAAATTGATAAGTTAATCGTTGAATCCACACAACTACAAATTTTAATGTGGAAACGCTACATTGATGATGTATTATGCATCACAGAGGTGGATGTTTCCATAATTATAAATTTTCTAAATAGTCTTAGACCCTTTCTGAAATTCACTTATGAATTAGAAGAAAATGGGTCTCTACCATTTTTGGACTTACAACTGACCAGAAATCAAAATAAAATTGAAACGAAAATTTATCGAAAACCAACACACACAGGAAGTTACCTGAACTTCAATTCTTTTGGTCCTATCTGTCATAAGGTTGCGGTGGTCAAAACACTTTCCAAGAGGTTGACTACACATTTTGCGGATAAAACTGATGAAAAAATTGAAAGAGCTAGATTATTTCAAGAACTACAAAGCAATAATTATCCTAAAGAATTCATCAAAAAGCAATTATATGCACCAAAAATTCCATCCACGAACAATAGACAGATCTCAACCCTGAACATGTTTTGCTCCCTACCTTACAGCTATGGCTGTGAAAGAATAGCCAGAAGTTTAAAAAAACACAATATTACATCCAGATATCAACCCAACCATAATTTAAGAAGCATCTTCCGACACCCTGATACAAAACAAATCTACAAGCCAGAAGATAGAGCGAATGTGGTTTATAAATACCATGCAAATCCTGACAGGCAATATACATAGGAGAAACCAGCAAACCTTTATCTGAAAGAATTAACCAACACAAATCCGCACTAAAACACCATAACCCGACATCCCTACTGGTAGATCATGCATTCGACAATAGTCACACTCCAGACTTCGATCACACATCTATAATACATCAAAACATCAAAGAAAAACATTGCCGTTTATTTTTAGAAAGCTGGAGCTCATTAGAAAATAAAAATAGTATCAATAGAAAGATTGACTTGCCAGATGTATATACTCAGTTTAGAACCTCTTAGATGATTATGCTATTTACATGGTTATTTTATTTCATTTTTAAATCGGATATTTATTACTGTTATTTGTATATTTATTTCACAGTTATTTCAATTTTCATGATATTTTATTTGTTTAATTAATTCTATATCTCTTAATTTTCATTAGTGATTTACATATATCACTTTTTTCTTTACTTAATTTGATATCTCTTAATTTTCATAAGTCATTTACATATATCACTTTTTTATTTTGATTATATTTACTCTGTTTAGAATGTATATATTAGATGGTTTATCGCCCAATAAGCTTAGAAGACGTCTAGTGGCTCACCTGGGGCGCGCGACCTGCTGCGTGCTTCACTGCAAAACACCTCGTAAAAGATGGAAGATTGATCCATCGAAATATTGGTAAATAAATAATCGTATTTAAATCCAAAATAGGCCTTATTTTTAAAATATAAATGTATTATGGATTGATCTATATTTAGAATATATATATATTAAAAAACGAAAGAAAAAAATAAAAGATAAAAATATCAAGGGTTGAAATCATTATTGAAAATGGCATATCCTGACCAGGAGCACATGTGCTTTTTAGAAGGCAGAGCGCCATCTGGTGGAACAGAAATCAACTAAACTTTAAAGAAGAAAATGGGTGTCTATACAAGAAAAATCCAAATCCTGAAAGTAGGGCATGGTTGCTGGTAGTGCGAAAGAAGAGAAGGAAGAAAATCATGAGTGAATACCACAACCATATGCTGAATGGCCTTCTGGGCGTCGCCAGAACCCTTACCGATTGAAGAATAAATACTATTGGCCTTCCATGTTG